>JAZHEH010000572.1:0-630535 GCA_036589455.1 Ateles fusciceps
AAGGACCTAGAAATAGAAATTCCATTTGATCCAGCAATCCCATTACTGGGTATATATCCAAAAGACTATAAATCGTTCTACTATAAGGACACATGCACACGAATGTTCATTGCAGCACAGTTTACAATAGCAAAGACCTGGAACCAACCCAAATGCCCATCGATGATAGACTGGACAGGGAAAATGTGGCACATATACACTATGGAATATTATGCAGCCATAAAAAACGATGAGTTTGTGTCCTTTGTAGGGACATGGATGAACCTGGAAACCATCATTCTCAGCAAACTGACACAGGAACAGAAAATCAAACACCGCATGTTCTCACTCATAGGCGGGTGTTGAAAAATGGGAACACATGGACACAGGGAGGGGGAGTATCACACACTGGGGTCTGTGGGGGGAAAAAGGGGAGGGATAGTGGGGGTGGGGAGTTGGGGAGGGATAGCATGGGGAGAAATGCCAGATATAGGTGATGGGGGAGGAAGGCAGCAAATCACATTGCCATGTGTGCACCTATGCAACAATCTTCCATGTTCTTCACATGTACCCCCCAAACCTAAAATGCAATGAATAAATAAATAAAAAAGAAGAAAAAAAAAAAAAAATGTAGAACTGAAAAACTATTCATTTATGTATAATCAAATATTTCTCATAAACCTTTCATCAAATAATTACTTTTCCCAAGCAGTGTGACCAAAATCATTCTACAACAGTAGTTTACATCATGTCCTCATAGATAAAATTCTAATTTTAATCAGATCAGAAACAAAAAAATTCATTTGTCTTATCTCTTTTCTTTTCAGATCATTTTTCCCCATCTCTCTTATTTCCTTTGACATTTCCCTTAGGGTCCTGCCCCTTCAAGCTGCACTACAGTCACGATGCTCTTCACTCCACATCCACCTATTTAACACTGGACTGACTTTCCAAGACGTCTGGTTAACCTAGGCTGATCAACGGGTAACAAGAGAGGTATGTCAAAGTAATCCTTCCCTTTCCTAAGAATAACTAAGACATGAAAGCATCTTTCTTTCTCTATTATGATTGCCACTCATCTCCTAAACATTTATGTGGTGAAAGAGGGCATTACGAATACATTAGACTTTTTCACATGTGGACTGAATAGAGAAAACAGTTTCATTTTAGGAAAATCACAAAATGTTGTTTAACATATCCTTTTCCCTTGCAGGCCTACAAATGCCCTCAGTAGCAAAATGATGACTCTTAAAAAGCACAGCTTAATATCCTGTGTAAAAAAATGGAATACATAACTAAAAAGTAGACTTCTTATGTAAAAATTTTAAAATAAGGTCAATGACTTTTCTCATCTTCTATCTTCAATTCATCTAAGATTATCAATAAACATGAAAATCATATCACAGATATGCTGGTGCCACCACAAAATAGTATTTTGATTCTATATATTTGACAAAGACAAACTACAGATTGGAGGAAGGAGTGGAGGAGTGAGAGAAGAAAGGAAGTGTAGGAAAAAAGAAAGGAGGAAATTAAGCACAGCTGACATAACTGCTGACACTAATACAATTTAGGTAGCCCCCTGATTTCATCATCTAAGTTTCTTTCACCACTGCTAGTAGCTGGGACATTCCAGCCAGAGATTAGGATTCTGCATGCAGTCCAACACAAGTACTCTGACTGTACAATGTTTGGCTTATTTTCTCATAATCTGTCTCCAGACAAAAGCATAAGGTTGATGTCTAAAACTTTTATGAACAGAAATTAATAGTTCTGTCCACAGACATTAACATCCTAGTAAACAAACTAATTCTATTTAATGAGTTACCTTGTTTCTCTGACTTACAGTGTCACATCAATGCAACTGCTAGTGAACCAGCCACCCCACAAAATGGGCAGCAGTTGTCCTATCAGAGGTAACTGCAGAGGCTCTCTGACTCTTAAGTAACATCAGAGTTCCAGAATGGGGACCCCAAGGTGAGCAGGACAGATGAAAAGTACCTTGAGGGTCACCAAGTTCATCACTCAATGGCCGTATTTGTAGGTTCCTCAAACCCTTTATCCAACGTAATGGAGAATAAGCTAGGATCGCAGAGTCCTCAACTTTGCCATTCTGCTTAATATCCTCCTAAGAGCAGGCCAATGCCCAAATGTCAAGTGGCATGAACAGCTGCTGCTCCAATTTATATTTCAAAATGTGGATAGCTTTATAAAAAGAACACTTTCAGCAGTCTTTTCCACCCTGAGCGTATCAGAGTTAAGTCAACAAAACAGTAACCAGCGCACAGGTTTATTACTTGGTCTTGCTCTTCAAGGTCTCTCTTTTAAGACCTTTTGTTTTTCTTCAGCGTGACCAGAAACCAAGAAGATACAACTTGATGTAGTTCAAATGCTTTGCTTGACCTCTTTCCTCAAATCAAACCACAGAGACACAAGACTTCTGATTTCCCCATTAATAAACATCCAGGAATTTGGAATGACAAAATTTCCTTTTCTAAAATGAGTCTATAATATTTAGAGTTGACGCTAATCCAGGGACAACAAAAATTAAATAGTACAGCTAAGACCAGAATAGGGCTTGTTCATTAACAACTTAACCTCTTTACCTAGGATTATATATGTAAAACACCACTTTAAGAAACAGTCACCTTTTTCAGAAACCATCTACAGCTGACCCTTGAACAACATGGGTTTGAGCTGCGAGGGTCTACTTATCCACAGATTTTTCTTCTGCCTCTGCCACTCATGAGAGCAAGACCAGCTCCTCTTCCTCCTTCTTCTCATCTCACTCAACATAAAGACAAGGATGAAGATCTTTATGATGATCTACTTCCACTTAATGAATAGTAAATATATTTTCTCTTCCTTATTATTTTTTTAGTAACATTTTCCTTTCTCTAGTATTTAATACACATAAAAAATACGTTAATTAATACATATTTTGTTCATGTTATCAGTAAGCATTCTCATCAGTAGTAGGCCATTAGTAGGTGAGTTTTTGGGGAGTCAAAAGTTACATATGGATGTTTAACTGTATGGGGGTGTCAGTGCCCCTAACCCCTACATTATTCAAGGGTCCACTGTATTTCCTTTTCTCCACTCACACATCTTACACGCACTGCAAGCCTCTCCACTGTAAACACTTACCTGACTTTCTTGCCTTGCTCAGTGAGCATCTTTACCAAATCAGCAATGGGGTATTGAGCTTTGGCTGCACAGAGACCATATCCTGCAAGGAACATTAAGAACACAGAAGAATGTATTTTTTTATTTTGAAATTACATGAAGTACAACTTCTCTCTTGATCAAAACACATGTTTATGCCAACAAAGGCAATCATTTATCAGACTAGAAGTGAAAGCAAACTTATAAGATGACCTTTTAAAAATATTGCCCTAAATTTGAAATTGAAAATGTAATGATTGCTCCTCAATCTTCTGTAGTGTCTAATGCTGTACCCCCGCCCCCCACACTGCGCACACCCTTGAGTGTTCCCCTCTCTTGTCTCTTTCTCTGTCTTTCTCTCTTTCCCTCTCTCTCTCTTCGTGTTTTTAATCTCTCTTCATACTTGGCTTTGATGACACTGCAGACCCCAGTCCCAGCCTAACTTTATTATTCTTCCTCTAGTTCTTTGAATAGTTTTTCTCCTTCTTTTCTCCCCTTACATGACAAAGCTTCCCACAGGGCTTTAACTTTGACCCCTCACACTTTCCTTGAAAATCTCAGCTCATCTCAAGGCTTCAACAACCATTTGATGATTTCCAGTCTGTCTGCGGGCTCGACCTGTCATTTGAGCCGCAGTATAACATGCCTCTTGTCTCATCTCTACCTCAAATTTAATGTCTTAAGAAAAGAACTCAAAATTTCTCCCCCACACACTCCAAAAGATGTTTCCATATTTCTAATGTTATTACAGGTATAACTAAGAATTTCAGTCATCTTCACCCCCCCTTTCTGTCCATTCTAGCTCAACAATGTATCTCACATCTGTCCCCAGTTTTCTACCCCCTGTTTTTTTCAAATGCCAAGATTCTACTCAAGCTATTCCCACTGGCTTCTCCCATCCCAACACCATCTATCCTCTAAGGCCTAAAAACAAATCCTCACTTCCCTACAAACCTTCATAGGTTTCTGGTGATAAAAATATTGTGTGTATAGTTCAGTTTAGCCCTTATCATAACCCACCTTGCATTACTGATCTACCTATCTGACTTCATCACTAGATGGAAAATGCCTAGAGGAAATAGATTCTGTCCTCTACATCTTTACACCTTTACACTCCAGAACAGTGTTGTTCAGTAGGTAAGACCAGTGGCACTTTGGGTGTGATAATTCATTACACAGAGTGTCCCAGGCCTTACAGTATATTTAGTTTATCTGCTTCCATCCACTAATTGACAGTAGCATCGCCATCTTTGGACAACCAAAAACCCAAATCCACATATTTCAAGTGCCCCTAAAAAGTGATATTGTCCCAAGTTGAGAAGGCTTACACTTTAACATTCAATTCAGTTAATGTCATCTATTTTTATTTCAGTACATAACTAACTAGTAAACTACCCACATGTCAAATCAGTAGATTTTCTTTATAGAAAACTCATTTGATAGCATGATAGAGTTAAAATCTTAATCTGAAACCAATGTATTACTCATAATACCACAGCATTCTGTGATAACATTGAAGAAGAACTGGGCTAAAACTCAAAAAATTGGAAACTTGAGGCCTGGAGAGATTAAATGACTTAGGCAATGTCACATAGATCATTAGAGGCAAAATTAAGAATAAACGTGTGGTATCGTGACTCCCATACCAAGCTCTTTCTACTAGGCCACATTGCCTCATTTTGTTGAGAACCACATGATTCTTGATGATTTTTTAAATTATTATTTTTGAAGAAAGAATAACAGTTACTGAAAACTCTAATGAGTGAGCTAGAGACTTTCATACACTGTATCTAATTTAATATTGACAATAGGCCCAAAAATTACCAGTGAGAAAAAAAAAAAAACAAGACTTGAAAATGATGTAAACATGTACACATAATCACAGAAAGACACGGTTAGAACCCACTGCAAGAATTTATAGAATTTCCATGCAATAGCCAAAATATTAACTTAAACTGAGAATTCTCAGTATTTTTCACTTAGTGATCATAGAGTTGCTATTAAGTTTTCATTATCTTTTCAAAACTAAAAAGTTCCAATTCTACTTTCCTATTATAAGAAATTTTAATATCATCAATTATAACAGCTATTATAAGTTGTTTGCTTTTGGTTTTTTGCTTTTTCTCTTTACCTGGTGTAATAATAATGCTATTAGCTTCTCCGAATCATGTCAATTGCATTGTCAAGGTTGATTTCCGTGTGTGTGCCAGAAATTTCCATGGGTTTTCCACCAGCTGTTGAAGTGGTACCATAGCCTCCAAGAATCACATTAGCCAGGGAGCGATTCATTGCCTAGAGAGCCAAATGAGTAGCTGTGAGAGTTTAATCCACATAACTTTTTGAGAATGGTACAAATGTTGTGTATATGATATTTTGAATCATTTTAAAAGGTTTATTTGATCATTTAAAACATTTTAATCAGATAAATTTCAGCTGCTTTCTGAAAATCACTTCAAAAATTTAAATGACAGAGATATCTGAGAACCACATTATTTTTTTCCCTATCAAATCAATTGCAAACCGATATATTTTCAGTAAAAAGTAAATAGAAACAAAAAACTTAATGAAAAGGTATCAGGAAAATTAATAAACTAATGAAAAATCATATCTACTTATTGCTGTCTGAATACTGATTGAGCAAGGTTATCTCTAAGCTGAATTCTGCTACGGATTCCATCTTCACAGATACCAGCTGTGAAGAAGCAACTGGTAAGAATCAGAACAGTAAGGATCCATTTCATCCAGAATTTTGCTGCCCTCTGTCACCAAGAAAATAGAAATGTGGGGGTTTATACTGTCCTATTTTCCAAATCAATTTTAACTCCACAAAGCCCCACACCTAAGTTTTAATAGAAGTAACTGGGTTCATCACCAGGACTCTAAAATATTGCACTTCCAAATAGGTAGAAGAATAAGGTTATATACTCTTTAAAATTTATACTCACTCTTTTAACTAGAAAAATAATCTCAAAAGAAAAATAAGAGAAATGAACTTCTCATACTCATTTATAATCACTCAAGAACGTACCATAGGAATGCCACTGCTGAAATACGTGACAATAACTGATCTGGTTTTGAAAACAGTTCATTTGTAGACCTCTGGAGGTGGGGTAGTAAGAGAAAGGAAAAAAACTAGTTGTTCTAAGTAATCAAATGCATTGTAAGAATTCAAATCACTGCATGTGATCGAAACAGTTGTTCTACATGATCATAACTGACTTTATCCCTTCAGAAAAAAATTCCAAAAACTTATTAAACCCTATTTTAAGTGCTGTAATAAATATATTATTGATCCATTACACCACTTAAAAGCTATATGTGTCAATATATTGCTTTTTTTAAAAAATACAACACTTTGACCTGAGACTCATTAGTAAAAGGAGAAAAAAAAAGAAAAAAAAAATACAACACTTTAGTATTAAAAAAGCAAAAAAGCACCGAGATCTTCAATGATAAGTACTACACTGGGAAAACTATGGCCACCCCACACAATGATGGCCCAGCCTGCTACCAGCTTAGTGGAGACATGTCATTATGCTGAGTAGGGCCCAGCCAAAGACAGGAAGGAAAAGGTCCACAGAAGATGAGCAAGAAGCCATACTTTAATAAAGCCTATAAATAATGTAAATTTCAAAGACGATGAATCAAAATGTTGTCAAAATTGTAATTGTTCTTTCAACCTAAACTAATTTATCAGACACAACATTGATATTTTACAGAGCCCAAAGTCTGACAAATTTGTCTGTATTACAAGCAAAATAAAGCCTGAAATGTCTTTACATGTATTATTAACGGATAAAAGGGTGAAAGAATTAAAGTAATGCCTTTTTGTTTTCTGAGATGGAGTCTCGCTCTGTCACTCAGGCTGGAGGGCAGTAGCATGATTTCGGCTTGCTACAACCTCCACCTCCTGGGTTCAGGCAGGTTCTCCTGCCTCAGCCTCCTGAGTAACTGAGATTACAGACATCCCTCGCCCACCACCACATCTGGTTAATTTTTTATGTATTTGGTAGGGATGGGATTTCACCAAGTTGGCCAGGCTGGTCTCAAACACCTGACCTCAAGTGATCTGCCCGACTCAGCCTCCCAAAGTGCTGGGATTACAGGAATGAGCCATTGCGCCCAGCTAAAGTAATGCTTTTAATTAAGTTCACAGTCCCAAGCTGACATGAGGTTTTAAATTCCTAACACATTCCTCCCATATTTAAACCCAACTTTTAAGGAAAACCCAAATAGCCACATCTAAGACTTCCCAAACATTAAACTCATTGATCTAGATTAATACTTTCTAGCTTTTAATTACACAATTCTGAAATTGTTATCAAAATATATGTTCTACCAAATTTTTGCCCTTAAAAATTGATTTAAATGACTATTTTGGACATTAAGATATTTCTGTCACAGATAACTTTTTTTCAAAAAGTCCAATGAACGAAGACGTTCCATCACCTGTATCACACAGTCCTGCAGAAGGTCACAGAGGGGAAGAAGCAGAGGGACGGAGGAGAGGGGATAAATAAACCACTTTATTCTAACTCTGCTTAAAAGGAACTATTATTTCCTCCTATAAAACTGAATGAGGAAGAAGAAAAGAATCTCTGAGGACATTTAGTTAATGTG
Source organism: Ateles fusciceps (assembly GCA_036589455.1). Taxonomy (NCBI): domain Eukaryota; kingdom Metazoa; phylum Chordata; class Mammalia; order Primates; family Atelidae; genus Ateles; species Ateles fusciceps. Next base: position 7,765 of record JAZHEH010000572.1, read on the forward strand.
TACCCATTTCTGATGGCATCTTAGCGGAGGAAAAACAAGGAACCACAGAATAGTTGAACAATCAAAGTCAACTTGTTAAACACATACCCACAATTCTATCACCATTAAGCTATAACAATAATTCCATGTGGTCTCTTAAAAATGAAAATAATTTCATCTCTAAATTTACCATTGCAACATCATATTTTCAACAAATGTTTAGGGTTTATGGTTTTGTTTTGTTTCTTTCTCTCCTTTTTCTTTTTTTTTTTTTGCCTGCTTAAATGATTAATGAGACTATCCTATGACCGCTGATCCAGAGATTGAAGAGTTCCCAGCTACCAAGACAAAGAATTTGCAACACTGCTTAAGACTGTTCCTTTTAAGCTATTAGGCCCAATAATTAAAATTGCATTCTACATTAAAGAGAACCTTAATTCACATAATTCTGAATACACTGTAAGAAATAAATCTGAAAACAAAGGAAAGGTTATAAAACAAAGCCAAAGTACTAATAACATATATACCATTTCCTAGCATCTCTCATTTTAATGCTTTCTAGGTACTAATTAATCAATCACAAAGGAAAAAAACATTTTTGGTTCGGCTTTTGATCCACTTCTTTCTGTTCTATTTTTATTTGGAACCAAGCAGCAAAGTACAAAAATCAGAAAATTTGGTCTGAAAATGCTGTTCAATTTTTGTAAAACTCTATTTCCCAGGCAATCTGGATGCTATCACAAACAAAGAAACTATAAAATCATAAAGAGGTTAATGTCTATATAATAATTGGATATCATTCATTTGAGTTGGTTGTTGGGACAGTGTCAACATTTTTCAGTTTTTATAATATTGGGTATTGTGTAACCATAGCATTGAGCTCAGAGGACACCCAAAAGAATTCTTTGTCGAACAAAAATTCAATTTTAGGGCTGCTGGTTAGCCACTTGGGGTGCATTCCATTCCCTCGCACATAATAAAACCACTCTGTTCTGGTTTGGACTTGCATGTTTCCTTCAATAAATAACAATGAAGGTCAACATACTGATACCATATTAACTCTATTATATCTGCTATCATAACCTAACTGGAGATGATTCTAAAATATGAAACAAGCTAACAAATAAAATATTTATCTAATGTTTATTTTACAAACCAATTTGTGTGAATGTGCCAGAGTACTTGGCCAGCCTCCACAAACATAGAGGTGAATAATAAATGGTGCCTTACGATACTTTCTCTGTAAAATGAGAATAATAATAATATCTCTAGAATTTGTGTGGTGGTTAAATGAGCTGTATTTGTAAAGCACCCAGCATAACGCCTGCCATGTTGCACTAATGCCCAATTTTGAGTAGCTATTTCATTTTTATGATTATTCTGATCTACCTAGAGCCACTAAGCACAGCCATGAAGAGAAGGAATTAAGTGTCCTATAATCTCCTATAATAAAGAAGCATAAAGAATCAATGAAGGTTAATGTAAAAAGTCAGAAATCAGAAAATTTGAGAAGATAATTTCTATCTTCAAAATCAAAAAACATGACAGCCTTGTCTTTGTTGGTTTCTGACTTGTTTCGTAACAATGCCTAGGAGTAGAGATTATACAGTAAAACAAACACATTGCACATCACAAGTAAGAGCTTTGACTGGTGAATCCTCTGTAAAGATCAATTTAGCAATATCAAGAACCAACAAAAAGATCTTACTCCCTTTGACCATGTAATTGCACTTACAAAAACTGGACCTAAGGAAATAATCAAAGAGTTATAAGAAAGAATACTGCACCAAAAAAAAAAAAAACAGTTAAAAACAACTAATATGAATTTGAATAAATAGATTATGGTATATCTGTATGCTATAATGGTAGGTGCAAAAATTATTAGAAAATTAAACCTTAATTAAAATTAAGTTTAGACAATAACATAACATATTAAATAGAATGTATTTAAACATATGCATATAAAGAAGACTAGAATGTTAACAGTTAAGTAGTAACGGAAGTTTAGGTAATTTTATTTTATTATTTTTCCTTTTCTGTTTCTTCCAAATTTCCTATAGTAAACATCTCTAATTGAATTGGTTTTTTTTTTGTTTTTTTTTTTTGAGACAGGGTCTCATTCTGTCACCTAGCCTGCAGTGCAGTGGTACAATCACAGCTCACTGCAGACTCGACCTCCCCATGTTCAGGTGATCCTCCTGCCTCAGCCCCCCAAGTAGCTGGGACTACAGGCATGTACCCGTATGCCCAACTAACTTTTGTATTTTTTGCAGAGACAGGGTCTTGTCATGTTTCCCAGGCTGGTCTTGAACTTCTGGGCTCAACTGATCCACCTGCCTTGGCCTCCCAAAGTGCTGGAATTACAGGTATGAGCCACTGTACCTGGCCAAAATTTTTTTAATTAAAGCTTCAACTGTTCTTGAATCCAAATTATTCATCTGATCCAATATATTTATGGCCTCAGGCAGCTATTGGAATAATTTGATAGCTATATATACAGAATAGGAATACAAAATATCTATGGTATGCTGATGGTAAATGGCATGCCTGTGGCAGTAGAAATGGAAAGAAAAGAAAGAGAAGACCTAGAAAAAGATATCAAGAAATACAGAAGAACAGGAAAAATAAGAGAAAAATTATATAATTGCAGAACACATAGAAGAGAGTACTTTCAACAAGTACCTCTTATTACCTTATTCTAATTACTGTTAGAGACTTACTATGTGTTACTGTAAGACTTACTATGTTTGCCATAACTAATAACAACAAAAGGCAGCAAGTGAAGAAGGAAAAGAAGAGTAATAAGTGAGACACAGAAATGTGGGGGAATATTCTTGATAAATTTAAAAACCTAAAGAAAACCATTTTTTCCTCTTTAAGGATAAAGTAAGAAATTACTCATGTTGACACTTCAAGAACTAGATACAAGTCTTCTCCCTCCTCTCCCTGTATTAGTATGCCATTGGCTTTGCTAAAATCAAATCCTTCAAATTCTCCCATTTAACTTTAAAAGCCACTTTCTGACAAACCACAAGTTTAAGAATAATGAAAGTCTGCTGCCCCCTGGTGGTCATTCAAATTCATCAACTGAAGCAAAATCAAACTGTTAAAAGTTCACTTCTACAGAAAACTGTATTTCTAGTAACACTGAATAAATATATCTTCTTCACAACTGTTTCTTCTTTCTGTCACAAAGCCTGACACCTTTCAAATGGGATACATAAATCTTCACCTTTCCAAATTCCCCAAGCAATTTAGGAGATTTAATTTTAAAATTACTTAGCTTGTTTTGCATTTGGGCTATCAAATCCTTTGTTTTGCAATATAGCCAAAGAAGCAAAAATATTTTTCCTATGAAAAAATACTTCAGCCTTGATTTGCAATTAAATGATAAGAAAAATCCTGAGTTGTAAATAAAGGAGTTTTTAAAATATTATAAACAGAATGAAGGTAGAGTAAGTACCTGATATGATTTGGCTCTGGGTTCCTACCAAAATCTCATGTTGAATTGTAATCCCCACATGTCATGGGAGGGGCCTGCTGACAGGTGATAGATTATGGGGGCTGACTTCCCCTTGTTGTTCTTTTGTTAGTGAGTTCTCACGAGATCTGGTGGTTTAAAAGTGTGTAGCACATCCCCCTTCACTCTCTTTCCTGCACCGCCATGATAAGACGTTCTTGCTTCCCATTCACCTTCCGCCATGATTGTAAGTTTCCTGTGGCCTCCCAGTCATGCTTCCTGTTAAGCTTGTGAAGCTGTGAGTCAATTAAACCTCTTTTCTTCATAAATTACCCAATCTCAGGTTGTTCTTTAAAGAAGCGTGAGAATGGACTAATACAGTATCCCTTTCTTGTCTAAATTATTTATCAGTGTAAAATCACTTTGTAGTTTCACTTAGTTTCATACTTGTACTTTAGTAGTTATTTAAAAGTATTGTTTAGAAATAATATCTATAATTTGAAAAAAATGTTCTAGTCAAACCTTTAATTGTAATATTTGCAGAGCATCTTCTTGCCATCAGGAAGAGAACTTGAAACAAACAAAAAAGCTAGGACATACTTGTGTCGTTACTTTTTTCTATTCTTTTTTTAAAACATCATCATGCTGATCACAAAACTTCTAAGGTAGGAACTCTCACAGATGACCAATGGAAGTGTAAATTAGAACAACCTTTCCAGAAACATGGCAATAAGTATAATGAGCCTATAAATTCTAGGAAATCTATCTTAATAAAAAAATCCGAAATGTCAAAGATATACCTATGTACAAAGAGAAATCAAAATCAAACAACTTCATATTTATAGCATTAACGGGAAATTAATTTTGTATATTCATATGATGATTAAGATATGATGGATTTAAGTCTCTTAAAATAATATTTTAAAAGCATTTTTTAAATAAAGTTTCACTCTTGTTGCCCACGCTAAAGCACGATGGCGCCATCTTGGCTCACTGTAATCTGCCCCTCCTTGGTTCAAGCAATACTCCTGCCTCAGCCTCCCAAGTAGCTCAGATTACAGGCGCCTGCCACCACACCCAGCTGATTTTTGTATATTTAGTAGAGACAGGGTTTCATCATGTTGACTAGGCTGATCTTGAACTCCTGACCTCAGGTGATCCATCTGCTTCAGCCTCCCAAAGTGCTGGGATTACAGGGGTGAGCCACCATGCCCAGCCTAAAAGCATTTTTAATGACAAAAAAGTCAACAATATAGTACATAACGTTTTTTTAAATGTAGGACAATATACAACATGATCAGACAACTAAATACACAGATATGCAATACATAAGGGAATAAACCAAAATCTTGTGTGTTTATCTCCAGGTGGAGAGAGGCATTAGAAGATTTTTATCTTTCTATTTAATTTTCCATCTTTACAGTTGGGTACCTTAAAAGCAGTCTTGAAAATTTATGCAAATGAAATACTCTGCTATTTCTGCTGAAGAAAATTCAAAGATACCATACTCATTTCTATGGCTAATAAAAGAAATGACAAGTACATCCATCTTTTCAGAATGTCATTTCCTTTTCTTTCATGTATGTGTTGTTTCTTACCACACACATGATGTATGACAGGATAGCACCAGATGAGCCTATGAGTGCACCCACGATGGTCAGCAGATTGTTATTGAGCAGGAAGCCTTCTGCACACAGGGCCCAGCCGGAGTAGCTGTTCAGCACAGTGATGACGACGGGCATGTCGGCACCCCCAATAGCAGCTGTCAAAGTCACACCCTAGAACAACAGTCAAAGCAGAACTCAAAATTAATAACATAAAAATAAAACCTCTAGCATTTAATATTTTGGTCCTTAATTATTCTGGCTTTCCCACTAATATATTTACATGTAAGTTCCACTTCTGGTAATAAGTGTCTCCCATCTGACCAACACTCCCACAGGTATAACAACTATAAACACTGAGCCACCCACTCCCCTAAAAAAAAATCCCTACATTTTAAGAAAACACTTTCCAGTAATGAAAAGCAGAGAGAAACTGGAGAGGGGTCTATATTTGAAAAAATATGACACTAAGTGAATTTTCCAGTTTTTATGGCTTTACACTGAGGGCAAGCCCCCTGTTGATACCAATGAAAGAAATTATAACTAAAATATAAGCCCACAGTCTTACTGGCTTAAAGATCCTGAAGATAGCATTTAAGATCACTAAGGCAGCTGGAAAGTAAAAAGGGAATCCCACAAAGGAGCAGGCTATAGAGAGGAAGTCCCAGTTTCTGTGTGTAAACTCTACCCAAATCTCTGGATGACTCTTGAACTACACATATGAGAGACAGACTCCAAGCAATCCTGTTAAGGATAAAATAACAATAGATTTCAGCTGCCCCCCACCATAACAGAGTCAAAATTTGAAATTTGAGTTTAGCCATATTAGCTGGTTACAAAAACACATACATAAAAAATAATAATTAATACTCTGAAGGAATATAACATAATCCAAAATGTCTATAATGTATCATTAACAATGTCCATGATACAACTCAAAGTTACTAAACACAGGAAAGGAATAAAGGTGGTGGGGGAGAAAGATTTTGCTTTTTATTTCACATATTTTTACTTTTTTTTGTTTGTTACAATGAGAGCATATTCATGTATTACTCATTTAAGCCAAAAACAATACATTTAAAAAATACTTTCTCTTAGTCAGACATTCTCAAAGAACCAATAAATACTATAAATATCATATTCACTGCTTCCCAAAAACAACAATTCTTAAAGTTTTTCATTTGTATATCTTTTTTTTTTTTTTTTTTTTTGCAGAGTCTTGCTTTGTTGCCCAGGCTGGAGGGCAATGGTGCAATCTCGGCTCACTGCAACCTCCACCTCCAGAATTCAAGTGATTCTCCTGCCTCAGCCTCCCGAGTAGCCAGGATTACAGGCACGTGCCACCATGCCTGGCTAATTTTTGTATTTTTAGTACAGATGGAGTTTCATCATGTTGGCCAGGCTATTCGCAAACTCCTGACCTCAGGTGATCCACCCGCCTCAACCTCCCAAAGTGCTGGGATTACAGTCATAAGCCACCGCACCTGGCCACATTTGTATATCTTTTATGTTGAAACTTCGTTAACCTATTCTGCTTTATTAGATTAAAAATATCAAAACTATTTTTCTTTTGTGTAAAATAAAACAAATATCAGTGCGATATAAGCCAGAATAAAATTAGACCATGAGTGTTCATATAAAGATGAGATTTTAATTTGCTTTTCAGTGTTCTACAGTTTTTGTGTTGCAATCATGACCTAACTCATGATCATGCAAAAATAAATATCATTTTTACACTATAATTTTGGTGTTTCTGAATCAAGGAGCCAGTAAGTATTTCATAAGCAATTGCTATGTATCTAACTTTTGTGTTGGGCACTGCAGATAATTTTTTTAACTTAAATATAAACCTTGTCTGCAGAGTACACACTGAAAGAACATGAATAACAGTGAATAACAGTAAATAACAGAGCTACATGAGACAGCATCATACATTGATATAAGATGCCAGACTATCACATAGACAACTAAAAACTACCATGTGTTTCAATGTACTAAATGTAAAAATAACAGAGAAAGAGGAAGACTGAACCTGTCATAAAAGGCTTCACTGAACTCTCTCACTGAGCATACAGCGTTTTTAAACTGCATTTCATTTTATAATTATTTGATTTCATGTCATATCTTCCAAAGAATGTGAGAGCAACTAGTGGGCAGAGACAATCTTACGTGTACTGTATAAACCCCGAAGCACTACTTCGTAGGGCTTGTCACATAGTGGGCACCTAACAGATGAAACTGAAACCCTTGGCCTTTTTAAGCTCCTGTTCACCAACACATTGATCCAGTGAAGAGACTCCAGAGCAGTAAAGGTGTCTCATGTGACAACTTTGAAATGAACAACTAAATTGCAAGAAAGACTAATATTCTTCTCATACCTTTACATGTTTTCCAGATTCCAAAAAAATGAACATGTAACATAATTTTAAAAAGTTTTATTCCATCAAGGTTCTTGAAGAGATAAAAATATGATTAGACTTTAATCTAACAAAATATTCCCAGTTCCTCACTAAGAATGTACTTTTCAATCTCTGACTTCTTACCATGACAGCAGAGAGAGCAGACACAGAACCCAGACACATGATGCCAGTGGTAAAGCTTGGGTCCAACATGAATGGGATTATCCCGCCCACGCTAGCAGCCAGCAAGCCTGCATTGAGTACGTGCCTTCCAGGGAGTAGGAGAGGGGCAGATTTCAGGAGACCTAGAGCCAAGCACACAGTATTTAGAATTCAGAATGTGTTGTAAGAAACCCCCTCACACACACTCAAGTGTGTCTTTTAATCCTAAACCACCAAAATTTAACATTAGAATAACATGGTATTTAAAATATTACTTTATATTACCAGATATGAAACACAAAAGCAAATTAGAATTATTACACATAACAAACATGAATGGAGACAGAAAAACTATGGTTCGACTTCACTATTCTTTTCCCTATTCTGATCCCAAAACAATTTCTTTCCTCTTTGTCATGAAATCTTAAAAAGTGATTTTCTCACGTATGATCAACATGGATGTTGTTAAGTGTGGTTTTATTTATTTAAAACTTCATGCATGCCAGACTTCTGACAAAAATAAAGCATAAAAGTAAAAATAAATAAATAGAACTTCAGTAGGAAGTCCTAGCACACTAGTATTTCAGATTCTATGAACTGAGCCCAAGGAGGAAGAAACCTTGTTATTTGTTCCTAAAAGCAAAGCATGAGATAAGAATGTTTGAGATTGAAGTTATTTTATGATTTTCAAGTTTCATGGAAGTTCCCCACTTAATTTCCATGAGTTTATTACTGAGAGGCAAGACCACGTTTTTAAATCACAAACTAGTCTCTCTAGAGACTTTTTAGTAACAACACTAACAACAGCCGCTGTAGGGTTTTTTCTCCACTTCCATTTTCATGATTGACTTTACCAGCAGCAAAGTTGTCAGGCTAGAGTCCTAAAACATGTATTTTTTTTTTCAGAATAAGTACTGTTTACTACTCACATAAATTTATTTAATAAGCTTCTATTTTGGAAAATATAAAGTTCATTTCTGTGAATTCTACCATCTCTAACCATGGATTATGAGGATGCTATTTAGTTCACATGTATTATCAAAAGTCAACTAATCTCTCTATGCAAATTTTTGTGCACTAGTTTCCTCTATTAGCTGTCTGCAAATGAAACAGCTACAAAGCTTTGTGAGACTTGGAAGTATCAATAAAGGAGAAGGATGGGGGGAAAATTTTTTTACAATTTCTGAGTGCTATATGAATACTCTTCACCTAACAGTTTTTACTGTTAAGGTATTTTCTTTTTTAAATCTTTTTTATTAATAATAATATTTTATTTTTTATAAAAAGCAGAGATAGTGTCTTGCTATGTTACCCAGGCTGGTCTTGAACTCCTGGGCTCAAGATCCTCCCACCTCAGCCTCCCAAAGTACTGGGATTACAGGCGTGAGCCATTGTGCTCTGCCCTGTTAATGTATTTTCTGAAATTGAAATGGATCCGTAAATACCATAAACAATAGATATTTACCTCTATGTTATGCTGAATCACTTACCCTGCAATTTTCCATAGGCAATGAGAGACCCACTAAAGGTGACGCCACCAATGTAAGTGCCGAGGTAAGCCACAATCTTGGTGAGATTTGCTGCTGCATCCGTAGCAAAATGTGGATATTCTATAATGTACTCAGCTATACAAGTAAGTACAGCTGCCAAACCCACTAAACTGTGAAAAGCAGCAACTAATTGAGGTAAATCAGAAATCTGGATGCGTTTGGCAATTGTCAATCCTGTTATGAAATGAAGGTCAAAAATAAATTAAAACTTGACAAATTTTGAGGAGTAACCACAACAAAGATCACCCTTAACGATTTCCATCATTGTCACCAATAAATATTATCTAGTTCCCAGTATGGGCTAAATATTCTCTATGGGGGCTGTACAGAAGGTAAGGACGCTGATTGTATAGAGGTTGAGTATCCCTTATCTGATATGCTTGGGACCAGAAGTGTTTCACATTTTAATTTTTTTTAATTTTGGAATATTTTCATATATATAATAAGATATCTTGGGAATGGTACCCAGGTCTAAACATGAAATTCATTTATGTTTCATATACCTATAGCCTGAAAGTAATTTTAAACATTTTAAATGATTCTGCATGTGAAACAAAGTTTGCGTTAAGTATTTGTGTGTGGAATTCACCATTTGTAGTGTCATGTCAGCACTCAGAAAGTTTTAGATTTTGAAGTATTTTGAATTTTCAGATTAAAAATGCTCAACTTGCATACCCTTTCAAAACAGCAGTTTTTCTCCACACACCTAAGCACGACCCAACTCCAATGAACCCAAACACGCAGCATCAATGCATGCCTCTTCCTCTCACAAACTCCCAGCCTTCCCCAGCCAACATTTCTTCAGACTACCTAAAGCTCTAATTAAATTCCCTTATAGTCTCCCTATTTCAACCCAGGCCTTCTTCTCTATAGCCAGCACTTGCTCCTGAGCACATTAGAAACACCTGGAACATGAAGACGACCTTGGTTTTCAGGTGGGTAAATGGGAGCAAAGTCCCAAGGTAAAGAAATGCAAAAATCTGGGTAGTAAATACCCAAGGAGTGAAGATCAGAATATTTGCTAAGATCATGTCTAAAAGTTTTCCTGCCATGAACCTACAGTGCAAACATTTGCCTTCAAGTGCCTTTCTAGAGATTATCAAGAGATAAGTCAAAGCTATTCTGAGGAAGTATAAAAGGAGGCCTAAAGCCAGTGTTGCACTGGGAAACACTTAATAACCAGTTCCAGAAGGAAACTATATATGCACATACAAATACATGAGGTTTAACTGATATAAAGGTGGCTAGCACACAATTTTCAAATAATGAGATATACAGTGTTCTTTATTGAATTCCACAGGGATAAACTGACTTTCATAGAATGCTTTTATGGATCTTTGCTAAACTCTTATATCTGTAGCCACCTAGAGTTTGCAACTGATGAATAAGCATACTTCCAACAGAAACATTGTTTGATATTTTTTATTTACTTTAATAAGATGAAAGTAAAACAACAGAATGTATGTGAGAACTTCACCCATTTGTCAACCATGTGAGTGACTTCATTGCTGAATCTGATAATAGTTTTCAAATACTGGAAGATTATTTGCTCAATTATTTGTGCTATTCACAATGTCACAGCTACAGTCAAAGCACATTTAAAGTTTAAGCTGCATCATTAACATAGTCTCCATCACTATCTCAGGTCTGGACAATAAACAAAAGAATAAATCAAGCCCACATTTGTAGCATTTGCATATATAATTCCACACTCCAATACTCCCACCAAGTTAAATTTCAATCTACCAATGTGATATCACTGAATGTAGAACTGGGAAGAAATGTACCGCAGTCCACTGATATATAGCATTTCTTCTATACACATACAATAGATATAAGTAACCTCAAGAGCATAAATAAAATCTAGTAAATTAATTAGAAAGTTATGAGTTTTTAATATTATTACCTTTGTTTCTAATATGATTTATTTAACTTTAAGTTTATGTAATTTAATATCAATAATGGCTGTGTTTAACAACCAGCTCTCAAAATTCCTGAAAAAAAAAAAAAAAATTTCTTTTCAAATCCAGTCTTGCTCTGTCACCCAGGCTGGAGTGCAGTGGCATGATCACAGCTGACTGCAACCTCCACATCCCAGATTCAAGCGATTCTCATGCCTCAGCCACCCAAAGCTGGGATTACAGTTGAACGCCACCATGCCCAGCTAATTTTTGTATTTTTAAGAGAGATGGTTTCAGCGTGTTGGCCAGGCTGCTTTCAAACTCCTGGCCTCAAGTGATCCACCCACGTAAGCCTCCCAAAGTGCTGGGATTACAGGTGTGAGCCACCATGTCTGGCCTAAAGATTTCTGAAAATTTAACAATCCAGCACAAAACTAAATAAAATTAAAACAGTGGTTTTTCTGCTGGCACATGTTTTTTTCATTTTTAACAGCCCTATGAAGCAGAATCTTCAGCTGTTATTCATACCCAGCAGAACAAAAGCTAGCCTATATATAGTACATATACAAAGATTCCAATCCCCCCTCTCCATTATCAACTAACGGGACACACTCAGTAAAATAAGAATTGGGTACAGGATATTTTGACTCAGTTGATGCACTTACTCAGTGTTTTAAAATGTTTGTATTTGAATAAGAATTACACGAAACGGGATGAATTTTCACCAAAATAATATTAACTGAAACAACTTCCATGAATGCAATTTAATTATTTCATCAATATGGACCTTAGACAGAAATATATATTGAGAAACTGGAGCTCACAAAAAGGCTGAAGCCCACAAGTGCTTACCAATGGTACCACCCAAAGCCATCGCTCCAGACATCTGAGCTAGTAATTCTGGGCCCGGTTTTAGGACTCCAAGGGTGGCCGCCAGTCCTCCAGCAACCCCAATCATGCCCAATGCATTGCCAAGACGAGCTGTTCCCTGGGTGGAAAGCCCAGCCAAGGCGCCAACACAGCACAGACCCGAACCTAGGTACATGATCTTTTCAAAGGGAAAGGAAGATAGAGAGATTACTAAAACCTTTGGTCTATTAGCTTAGAGAGTTCAATATATTTTCCTACCCATTAGGAATATTACAATATCAAATTTTTAAATTGTATCTGCAATTACATTGTTTATATAAATTGGTTTCTTCTGGATTTGATATCATGCACAAAAACACATAAAAGTACCTAAATGTAAATGGAGTTATCACTGGGTCTAAAAATACTAAATCTGACCAAATGCTGTAAAAGAGCCAACCCCTGACGTAAGTGCCAGGGGCTGTGCCATATGTTTTACTCGTATTGTAACAGTCTCATGAGATCCACAAGAGGGAAAAGTCGTTATCCTCATTTTGTAAAAGAGAGAATCAAGGCTTAAAAAAGTTATATATTTTCTCCAAGGCAAATGATCAGTAAATTGGAAATCTGGAATTCAGACTAAGGTCTTTCTGACTCACTGCTCCAACTCTTCTCAAAAAAAAAAAATATTTTGTTCATTCAGTAAATATTCCATGTTGGAAACACAGAAGAAACTAAAAGACAGTCATTGAAAAGAAATAGAAAATGCGGAGTTCAGAAGAAAGTTGAAGCTCTGTTTTATTACAAGTTGGAACTTTCAAAGTCCAGCGACATCATTTCTGTTTTCCTATACAGCATTAAGTCTAAACTATCCTTTTTTTTTAACGAATTGGCATCATATCTCTTGGTAGCAAGAGATGATCTGCTGGATTTGTAGAGGAAGAAATAGGAAAACAACTAATAGCACCTAATACAAATGTGTCAAATCTTTTATGAATTGCTTCATTATAAATCCACAATCTAGCTGGTACATAATGAAAATACTGATAACCTTCTTAACTCTTTTTTACATGTGGAAAAGTGTATTGAAACAAAGACATAAACCCATATTTAAACTCAGTTACCAGAAAAATCTGTCTCTAGAATCCAGGGTCCTGATCCTTAGGGGAAGAGAATGCTCGGTTTGACCAAGATGTTTCTAGGTTTATTGTTGTATTTGCTTGAAAGAGTTGTATTTGCTTGATAATTTGAATTAGGGTAACCTAACAATGTTAAATCTAATAGAGAAGAAAATATTGTGGTAAATATAAAAATTTTTGAAGAGCCTCTTACCTGTTCAATGTCATAACCACTGTAGAGAGCAGCTAAATATCCACCAACAAAGGTGCCAGCAGGGAGAAGATACAGGTAGTTGTATTCTGGGGGGGTGAGTGGGACGCTTGAACATGTCCAGCATTCTCTGAGTCACCAGAAAGCCACCTTAGCAAAGCAAAAGCAATAAAAAATGTGAAGAGGTACCTCTTTGAACTCACTGAGCAACATGATTTTTTAAAGTGCTATAATTTTTCTATTTTAAGCACATCTTTATCACCTAGGAATAAATATAAAGTAACATTTTGCAACCTCAAAAAAAAATTGTTTTTTTGAGCTGGAGTCTCTCACTCCCAGGCTGGAGTTCAGTGACATGATTTTAGCTCACGGCAATCTCCACCTCCCGGGTTCAAGCTATTCTCCTGCCTTAGCTTCCCGAGTAGCTGAGATTACAGGCCATGCCACCATGCTGGGCTAATTTATGTGTTTTAAGTTAGAGAGAGGTTTCACCGTGTTGGCTAGGCTGGTCTCGAACTCCTGACCCCAGATGATCCGCCCACCTCGACCTCCCAAAGTGATGGGATCACAGGTGTGAGCCACTATACCCAGCCAAAATTTAAAGTTATTCTATTACTCAAGCCAGTTCCATTAAAGAGGTGGGGAAAAAAAACACTAAATATATCCAGGAAGAAAATTTGCTATCAGAATGCAAAACTATTTCTGTATGACTAAAAGAAAAAAGCCATTCAAAAAGCTTGGGAATGTGAAAGATCAAAGATTGTATTTTTTTTAGTAGGTTTTTACTTTTGTAAAACCCTATAATAAATTATAAAAGAAAAAAATACCATATCAACAGTTACCAGGCTTCTTGGACACATTAAAGAATTTTTAGCTACAAAATAGCATCAAATGAGTCTCACATATGAGTGATGTGGTAGGCTTTCAGTTTCCAGGAAGAAACGCTGGCTGGGATAAGGCAAAAGACTAATATTTTATCTACAATTATACTCATTTATAGATGTTATGGTGATAGCGCTAAATCAACTTAATTCAAAGCTATGCATTCAATAACTTTCCAGTTAACTTGTAGCAAGATTTCGTTTTGTTTGTTTTGGGGAACTGGGGCTTGTTCTTTATCAAGAGTTTCTAAAAATTACAGATGGGCAAAATAACTAATTTTCCTGCACAAAGAGCATTTACAGTCTGAGTGAGACCTTTTTTAAAGGCTCAATTAAATTCTTAAAATAAGAATGTCTATTTTATACTGATTTATATTTGCTTTGCATGTCTCCATTAAAAATAGTACTCTGAGGCCTTTCACTGACACTGTACCTGCAATGTTGATGGAGGATATGAACGTGGCAAGAGCAGCAAGGCCCTGAGAAGTTGTGGAAGGATACAAATGTCCTCCCATCAGCGCCAACCCACCAACTGCAGTCAGCCCTAGAAAGAAAGCATCAACATGGTGAGTAATGACAGTGACACCACCAAATCCAGTGTCATAGCTGAAGTACCTCGCATACATAGATTTATAGAGGGCAAAGTTCTCAACATCAAAATACAAGGCAGCTTCCTTATACCCTCATTAAAATGATACAAACAATTTTCCTTATGCAGACTGTTGACAACACGCCTTCACAACATTTTCACTCAAATTACTACTGTGGGCAAAGGGTTAACAAAACCTTTTCTCCTTCTGCATAGGAATTGGACTGTCCTTTAACTTTCTAGCTATGTTCCTCTAACGCAGATAGGAATCCACCAATGTTATAGACAACATGGCTTATGGTTAAAAAGTGACCCCGGTAGATAACTTGCATCTAAACTGGAAGAAACTCTTCATGAACTGTAAATGCCTGCTGGTGATGCCAAGCTTTGGATTTTCCTGGCTGCAGTACCTGTTGGAGTTAGACATGTTCCCTGCAGAGATCCTGGAAGCTGTGCCTATGGCAATGTCATAAAAGATGACTATTGGCCCTAAGGCTTTCAAGCCACGGCAGCTCCCATGCTTGTCATTCCCTCATATCTGAACCATTGCTAGGGGCCAAAAGAACAGATCCTGGGCTGTTGGAAGGAGGTCTTGACATGTGTATGATGGAGTATATGTTGTTTGCTGAGAGGCCATGGCAGGGAACACTGAGCCATCCCCCAGGCAGCGAACTGCTAGAATAAGCAAGCAATATGTACTGGTCATGCACTAGTTAAACCAGCTCCCAAAACACAGGGTATCTGACCTTGCCCCCATTGCTGACTCACAAAAAGTGTTTTTTAGATTATTTCTATCTTAGTAGTGAACAGACACTATCTGCCTGTTTAGCCTATCTTTATTCTATGAAGAAACACTGAGCACCTGCTTATTAAAAATAATCACTTGTTCATAGAGAATAAATATGTGGGTCAGAGTCTGCTCTGGGCTATCAGCTGGGAAATGCTGGCAGACCCCTGACAATCCCACTTTGATCCCACTTTTGCACTCTCTCTTTGTTTCTGTTACTTAATTCCTTCAGCGCCTCCTGGGTTGGGGTCTCTACAACCGAGCTGGTCTCAGCACTGGGCAGCTGTGTGGACTGCTGCATGAACTCTGAAAAGACTGGCACCAAACAGAAATGACTGAGGCCACCTCACTGGAAAGCTGTGTTTTCTCGTCCCATAGTTTCATGGTGAAACTGATGTAACACAGGGCCTATTGCAGCCTTGTTAGGCTGAATGTTGAGTTGAATCCAAGGAGAGCCTATAGGATATTACAACTATGATTCTGTGGAACACCGGTTTTCACATTTTATCAGTGGAATCCCTTGCTTAAAAAAAAAATCAGACTTGGAAGAAGTAATAGTGGTTCTGCACTGCTTAAAATGAGAGCAGTCCAAAGAGCTGACACACTCCCATGGCCTCTTACTTTGCAGGCCCACATCCCATACCCTCTGGGAGTCTGGGAGCCCTTAGATCACCAAAGCAGATGCCTCAGATGCCAAGCAAAACAACTTGAAAACACAGACTTTATAAACCTCATTGACAGGCGTCCTAGAGCTAAGTAAGCCTATGAAAACCTGAGATGAGGAAGAACAAGAAGAGGAACAAACCTGAGATTGCATTCGTCACAGACATCAGTGGCGAGTGAAGAGCAGGGGTCACTCCCCAGACGGTATGATAGCCCACAATGCCAGCCAAGCCAAAAGTGGTCACCATCTGAGAAAAGGCTAGATTGGGAGCCGCAATGCCCAAACCCAGTATCCCCGTGAGACCTAGAGAAAGAGGGTAAAGAGTGTGAGCTGACATCCAGTTATCTCAACAAGATTAAAAGCACACACACAAATATGTGGAATAGTCAGTGCTTTAAATTTCACTCCCTTGCCAGCAATGAGCAGACTTTTTAGACATTTAACAATTGAGAAGTCGGGGGATGTGGGAATACTGTGGACAAAACTCAACTTTCTGACCACCCTCCTCCAAAATAAGCTATAAAGACCTAGTAATATTTATAAGTCACCTTAATAACAATTTGCACATTTTCCTCTGCATGGTTTGTCCTCTTCCCTGTTGTAACTTTCATTGACTATGCCACATGTGTTTATACAAGCATTTTTTTTTTTTTCCCCGATTGCAGGCCTATGGAGGACCTATCAAGGCATTTTCTACTTGGGCAAGACAGAACCTTTATAAGACAAGACTTTTATGAGGCCAATTTTATGTCACTCTCAGATTTGGCTGAGGAATAGGGGTTTTAAATGAGTAGGAAGAATTTCATTCACTCCAGCACCTCCCCAAAACATATGGCTTCCACCCACCCGGGACACAAGTTTTGCAATTGCTCCTGAATCTGGACTGGACTGCTGGCCAGGGCAGTCAGCTCCAGCCTCAACACCAAGTCAGCAAACAGGATTTTACAAAGAAAAGGAAAAAAAAAAAAATACAAATTAAGTTAAGAATGTGCAGAATACAAACAGCTCTGAACATACATCTTTAATTATCGCCTTCCTTAATAGCAAACATGTGGACAGTTGTTCTGCAACAAAAGAAAGGGTTACCTCGTGGTCAGTAAAAAAGAAAATGACAGTGGGTGACCAGGGAGCTAGAAGTTAACTTTCCTGAAGAAGGTACGTTTTTCCTTGGTATGAACTATTACTTTGGAAGTGGCACCACTAGAATATCTAGAGAATGACATTAATTTTATGTTAAATCATTCAATATGATTGTAGTTTTCATTTATATTTTCCTACCCACATATCATATATCCAAGGTTCCAATGCATAGCCCATTAACCATGTGGTAAGAGAGTCAGATACAACACTGTTTTGCCTTCCAGGTAAAAATCAGAGAAGTGGTATAGGGTTGTGAATAAGAATATGTGGTCTTAAGTCAGTCTGTCTGGTTTGAATCCTGGTTCCGCTGCTCCCTAGCTATGTCATCTCAGGCAAGTTACTTAACCTCTCTGTGCTTCAGTGTCTTCATATGTAAAATTATCAACCCTCTCTGTCTTAATCTGGAAAAGAAAATAATAATATACCCACTTCGCTGAATTTTTGTAAAAAATAAATGAGCTAAGGCATGTGAAATATTTAGCACAATGCCTAGGATTCACTAAATGCTAGCTATTATTAAGGCCATATTAGTCAAGAAGCACTATCTTATCACAATCAACAATCCTTTGTGTTAGGCATCTATGATAGAAATTGCATCATACATCTGAAGATTTTCTTATCAACTATTTAATAAACTGATGTCTTTTCTATAATATATTTAGTAATGTATGTCAGACTATATTTCTACAGTCTGTATAACAGGGGAAGAGAAAGGCTGACAAAAGAAAGAAGAGAAAGCAAATCATATTCTTTGAAGAATGCTGTTCAAATACATTCCTAACACATTTTAAAAAATGCTTATTTTTAATATAAAAGAGGACCTTTAAGGTAAGGAAAAACACATAGAAGATTATCCTTTTATTCACTGGAATATGCTACTGTCATATATATTAAGAGGCAATATGCCCTGATTCAAGAAATATAAGAGAAATCAAGAAAAATAAATCATTATATGTGCCTCACTATATTTCCTGATGAATCTGAAAGAGAAATGGAAATTTACAGTCCTACTCATAATACGCTCCATGTACAACATAATAACCTCATTTCTTTTTTTTTTTTTTTAACAAATGAGTGCAAGTAGGGACACTGCTTCATCTACTCACTGTGTTCACAACTAGAGGCTTTTTCAGTCATTTTGCTGAGACTTGCTCTTTATTCAAGGAGAGTTACATGTTTCGCTTTAAAACATCTGGACTCACATGGGAATTTAGAGAATGCTGAGTCTACAAGAATTCTATGTGCCTGGTGCTGGTCCTTAATTCTTTATAGTTTGTGTTTGCTTAGTTTTTGTTTTGGCTCTGAATAGATCTAAACATTTTAAATTTATTCTTTGAGACAGAAACCAATTTAAAATCAAATATCCATATTTCAGCCTCTAACAATGAATAGTCAGGATGAATATTAATCACCACTTTACAATAAATTATTTAATGTTTTCATGAAGATGAATTTAAAAACAAAGAATTTATGTCAAATTGTAAAGAAAGAGATCTAAATGAAAATATTGAATTCTTTTACAAGTTGAGTAACTTAAAATGTTAGTCAAATGTTCACGGGCTATGGCCTATATTGTAGTATATATTCTTTAAGGCAAACATTTGGTTCCCTAGTCTTACCCATGTGTAGATAATCACAGCTGATATTTTACAAAGAATAGAAAAAATATAACTAAACATATGCATTTGACACCAGCAAAATATGGCATACATCACTTCTCAATACATTTGATGCAGATAAAATAATCCCAGCACTCTGGAGGCCAAGGCAGGAGGATCACTTGAGCTCAGGAGTTCAAGAACAGCCTAGGCAACATGGTGAAGCCCCATCTCTACAAAAAATACAAAAATACAAAAATTAGCTGGGCATGGTGGCGTGCACCTGTAGTCCCAGCTAGTCAGGAGGCTGAAGTGGGAAGCTCCTCCTCAACCCCAGGAAGCTGAGGCTATGGTGAGTGATATTCACACCACTGCACTGCTACCTGAACAATGAAGAAAGACTCTATCTCAAAAATACGTATACACAATTGGTATATTTTTAACATATATAAATGACGGTATTTAAAATGTTTTCCATAAAAGGAAAAATGTTTATTACCTGCATATTATTTCATGCTTTCATTCCAGTATTTAGCACGGTGCCTACATATACATAATAGGTATATTTTTAACATATATAAAAGACTGTATTTAAAATGTTTTCTATAAAAGGAAAAATGTTTATTGCCTGCATATTATTTCGTGCTTTCATTCCAGTATTTAGCACAGTGCCTCTATTTATTGAGTCTAGTAGATAATGTCCAATTCTGTAGAGGTGGGACAAGTAACATGCTGCTGAAAAATCAAGTCTATCAGGCCCAGCTACTAATAGAATCAAAAAAAGACAACAGCATTTCATTTACTAATTTTGACAATTAATATATTACTTGCAAAATCAAACAATCAGGACTAAACCCTGGTTAAATAGTATCCTGACCTGCTGTATATGCAGAAGCCGATGTCATTGTCTTCCTGAAGGGTGTAATGGTAGCTGCTTTTTCAGCTTCCAGCTCAGCCACTGTCTTCTGTTTTACTGGGGTACCCTGAGGAATATTTTTCGGTGTCGGAGCTGGGAAAATCACTTTACCATCCTAATAGATATTAGAAAATAGTACGTATTAAAAAGCCAATCCAGCATTTTAAAATTGCTTAAAATAGGTTACTATTTTTAAAACCCTGTTCTTTTAAATATAATTTTATATAAATTCATATCATTTGTAACATCATTTTACATAAATATGTTACATGTGTATATAAATGCTAATATCTGTGTTACACATACATACATAAATATGTAATTTGTATGTGTATAAGATATATACACACGAATGCAAATCAAACCCTTAAAAGCAGATAAGTGGGGGAAATACTTAATTTTTACTTTATTCAATTTGTTTGTTCATTCTCCGTTTTTCAAAAGCAATGTACAGTTTTGGTAAGTCATGTACTTTTAAGTCTTTGAAATATTTTTCTTTAAATCATTCTGCATTTCAAAACATTTTCAAATATGTTTTTATGCCAGCATAAACCTGGCATACCAATACCTTATTAAAATATGTCTCAATTCTAAAATAGGATTCTCCTATAAACAAAATCCTAAAACAAATTTACATTAAAAGCACAGGAAGAAGTAGATCTCTTTACTTACCTTCATCACTACAGTACCTCTAATGACATGCCCCATCGTACCAAAGTCAAAGTCATCTTTCACATCAAAATAAAAATTATCTTTGTCCGGGCTGATGGCCTTCAGGAGTTTGGTGATGTTGTTGGAATATAGGGTGCTAGCCTGAGTGGCCATTCGGCTGGGCAGGTCTGTGTAGCCTATGTGAGTAATTCCCTAAATGAACAAAATTATAGTCAAAAAGGTCTATCACCCTATGTTCACATGCATTCTAGGACAATTCTCATTCATATTCAATGCTAAGTTTTCAAATTATATATCTTTATAAATATACAGATACGCCCATAAACATAAATACGTATTTCAAAAGGAGCGTTAAATATGCCTATTTTTAATTTTAAAATTCCAGGCCTCAATGGCTCTAAATATTTAAAGAAATAAATACCCCCTCATAAATCACTGAAGACATGAGAAGTTATCGCAGATAGAAAATACGTTTTGCTATGAAGAAAATCTAGGCAAAACTGCTCAGGACATAGGCGTAGGCAAGGACTTCATGACCAAAACACCAAAAGCATTGGCAACAAAAGCCAAAATAGACAAATGGGACCTAATCAAACTCCACAGCTTCTACACAGCAAAAGAAACAGTCATTAGAGTGAATCAGCAACCAACAGAATGGGAAAAAAGTTTTGCAGTCTACCCATCTGACAAACGGCTGATATCCAGAATCTACAAAGAACTAAAACAGATTTACAAGAAAAAAACAAACAAGCCCATTCAAAAGTGGGCAAAGGGTATGAACAGACACTTTACAAAAGAAGACATACATGAGGCCAACAAACATATGAAAAAATGCTCATCATCACTGGTCATTAGAGAAATGCAAATCAAAACTACATTGAGATACCATCTCATGCCAGTTAGAATGGCGATCATTAAAAAATCTGGAGACAACAGATGCTGGAGAGGATGTGGAGAAATAGGAACACTTTTACACTGTTGGTGGGAGTGTAAATTAGTTCAACCATTGTGGAAGACAGTGTGGCAATTCCTTAAGGTCCTAGAAATAGAAATTCCATTTGATCCAGCAATCCCATTACTGGGTATATATCCAAAGGATTATAAATCGTTCTACTATAAGGACACATGCACACGAGTGTTCACTGCAGCACAGTTTACAATAGCAAAGACCTGGAACCAACCCAAATGCCCATCGATGATAGACTGGACAGGGAAAATGTGGCACATATACACCATGGAATACTATGCAGCCAGCAAAAACGATGAGTTCGTGTCCTTTGTAGGGACATGGATGAACCTGGAAACCATCATTCCCAGCAAACTGACACAAGAACAGAAGAAAATCAAACAGCGCATGTTCTCACTCATAGGCGGGTGTTGAACAATGAGAACACATGGACACAGGGAGGACAGCATCACACACTGGGGTCTGTTGGGGGGGGGAAATAGGGGAGGGACAGCGGGGGGGTGGGGGAGTTGGGAAGAGATAGCATGGGGAGAAATGCCAGATATAGGTAATGGGGAGGAAGGCAGCAAATCACACTCCCATGTGTGTACCTATGCAACAATCTTGCATGTTCTTCACATGTACCCCAAAACCTAAAATGCAATAAAAAAAGAAAATGCATTTTGCTATACCTTATGAACATAGAGTTCTCCTGGCCTTGTGGTTTCAAAGTTTCCACCAGCCTCAGCAGCTAAATCCACAACAACTGAACCTTCCTTCATTGACTCAATCATTTCTTTATTAAATAAAACTGGAGCTTTTTTACCTAATAAAATCAAAGAAAACAGCACAAGTTATATTATCATTTTCTAAAGCCTTAAAGTCTAATTATTACAGTAGTCTCTGGGCATTCAGGAATTTAACATCTGAAATTTTAACTCTCTCTTGGAAAGACCATAGCATGAATGAGACTGGGCATTCTCCTAAGGAAAAAAATATGACAAGCATGAGCTGCAAAGGCAGTGTGCAGGAGGGAGCTATGTGGCTGGCAAGCAGCCCCTGCCATCTGCTCAGCATGAGAGTCTCAGCACTGCTCTCTCTACCTGGTTTATACATCACAGCATTCACAAAGAGTTAAACAATTTGAGTGTTTTTTTGAAAAAGTCATAATAATAAACCACTGTGGAAACTATATCCACCCAACTGAACAATTCATAAAGGTCACCAATGTCAAGGGTACAGTTAATACTAATTTATGAATTACAAAAATAGAATCTTGCCAATTATCTTAACATATGTCACCAGATTTTCTGACACATCATATTAACCTACCATAATTTAACACAGAAAACTTTGAGGAGAGATGGGAAAATGCCAAGAGATCAAAACAGTGGAAACCTACAACTCCAAAAGATTTAGGAGTCCCTCATACACTTATTCCCACTCAGCAACTATGTACTGGTGTCTATAGTGAGTCAAGCCCTAGCTATGCCTGGTTCTAGGAATACAGTGGTAGCTAAACAGAAAAAGTACCTGTTCTCATGGTGTGCATTCTCCTCACTTAATAGTTCACATTTTTAATTCACAATGTGTTTTTAAAAGTTCACTAATTCTTACATAGAAGATGAAACCCCAGACCTTAGGACTTTTCAAGTTAATATACATCAATATGTTCAACAGGGGCTCATACTGTCAGCATGCTATCATGTTAACATTTCATAAAACAATGGAAATACCTAAATCAAAAGATAAACTTGTGAGATTAGTAGTATTAAAGTAATGCATGGCCAGGTGCAGTGGCTCATGCCTATAATCCCAACAATTTGAGGGGCTGAGATAGGGAGGATCACTTGAGCACAGGAATTCCAAACCAGCTAGGGCCGCATAGCAAGACCCCATCTCTACAAAAATAAAAAAACATGGTAGCACATGCCTATAGTCCTAACCACCCAGGAGGCTGAGACAGGAGGATCACTAGAGCCCCAGAGCTCAAGGATGCAGTGAACTATTCTCACGCCACTGCACTCCAGCCTGGACAACAGAGTGAGACTCCATCTCTTAAAAAAAATTTTTTTATAAAAAGAAACCAGAGTATTAATAGCCTGATAAGCTCTTCTTTTGAAAGCTTTTAATTCTGTGATTACAGAATTTTAGTAAAACTACTGCCAATATTATAAATGAAAATTGAATAAAAATAAAATGCACCTTATACTAAAATGTTTTTCAATCCACTTGACTGGAATACATATGATTCAAAAAGGAAAGATAACCTTTGTAGTTTATGTGGAAATAAAAGGTTGTGAAGATATGAGTGAAGTGCTTATGTAGCACTTCCTTATTTCTGCTATAAACTTTATGGTTTCAAGATAAAATCCAAATCCTATGGCTCCTGGGACTGAATGCCTCTCACCCTGGGCAAAGTACTTTCTCTAACATGCCCTCTAGAAACCGCACCAATGGACCTTCTATTCCAGCCACACGGCTCGCTGCCACATGATTTGTTAGAAAATCTCTGGTTCTTTCTTTTGAGTTTCCAATAAAGAGCATCAAGAGACATTTTCCCCAGAGACAATATCCTGAAGTGCTGGTAATTTCACCACTTCTCAAAATTCTCTGGAAGTATTCCTTTCCTCTACCCTCCCTACTGTAATCTAACAAAGGCACCTTGAATACTTAACTAAACTTTACTCAACTATGAGAATTTAAGGAAGCAAACCACATCCATCTGAGGACTCTTCCCAAAAAACAAAAGGTCATGCTGCTTGGCTCTCCAGTGATTTAAAGCTATGGATCCTATGGCTGCCTCCACATAAAGAGGCACATTTAAAGGGCAATCTGTACTTTCCAGGTATTTGCTGCCATCACCATCCCCACCCTCTGGTCCAGAGCCTCGTCTCCATTTACCAGCCTCTTGTTAACCACGGCTTTTCCTCCCACCTTATTTGCGCCCAACTTTGGCCAAATAAAATGCACACATTTTATTTGGCATCTAACTTATTTCTCCTGCCCTAGATATTTGGGGATTCCTTCTTTCTCCTGAGACATCCATAGTTAAGAATGAGTCCCTGAACTATATGCTACCACTTTGCCAGACATCAAGTGGCCAAAACTGTTTTTAGGCTCCCTAGAAACATCAAAATGTACAACCCATTTGTCTCCTCTCATTTTACACATTCAACCTCCATAAAACAACTCTGCAGTGGCTAACACAACTTTGAAAAACAGACATACAGGTTTGCATTTTAACAGAGATTAGTTGGGTGTTTTGTCCCCATTATTGCTCAGAAATTCAATCACTTTTAAAACAATAGCATATTCTTTCACATAGGTTAATTTATTTGGTGTACAGACTAAAGGATATCACTATAACAAATTTAAAATTTTACTTAAGTTGCACAAAAATATTTAAAGACATGGAATGATTATAAGTAAAATGCACATAACAAAATAGCACATAAGTTTAGATATATATTTATATACGAGTGTTTCTCAGTTATATATACATAGATTAATATTATATAATATAGTACATTACATATACTATAGAGTTTGTAGTAAATTCTGTATCATATAAAATTTAACAAAACCAGGGTATATTTGAGTGATGAGACTATTTTCTTCTCTGTGCTTTCCCTTATCTTCCAAATGTTTTAATTTTAAAATTAAAAAAATTTAATAAGGGCTACAGGGAATACAATGATGAATGTAACAGTGCAGCTGCCTTCAAGCACTTACATGTGGATTAATTTTTTGAAAATTCTGGAAAGTGCAGAAATAAAAATTAAAAACAGAAGGGAAAAAAATACAGCCAAAAAAAGAAGCAGGGTAGTAAATAAAAGCTCCAGATGAGCAAAACCTCAAAAGAATAGGTCCAGAGAGAGAAAGACTGAGAAGACAATTTCAAAATACTATCTTACCCTGATAGCCTAATATAATAAAATTTAATGCATAATAAATACAGCATTACACAACGAAGAACAAAAGTCATAAAATGATTAGTTAGGTATCTGGGTAAAAAATATCTACCCAAACCTAATATTATACATTAAACTCTAGAAAGATAAGAATTAATTATAAAAGAAGAGAATTAATCCATAGAGTGAAAGAAAAGAGGAAAAAGGAAACCCTGGTGAATATCTCTCCAGTCTGTGGATAAAAAAAGCACTTCCTAAGTTTAAAGCAATGAAGAAAATTACAAAAGAAAACATCAATACATTTAAATATGAAAAATGTATATATTACAATTCTCAAAAAACAGACACAAATTGATGAAAAGCTCACAGAAATTCAAACAAAAACAAATCACTATAATCCTACAGATAAGTGAACAATACATACAAATGGAAAATTCAATAAAAACCAGTAAAAACAAACAAAAAATGTTAACTGTTAGTATGATGTGGAGAGATCACAGGTGATCTTTATTTTCTACTTTGTACTTTACAGCATCTCTAATAAAAGCCACATATCATTTTTATTTTAAAAATAAAATAAAATACTCCTGAGTAATCACAACCAGTTTCTCCTTCAAGCCAAGGAGAAGTAGCGGTTTAAGAGTTGGTAGTAGGAACACTAGAAGAACTTAGAAATACTCCACCCTACTAACTTACTAATTGAAAAGGCTGACTCAAAGTCTTCTGCCCTCCCTTCTACAACAAACGAACCTATGCAGTTAGGACAGTCTTTCAAGGAGTGTACCAAAACACTAAGAAAGGGAGACACCGGTATAACTAAACATGGAATCCAAACAGGAAGATGTGTCCAGATTTTTTACATGTATAACATAGAAATGAATATATCCAATGTTAACTGCAAATCCTTCAAATATACAGAGATGCCCTCTACACCCCAGAGACAACTTGTTGAAAGACCTAGATATAAAAGACAAAATAAGCACATCATTCTGACAAAGACTTATAAAAGAGAAAATAATAATAAGCACATCAGGTGTTTTGGGACATAACTGCAAAAGAAACAGGAAAATTAATAAAAGAAAGCAGATGAGAGGTATTTTTTAAGGCCCAATTGGGTTTTCCCCCCTTTTGAAGTTTATTTCTATTAATTTTATCATTTATCTACGAAAGATACACAAAAAGTTCATTACATTTCCTAAAACCAGCCCCCTTAAAAAAATCAATCACCATGACAGAATAAAAGTAACAAGGAGAGAAAATTTTAAGAAATATTTTCTGACACAATACCAACAGTGGGTGAAGGATTTGGCATGATATCCAACTTTGTGAAATATTTCTTGCTCCCTTCTGGTTCATGGACATTGAGTTCCCCTGGAAGGGTTACTCAGTTTCCTCTCAGTGGGAGTTATTTCCACACTGTTGCCAAGACAACTGTAGGATGTCAAGCTCTCACAGTCATCATTCAAATATTCATTCATTCATTGACATAACTAATACTTACTTAGTGTCTCCCATGTGGAGGGTGGATGAAGAGAGAAAAATGTTACTTAGAGCTCTAGGGTCTAATATTTTACAACTAAAGTGGCTGCATTCAAAGGTTGGTCAACAATTTCATTACTAAAAGAGTTGGGTATTTAAAGCACTCATGTACAAATTTGAATTATAGTTTCCCGATTGGTTGGCAGTTATCTGGAGTGAGTAAGGCTACCGCAGATTAGTGTAAGGCATCCTTGAATCTCCATGTGCACTATGAATTGACTGTAGGCTGAAAAAAAATGCCTCATGCATGCGTACTGTTTCTTGATACATGCACATATGTCTGTGATTCACGTAAACTCATTTTTAAATGTTATTGAATTCATAGTATCTTTTGCTAACCACGTATTTTCTCA
Organism: Ateles fusciceps; assembly: GCA_036589455.1. Classification (NCBI taxonomy): domain Eukaryota; kingdom Metazoa; phylum Chordata; class Mammalia; order Primates; family Atelidae; genus Ateles; species Ateles fusciceps. The sequence continues at coordinate 34,997 of JAZHEH010000572.1, forward strand.
ATAAATGAATACTAAGATGCAGTTTTAAAAGTATTAAAATGAGGAGCTGCTAGAAAAACTAACTTCTGCTTTGTTTTTTGTTTTTCCTCACATGTGACTTGAGAAAAGATTACTAATTTCTAAAAAGAGCTTTAACAACTCATTGCTATGTAGCAAAAGAATATATCATTGGCTTCTTTACAGCACTAAATTCAAAAAGAGTCATACAGCTTAAACTAAATACCAAAGGCTAAAGATTTACCAGAAAATTTTGTAATGTATCTTTTTGAATGAATCACGCCTAACATGATCATCTGAAATCAATAAATTCTTAGATTCTATTTTAATGGGAAAAGAACCAAGCCCTCACAGACACTTTAATCACACCAAAAAGAAAAAATAAATTAATTAATTAAGAAACCACAAAAAATATTAAAAACAACAAGACATGAAGATGAAATGGGTTTACCACAAAATTTTATAATGAATCCAAGGAGCATTCAGCATTATTTACTGAAATTATTCAACCGCATGTAATCAGATGGGGAAATTCCTAACTTCCTGGCCTGTAAGGCATCAAACTAGAGGGTCTAAGAAAAAAACAAAACTTTCCGCTTTAATAAGAACATGAGATACTTAACTCCACAATAGTAAACAAATAAATAATATGAACTACAGAACTATTTATCCAAACCAAAATAGATTTCTCAAGAGCAAGTACTAGGAAGATAAGGACAGTTTTTAATGTAATGTAGTCTCTATATTGACTAAATGTAAAATAGAGCAGGTAAAGAAAGACACCCTGAACTTTAGCATTTACACAATAAGAAGCTTCATTATAACAACACAATGTTGCAGAGTATTGTTAGTATCTACTCAGTATCTATTTCCTCCTTTTGTCACTACACTGATTTCCATTTATCCACCCAGTCCACAAGCTTCAGGAGACATGACCTCAGAAACCACTTGTATTAGTCTGATCTCATGCTGCTATAAAGAACAGCCCAAGACTGAGTAATGTATAATTGAAAGGGGTTTAATTGACTCACAGTTCCACAAGGCTGGGGAAGCTTCAGGAAACTTACAATCATGGCAGAAAGGGAAGCAAATATGTCCTTCTTCACATGGCAGAAGGAGAGAGAAATGAGTGCCCCGTGAAGGGGGAAACCCCTTATAAAACCATCAGATCTTATGAGAACTAGCTCGCTGTCACAAGAACAGGATGGGGGAAACTGTCCCCATGATTCAATTATCTCCACCGGGTCCTTCTCATGATATGTGGGGATTATGGAAACTACAATTCAAGATGAGATTTTGGTGAGGGTACAGCCAAATCGTATCGCTGCTCCAGACGCAGGCCTGGAAGACCTAAGGGCAATCTTATCACCTTATTAGTGACTGGTTCAGAAATCCAGGTGGAAGCCAAGGTGCATCCCATTGCCGTACCTACAAGGATTGGTTCAGAAATGGTCAAAAACCAATCAAGGTTAATAAAAATGAGGGAAAATTTGCTAAAAATTTCTGAAAAAGAAGTTTCCTTCTCTTCAAGAGGGAGCCATCAGCACTGGACTGCCTTGTCCTCTAACGTGTTGTACACACTGGAGCCTGAAATCATTGCTGCCTTCTGCGTAGCACTGAGGATGAAGCCAACTCAGAGAGGAGAGCGAACCAGAGAATAAGAAGGAGTACAGTCAGAGTGTCCCAGCCCACACCTATTCACAGCTATAACTGTACTTCGTTCTGTTAACAGAACCCAAGAAATCACCTACCTTAAGGCAGGATGTATTAGAATTTCTGTTTCTGGCAGCTAAAGGCATCCTAACAGATCCATACCAAAAGCTCTTTTAACATTTCAAAATCACTGATGGGGTTAAAATACTGAGTCTTAAGCTTTTAAAATGTTGCAGACAAGGACAAAAGGGTTTTCATATATATATCATGCATATGAGAATAAGAGATAATTGATTATGTAAAAGATAGACTGTGGCAAGAAAGTGCTGAACATCTAATTTACTGATCCATTATCCAATGAGTCTCTGATTTAGCTGGCTCCATAGTACATAGGGCAACTACTCCACTCTATTTATCATAGATATGAAAGCTGTGTTCATGAACCTAAAGAGATTCTGGCCCAAGATTAAATAGTCAAGCAGAGTACTTTATATGTGAGCTTTATCCCTAGAACTACAGGAAAACTTTGTCTGCATAATTATTTGTATAAGGAACCAGATAGAAAGTCAGGCTGGCAAATAGTTGGCTTTTACAAACTGGACACCTAGAGATATTTCTAAATGTAATACTTATGAAATATGATTAGTCAACAGCATATTTTAGCAGATTAGAGAAATCCCTGAAGATCTATTTAAAGAAAAAAACTAAAAACAAGCTTTTATGTCATAATTAAAGAACATATTTATAAAAATTTTGAAAGGATTAACTTAATAATTTACATCGCATAGCTACAAAATTCTGTATAAATAAAAAAGGAAAATTAGTCAAGATTCTACTGTGGTTTCATAGGCTACAATTCTCCAACCTTAAATGGTAGCATAAATAAGGCAATATATAATATTCTCATAGAAACTATAGCATTCTTTGAATTCTCTCCAAGATATGTATAGATGTGCATTAGCTACCAAAATTATTTTAAAAAATGAAGCAATAAAATTGTATTACACATTCTGATTTTGTTATTTTGTTAATACAGAAGAGTTTTAAAGTGTTTTAAAAAATAGAAATAGTGCTGTTTATTTTCTTTCTCATGTTTTTCAACTTAGATCAGAATGAAGTTAAGTGGGAAAAGAGCCTTAATAAAATGGATATCTTCAGAAAATTCAGATAAAAAACAATTAAGTCATGTTTCTCCCCAGGGAAACCCATGCCACATTGCCATCTAATAAATATTGATTATGTAACTTCATGGGTAGATTCAAGAGGGACCATCTTCAATGTTCCACATAATCCTTGAGAATGTCTGGGCTTTTATTGCAAAAGTCAGTAAGATTTGTAGTCCTGAGTACCATCCAGAAGACAAGGCATCACCAATGGAAGAAAGAATTACAATAATGTTCTCTATGCCCAGCCCTACACTGGGTTTTTTCTTCATGTATTCTTCAAAACAACTCTACAAGGTAGAAATTTTTAGCCACATTTCAGAGATAAGGAATCTGATGTTCAGAGAAACAAATCAGCTGTTAAACAGTAGAACCAGAATTTGAATCTACTCTATCTGGCTCTAAATCTATGACCCTTCCTCTGATTTCCAATGAACAGATTAAACATTAACTAAAATTACAAAGCAGGAAAGAGGAAAGAGGCTGTTAGCTGTGCACAAAAATCTATATTTGTTATGGGTTGAATTGTGTCCACTGCAAAATTCCTATGTTGAAGCCCTAACCCCCCAGTACCTCAGAATAAGGCTGTATTTGGAGACAGGGCCTTTAGAGAGGTGATTAAGTCAAAATGAGCCTATTAGGATGGGCCCTAGGCCAATCTAACTGGTGTCCTTAAAAGAAGAAAAAAAATGAAGCATTAAAAAAAGAAACCAGGAATGTACACACACAGAGGAAAAACCATGCGAGGACACAGCAAGAGGGCAGCCATCCACAAGCCAAGCAAAGAGGCTCAGAAAAGCTAAACCTACTGACACACTGACCTGAAACTTCTATCCTCCAGAACTGTGGGAAAATAAATTTCTGTTGGTTAAGCCACTAGGTCTGTGGTATTTTTTTTTTAAAGACGGGTTTCACCATGTTGGTCAGGCTGGTCTTGAACTCCCGACCTCAGGTGATCTGCCCGCCTTGGCCTCCAAAGTGCTTGGATTACAGGCGTGAGCCACCGCGCCCGGCCTGTGGTATTTTGTTATCGCAGCCCTAACACACCAATACTATGTTCTCTTATTCCTGGGCACTGAGCTAGACAATTCTCAGCTTCCTTCATAGTTAGATTTGTCAGTATTTAGGTTTGGCCACGTGACTAAGTCTTAGCAAAAGAATGCAAAGCAGGAGTGATGTGTGCCACTTCCTGGCCTTTCATCCACACTCCTCCATCCTCCTTTCCCCCTAGCTGGCTGAAATAGAGAAAGTGCCGGAGTAACCTTCATAGCCTCATAATGATGATGGCAATGCTGTCATAACCTGAATCCCCAGATGACCATATGAAAAAGAGATGCCCACCAATGTGTGAACCTACTATTACTAAGCAAGATGTAAATTTCTGTAACTTCAAAGCCATTATACATTGCTGGATTAATCTGTTACAGCAAAAATCATAGATTTAGGGCCAGACTACCCTAACTAATACCGAATAGGGAAAACGGAAGGAAAGAGATACGGAAACGTGTGTGGTAGGGAAGTACCAGTACATTAGCAGTAACGCTATTTGTGCTGCTTTGCCAGAAAAAGCCTCAGCCTCCCAATCCTTTAAAACCCAGGGAAAGCCAGGAAGGACAGCATAATGCATACCAACATTGCAACATACTTCTGGAGAAATAACAAACCAAACCAAAGTATAACTATGTCATAAATTTTCCTAACAGAATATTTGTTAAATTTGGCCCAAGCACTCACAAAGTATGCTCAAATACACCCTAAGAAATCAAGACTGATAAATTACAACAGAAAATGTCACAGTTTTGGCATCCTCCACTTGATGACAAGATGCTCTGTCTTCATTGAAAGCTATGAAGAGGGGTATAGACAGCCTGTGGTTACCAACCCTTGATGTTGCAACACTTAAGTTTCTCTCTGTTCTTCAAAATGTCTTCAATATTCTCAAAACAAATGAAACTTTATAGAACAATATTACAAAAGTCTATATAATCACAAAATACATTGAAGGGAGGGAATTACGGAACATGAATCAGATAGCAAAAAAAAAAAGTAATATAATTCCAGAAGAGTTGGGAATCACTGATCTAGCAGACAGTTTTGTTCTTTAAGATCATAATGCATACACAATAAGAGAAAGAATAATAAATCCTTACTTTTGGGACAAACGTTAGATAGTCATCAAAACAATATTTTCTTTGCGGAATTACACAACTGGAGAGTATCAATTATTCTTGCATCAATTATTCCCTTGCCTGAACACACAAGTTTGAACAATTACCATGGAAAGTCATTCTTTTGCACTATATTTCCACTCCATATGAAAGATAAATTCAACAAGACAAATGGAGAACAAATGTTGATTTTCCAGGAGACTGCAACATCTCAGATTCCATATATGTCAGGGCCTTGTATATTAGAGGAAAACACCTCCCACCCAATTCTCTAGAGACGTGAAAAATCACCACAAAAGTCCACACCCTTTAAGGGATATATTTTATAGATCCTAACAAGTATAAATTTAAAAAAAAAGTATTGCCACCCTAATCTGGATTGTGCCTTAAAAAAGACACAAGTACATAAGGTGTAAGGTATTTTAATTTACCATCAAGCAATGAATATGCTCTTTCCTCTCTGATAGGGCACTTTCTAATTCCTAAACAGCCCTTCCACTACTTCCTAATTGTAGCTCCTGAGAGGTCTAGCTAGCCAATCACCTCAAACTGCAGACTGGGCATGTGGCCCAGTTTTGAATAATTTAAGAACGTTAACTTGCCAGGCTTAAATTAGCCTCTGCAATGTTCCTATCCAAAAGTGAACCAACAGTGTTCTATCAGAGTTGGTGCATAGCACTGAAAAAATGAAAGGAACTGTACCAACCAAGACCTAAGGAAGGATCCAGAATTATTAGTTCATGAACTATTAGTTCAGAATTGTTAGTTCGGCAACATTTGCTAAGCCACCATTGTGTAGAAAGCACTATGCCAAGCACTGGCATAAATCAAAGACTCCTGCTACACTCACAGGGACACAAGATAACTAAGGAGTGATGGGACTAAGCACTGCTGTAATAAGAAGCACAAGCAAAGTGCTTTGAGTGCAGAAAAAAGAACACTACTGCTGAGCAGGAGGCAATAGTAACTATAGTGGATGCAGTAATTAAATTGAGTACAATTTCAAAAAGCAGAGAAGGACAAGGATAGCATTCCAAAGAGAAGGAGATATATGTGCAAAGGCATAAAAGTATCTTGGCCCATTTGAGGAGATTAATAGCAGTCAACATGGCTGAAATCAGGCCAAGAAAGCAAGACATTAGTTTAACACGAGACACAAAAGCTAAATCAAGACCAGAAAATGGAAGTCAAGAAATACCTCCAAGGAATGCAAACTTCATAGCACAGGTAATTGAGGAGTGGGAGACTATGATCCAACTCTGATCAATTTAGATGCTTGCTTCATCTAAAGATGCTAGGAACCCAAGTCATCCAAGCTACTGTCATCGTTGCTAAACAAAAACTCAGGCCTTAGAGTAGCTATGGTTCCCCTAAATTAACGAGGGCTAGACCTGAGGTGGCAAAGGAGAGAGCTGGGAAGCTATAGGACTTTAAGATGCTCATGATTTTTTAATTAAGTGGTCATCAAGAAAGATTTTAAATGGAAAATGTGGTTTCTGTCAGGTTAAACTTAGCATGTGCTCCATAGTTCTCTTCATTCTCATTGGAACTTAGGTGAAGTTTGCCCAAGACACAGTCAGTGCAAAGACACCATGATTCCTTCTCACCCCACACCATCCTCCCCTCCCTAACTTACTTATCAGATTTTCAACCTGATTCAGTCCCTTCCTGATTATTATTCTATGTCTATGACAAGTCTCTCTAAAAGGGTTTCAGATCATTAGGGATGCTTAAAAATCTTGTGTCTCAAAAGGCTTAGCAGAAAAGATTATGAGCACTGCCTGAATATTACCAGAGAGCAGGGCTGCCTTACTTTTTAATGGTAGCCCCAAAGGTCAAGGAGCTGGACAGGAAAGTAGAGAGCTTTCCTTTGTGTGCACAGCACCACAAAGTGGGACTGTCAACTTGTCCCTATCCTCAAGTTACTTGCATTCAGTGAAATTCTCACTTTTAACCCATCACTCAACTCAATAGGGGGTGAGATGATGATGTATGGTATCAGGCATGACAACTAACTAGCTACGGAACTATCTCATTCCACATACAATCTACATAAGTACAAGGTCATTGTTTTTTCAAGCCCACCAAGTGATGTATACCTAGGACAATAAAAATGTACCAACTCCGTAAAGTTGCCCCCTAAAACTACTTACCTGTGTGTGCCTCTCAACATTCTTATCCATGCCAGGTCTTCAGTCCAGCCTTCCAGGGATCTCAGTCTATAAATCTTAGCTTAGAGAATTTCTGACATTTGACTTAACCCCCTTTGAATCTACTCAAGGAAAACTGCAGAACAATTTCTGCTCTGAGAGTCATTCAAGAGTCAGATACACCATCGGGGGGACCCAGGCAAAGGCTCAGGACATAAACCAGTAAAGGTATAATCTCAAGGACATTGTTTTCCAAAGGGCATTTGTATCTTTGCGTACTCTTTCAGTCATTTTTGTTAAATGCTCATGCTTTCCATTTTTGGTGCCCCAGATATAGGAAAGATCTTTAGAAAAATCACTTTTTTCTATATAACATTCTAATTAACTTTTTTTTTTTTCAAAAGAAAGTAAAGGCCCTTGAGGGCGAGCTGAGGTACTGATCAAGAACTTTCTGAAAGTTTAATGTGAAGATCGTGGCTTCAGTAAACAAGGAAGACTTAGTGGAACAGATTAGTAAAACTTCTTCAACTAGTCTTCAAGATTGTCATAAAGTCTGACCTTTTACTAAAGTACACTGACTATAAAAACTAAAAACTAAAATATATAAAAACTATAAAATTTATAAAAACTATAAAAACTAAAATATTATGGGGAGAGGGGAAGGCCCTGAAAGTCAGTATGTGTTTATAAAATAAATCTTGAGTACTATCACCTACATCTAGCTTTTTAATCAATAATAAATCTATATACTCTGTTCAAATTATCCCTAGTTCTTTAGAGTATGAGTTGAATAAAACTAGCTTCCTATCCACATGCCTTATTCCATGAGTAAATGTTTTAGCACCCTCTACTGGCCACTGGTAACATCTAATCCTCTCATAACTTCTCCCCGATGCGCCGCTCCCTCTGAGGTCAGATGGTGGCTGCAGCATAAGTCACCCCATTTCTTCCTGAGAGCCACCTGTGAAACAGCTGAACCAGGAGCCACTGCCACATAAGGAAAGGATGAATCTTGAAGTGCTCTCCTGACACTGCTTGTGCATGAGTTCTGTCTTCACCGACAGATTTCACAAACACTATCCTGGATCCATGGCTTGTCTGATCTGCATGTACCTCCACGAATCAACCACAGGCCTCATTTCTACACTTATAGATGCTCCCATTGGCTGAGCCCATCTGAGACCCCCATATCACCCTCCTGCCTGTCTGCTTCATCTAGCCGCCCTGGTGGGATGCGGGTATTTGAAGAGACCAGCTCACCTATCACCTGGGTTAACAGAGGACAGAAAGAAAAAGAAAAACACACTTGGGAGGCTTGTTTTCCCCAACAAGCTCACAGATCTGATGCCAATCAATTCTTTGTCCTTGGGTTTATATTAGCCAGGCTTTTTGTTTTCAGAGCAGGTACCAGAGGAGAGTTTCTCCTCTTCATAGCCTCATGACAAAGCAAATTCTAATTATCCACAGTACCTCAGAGCAAGTGAGGCTCCTTCACTAGGATCTAACATAAGCAATCACGAACCCTTTAAGCTCTCATTATATGGTCCACTTACTTTCAGAAAGGTAAAAATTAGAGTCAACATGGTATTCATTATTCAATAACAAAAGGAAAGGATAGGTGAAGAGAAGAGGTAAGACTATAAAAGGTGGAGAGTTTCTTCACTCCCAAATCTTGCTAGCTCAAGCTACTGCTTAATGACTAATAAATGCTTGTGATTTGACACCAGTCATGCACTGAGCACAAAATACTATTTAGAAGGAGATTCGTAAAGGGACTAGAAAGTAATTCCTACCATCAAAGAGCTCACAATTTGGCTGAAAACATGTCAAAAGAAATAATTTAAAACTGACAAAGGATCATTTCCATAAGTAAAAAATATACTCTGAAAATTCCATTAATACACATACATATAAAGTCCCCATCTGTCTCTCACATATATGGAAAAAATGATCAAAATATTAGTAACAGTCATCTCTTTGGTAGCACTTCAGATGATCTGTATTTTTTTTCTTATTTATCACTACTGTTTGAATTTCCAACAAGGAGAAGGTGGTATCTTAACAAAGAAAATGTAAATAAATTAACAATCAATTTATCAAGGGTTTGAGCAAAGGAAACTGCTTATGAATATAATATTGTACATACATCAACAAATGGTGCTGGGATAACTGGCAAGCCACATGCAGAAGAATGAAGCTGGATCCTCACCCCTCACCTTACACAAATTTCAACTCAAAGATGGATCCTCAAAGACTTAAATCTAAGACCTGAAACCATAAAAATTCTAGAATGTAACATTGGAAAAAACTCTTTTAAACACTGGTTTGGGCAAAGGGTTCATGACCAAGAACCCAAAAGCAAATGCAACAAAAGCCAAGATAAATAGGTGTCACTTAGTTAAACTAAAAAGCTTCTGTACAGCAAAAGAAATAATCAGAGTAAACAGACAACCCACTGATGGGAGAAAATTTTCACAAACTATGCATCTAACAAATGACTGATATCCAGAATCTATAAGGAATTCAAACAAATCAGCAAGAAAGGAATAAATAATCCCATCAAAAAGTGGACAAAGGATGTGAATGGACAATTCTCAAAAGAAGGTATACAAATGGCCAACGAACATAGGAAAAAAAAGGCTCAACATCACTAATTATCATGAAATTGCAAATCAAAACTACAATGAGATACCACCTTACTCCTGCAAGAATGGCCATAATTTAAAACTCAAAAAATAACAGATGTTGGCATGGATGTAGTGAAAAGAGAACATTTTTACACTGCTGGTAGGAATGTAAACTAGTACAATCACTATGGAAAACAGGATTGGAGATTCCTTAAAGAACTAAAGTAGAACTACCATTTGATTCACCAATCTCACTACTGGGTATCTACCCAGAAAAAAATAAGTCATTATATTTAAAGACACTTGCATACAAGTTTATAGCACACAATTCACAATTGCAAAAATATGAAACCAGCCTAAATGCCCATCAACCAGCAAGTGGATAAACATACACACACACCCCCCATGGAATACTACTCAGCCATAAAAAAGAACAAAATAATAGCACTCACAGCAACCTGAATGGAGTTGGAGACCATTATTCTATGTGAAATAACTCAGGAATGAAAAACCAAACATTGTTAAAAGTGGAAGCAAGCTATGAGGACACAAAGACATAAGAATGATATAATGGTCTTTGGGGGACTCAGGGGTTAAGGGTGGAAGGGGGTGAGGGATAAAAGACTACACATTGGGCACAGTGTACACTGCTCAGGTGACGGGTGCACCAAAATCTCATCAGTCACCACTAAAGAACTTTTCCATGCAGCCAAACACCACCTGCTCCCCCAAAAGCTATTGAAATAAAAGAAAACTGAACAGAAAAAAATAATCTTTTCTAAATAAATGGTGTTTTATTCTTCACGAAAAAATATTGTATGTACAGTAATCTATGAACTTATATTAAAATTCACAGAAGGGCTGGGGGCAGTGGCTCACGCCTGTAATCTCAGCACTTTGGGAGGCCAAGGCGGGTGGATCATCTGAGGTCAGGACTTCAAGACCAGCCTGGCAAACATGGCAAAACTCCAACTCTACTAAAAATACAAAAATTAGCCAGGTGTGGTGGTGGGTGCCTGTAATCCCAGCTACTTGGGAGGCTGAGGCAGGTGAATCGCTTGAACCCGGGAGGCACAGGTTGCAGTGAGCCAAGATCGTGCCACTGCACTCCAGCCTGGGCGATAAGAGCGAGACTCCATCTCAAAAAAATAAAAAAATTCACAGAAAAAATACTTGAAGAAAATTATTAATGACTGTGATTTTTGTCATATGTTTTCTCATTTTCTAGTACTTTTATAATAAAAGTACTAGGTCCTTCCTTAAGAAAATTCTAATGTTAAGCAATTATTCACTCTCATTTAAAAAAAAAATGAGTAAGAGTGCTTTTAAAATAACCATTTACTTAATGGCATACCTGGAATAAGTGCTGTGCTGATAAGGATGTCTACCTCCTTGCATTGTTGAGCAAAGAGTTTCATTTCAGCTTCAATGAACTCTTTGGACATCTCTTTTGCATATCCTCCTTGTCCCTCACCAGATTCCTTCAAGTCCACCTCCAAGGGCTCAGCACCGAGAGACTTGAACTGTTCCAAAGCTGCAGCTCTAGGGTGATTGTTAAAGTGGAAAGCATAGTTATTTTAGGCCCTAATAAAGAAGTCAAGATTATCATTTACATATACCTTTTTAAGAACAACAAACTATATATTTAAAAGTCAAGAGTCCCTTGATTTCGTACTTAATTGTTCCAACTTTTTTTTCTAAAAGCCAGTTACATTTTTACAAGAATATTCTTTTCTGAAAGAAAAAAACTACTGAGAATTCTAACTTCTACTTAGTCAAGCTGCAAAAGCAATTTCACAATTGCCAACTCCAGTAACCAATTGTGTTCCTTATGACCCCGATGTGGATGATGATGTGATATCTGATATACATCAGGATTTGGTATCATTCAAATTACTCAAGATGAGGTTTTTCACTTGTAAATATTCTGAATTTGTTCTTATTAGAGACTTTTCCCACAAAAAATTATTCTAATGTAATCTTTTTGCCCCCACCCTGTCCTCATTAAATTGTGTTTGCAAAAAGTAACCTATAAATGATAGTAAAGGGTAAAATATGAATAGCCAACACATTTAAATTATGTAAAATTAATTCAGTTTTAAATAAGGAAATAAATGCTACCCAAGTATTGTCTCCTGGTTGGAAAAGCAGAGCCAACAAAGACCTCAGCTCTGTGGTGGACAGTGTGTGTAACTCACCAATATCCATTCCACTATGGTAAATCCCAAGCCCTCTAATGACAATAATCACTCAGGGTACTTGTTAAAAATTCAAATTCCCAGGCCCCTTCCCAGACCCACTGAATTATAATCTCCAGCAAGCAGGCCAGTTGCTATATTATTTTTAGCAAGAACTGCAGGTCTTCCTTTGTCATCAGGGAAGTCTGGGAAACAGTGATCTGAGCCAATAAATCCCTAGCAACCACCATGTTCAAAAGTGTGCATGACGGTTAGGACATACAGTCTATGGTTGAGCAACAGTTTCTCTCTCTGCTGGCTTGAGCAAGGAATCTGGTAGCCCAGATTGCCTCTGGAGGTAAAGTTGCAACCACAGTGGAATCAGCCTTAGGAGGAAGCCAAAGTCAAGGACAACAGGGAGGAGTGACAGAAACTGGTCCTTGATAGCACCGAGGAGCATCTAACTCTAACGTGAAAAGGAAGTCCTTCCCCTGGATTCTCAGTTAGAAGAAAGAATACATTTTCTTACGGTTTAAGCCAATCTGAGTTGGTGTTCCATTTGTGGCAACCATAGGGATATAGTTCTTTAAAAAGCTTCAGAAATGTCTACCAATATTAATAAGAAATAAGATGAATTCAAAATTTTATATGTGTAGGTATGTGTGTATATATATACATGTGTGTGTCATATATGTGTGTGTATACATATATACATATGTATATGTATATCAAATGATCCAAATTTTGTTCAAAAGTTATATACAGCCAAGCACGGTGGCTCACACCTGTAATCTCAGCACTTTGGGAGGCTGAGGTGGGCAGATCACCTGAGGTCGGGAGTTCAGGAGGACCAGCCTGACCAACATGGAGAAATCCCATCTCTATTAAAAATACAAAATTAGCCAGGTATGGTGGCACATGCCTGTAATCCCAGCTACTTGGGAGGCTGCGGCAGGAGAATCGCTTGAACCCAGGAGGCAAAGGTTGCGGTGAGCCAAGATCATGCCGTTGCACTCTAGCCTGGGCAACAAGAGCGAAACTCCATCTCAAAAAGAAAAGTTATATATATAAAATTCTGAAGAAATTATACCAAAATATCACCAGCAATTATATCTGGCTGATAGAATTATAAAAGCTATTTTGATTTTCTTCCTTACGTTTCTCTGTATTTTTTGATAATTAATATGTATCATTAGATACACAAGCTATTTTTAAATCTCTGCTGTTATATCTTTGCCCATAAAATAATTTCATCATTTAAAAATACTATATTAACATTATAATGTGTATATATTTTGACCCCAATATTTCCTTAAAATTTATCTAAGGAAAAATGAGATATCTCCATAAACGTACGTTCTTGGATATACAGTCATCCCTCAGTATCCATGGGGAATTGGTTCCAGGACACCCCTCCGATATCAAAATCTACGGATGATCAAGGCCCTTGTAAAAGACAGTGTAGTATTTGCACACAGCCTATATACATCTTCCCAAGTAGCTTAAATCACCTCTAGACTATTTATAATGCCTAATAAATGTAAACATTATGTAAATAGTTGTCATACCATATTGTTTAGGGAATAATGACAAGAAAAACAAAGTTGGCTCTAGCTCAGTACAAACACAATCTTTTTTTCTGAATATTTTTGATCTGGTTGAACCCACAGATAATAGAACCCCTGGATAGAGGGCTTACTGTGTGTGTCTACATGTATAGTGACCTACAGATTATTGTTTAAATATAGCAAAAAATGTCCATTTATAGAGGACTAGTAAAATAAATTACTGTACTTCTATAAGATGGAATCTTCTGCAGTCATTAAAAACACTTGCAGGTAAGGAAAGATCTTCATGATCTACTGTTAAATGAAGAAAGGTAAATGGAACAGTAAATTTACATTTTTAATTAAAGTGTAGAAGAAGGAACACATGAAAAAACTAAGTTATCTCTAGGCAGTGAGACTTTAACTTATTTTCTGTTTTTGTGCTTTTTCATATTTTTCTGAATTGGAAGACTAATCATGTACTATTTTATGATAGGAAAGAAAGCAAGGTTTTTATATATTTAAACTTTACAACACAGGCATTAGGCAAGATAATCACTTTTGCTAAAAGGGGGACTCTCCCAGTTATTTTTTGAAAGAATTCAAAAATTAGATCATTTAAATATCATTGGGCAATGAGCTGTCCATAAGTTTTTAGAATATTTAACTGAAAATATATATCACTTAATCTTCCAACAAGAATTTAAAATCAAGTGTGTTTTCCAATACATATGGATTTCATATTTATCATATGAAACCAACCCTGTCTCAAAATAGTGACTAGAGTAACTAATGAACTATAATTCTTAGAAAAGTATTATATCACTTCAGCCCCATCTTTCTCCATTGTATACTTGAGATACCTGTATAACAAACTTAATAAATTATAAAGAAAAATTGAGTTTTTGTACTTTTCTAATACAAGCAATAGCCATATTCTAGCTGTCTATTCTGCATACAACCTAAAAAATGACATCAATATACTAAATTCTCAGTAGTTCACCCACCACCAAATTTCAAATTACCTTTAGGTCAAATACATGCATTTCCATTGTAATACTGCTGTCCACTACAATGAAACCGTGAACTACCTGCTTTCTATGGGCTTGGAGGTCTTGAGAAAACTTCACATCAACAAACCGTAAAAATGAAATGACAGGATCAATGGCATGCTTAACTCTCGCTATCCTTGGTTTGTGTCCTGGTTATTTAGGAAATGCCTTATTTTCTCATTTCGGCAGGACAGCTTTTTATCAGTATATCACTTTAACTCCAGATAAAGACTATTAACCACATTTTATGGAACATTCTTTACTCTGAAAAGTCACATTCTTCCAACTTTGAATGGTTGCTTTTTTACCTTTTTTGATCAAAATTCAAGATTAACAGTAGTATTAGTCCTCCAGTACCCTCAGCTGATAATAAGTACATTTTTCAACCTCAAAAATTATTAAAACACATATTAACACTACTCAACCAACATTCAATAAAATCCAGTATCTAGTGCCTTCTGAAATGAAGAATTTTAATCAAACTTCTCTTTAAATCTAGCAAAATGTGTATATGTCAGCATTAAAGAAATACACACTGTACATAATCAAGTACTTTCACTCAGGGGCTCGAAAATTATCAGAAAAATATATGTAACTCTATCTTAACATCAAATGCAGGAAGCATAAATAATGCAGTAATAATAATTCATGTGTTGTTAGTCAGGTGAAGTGCCAGTCAGCTTTATTTGCTTCTATCCATTCAAGGTAGGGCATCCCCCTGACTCAGCCTGCTATTTTACTCTCTTCAGATTTGCAAACATCTTTGTTCATGCCCTAACTAGTGCCTAAAAGTATTCAGAACGGAAATAGGACATGGTAAAGCAACATGTTAGAAACTCAGGTTAGAGAGAATTCTGGTCCCATTGTCAATCCACCGAAGAAAATAGAGCTGTGAGTTGTTAGTTTAATTATTTGGGATTTTTAAAATTATTTCTGCTGTACCGAGGCTGGGTCCTCAATTTTTTTTTCACTGAGTAATACATTTTCACTTTGTGTTAACTTTTAAAAAGTGGAAACATTTTTAAATGGGAAGAGCTTATAGACAAGTAGCCATGTGCGACTTCAACCTATAAAGTTTAAGGAAAGCATAAATTTTAAGGAAAGCATTATATGCTCCTAGTTACCTTAACATCAGTCACTCACCTTGTGTCAAATCCTCTAACAATTGCACCCATCGATTTTGCTGCACCTGCAGAAGCAAGCCCAGCAACACCACCACCAACTATCAGAATCTAGAAAAGAAGATAGAGCCAGTTATGTGTTAAGGCTCACTGTCAACTCATACTGAAAAATCATCTGCTAACAATTATTGGTGCCTAGTATAAGTTTAGCATCAATAAATGGCAGTGCTGATGGTGATGATGATGATCAGCCCTAAGTAACCGGATGGAGTAGATAGACTATTCTTTAACTGAACCACCGCTGATCTTAAAATTTTATTAAAGAAACAACTGCTAGCAAAGGCCAACAACCTTCACTAAAAATAGCCTAATAATCAGCATATCCATGTAAAATCTACCTAAGCATGATCAGCATTATGTATGTTGAAGATTAACAGATTCTTTTCCACTGTCTAATTAAAAGTTTCTTCTACTAAAATTTCCAGTGTGGCATTCTACCTACCTTTACCATATCAAATTCTAAGGTTTTTCTTTGTTCATCAAACATCAAAACACATTTCAAAGATGGGTAAAACACTGGTGAAACATCTACTCCAACATCTATTGTAAGCCAAGATGCTTCTGAAAGGAACAGCTATTGAGCAACCACAATTCTGAACGATTTTGAGCAACTCTATGTAAGTCTGAGGCAATGTGACTAATGTCCCTAATCATGGAAGAATCAGCAACAAGAGAACCAAAGAATTCCTCAGAAGCAAGAGTCTCCCCCGCCTTCTAAGAAACAAAAGAAGAACAATATTGTCTTCAGTCTGGAATGGGCCTTCCCAAAGTCCTTTTATATATCCCATAAACAATCAGTTGAAGGCAACACTTTGTTCCTGTGGAAAAAAATGCCACCCACAGAATCAGTGAAGCTTACAAATTCCCACCCACCCATCATGCCCACATGTTCCTCCGCCTTTACAAAGACTAGGCTAGTCAGACTGTGCTCCACTGAGCTCTGGGCAGTGTCTCAGAGGTCATGTGAACTGATCTTGATGATGATGGTGTGTTTGGAGACAGGGGGATGTCTACAGGAAAGGGAGCAAAGAGTGACCAGAGGGAATAAGCAGGCTCTAGGCTCCAAAGCACCAACACCTTCCACACAGAAGTTCCATCACCACTTAAAGAAAAAAAGAATTGAAAAGAAAAGAGAAGGAAGGAAGGAAGGGAGGAAAGGAGGGAAGAAAAGAAGAGTAAATAAAATAAGTAAAAGTGACAGGACTGAATCAAGACATAACAAAGAAACCCATCATTTAAAAAACAGAATTGCACAAAAGTAAAGCAGCAGATCTTACTATAGAAATTTAGTTCTTCTCTCTAAAGCATGGAGTAAAGAAAAAGACACAAATAAGAGTCAGAGAGGTTAGGTCAAAATTCTGCCTCTGTTACTAACTAGTTCTGGGTGACCTTGGGCAAATTGCTTATCATCTGCAATACAACAAAGTGCCTTCTCAGACTGTTGGTACATTAAATAATGGAATCTAACCAAAGCACTTACTGCTAACTGGCACACTGTACCTATAAATTCAAGAAATAGTATAGGGCCAGACAGGTGGCTCAGGCCTATGATCCCAGCACTTTGGAAGGCCAAGACAGGAGCATCCCTTGAGTTTAGGAGTGCAACACCAGCCTGGCCAACAGAGTGAGATCCCATCTCTATTAAAAAATAAAAATCTTAAAAAAAAAAAAAAAAAGAAAAGAAATAGTATGGGAAAGGGCAGGAGAAAGGAAATAACTTTCGGAACATTGTTCGTGTTCACTCATATAATCTGCTCCTCCCATGGCCTTCCCCATCGAAGTAAAGACAGTAACTATGCACAATTGTTTAAGCCAAAATAGGGAATTCATCAACTCCTCCCTTTGCACATATTTCCATTTCCAATCCATGAACAAGTACTACTAGTTTTAACTCTCAAAGATCTCCCCCTAATCCAAATAAATCCCATCCCCTTTCTCTACATTTCTGGTGCCACCACCTTCCCAGGTGCAACCAATTGCTGACAGATCTTGCCTTCACCCTACTAGCTGTTCCAATAGAACAGCCACATGATTTTTTTAAATCCTAAGCCAAACATCTCCCCCACCGGAGGAGAATCCAAAGTCTATAACACGACCTAGAAGAGAGGCTCCACATGATCCAGCCTAGACTTTCCTTTCCAACATCGTCTCAGATCACTCTCCATCTTGTTCACCACACTCCAAGACCAATGGTCTTCTTTATTTTTCCAGAACCTAAATACGGGAATCCCAAATGCTTGGAATCCTTAAACACCTGTTTTCTTCTTCCATGCTTCAAATCTCAGCTCAAAGGTTGGAGGAAGCTTCCCCATCACCCTACTAAAGTAGTCTGTACCCATTACGGTCATATCATCCGGTTCGCTTTTTTCTGTGTGAAATTATCTCATGGCCAGGTGCAGTGGCTCATGCCTGTAATCCCAAAATTCTGGGAGGCCAAGGCAGGAAGATCGTTTGAGCTCAGGAGTTACAGATCAGCCTGATCAACAGAGTGAGACCTTGCCTCCAAAAAACACAAGTCAAAAATAAATTAAATTAAATTATCTCAAGTATTTATTTGATCTTTAATTTGTCTCCTCACTGTGACCCCCACTGAAGTGTAAGTTTTGTGCGGCAGGGATTTTTTCTTGTTCATGCCATATCCCCAGGTCCTAGAAAAATGCCTCGCATATCATAAGGCTTCAACTGATTGATTTTCATTCATTCTGGGCCGGTGCCAATTTTTTGGCTTCTCTGAGCCACAGTGGAAGAATTGTCTTGGGCCACATATAAAATACACTAGCTAACACCAACAATTGCTGATGAGTCAAAAAAAATAAAATGGCAACAAAAATCGCATAATGTTTTAGGAAAATTTACAGATTTGCATTGGGCCACATTCAAAGCCATCTTGGGCCTTGAACAAACTTGTTCTAGACAGGTAAGAACCCTCCATGTTTAAAGGAAATCCAAATAAAAGACTATATTATGCAATCTACCTTGACAAGCTGTACCAGCGCCTTCAATTTCAGAAAACTATTTCTGTCATGTAATCCAAGTCCCTTAAGGTGCAATTTAAATTTTAGGTAAAGATAGTCACTTTTCCACCTTTCAAAGGCTAAAAATCTTTTCTTTAAGTCTCTTGTCTTTTGTTTCACTTTTTAATCTCTTTTATTCACAGCTTTTCTCTCAACTTCCACAAACATCTAGAAAGATTATAACCAAAATCAGTAGTAGATTTTGTGCATCAAAGCATTCGGTCAATTTAAGAACAGCATCAAACTTCTGGCCACCATGAGTGCCAGACATATTTTTATAATCTTGAGAAGAAGTCAAAATTTAGTCATTTAACATGTCATGTCTGTGTTGCTTGCTCACACTTTCTTGCTAAGTATTGTGACTTCCACATAAACCGCTTGCAATTTTTTTAATCTGGCCTGTTATTCAAAACCATATAATTTCTCAAAGCTGCTATTAGCTTTTGTTTTACTTTTTTTCCAGGAGATTTATTTTGTGTGAGAACTCTGGGCTTAGATAACAAAGTACTTAAGAGCAGGAAGCACCACTTAAACCTATGCCCTACAGGTAGATAAATGACCACATTTAAAGTTAGTTTCCTGTACCTAGTGCTATGGTTTGGATGTGCATTGTCCCCACAAAAACTCATGTTGACATTTGATCCCCGATGTGGCAATATTGAGAGGTGGGTCCTAGTGAGAGGTATTTGGGTCATGGGAGTGGATCTCTCATGAACAGATTAATGCCCTCCCTGGGAGTGGGGGGCTGAGTTCTCACTCTGGGGGTTGATTGAAGAGTCTGGCTCCCTCAGTTTCTCTCTCTTGATTCCTCTCTCACCGTGTGATCTTTTTTGCACACACCTGCTCCCCTTACACTGTCCACCATGAGTTGAAGCAGCCTTGAGGCCCTCACCCGATGCAGCTACCAAATCTTGAACTTTACAGCTACCAGAATTATGAGCCAAGTAAACCTTGTTTTTTAAATAAATTACCCAGTCTCAGGTATTCTCTTTTAGTAACACAAAATGGACTAAGACACCTAGCCTCAGGGTTTCCATTGTTACTTAGTGTATACAGTATTGAAGGATCACAACATGACCTCTTAGCCTTTCAACAAGCCATCGTCACCTCTCACCATTAACTGCTCCCCTCTGCCCTCAGTGTGGATTAAAGAAACTGGCACCCTTTCTCTCTGCCAAATACCCTGATTACACCACCTCCCATTTCCTGTCTTCTTGATCCAAAAATTGACAAGAAGTGAGGCAACCAAAAATATTTTGTAAATGTGCCAAGATGTTGCAACAATTGAGAAACCCAGAATCTTCTGAATCGTATCTTAAAGGCTTTTTTTTTTTTTTTTTTTTTGAGACAGATTCTCACTCCGTCACCAGGCGCCAGGCTGGAGTGCAGTGGAGCGATCTCAGCTCACTGCAACCTCCGCCTCCCGGGTTCAAGCAATTCTCCTGCCTCAGCTTCCCGAGTAGCTGGGACTACAGGCGCGCGCCACCCCGTCTAGCTAATTTTTGTACTTTTAGTAGTGACGGGGTTTCACCATGTTGGCCAGGATGGTCTCGATCTCTTGACCTCGTGATCCGCCCGCCTCGGCCTCCCAAAGTACTGGGATTACAGGCATGAGATCATAGAGCTTTTTAAAAAAAAATTAATAATATGTAGGCTACAGAGAACAAGTTATCCAAAATCCCTTTTAAAATTCAAATTAGTTGGCTGGTGTAGTGGCTCATGCCTGTAATCTTAGCACTTTGGGAGGCTGAGGTGGACAGATTATGAGATCAGAAGTTCTAGACCAGCACGGCCAATATGGTGAAACCCCATCTCTACTAAAAAAGACAAAAATTAGCCTGGCGTGGTAGCCATGCCTATAGTCCCAGCTACTCAGTAGGCTGAAGCAAGAGAATCGCTGGAACCTGGGAGGCGAAGGTTGCAGTGAGCCAAGATCGTGCCACTGCACTCCAGCCTGGGCAACAGAGTGAGACTTTGTCTCAAAAAGAAAAAAAAATTAGTAAGTCAAAAAACAGAAAATAAAAACTAGAACTTTCAGAAAGTCAAAGTTCATTTTTTTCTAGCAATCTTAAACATTCTGCTTTGAGGCTTTAGGAAATATTTATACACACCAAAAAGTCATCAATGTGAAGTTAACACATAAGAATTTTTAAATAACTATACTTTCAGACTATACATACACTTCCTTTTAATCAATGCATACTATAAAGAAACATTAAAAATTGCACCTACCTTAGCCGGAGGAACTTTTCCAGCAGCTGTGATCTGACCAGTAAAAAAACGTCCAAAATGATTTGCTGCTAGGACAACAGCCTTATAACTTTAAAAATAAAGAAACAAATAGATAATTCCATAAAAGGAGAGATCTCAGGCTCACATATCATCATAAGTCACCCATAAAGTTTTCTCAAAGAATAATAGCGAATATTTATATAGTATGTACTATGTGTCAAAAACAGTTCTAAGTGTTGTATATACACTTACTCCTTTAGCTTTCACAACAAGCCTATAGACAGGTACAATTATTACCTTCATTCCATAGGTCAGAAAAATGAAATATAGAGAGATTGGGACTTGCCCAAGGTCACTCAGCTAGTAAATGTGAGAGCCAAAAGTCTAACACAAGCAGCCTGCCTACAGAGGCACTCTCTTATCCCTTATGCTACCCAGCCTCTTCTTAACAAGTACTGTAGAACATAATACAAAATGTAATGAAAGAAAGATAGAAAAATACTAACACTGGTTTTCTTTGGGTGCTAAGACTATACATCCTTCACACTTACTTTACTATGTTGTCCAAATTTTCTTTGATGACTAGGTAGGGCTTAGGTAATGGGGGGAAAATCTTTAAAATAAATAAAATTAGGTTAGCCATAGGCTTGTACATAATAAGATTCCAGCCTCAGAGAACAGAAGAAACACTTCCCCTGATCTCTGATGGTTCAAAGTATGGGATTTTCAGATAGACTGACCTTAGTTCATGTCCTAGTTCTATGACTGATTAGTGACCTTGGGCAAATTTTTAAAATTTTCTTAACCTTGGTTTCCTCATGTATCAAGTGAGAACAAAAAGGATCTATCTTTTAGAGTCCTGAGGACTAAATGAGCTAACGCAGGTGAAACACTTAGCACAAAGCCTGTCACATAGAAAATGCTAAGTGAATATTAAGCGTTTTAGCCAAAGAAACAAACTATGCAATAAATCTAATAATATGCACCATCTTTTCTTTAACAGGATATTTTTAACATGCTACGCTAATTTCATTTTCATATCACTTTATATGTAAAAGGCACTTTTGCATTCTTACTTGGTAATATATACTCTGGCTCAATGTTATAAAGCAACTGTTAAAACTTCCCTACTAGGTGGCAAGAAAACCTCTTCCTGATCATATTTTTATATAATAATACTTGATATGATAATTGATGTAAAAACATGTAAAGTCACCAATATTAAGTTAATCACACTGGAGCAGAAAAACAATATTTTAGAGATTACATTATCTGTTGGTCTTCTGAATGCAAGCGACAGAAATTTTCAGTGGGAAAATATGACAAAGATTCAAAGACCACTGCAAGAAATTAATTGTGGAATTAATGTTCTAAAAGATTCAGGTGCTATTCTGAAAAATAAATCACAAAAGGAGACTGATTACACAGGAAATGTACAAGAAAACATTGATAGTGAAAAAAGTAATAAATTGGGCATTTTCTTCATGACAGCAAAAAAGTTTAGAATGAACAGTAATGAAATGGAAGCCACATCCTCACTGTAATATGGCTGTGTGCATGAATGAGACAGATACTGATTTCTCATACACTGTATGGATATGTATACTAGATGATTCTTTTCACACTGTGCTCTCTGCATATATCAGCTCAGGACATAAAAGAGTGATTCTTCAAACTGTGATCCCTGCATCCCTGAAGGTTTAAACTTCAGACAAATCTGGGCCATAGTGGATGAGATAGAGAGTAAGCATGTTTCTGCACACTCCTGCCATGCTCAGTATACCCGAAACTACTCAGCTCTTACCCAATTTATTTATTGTCTCATAATATTTCATTTGCTCAAAAGATTCTATAACTAAAACCACTTGATCTAGAGCTCCCAATTTTGATATTCTTTCACACATGTGCATTTCAGAATCAACAGCACCCTTAACATTTTACATTATACATTTTCTAGATAAAATTTTAAGTCACACATTGCATAATATAACTCCCTTACAGGCTAAATAAATTAAAAAGTGTGCAGATAAAACACAGAGTAGAATCTACAGCATATTTCCTATGCTACAATATAAAACCTAAGAAAACTTTCAACTTAAGTGTCAAGCTGTAAAAGGCTGTATTAGTGTTAGTCATGTTAGTCTCTTTTTATGCACTGTTTTTTTAAAAAGATTTTCTCTATTTGTGCCTCATTAATATTAGCAAATTGTTAAGTATTAATAGTTTTCATGCTTAAAATCTAATTCGCTTAGTTTCTTAGAGAAGCTGTTGCATAGGCATTATCCCATTTCCAGATTGTTCCCACCCTCTAAGGCAAAGTCAGCAGTACACTGCATTCCTGTAGTTATTCCTGTCCCTCACCCACAGCAGGCATGATTACTCAATCACAGTCACATTCCTTTAAACAGAATGGGCCTTAGAATCCTTCTCAACATAGTATTCCAGGCAATCAACAGAGAATGTATTAGTGCTAGTGGGCAAATAAAGCTTATTAGCATATTGACCTTAAAAGCAGAAGACACGGTTAGCCCTCAGTTATCCATACGGGTTTTGACATCAGATGAAACGTCCTCTAGTGTAGACCTTTTTCCTATTATTTAAATATTTTATAAATTTACCTAAGCAAAACCTAATTAAGATGGCAAATCCACTAATATATGTATATTAATTTAACCACAGGAAATTGTCACTATTCAACCATTTTTGACCTATAAAAACTATATACATGTACACACACATGTATGAAATACAGTGTGTTCCTCATACAAATAATCTGAAAGCTGTTTGCTTTGGTGGATGAAAATACTACTCTTCTACTCATTAAGATTAAAAAGGAATATATAATAGACTTCATTTCCTATCTGATTACCATAAAACAATAAAATGAGTCAAAAATAATTTAAATGCACTCTCAAAATGCTGCGATCTCCAAAATAATTACAAGTAAAATCACTGTAAAAGAGAAGCGCTACAGTGTGAAGATTTCTGTATCATCAACGTGCTTTTGCTCAATTGAAATGGAAAAGAATCAACCTACCCAGCAATGTTGGCCATGGAGCTTAGCGCATCATATCCCTGAGCAATTGTGACTCTTGGAACCTGGTCCATTGCCAGAACTGTAGTTTTTCTTTTGGAAAGTTTATTTAGCAAGTCTGGATTTTGGGCTGGGTAAATAAAACTAATCAGTGTTCCTGATGTCTTTAAAAGGTCGGCTTCATGAACACCTAATGTCGGATTAACTATAGGAGCTCGCACCTGGAAAAAAAGTCAAGTCACAGATTAAAAATATAAATATCTTAACCATATTTTTAAGTAAACAGGAAAACTTAGATAACATGTTATGGCTGAAATAATACTCCAGAAGTAAATCTTCCATCAATAAATTTCTGACTAAATTCTTAAGCAATGTTAAGGCACACACAGATGTATACCATCTATCCCCTGCCTAATGACTTGTGGACTACTCTGAGTAAAGAGCACACACACCTGGGAAATACAAAATACTGAGACAGGTTTGACAATTAACCGCAGAATGGTGAAAAAACTATGGAAGCTCTACAGCAAACCTGCAGTCCCCAAAACCTATTACCCTTGTAAAATTAACAGACATTAGAATAAACAGACAGGAAGTTTTGTTGTGTGTTCAATCCTTCAAGCAAGATTCAATCCTTGCTAATTTTGGCAAGTATTAATATTTGGAGTGATAAGACATTAAGAACATTGTAAACTAAAACTAAGTATAGATTTATGTTACTTTAAAATTCCAGATGACTATTTATAGATGAATGCAATTCACTCTGGTAATCTTGCTGAATTGGCTTTAAGCCAAAAGCCACAATATATTCTGTTACGTTAAGAAGCATGAAATAAGTCAATGAATACACACTCCATATCCCTGAAAGTTTCCAATGTCCACTTTTTAAAGCCAAATTTTTAAAATTCCATTTTAAAAGTATTTTAAAATGTTTTATATTCAAGTTTAAAATCAACCTTCAAATAAAATATCCCATTTCATTAGTTCCCAGTTAGCAATAGTGCTTTTAGGCAAGTAAACACAGAAAACACAGCCTCTGGGACTTATGTTTTAAATACAAACACAAACGCTGGGTCAATAAGTTTATCTCACAGCATTTCACCTCAATTTACCTATGAGACACCTTTGTCTGCTAGTCCCATCTCAGTTGTTGATCTGGTGATGCATATGTTTCTAGGTTCTGGAATTTAATTAAGGCTCTCTGACAAGGTCTATTTTTCCTCCAAGAAAATCTATAACATAGATTTAGTAAATGTTAGAGAACAACTCTGAATTGATTCTACTGGCCCCTGTCAAATGCTCAGCTGAGACTATTGTCATCTGCATAAGTCAAGCCAATAGAATGTTCCCCTGAATGCGCTCCTCAGGATATTAACAGACTTGGCTCAAATGAGAGGTCCCCAAGGTCATGTAGTTTATTAATGCTAATACTGTATAAAGTCGTATAATATTCTATGTTATAGGATTTCTGAGCACTCCATTAACTGCTTACATATATTGTGAATCCCTAAAAAGAACACAGAGCATTTCTAAATTGTAAAACACCCCCTTATAGGCCTTTTTCAAAACATCTCAAAAGATTTTCATCCCTAGAATATATATGAGAATAGATTATGCTTTTCTTTTTTCTCTAAGTTATTTTACTATATATCTAGTTATATCACCAAGTATTTGTAAACCTAAACCTTTAAAAAGATTTAGCTGAGTTACAGTTAACCCCCATACCACAAATTTTACTATTAACTTTAAATAGCAAAAATTGGTTTTGTAACTTTCGCAAAAACCACCTGTCAAGTGTTAGGATCCTGTCAAGTTATTCAGTGGGCTTTATGTAAGGAAATTAAAAAACTATGTGATCGATACCTCTTAGAAATTAATGTAGAAAAAAACTTGTATTTCCTGAAAAAAATGAGTTACTTCCCTGTTTGTCTTGGTTGCAGGAGGCTTAGCAATTAATTTGATGCTCAACTCTAGTTATCATCTGTGCTAGACTATTGATACAGTCTCACCCCCTTTCTCTAAAGGATTTTTTATTTCATATTTTAATTCTCAAGTCCTTTAGCATATATATTTCTGTTATATATTACCTTAAAAACTTATTTTAAGGTAGGTAAAGCTACTTGCCACTCAGCCCAAAGCTTCTTCTCCAAAAGAGTCATGCCCTCTCTAGAAATAGCCCTTTTATCAGTATAAATCATTGTGCCTTCAGGTAACAGAAGATCACTGAACATTCAGTCCCAGACTAAGTTCCATACCTTCCTTCCATTCCTGCAGTAAATGCTCACATGTGGATATTCTGGATATATACGGATAATGTAGAACAAATTTTTTCCTAACCAATTAAAAGGAAATTTCCATTTAGCAAATGTAAAAATGAAGATCACTTTTTCTCTCCTCATGGTTAAACATAGATCATGTTGTGTGATAAAAGTTCTACTAGAGCATGAAGAATATTGACAACATGGAATCATTTCTTTGAGAAATAGTCACTGTTTGAAAATAGGAAAAGGTACAACTCCAGAAAAAGTAATTTAATTTTTCTATGAAAAGATTTCAAAAAATCAGCATGCTATAAATGGGAGAGGAAAAAGGAATAATTACTTTGACCACCAAATCAGAAGCCAGCGCCTCCTTTGCTCCTTGGATTTGGGCACCTGCCGCTCTATAGTGATCATCTGAGAACTTCGAGGCTTCGCCCGCACCCGATTCCACAACAACATTAAAACCCTGCTTGACCAAGCTCTGAACGCCAGCGGGAGACAATGCCACTCGCTTCTCATTTTGGAATATCTCCTTGGGGGACTCCAACAGTCAGTTGCTTATATGGAATTCCTATAAATAAGCAAAGCAAAAAATATATACATTTGGTAAAAAACAAACAAAAAATGTTTAGAAACAGATTTCAGAAAACTGAAAGGGGCAGCCTTTTCTTCAAAATATACCACAAGTGCAAGCTGCTGCTGAGAATGATGTTTTTCATTCATACTTTATTTATAATATTTATAATATTTTATTTAATCAATTGGCTTTCTTCAAGGAAAATAACAAGCTTGGTTTATTTGTAGAAGGAAACGAAATGAGTTTAGAGACCCCTCTGCATGCTGACTCCACTCTTCAAACTAAGCCCCTTGGGTTGTGGCCTCCTTGTTCTTACCTTTAACAAAAATGGAAGTAATTAGCTGTTTTGAAGAACAACTCTATCTTAGACACTTTGCTGGCCTGCCACACTCAAAGTTCCCTTCCAGGCAATTTGGTCACAGACAATTCCTCATAGATTTCTAAGTGTTGTATCTTAAGACACTACACACTCAGCCACTTAGATGAGAGATCAGCAACTGTGTCAAAGATAATCATCTACAGGGCAGACAAGGAAAACCAGCAGCCGCAGCTTATGAGATAACTTAGACAGGAACTCTGTCCAAGGACACTCTATGTTGGCCAGTGACTACTCAAACCACTGGGTTCTCTCTCAAGGAGTTTGAATGGGAGACCCACAGAAAGGGACAAGGAGAATAGATGAGTGCAAATGTTATTTGTAAGCACAGCTATGAGGTAATCAAAGGGACGTCAACAGTAACAGCAGCAGCAACATCAGTAGCAGGTATTTAAAGAGAGAAGCCGGGTCACAACCATGAAATCTACAAATAACGTTCCATTTATCCAAGGAGTAGATGGGGGTTTCTGGGCTCTCTTACTTGCCAAGAATCCACACAGTAAACCCTCCTCACAAAATATAATCTGATGTGATTCTGTTCCTTGCAACCCCAAAAATCCTATATAGTACAGTGCTATATTTAGATATGGTCCGGACCATCTTTAACTACAGGACATCGGTTTCTCCTGAGGTTTTACTTAACATGCGAGCATAAACATCTTTTAATAAAGAGTATCTGTTTCTATATAAGGTTTATTAAAGCTTAGGAAATCCATTCTTACAATCTAAGATCTGAATATTTATAATTTTAAAATGAATGAAATTATCCCTACAGAGTAACTTATTAAGTAAGACTTCAGAGAGATTAAGTCAACCTAGACCTAAATTTGAACACTGTCTTAGATTCCACACTATTTATATAGTAATAATTTATAGTACACAAAAGGCAAATAATGCTGACTCTACTCCTTACTTGAAGGAGAGGGAGGAAAATAATAGAAAGCTGGCAAATACTTAGATTGACATACAAAGCTAAATCACATATACTTATCTCATGTTCACTTATCTGACAATCTTGAATTGTCAGGCTCTATATGCTAAAAGCAAGAAAGCTACCAAAGATGACTGAAGTCATGTCAAAAGGATTTAGAAGCCATCTGAAAGGGCTTCCACTGACCAAATATGAGATAATTTGAGCACATACAAGGGACAGAGAAACTGGCTAAACAATACCAAGAGGATTCAATCAGCCAAACCTAGAATGTTGTAAATTCTACAGAGCAACAATGAAATTATTCAGTATATTAAAAGGAAAAAGGAAGAAGGGAACTTATAGATAAAAAGAGACAAAA
The DNA here is from genome assembly GCA_036589455.1 of Ateles fusciceps. Classification (NCBI taxonomy): domain Eukaryota; kingdom Metazoa; phylum Chordata; class Mammalia; order Primates; family Atelidae; genus Ateles; species Ateles fusciceps. The sequence continues at coordinate 63,498 of JAZHEH010000572.1, forward strand.
GAGATATAGCAATATAATATGTGGCCCCTGTTTGGATCACTTTGGACCAATCCAACTGTAAAGAAAAAGAGGACAGACGGACAGGCAGAAGGAGGAAGACAGGAAGGAAGGCAGAAAGGCAGGTAGGCAGGCAGGCAGGCAGGCAGGCAGGCAGGAAGGAGGGGAAGGAAGGCAGGAAGGCAGGAAGGTAGGCAGGGAGGGAGGAAAAGAAGGAGGGAGGGATGGAGGAAGGGAAAAACAGTTGAAAAATATGACTGTAACTGGAATTACTATACTTTTCAATATGGTAATGAACTTATGGTTACGTTAAGGAAAAAACAGACTCCTTATCTTTCAGAGATAAAAAATAATTAGGAAATATTCAAGAACCAGTGAGATCTTGATGTCCATGGATTTACTCACAAGGACAATTTTCATGTCTTCAACACAGTTATTTACCTTTATTTTATACACAATTTTAGTACACAGGATAATCTGACTTTCCAGAGCAGTTTAAAAGAAAGTATCTGAAGATAAAGTTGGAAGCTCGTAGGGACATATACCCTGCCAATTGTGACTTGTCATCTGAGAACAAGAAAAGAGGCTATCAAATCTATTCAAGGCAGACATAAGATCTTACAACACCTAGCAGTTTAGGGGTCCTTAATAAATAGACAAACAGTCCTACAAAATTAAAAAAACAAAAGAGGCATTATTCTGTGTCATAAAGGTTGCCCCTCAAATATTCATCCTGTTCCTCCACCTTAGTAAGAAAATGTCATTTTTAGCTGGATATGTTGCCATCTAGAATAAAAGACAAAATGTCTGAGTGTCCCTCACAGCTATAAACAGCTACATATCTGAGCTCTGCACAGTGAGGTGAAGTGATAGAAGTACTGGGATGGTCTCTGGGCAAGACTAATGAAAGAGAGTTGACTTGGTTTAGAAGGGCTCCATTTAGCCTCTCCTCCTCCTGGCGGTAGCCCAGAACAGAAACAAGTAGACATCCTATCAGGGAAGGCCTTGTAGGCCACTGGAAGGCTTCAGATCTTCCTCTGTAAGAACTAGGAAACAAGTGGCAAAATTTGAGTTGAGGAGTGACATGACTGTACATTTTTAAAAGATTATTCTCACTGTCTTGTGCAGAACAGACTGTAGGGGCAGAGGTAAAAAGCACAGGGACCATTTAGGAGGCTGGTACATCAGTCTAGGTGACAGATGATAATGGCTTGGCCAAGATGATAAAAGTAACAATGGCAAGAAGAGGACAGATTATAGATATAAGGAGAGCTGACCTATACTTACTAGGAGGGTAGAATGACTCCAGGGTTTCTGACCTGAGCAACTGCAATCAAATTGCTACTTACTAAATTGTAGACCAATTAATATACTTAATTCCTAGTTCCTGAGCATAGATGAGCTGTATATGGTACAATTCTCCAATACTAACCAGGAATTAGAAAGGACTTCTAGGAAAAATGCTTACTATGAGCAATAGGCTCCAGGGACAACTCAACTGGTTTATCTTTTTTGTTTGTTTTCTCTATTACCTTGTCTTCTCTGTTAACACTGTGAATCAGGAACCTCTATAGTACATGGAAAATATGACAGCACTTACTTGTTTTTTATTTATAAAGATCACTCACAAGCACCAGGCCATAAAATTACATGGCTTTTCCTTTTATCTATTATCAGACCTATTAGTTCCTATGACTTGAGGTTTCATTTACAATCACTGAAGTGAGATTTTACCTTGTTTTACAGGGGCTTTACACCACAGTGCTTGGTGAGTATGAAATGTTCGTAAAAAATTCTTCTTCCCATGTAGACCCTTACAGGACCCCAAATTGCTAAGTAAAGGACACGAGCAGCCAGTCACCACTGTTTTCAGTAGGTTTGCCATGTTGATATGCGTTCCCAATTTTCAGACTCCCGATTTCCTTGAAGGCAAATCACTAAGAAGAAAGAAAATAAGATGTTTACATGCCAAGAAAAAACTCTTTGTCTTTTAAACATGAAAAATATTTAAAAAACACTAATCTAAAGAGCAGGAGATATAAGTTATATATAGACATCTACAAAGAATTTATTTGCCAAGTTCTTTACTTATAGAAGATGCTCAAAATTCACTTCGAGTTCAGTCATTTAAAACATTTAATCCATTTTCCCACTAAAATTGGAGTTCTAAACTATTCAATTCCAAGCCTAGGTCATATAACCTATTTGATCCTTACTGTAGCTGGAAAGGTTAAATACACACACACATATTGCGACAGAATCAAGTCATATCTTAGATGAAAGTTATCTTCTAAGTCAGCATGTCCAGCAAAAAGTGCATGTAACTCAGTTATCTTTGAATTTCCCTTAAATTACCTAAAATACTGTACAGTACAATGGTGACTTACATTTAGCCACCAGGTCATACCAAACACACTGACATCCTATACAGCGTAGCAGGATGCTTATCCACTGAGACCTCTGAACTGAAGCTGACTGAGTGAGTGAACACAAGATTCATGTTTGCCAAATGCACCTCTCAAGAAAATTAAACATGCATGATATGTGACTCTAAAAAAAAAAAAGAAAGAAAAATTCCATAGTATCTCTATCACAGAGGCTTGTGCTTGCAGATGTGGCCATAACTATGAACTCTTTTGTCAGTGGTCTTCACAGATGGCCACTTTTTGCCAGTTCTAACCAGGCTGGGTAAAGTGTCTGGGCTTCGCTGTTACTAAGGCTTCAGCAACTACTTCCGCCACATTCCTCGGCAGATCCCCAGCAATGCATGAAAGGCACTCCCACTGTCCCCACATTCCCAGTGGTCCTCTATACCTTTCTCTTGTTTCTTTCAAAAATGGAAAGAAGCTGAGGACTCAGAATCTTATCAGCCAAACTCAGCTAACACTGCTAACTATGCCTGTAAGTTCTAATGCATCATGTGGACCCTCACAGGACTGAGCACCTGATCCTAGTGGGCTCTGTAAGTGATTTTCCAGACTCCAGAAGGAGAAGGACTTAGCTCATTTTTAATTTTAGAACTGCTGCCACTGGCCAGGAGTAGTGGCTTATGCCTGTAATCTTAGCACTTTGGGAGACCAAGGCAGGTGGATTGCCTGAGCTTAGGAGTTCAAAGACCAGCCTGGGTAACATGGTGAAACCCCCTCTCTACTAAAAATACAAAAAATTAGCCAGGCATAGTGGTGTGCACCTGTAGTCCCAGCTACTCAGGAGGCTGAGGCATGAGAATCACTTGAACTTGGGAGGCAAAATTTGCAGTGAGCTGAGATCATGCCACTGCACTCCAGCCTGCCAACCTGAGCAACAGAGCAAGACTCTGTCTTTAAAAAAACAAAAAACCTGCTGACACAACTCCCTGAAGAAATGTCTTTAAAATACCAGACAGCAACACTAGTAATGGAAATTTTTAATCCAGGGAACGTTTATTTGTAAGATGCCCCTTAATTCAACAAATATATACCAAGGGCAGAGTTTGGCCATTAAGAAGAATCAAATTGCAATTTTGTTGGAGATAAGAAGTCAATAAATAATAACACTATAAAGTAGAATAACACAAGTTCAGAGTCCTTTGAGAGATCAAAGAATGAGACTGTTTCCTCTTCAAGAGCTCAGAAAAGGAAGGGAAAGCCGTTTGAGATGAAGAGAATAAAATGAAAAATAGCTAAGGAAGAAAGAATGTGAGATGTGTTTTGGCATGCAATTAAAAAGGTGTATGAATTCTTTGCATTTGGACAAACAGCTTTACATGTTCAAAGTTTTTCCACATATCATGTCCTTTCATTTGAGTTCCAAAGTATTCTCAAGTCCCATAAGTACCCTACTCATTCATTTATGGGTCACATCTAGGCTTATCATGACTTGAGAATAAAGAGAAAATTAGTTCAAAATTCAGCTACACATTCAAAACCTCTACCGAATCTATGCCAAGACCTAAGGGAGAAGCAAAGATGTTTAAGATTATTCTTGTCTTGGGGGAGATTTTTTTTCCTACCATTACTGAATAACCTACTTCTATGCAAATCTCCCCACTTACCCAAGTTTCTCTTCTTGGTTCATCCCAATTCCTCAACAACCACCGTTTTTATACGACTGACAAACATTTCCCAGACCTCATCAGTAAAAGAATGAACTGAGCTTTCATAGAGCCCTGTATTGTCCAAATCTGCCACTAGCTCACTGTTCAACTTGAACTCCCCCGCGCCTCAGTTAACTCAACTATAAAAAGAGCACAGGTTTCTAAGGCCATTTATGGCTCTAGAAATTTTATGATTAGATGAAATTTTGTAATGCTTTAAAGCTGAAGTCCCATTTCATGGCCTGAAATCTGGAAAATTTGTCCCGACTACTTGGAAAATGGTAATTTGAGTTCAGCTGATCCCCGGCAGGTGCATCAGACATCAGTAGGGCCAAAGTTTTCATAGCCAGTTTCTGTGAAAAATTCCACTTGATTCAACTATGAACATACAGGGCAGAGATCAGGAGGTCCTTTGTTGGCAAGATCAGTACATATCACTGAGTCTAAACCGAATACAAATGGCCCTGAAAGATAGAGAAATCTTAAACCATCTTATCATTGGCCTGTACAAGTTTATACCAAAGATAGCACTCGGTCTTAATCATCACATTTTCCTCCATCTTTACTGTAAAGCTCTCACTTATCCATGTGCTCCTGTGGCTTTGAAGCAATAAGAAAAAAAACTTTACAACTCAAAATCTGGGAAGAAAAAAAAACCCCACAACTTTTTTAGCATGGCATTCATATGGCTGTTTAATGTAACTTATGTGGGTTATTTCCCCTAATAGATATTAAAATCCTTGAGGGCAAGTGCCCAACCTAAACAGGGAGGGTAGCACAGAGATTTAAGAGAGTCAGCTCTGGATCTGTGGATTGGAAGCCCCACTCTACAACTTACTGGCTGTGTGACCTTGGGAAATTACTTAACTTCTCTGTACTTAATTTCCTCATCTTTAAAATGAGGAATAACAGTACCCAGCCAGGGTGGTGGCCCCACACCTATAATGCCATCACTTTGGGAGCTAGGTGGGAGGATCACTTGAGGCCAAGAGTTCAAAACTAGTGTGGGCAACACAGTGAGACCCCCATTTCTCAAAAAACAAAAAACAAAAAAAACTTGTTTTTTTAATGAGCAGGGCATGGTGGTGCAAGTCTGAAGTCCCAGCTACTTGGGAGGCTATGGGAGCATCGCTTGAGCCCAGGAGTTCCAGACTGCAGTGACCCATGATTGTGCCATTGTACTCCAGCCTGGACAACAGAGTGAGACTCGAAAAAATAAAATAACAGCACCTACCTCACAGGGTTGTTGCCAGGATTGAGAACACAATATCTTTATGAGCTGTTATATTCATGGTATTACCTCTCACCCGGTGTTTTGCACAACACAGAGGAAGTCAGTATTTTTAACTGAATGAATGAATTGGGCTAGGTGACCTTAAGCCTAAGCACCTATTGAGCAATTCTTCAAAGATTTTCAGAAAATTTCCTTTGAAAAAGAAATGTTGGCCAGGCGTGGTGGATCAGGCCTGTAATACCAGCCCTTTGGGAAGCCGAGGCGGGTGGATAACCTGAAATCAGAAGTTGGAGACTAGGCTGGCCAACATGGTGAAACTCCCTCTCTACTAAAAATACAAAAAATTAGTCAGGCGTGGCGTCACATGCCTGTAATCCCAGCTACTTGGGAGGCTGAGGCAGGAGAATTGCTTGAACCTGGGAGGCAGAGATTGCAGTGAGCCGAGATCGTGCCATTGCACACCAGCATGGGCAAAACAGCGAGACTCTGTCTCAAAAGAAAAGGAAATGTTTGTGCAGCCTTGAGGAAAACTGACTCTATCAGCAAAGATAAGCGGCCTGAGCGTGCCTGCTGGAAAGAAGGCGACCCTAAACTGTTAATAAAAAGTCAAGGTTTGCAAATAAAAGGGGTGCAGTGAAGAAGAGGGATACACTTGAAATAAGAAGAGTAGGTAGGCTCTGAAGCCCCACCCACTGCTCCCAATAAGTCTGTCCTACAAGACTCTTGACAAACAGACCACCTAAGGACTGGCCAGCGCCGCAGGGTGAATAAAGGACACCGGCAACCATAAACAAGTCACGCTTTTTAAAGCGAGACATACCAGCAAGGACAAAATACCCTACTGGGCCAGCTTCGGCTGTCAGGCGCCCTGACCTCTCCCACAGCCACAGGTGCCATGGCTACTGCCACCGGTGCCGCCCCTTGCCCGGCAACTGCCATCAGCTGGCATCTGCGCGGGACCGCTATTTATAACCTCCCTCAGAAGCTGATTGGCCGAGGCTGCAAATAGTCATTCCGGCTGTTGAGTTTGAACTAGCTCTGCCCAGGTCGCCCCTTCGGCTGTCTCTTCCTCCTCACCAGCCTGGGTTCCAGAAGCTTGCACCCACACCGCCAGACAGCCCCGATGCACAGTCACAACTTGTGTTCACAATCTCCTTTGTCCCCACCCGGGCACCCTCTCTGAACTTCCTCAAAGGTCAAGCATACCTCAGTGGCGTCCAGCTGCCACCTCTCTGGGTTAATTGCCCTTTGAAAGTCCTCTATGACCTCCCTCTCCACCACCCCCCAATCTTGCAGGCCGAAAAGACCCCGTACGACTCTCACTGTCCCCCAAAGCTGCAAATATCTGCATCTGCACAGCTGCCGCCTCGTTCCCTGCCCACTGCCGGGACCCAGTTCCCGAATCCACCCGCCCACTCCCCCTCTACGTCGCCCCAGCAGGAGACGAGAAAGGGAGCCCAAGAAGCACGGTTCTTCTTCCCCACCCAAGCCTGCGGCCTTCGGACAGCCCCGTGCACTCCGCGCCCAGGGCCCCGTCGACCCCGTCTCCCTTTGCTCTTTAACAGGTCTCTCTCTCCGCTAGGGCGGTGGGCATCAGGGGAGGCCCAAGCCCCTTTCCCAGCTGCGCCCTAGGCGCGCGCCCGGCTGCCTGCAACCGCCAGTGCCGCCGCGCTCACCTGGGCCGGGAGGCTGGCAGACTTGGGCTGTGCCCTGGGGGCCGCAAGGGGACGCTGCGCTGGCAGACCAGGGCTTGGGCCCCGCGGCACTGCGCTTCCAACCCGGAAGAACAGCCCCAACTCCGCTGCAGCGAGCAGCCACGTGACGGCAGCTCTGCCCCCGCTTCGGCGGCTCGCGCCCCTTCCTCGCCCAGGCTTTTCTTCCCTCCAGGCCCCCTCCACCCGATCGCCGCGCGCTCTCCGGACGAGAAGGTGACCTCACGAAATGCCCTCTTTGAGCTCAAAGGCTGGTTACCCCAAGGGGCCCTTCCGCCCTCGGGGGCAGCCAAAACCTCTTTGTCTCTTCCTCTGCCCGCGGCCCCCGCCCCTCTTCCGCGCTTTCCCTCCGCTAGTCCTTGTCAATCAAACCTGGTGCCAAACGCGGCCGCTAAAGTTTTCAGGGACACATTTGCTTCTCCTCGTGAAGAACCAGTTACAAAGCGTTATTTCCTCTCTTGGGTCCCGTCAGAACAAAGAAACAGATAATATAACTCCACTGTGGGTACCTGCCTTTCCTCTAGCTCTCTAGGAAAAATCAGAACTTCTGTAGCAGAAAAGAACCCAAGGGAAATGGGCAGGCAGAGAAGGGTTGGTGAAGGGCGGGAATGGGGGCGTTGACTTTCCATTCTGACAGGAGAGGTGGAGTTAAATTCCTCAGAGACGACATCCAGGCCTGAAAATCAATACACAACTGCGTGCTTGTTTCCAACATCAAAGCCAGCCTAGAAGAAGCTGGCTAGTGTTACTGCTAGTACGAATATCCCCCCAGGCTGGAAAGCATCCCCGGTGGACGTTGTGAGCTCTCCTGACCAGGCCTCAACTGTTTTCCTAAAACTCTTAACTGACTCCGAACCCTAAGACATAGTCGTTCTTTTCACGCAGTTCTGTTACTTATCTGGCAGGTGTATTCTAACTAAAAGTGGGAGTGGGAGGAATAAAAAATAGAGTGTAAAATGGTTCACTTGCCCAACACTTAATCATTATGAAGTGTCAGTAACGTCATTTCTTTCTATTAATTGAAATTTCCATACAAGTAAAAGAATTGTGAATCTAAAAGGCATAAGGCAAAACAGGTTTCCATATGTTTAAAAAGAAATGAACGGCAGAGAGTCCCTTACTTTGAGAACTTGTGTTGTGATTAACCTACCTAGAAGGTCATTCAACTAATGGATTCCCACTGCAGTCCAAACTCACAGATAGGGAAGGTCACAGTCCCATGTTTTAAAATAATAATAAGCCATGGTAACTGTGACCATAGGGATAGTTTCCAGAGACTGAAGGTACAATGAAATGGGAGTAGTAATGGATAAGGATTTTAAACTAAGTTATTGGTTTAAAACACTTTTGGTAGGGGTCAGGAGTTACTGCCTTCTCTTTCAGGGATTAAGAATGTGTGGTTCCCAACTGGAGACAATTTAGTTCTGAGGGACATTTGGCAATGTCTAGAGACATTTTGGTTGTCACAACTGGAGAGGGAATGTATCTAATGGGTAGGAGCCAGGGATATTATTGAACATTTTACACTGCACAGGAGAGCCCCCTCATGACAAAGCATTATCCAGCCCCAAATGTCAATAGTGCTGAGGCTGAGAAATCCTGGCTTAAATTAATGCTCAGTATATTATTTAATTTGACTTCCTTATAAGTTTATATCACATGAAAACAAACTCAAAGATAACATACTGTTTTTCACTTTTGAAAATAGTGAATGGAAAGCATATAATAATTTTAATAACAAGCATATGATTATTTTATTCTGCTTACTTGTACAACATAAATTTGGGTGTCATTCCTTCAGGTGAAAACATATGTCATTTGGAATGCTCTGTTTCAGTCCTTAAGCTTCTACATATAATTACAGCATATCATTCATAAAGGGAATCTCCAAAGAAAATAGGATTAAGTTCCAAAAGTTTGCTTTTAAGTTAGTTGCTTCTGTCTTAGACAGTGCCTTGAATAAAATTGTTGTAGAGATTTGATATTCCCTATTAAGTTGTAAGTGACTTTCCCATTCTGATATCTACTCCTTCCTCTCTATCTTGACCTGCAAACTCTCAGAATAGTACCTCTCACATATGTGTAAGTTTTCATTACAGATTGTTCTATTACTGAATAATTTTTAAAATATTTAAAAATTAGGATAAACACCAAAATTTAAACGAAGTTTAGGTGTGTTTGTAGTCACAAATGCTTAAAAATAGTTTTTAATAATTAGAGTCCTGGCCAGGTGCAGCGGCTCACGCCTGTAATCCCAGCACTTTGGGAGGCCAAGGCGGGCAGATCACGAGGTCAAGAGATCGAGACCCTCATGCCAACATGGTGAAAACCTGTCTCTATTAAAAAATACACACAAAAAAATGAGCTGGGAGTGGTGACGCATGCCTGTAGTCCCAGCTACTTGAGAGGCTGAGTCAGGAGAATTGCATGAACCCAGGAGACGGAGGTTGCAGTGAGCCAAGATCACGCCACTGCACTCCAGCCTGGCAACAGAGCGACACTCTGTCTCCAGAAAATAAATAAATAAATAATTAGAGTTCTAATCTATCAGAGGCAAAAAGGATGAAATCTTTAGAAAAGTATAATATACCATTGAGATCTCCCAGATGGAGAGAGATGGGAGGGCGGCTGGCACTGGGAAGTTCTTTCCCTTGAAACTACACCCCCTTGTGGACCCGGAAAGAGAACACATTCCCTCAATATGGTCAAACCTCATCTCTACAAAAATTACAAAAATTAGCTGGGCATGGTGGCATGTGCCTGTAGTTTCAGCTACTCGGGAGGCTGAGGTGGGAGAATGGCTTGAGCCTGAGAGGCAGAGGTTGCAGTAAGCCAGGATCCAGGATTGTACCACTACACTCCAGCCTGGGCAATAGGGCCAAACTCTGTCTAAAAAAAAAAACAACAAAAACAAAAAAAAACTAAAACAAAAAATAGCAATAATATCAAAATCTGGCAAGGATGGGGAGAAACTGTGTTATTCATACATTGCTGCTGAGAATATAAAATGATATAATCACTCTGGATAATAGTATGGTGGTTTCTTTAAAAAACCTGTAACTACCCTATGGCTCTACCATTTATACTCCTTGGCATTTATCACAGAGAAATAAAAATATATGTTCATGCAAAAACCTGTACATAATTGTTCATAGTAGCTTTATTCATGAGAGCCGAAAACTGGAAACAGCCCATATGTCTTTCAGCAGGTGAATGATTAAACAGACTGTTATGCATGCTTACCATGGAACACCACTCAGCACTGAAAAGGAATGAACTACTGATACACTCAACAACTTGGATGACTTCCCAGAGAATTACACTGAGAGGGGAAAAGCCAGTCTTAAAAGATTACATACTTAGTATTCCAATTTTTAACATTCTCTTTTATTTGTAGAAATGAGGGTCTTAGTATTTTGTCCCGGCTGGTCTCAAATTCCTGGTCTCTGATGATCCTCCTTCCTCAGCCTGCCAAAGTGTTGGGATTACAGGCATGAGCCACTGCACCCAGCCCATATATATTATATATATTCGTCCTCTACAAATTGTTTGTTATAATATACAAATTAAGGACAAATTGTTTCTTATAACGTATATATTTATATTATATATATTTATATTTATATGTGTGTGTATATATATATATATATAGTTGTTTGTTGTTGAGACCAAATCTCCCTATGCCACCCAGGCTGGAGTGCAATGGTGCAATCTCAGCTTATAGCAACCTCCACCTCCTGGGTTCAAGCAATTCTCCCACCTCAGGCTCCTGAGTAGCGGGGACTATAGGCACATGCCACCATACCCACCTAATTTTTGTATTTTTAGTAGAGACATGTTGGCCAGCCCAGCCTTCAACTCCTGGTCTCAAGCAATCCTCCCCCTTGGCCCCCCCAAAGTGCTGGGACTACAGGCATGAGCCACCGCACCCAGCCCCCTATAAAATAGTATTGAAACAATGAAATTATCAAAATGGAGAACAGATTGGTAGTTGCCAGAGTTTGAAAAGGGGATGAAGGTAAAAGAGAAGTAGCTGTCACTGTAAAAGGCCAACCCGAGAAATCCTTGTGGTGATAGAAATGTTCTGTATCTTGATTGTATCAATGTCAATGCCCTGGTTGTGACATTGTACTGTAGTTTTGCAAAATGTTACCATTGGGGGAAACTGGGTAGCACCTGCAGGGGATCTCTCTGTATTATTTTATACAACTGTATGTGAATCTCCAATTATCTAAAAATAAAATGTTTAATTAAAAAAATAAGCCTGGCAGGTGTACTATTTTACTAAATAGTAATGGTAGAATCTAGGTAGTACTTACACAGGTACGTATATAAAATTCTTTCAAATTTGCTATATTTTTAAATGCTTCTTTGTAAAATTAGAAAAAAATATGTTAAGTATTATAATATTCTGAGACAAAGTCCCTCTCACTCTCACAATCAAGATAATAAAAGTAGAGTACATTCCGCTTACTCAAAATATTCATTAGTGCCTCTTCTCCTGTGGCATAAGATCGTCAAATGGATTGCCCATAGATTAAGAAAGCAATTTCATGAAATGGTTTCTTATCAGTGGAAGCAAATGTTGAAGGTTTAGGATGCCATCCTGAATTTGGAGATAAAGAGGTTTTTCATCTCCCTTTCCCCACACCTCATCTTTCTTCTGTGTTTTCAACATGTATTTGGTCTGTTAATTGTTAAATTCCCCTTTCAAGTGATCTTTTTATCTGATAGAATGGCCAAGATACTCTAAGGATTGTGTTGCTGGTGTACTCTACTGTTAGGTAACAGTTTAGGCACCACATCCCCCTCTGTAGTGGCTTTTGAGTAAAGGACAAATGGTAGTAATTTATAGCATTAACTCAACAATTTTAGAAAGCTTCAGGGAACCATTAATTTCAGGGTTTAAACCTGGAAGACCTGAAAAGTAACTAGAAATTTATATTGATGATTAGGAATTCTTCGTTTCTTAATCTCCGTAATGGGCTCAAGAGTCCAAGAGCATAAATCATGCCACTTTAGGACAGTAAGAATAGTTATATTCTGTATAATATTTCACATACCACCTTGACATGTATTACCTGATTTAATCACTTTAATAACTCTGAAGAAGCTTCTATTATTCCTGTCTTAAGGTGAAGAAACAATGGCTTAGAACCTGATACATCTGAAGTCACACAAACAAGAATTAGAGCTGAGACTTAAATGTAGGTCTTTTGGTCCTCTGGGAGGGGATGCTAAAATGACTTCCTTGTGGGAGTGAATGTACCAAGAGAAGCAAGGAAAACAGAAACCCCTCCAGAGAGAGAAAGAGGGAGTACTCTGTGAACATCAAGTCCCTCTCATTTTTCCCTGCCCATTCATTTTCCTGGATTATCCTACTAATCCTTAATTTTATTTGAGATGAGACCTTTTCACACTTCTGCCTTTCCAGACCATCCAAGGTTAAGTGCCCTTCCATAACACTCAAGTTTTAACATTATTATAGTGTTAATCACTCTATATCTTAGTCTGTTTGGACTGCTATACCAAAATGCTTTAAACTGAGTCATCTATAAACAACAGAAATTTATTTTTCATAGTTATGAAGGCTGGGAAGTCCAAGATCAAGGTAGCAGCAGATAGGTTGTCACTGAGGGTCTGTGTCCTCAAAGACAGCTATAACTTCACACAGGGAGAAAGCAAGGGATCTCTCTGGGTCTCTTTTTATAAGGGTACTAATCCCATTCCTGAGGACTCTGCCCTCATGACCCGATCGCCTCCCAATACCCAAGGCCCCCTAATACCATCATGTTGGAGGGTTATGATTTTAATATATTAATTTTGGGGGCACATAAACATTTGGTACATTGCATTCTGTACTATTTCCTATTTGTATAATTCCTGCACTGAAGTGCAAGCTGCTTGAGGATGAATATTTTGTCTTGCTCATTGGAACGTCATCAACACCTAAGAGAGCATCTGGCTTTATTAGGCAGTCAACAAATATCTGTTAAAAGGAAGGAAAGCAATGTGAATATCCTGTAGGATTTGAAATAGAAAAAAGAATATTCTGTAGGAGTTGAAATAGAAAAAGGGTTTTGACCACATGCCAACTAAAAGAGCGGTTAATAGACTAAGCAAGAAAAATAGGGAAACAGAATGTGCCAGTGGCAAAAGCCTGCTTGATGACATTTATACATTAAACATTGATGTTCCTGTCTTTTAAGTGCCAAATTTGGAATCTGTACATCACTTGGACTCTGTACATCATCTGATTAACGAGCATTTCCAGATATTATCTTGCTGTTGGTCAGCAAGCACTCAGTTCAGTTAGTTGAATTGTGCTATTAGTAGTATATTGCATGTTCTAATTATTCATTCAGATGTTCCTCTAAAATTTTCAGCACCTCCATCTCATGGTCTGACCATGACTTTCTTTTCAACTCCCCTATTTCTGTCTCTTGATTCCTTTTTCCTTTCAATCTGTCTTCTCTCTTCAACGCTTTCTCTATCTAGCCTAAGCCATGAACAGCCTCTCAGTCCCTTCTGTCTTTATCCTTCTGCCTTAACCTACATGACAAAATTACATTCCCAGTAACAGGTTCCTCAATGCCTACCTCAGGTTGTCCAGAGTTGCTAGAGAGAAGCCAGGTGTGGTGGCTCATACCTGTAATCCCAGCACTTTGGGAGGCCAAGGCAGGTGGACTGCTTGCAGCCAGGAGTTTGAGACCAACCTGGCCAACATAACAAAACCCCTTCTCTACTAAACAAACAACAAAAAAAAAAAATTAGCCAGGCATGGTGGCGCATGCCTATAATCCTAGTCCCTTGGGAGGCTGAGGCACAATTGCTTGAACCCAGGAGGCAGAGGTTGCAGTGAGCCGACATGGTGCCATTGCATTTCAGCCTGGGCCACCAAGCAAGATTATGTCTCAAAAAAAGAGGGGGAGTGTCTAGAGAGAAATCACAAAATGGTCCAGAGTGTTGCCCCTGCAAATCTCTACTTCCCAACTTCAACTGCCTCTGTACCACCCAATAGTTTTCCTAGGATCACACTCCTCTCCCAGAGCAGCTTTTGCAACTGTTGTCACTTTCCTCAAGCTCTCTCTTTTTACATCCCCACCCTCGCTCTCAGCAAAGACATTTCCTTCTTTTTTTACTGAGAACATGGAGAGCATCTTGTTTCCAACATTCTCCTCTTCTGCAATATCTACATCTGTTTCCATTTCTTAGTGAAATAGATTTTCTCCCATCTAAAGTTATTCTTGCTGCCTGTACTTTGAATTTGTGAGCTGCCACCTCCTCCAGTCCTTTCCTTCCTTGATTTCCCCTTTTTTCCCTGATGTGCCCCTTTGCCTCATTGTCTTTAGCTAACATATTCATATTTATATAATTTAAGAAAAACTCTAATAGCCACAGAAACTTCTTTAATACACTTGCATTGCAGACTAGTTCCATATCTTTTTATTTATTTCACAATCAAACTTAGACAAAGCTGTCTACACTCACTATATTTCCTGATACTGACAGTTGCTGGTTCCCAAATCATTCACAAATTTATATTATTCCAACTGCTAGTATGATTGGGAGGCCTATTTATTCATTTATAGTGAGAAATATAATTCAAGCTTGCATCAATATGATCCATTTATTCTGGAGGCAAAGTGTAGCATATTGTTTAAACTTGTGAACTATGTACTTAGAACTGAGTAGCTCACTATTTCTGTGATCTTAGGCAAGTTAGTTTACCTTTCTGAGTCCCAGTATTTTTATAGGTATAAAATCATTAAGCAATAGTGCCTACTTTATAGGGTTGTTTTGAAGATCAAATTGATGCAGGCAAACCCAAAATTTGGGGCTCTTGGCTTCGGGTAGGTAAGAAAGAATTCAAGGGTGAGCTGACAGAGTAAAGTAAAAGCAAAGCAAGTTTATTAGAACAACAGAGAATAGGAAAATGGCTGCTCCATAGACAGAGCAGGTCTACCCCATAGGCAGAGTAGCACTCATGGATTGCTGACTAACAATATTTATAGCAACTCCTTAATTATATGCTAAATAAAGGGTGGGTTATTCACAAATTTTCTATGAAAGGGATGGGGAGTTCCTGGGACCGATGACTCCTCACCTTTTAAACCATATAAGGTACACATTTTTAAGAAGCAAAGTATTCAATATGTACAAGACTCAGGCCTGTAATCCCAACACTTTGGGAGGCTGAGGCAGGCAGATCACAAGGTCAGGAGTTCGAGAGCAGCCTGGCCAACATGGTGAAACCCTGTCTCTACTAAAAATACAAAAATTAGCCAGGCATGGTGGCGAGCACCTGTATTCCCAGCTACTTGGGAGGCTGAGGCAGGAGAATGGCTTGAACCAGTGAGGCAGAGGTTGCAGTGAGCCAAGACCATTCTATTGCACTCCAGCCTGGGCAACGGAGCAATGCCCTGTCTCAAAAAAAAAAGAAAAAGAAAAAGACACTGCCCCTGAGAAATGGGTCAGAACTGAGAGGCTGACTCATATCCAACAAGGACTCAGTACTGTTACCTGCCATGACAAGGGTTACCCAAAGCTCCTCTGTGTAAGGTGTCCAGTGGGAGCTGTGGAGGACCTCAGGCCCCATGAGTCCTCTGTTCTCTTGGCTATTATGGGTTTGATTGACTCCCTCAGAGCTTGGAGCAGCCCTTTTCCAGTGGTCCTCTTGCTTACAGAGGGTACACTGACTTTGGCTCAGGGGCCACTGAGTCAGGCTCTCATTTATGCATCCCAGATGCCAATCACATAGCACATCCTCAGGACGTGTGACGCTGAGGTGCTAGGAGGCTTAAGGTAGCCACCAGCAATTGTGTGTTTTGACTATTTCTTTATGGGTTTTCTCTGCCTCCTCTGCCCTGTTCCTACTGTTGTAAACTCCAAAGACCATATTTAAGAGTTGGCCCAGCTGGGCATGGTGGCTCACACCTATAATCCCAGCACTTTGGGAAGCTAAGGCAGGTGGATCACTTGAGGTCAGGAGTTCAAGACCAGCCAGGCCAATATGGTGAAACCCATCTCTACTAAAATATTAAAAAATTATCCAGGCATGGTGGCATATGCCTATAGTCCCAACTACTCGGCTGAGGAAGGAGAATTGCTTGAATCCGGGAAGCAGAGGTTGCAGTGAACCAAGATCATGCTGTTGCCCTCCAGACTGGGTGGCAGAGTGAGACTCCATCCCAAAAAAAAAAAGAAAAAAGTGTTGGTCCATAGGAGTTTGAGGTTTCATTTCTGCCTCTTGTAGCTTCCTTCTAATGTCAAGGGAAGACTGAGTAATAAAATGCATACCCAGGAAAGCATACCTTTCCAGGGAGTCTGGGTCTGCATTCGTATATTTCCCTAGTGCCTCAACCACACAGCCCTGAAATAGAGCAGGATTTCCATCCTTTTCAAAGTTATGTCTCTAACCTTTTCACAATTAATTGGCTTAACCACACACTTTTTCATACCTTCTGTTAAACAAGTTACCATGTGATTTCTGAATTCAAAATCTTGGCAACTCCTCTGGTAAACCCTTTGAGGCGCCAGATCTGGAACTGCATCTCCCCCTATATGATAAATGGCATAGCCTTGGTTATAAGCATTCTACCTGCATTTTTATGGGCAGTACCCAGAGTCATTTGTTTATCCTCTATGATAGAGCGGGTGAACAATAATATTTGCAAGTCATGCCAAGTTAAGTCAAAGGACATGTTCAACTTAACAAACTTCTCTACAAACTTCCCTGCATCCTCTGAAAACCGGCCAAATTTCTCCTTGCATAAAGCCAAATCAGACATAGAAAAAAATACAAGTACTCTGATTGTCCCACATCTCTATCAGCTACCTCTCATAACGAATACATTCAATTTTAGGGGCTGATATGAGACCCCACTCCTGGTGATACTGGTTGGGCTTACTTCCTCAGGCAAGGTTAGATATAAGCTTGGCATAGTTTAATAAAGAGGCAGGGAGGTGGAATCCTGTGCTGTGGAACTGGTGAGACCACCCTCCTCAGAACTGGGGGACTGAAGAGACTTCAGGTTGGGGGGCACATGGGCCTTTTTGGTGTCTGAAAGTAACATGAGCAAGGCACATCCTACAGGTGTCCCTTAAGTCAGGAACCTAGTAGAGAGCCATAACAGCCTGTACATAAGGGATTCCTCTTCATTCTCCTTCCTTTTTAGAGAATAAGTTGAATTGTAAAATAGTACTATAATGTAACAAACCATTTTTAGGCCAAATTTCCTGGTCTCTTAATTTCTATTAGACCCAAACTGTGCTGCAGTAGAAAACGGGTCTTGGCTTACACAATATGGCTGGCAACATTAGCTTGCACTCGCTCTACTCTCTCTGATGGAGAAGCAACGGAATACAGGAGACTGAACTGTCTGCTCTATTTCCAAAAGACTCATGTTCAACTTTCACTCACACAAAGCTGGGAAAATTTTATTCGTCTTTTCTCGTCTTTTTTTTTTTTCTTTTTTTTTGGTTTGAGACAGATCTTGGCTCTGTTTCCTGTCTGGAGTGCAGTGGCATGATCTCCGCTCACTGTAACCTCTGCCTCTCAGCTTCAAGCCATTCTCCTGCCTCAGCCTCCCGAATAGCTGGGATTAGAGACACACACCACCATGCCCAGATAATTTTTGTATTTTTAGTAGAGATGGGGTTTCACCATGTTGGCCAGCATGGTTTGGATCTCCTGACCTCGTGATACATCCGCCCAGCCATCCAAAGTACTGGGATTACAGGTGTGAGCCACAATGCCTGGCCATTTTATTAGTCTTTAAAAAAAAAATGTTAATATAAAATTACAGCAAAAGAAAGGAAACTGAACTTTAGTAACACAGCTGGAACAATCCACAGTGGCCACAGCGGCAGCAGCGAGAGAAGAGGTTTAATTTAGTTGATTTTCTGTGGTTGTTAGTTGTTCGCTAGTCTCATGGTTATGGAAGCTGCACAGTTTTTCAAAGGGATGGAGAAGCTCCTGGAGAGTTGGTTCTCCCGCAGCAGCCCGGATGCAAACCAAGGATCTGGGGATCTTTGAACTATCCCAAGATCTGAGTGGGAAATACTTTTGAAGGATGTGCAATGTTCAATCATAAGTGTGACAAAAACTGACAAGCAAGAAGCTTATGTACTCAGTAAGAGTAGCATGTTTGTCTCCAAGAAACGTTTCATTTTGAAGACACGTGGTAGCACCCTCTTACTGGAAGCACTGGTTCCCCAGTTGAAGCTTGCTAGGGATTATAGTGGGTTTGACTCAATTTAAAGCTTCTTTTATTCTTGTAAGAATTTCATGAAGCCTTCTCTCCTGCAAGGGTACCCACACCGGAATTTCCAGGAAGAAAAAGAGTTTCTTAATCCAATTTTCCCAAATGGAGCAGCATATTGTATAGGATGTCTGAATTCTGACTGTTGGTACTCATGTACTCTGGATTTCCCAGAGTCAGTCAAATCAAACCTTGGAAATTCTGACGAGTGAGCTTGACCCAGCAGTTATGTACCAGTTCTACATGAAAGATGGCATTACTGCAAAGGATGTCACTCATGAGAGTGGAATTCATTACCTGATACCAGGTTCTGTCATTGATGACACAATGTTCGATCCTTATGGGTATTCGATGAATGGAACGAAATCAGATGGAACTTATTGCACTATTCACATCACTCCAGAACTAGAATTGTCTTATGTTAGCTTTGAAACAAACTTAAGTCACCTCCTATGATGATCTGATCAGGAAAGTTGTGGAAGTCTTCAAGCCAGGAAAATTTGTGACCACTTTGTTAATCAAAGTTCTAAATGTCACACAGTGTTTACTTCACCCCAGAAGACTGAAGGTTTTAAGCATCTTGATTGCCAGAGTGCTATGTTCAATGATTACAATTTTGTTTTTACCAGTTTTGCTAAGAAGCAGAACAACAGCAGATTTGATTAAGAAAAATGGAGAGGCCGGGTGTGGTGGCTCATGCCTGTAATCCCAGCACTTTGAGAGGCCGAGGCAGGCAGATCAGCTGAGGTCAGGAGTTCGAGACCAGCCTGGCCAACATGGCAAAACCCCATCTCTACTAAAAATACAAAACAATTAGCCAGATGTGGTGGCAAGCACCTATAATCCCAGCCTCTCGGAAGGCTGCGGCAAGACGATTGCATGAACCTGGGAGTCAGAGGTTGCAGTGAGCCAAGACTGTGCTACTACACTCCAGCCTGGGCAACAGAGTGGGACCCTGTCTCAAAAAAAAAAAAAAAAAAAAAAAAAGAAAGAAAGAAAATGAAGAAAAAAATGCAAAAGAGAACACACATAGAAGGTGGTGGATGCTTTCTAAATGTCAGTGCCATGGGCAGTGCTTTCCGTAACCACCACTGGGTAGTTGCAGAAAGCCTTAGATTTTATGATAGTTTAATCATTTTTAAATATATGCATTATTATATCATGGAATTAGATACCTTGCATGAATGCTGTCTTCTGTGTTTAGATATTCTCTGCCACTCTTGCTGTGAAATTGAAATGCATGTAGAAAAAACCTTTTACCATATGAAACTTTATAACACTTGTGAAAGCAACTAAGCGTAGCTTATGCACAATGTAATATTTCTCCAAGTATCATCCAAAATTCCCCAAGGACAAGGCTTTCATCCTCATTAGGTGTTGGCCTCAGCCTAACCACTGGGGACTGTTCTATTAAATGGCTGCCAGAATTTTACATCCACTTACCTCCACTTTCTAGAACATATTCTTTACTAATGTTATTTAAACCAATTTCTACTTCATACAGATGTTTTAGAAACAGCAATTAAAGTTTTTCTTCCATTAAAAAACAAAATAGGTCTCTTTCTCTTTAAGCCATTTAATTTGAATTTGATCCAATTGCTTTTGGCACCCTAGCAACAAGTCCTTTGAGATGCTTGCCATTGTCCCCACGTTTAACAAGGATCTCCAGTAACAGAAGTTTTTCTAAATCTACCAAGAGCCTAGTTATTTTTCTTTCAAATGCCTACCTCCCTTTTCTCTCCAGAAAGGTCAGCAGGGCAATCACCACCAATTCCTGCAAAGAAGGCATAAGTGCAGTTAGCATGACATGACAAAAGTGAATTATGAGATACAAGTGGACAATGGAGTGATAACTGCATCCACTAGCAAATGGAATGCGACAAAAGAGATGTTTTAATAAGAAAGTATTGAAGGAGAGATGAAAATAAGGTGACAGGATTCTTATAGTCTGAATTCCACAAAAAGTGGAGAAAGCATTTTGGTTTGGGGAAAAAGTGGAATGACAAAGACAACAAGAAAAAATGATAACAGAAACCAAGATCCCCCAAGGGTGGGACTCTAACTGACAATCCTAGAGGGGGATACCTAGATCCCTCTAGCGTGGGACTGTAATCTACAATCTTAGAGGGTCAAAACCAGTAATGCTGAAAAACCTGGAGAATCCCAGCATCAGCCAATGAGGGTCCCCCACACTAAATGCCACACATCCCAGAACATCCCAGAGGCAGCAACTGGACCCCTTTCTGACACCTTACACTAAAATTAATTCCAGATGGATTAAAGACTTAAATATAAGGCCTAACACCATAAAAACCCTGGAAGAAAACCTAGGCAAAACCATTCAGGACATAGGCATAGGCAAGGACTTCATAACTAAAACACCAAAAGCATTGGCAACAAAAGCCAAAATAGACAAATGGGACCTAATTAAACCTCAGAGCTTCTGTACAGCAAAAGAAACAATCATTAGAGTGAACCAGCAACCAACAGAATGGGAAAAATTTTTGCAATCTACCCATCTGACAAAGGGCTAATATCCATAATCTACAAAGAACTAAAACAGATTTACAAGGAAAAAAAAACAAACAACCCCATTCAAAAGTGGCTGAAGGACATGAACAGACACTTTTCAAATGAAGACATATATAAGGCCAACAAACATATGAAAAAATGCTCATCATCACTGGTCATTAGAGAAATCCAAATCAAAACTACATTGAGATACCATCTCACGCCAGTTAGAATGGCGATCATTAAAAAATCTGGAGACAACAGATGTGGAGAGGATGTGGAGAAATAGGAACACTTTTACACTGTTGATGGGAGTGTAAATTAGTTCAACCATTGTGGAAGACAGTGTGGCGATTCCTCAAGGACCTAGAAATAGAAATTGCATTTGACCCAGCAATCCCATTACTGGGTATATATCCAAAGGATATGGAAAATATGGCATCACAGGATGTTAACTGTTAAAATTTGTATTAATTTGCCTTGCCTTCTTTGCTGCATGAATCAGTTTCTTGGTTGTTATCTCTGTTTCACTGTCATTTTCAGGAAACTTCATTTAACTTGTCTTAGGGATTTGAACTTTCTCTTCCCCTGTGTACCTCTGGATTTCTGTCCACTTGCTTTTGAAACATTGAGAACAAAAAGCATTGCAGGATTTAGTTTTATTATGTTTGGCTTATTTTAAGACTTTAGCTGCTAAGGCCCTATCTCTAAAATTATTGATTGAGATTTGGTATTTAACAGCTATGAGCAATAAGATTGGATAGATGTGGTTATGTTTTGCTGCAGCTATGCCCACTAGGTGTAATAAAGAAGCACTGGGATGGTGATATGGTTTGGCTGTGTCCCCACCCAAATCTCATCTTGAATTGTGGTTCTCATAATTCCCATGTGTCTTGGGAGGGACCCAGTGGGAGATAATTTAATCATGGGGGCAGTCACCCTCATGCTGTTTTTATGATAGTGAGTTCTCACTGGATCTGACGGTTTTATAAGGGGCTTTTACCTCTTTTGCTCAGCACTTCTCCTTGCTGCCGCCATGTAAGGAAGAATGTGTTTGCTTCCCCTTCTGCCATGATTGTAAGTTTCCTGAGGCTTCCCCAGTCCTGCTAAACTGTGAGTCAATTAAACCTCTTTCCTTTATAAATTACCCAGTTACAGGGATGTCCTTATTAGCAGCATGAGAACAGACTAATACAGACAGAAATCAGGGGACTTTTTACCTTGCTGTTTTGTTTCATTTGCACATCAAAAAAATTATTTCCTTTCTTGGATTTAAGCAAATTGGTTTTGCTTGTTCAATGCATGCTACCATTGTTGCCCAGAACATGCTTGCTCTGGTCATCCCCATCTAAATCTTTTTCATTTCTCTTGCCTTGTTTGACATTTATTCTGTCAGATTCCGTGTTATGCTTTATTTAAGATGCATGGCTCAGTTCATTTATATTATTTGGCTTGTGTGAAAAAGAGAATTCCATTTTCAGCAGGGATCTCCTCATTAATGCAACTGGCCTTAAATACCTCTCTTAACCTTTTCAGTGGAACTTGTGCAGTGGCAAAATAGTCTTGTTTGGAACTTTTCTTCCAACGTCTCCTGCTTCCTTCATGGGAACCATGGTGTTGATCCCAAAGGACTCAATGTTAGGATGTATTCTTGAATGTTGGGACCAGTTTAAACTAAATGGGCTTAAGAAGAGGAAATTGGTGTTTGTATGTAATACTATTTGGTCTTGACATTATTTAGAAAAACAAGAAAAATGGTCACCTACTGGAACTGCGGCCTTTAATGGTATACTTCAAGTTGATTTGTTTTGTAAGAGGGAGGGGAAAAATGGGATGAAATACCACATGTTCAAGCATTTTTGTTGTCTAGTCAGGAGAAAACTCTGGAACGAGCATGTGCATGTTTGATGAGAAGAAAGAAAGAAAAAGAACTAGGCATAATAAATGATCCCTTGATGCAAGACCCCCAAGTTCAGCAGGCATTTTTGGGTGGAGCAGAACCTCCTCTGTCAACTCTGAACATTCAGTGAATCAGCCCCTTCTCCCTTTCGTCAACCTGGAAGTTCTGCTGAAGCCCCTTCGTCCCCTTCTCCTTACTTGTCTAGTCCTGCTTTACACCCACCACTTCCTGAAGAACCCAGCCTTGCTGGTATTACTTGTAGTGGAGCCTCTTATTAATCTCCAAAGGAAAATTTTTGTCTCCACTTAGACAGGTGGCAAACAGAGAAGAAGGTATTGTAATACCTTCTTTTCTATGTCTGTCCCCTTTTCTATGTCTAATGTGGCCCTATGTAAAGAGAAGTTTTGTCATTTTTCTGAAAATCCGAGAAAATTCATAGGTGAGTCTGAAAAATTAATTTTGATCTATAGTTTAACTTGGGAGAATCTGCAGGTTTTGTTGTCTCTGTGTGGTACAGTGGAAGAGAAACAAGTCATTCTGGGGACAGCAAGGACCCCTGCAGATGAGTTATTGGTTTGCAACCCTAATCATTATATATATCAGGTAGTGGGAGTAGCTGTTTTGGATCAGGACCCAGAATGGAACTATCAAAGAGGCAATGAGGACTTGGGGAGGAGAGATCATACAGTCTCTTGTTTTTTGGAAGAGATGAAGAAGTATATGAAAAAGCGTTAACTATGAAAAGTTAAAGAAAGTTTCTTAGGGTAAAAATGAGAATCCAGCTTTGTTGCAAGGGCATTTAGTTGAGGCAGTTAGGAAATAAACTGACACTGATTCTGCCTCAAGGGAAGGCCAGGCCCTTTTGGGAGTACATTTTCTAACCCAGTCAGGCCCTGATACCCATAGGAAACTATGAAAAGCAGCTATGGGTCCCTAGACACCTATGAATCAGCTTTTGGATATTGCATTTATGGTTTTTAATGACAGTGACAGAACAGAGGAAGCAGAAAGAGCAAAAAGAAAAGTGCAGCTCTTTCTGCTTCCCACAAAGTGCAGCTCTTGGCTGCAACCTTCAGCTCGCCTCCCACATGGGGTCATCCTTCTGGCTCTTGGCTTCAACAAGGAAAGCAAAAAGGTGGAAAGCCCAGAACTGGGCACCCGAGACACCATACCTTGGGCGTATATCAGTGTACATACAATAAGAAAACTGGCCATTAGAAGAGGAAATGCCCAGCACTCCAAGGGGAGCCATTGGCACCCGAGTTAATGATGGCCAAAATAGCCAAGCAAGCCCAGGAGTGATAGGGCCCAAGACCTTCCACCATAGCTCCCATTGGACAACTAGCCATATCTTTGGAGGAGCCTCAGGTAACACTTGAAGTGGCAGGTAAGAATATTAACTTCCTCCTGGATACAGGTTCTTTCTTTCCTTCCTTCCTTCCTTCCTTTCTTCCTTCCTTTCTTTCTTTCTCTCTTCCTCCCTTCCTCCCTTCCTCCCTTCCCTCGCCTTCTCTCTTTCTCCTTCTCTCTCTTCTTTCTTTCTTACTCTGTTGCCCAGGTTGGAGTACAGTGGCACGATCTCAGCTCATTACAACCTCTGCTTCCTGGGTTCCAGCAATTCTCCTGCCTCAACCTCCTAAGTAGCTGAGATTATAGGCACCCCCCCAACATGCTTGGCCAATTTTTGTATTTTTAGTAGAGATGGGATTTTGCCATGTTGCCCAGGCTGGTCTTGAACTCCTGACCTCAAGTGGTCCATCTGCTTCAGCCTCCTAAAGTGCTGGGATTACGGGCGTGAGCTACTGTGCCTCGCCAACAGGAGCTGCTTTCTGTTTTGATCCATTACAATGGGCCTCTGTCACTTCAAAACTGTATGATCACAGGGATGGATGAACAAGCTCGTAGATGTCATTTTACCTATCCTTTAAGCTGTTTTTCAGGGACTTTGGTTTCTCACATGCCTTTCTTATCATGCCTGAATGCCCCACCTTCTGGTTGGGAAGGGATCTGTTGACTCAAGTGCAAACAGTGGTACCTTTTGGAAATCTCAAGGCAGATGAGGAATTGTTCCTACTCCTTTCCTGTGATATGGGAGGAAAGTCAGTGGGGGGACTTATATGGCTTACCTATTGAAATAACCTCCCAAGTTAATCCTACGGTAATGGGACACTGAAGTTCCAGGCAAAGTGTTAAATGTTCCTCTGGTTTGCATCCAACTTAAGTCTGGTATCCAGTACCCCTGGAAGAGACAATACTCCTTAAAGCCAGAGGCACAAAAAGGGATCCAACCATTAATAGCCAAGTTTTTGCAATTTGAGTGGTTAAGGCCCTGTGAGTCTCCTTGTAATATGCCAATCTTGCCAGTTACAATGCCAAATGGAGACTATATAGAGTTGTTCAAGATCTTCAAGTTGCCAAAAAAGCTGTTGTTTCCATACATCCTATTGTGCCCAATCCCTGTATGTTAATTGGTTTACAGTCTTAGATCTTAAAGATGCCTTTTTTTTTTTTTTTTTGCCTCCCAGTACACCCTGATTCACAATTTGTCTTTGCTTTTGAATGGAGTAACCCCAATAGTCATTTGGTTTCTCAATTAACTTGGACAGTTTTTCCCCAGGGGTTTAGGGACAGCCCTCATCTGTCTGGAAATGTATTGGCTAGAGAACTGAAAATATTACAGTTAAATAAGGGCATTATTATTCAATATATGGATGACTTGTTGGTTGCTAGCCCAACCAAAAGATGAAAATGCCATTAAGTTGCTAAATTTTCTGGGAACCAATGGGTATGAGGTCTTGCCACATAAAGCCCAGATTTCAACTAAGAGGTTAAATACTGAGGATAAGTTCTAACTCCACATTCTGCCATTTATGGGTGCCTGGATTTGGGTACATGACCAAGTCTTTATATGAGGCCCTAAAAGGAGCAGATATAGATCCCTTTGAATGGGATAGCAATTGTAAATATGCATTTAAGGCTCTGAAGGAGAAATTGGGATCAGCTCTAGCATTAGGGATTCCTAATCTTGATAAGTTGTTTTTCTTTTAGGTGGCTGAAAAACAAGGAACCACCCTGGGTGTCCTTGTCCAAAAACTGGGCAAAATCCCCCAACCAGTAGCATATTATTCTAAACAATTAGACCATGTAGCTTCAGGATGGCCTGGATGTCTCAGGAGAGTTGAAACAACTACTCTTGGCAGATGAAGCCAATAAACTGTCTTTGGGACAACATCTGGGGATTTTAACCCCATACCAAGTATGAAGAGTCCTAGAAACTAAAGGACAGAGCAGATGACAGGGGTACGCTTATTGAAATATCAGGCTTTGTTGCTACACACTCCTGATGTAACTCTTAAGTATGCCAGACTTTAAATCCAACTGCCTATCTGCCTGAACCCCCAGGCACCCTAGATCATTCTTGTATACAAGTTATGGAGCAGTTTTATTGCAGCTGGCCAGATTTAAAGGACAAGCCTCTAGATAATCCTGAAATAGAATGGTTTATGGATGGATGTGGCTTTCTGCACCAGGGAAACAGAAAAGCTGGGTATGCAGTTATCAGTCAACATGAGGTAATTGAATGGAAGCCTTACCAGCTTCTACTTTGGCTCAAAAAGCAGAATTCATAGCTTTTATTAGAGTCCGGCAATTGGAAAAGGAATTAAGAATCAACATTTACACTTTCTGGTACTTCATGCTCATGCTGCTATCTGGGAGGAAGGCGTACCCCTAACCGTTAAGGGCTCCCCTGTGAAACATCACTTGGGAAATCTATTAGACGTTGTTTAAATCTATTAGATGTTGTTTTGCTGCACAAGTGGTAGCTGTAATCTGTTTCAGAAGGCATCAAAAACGAGACTATAGTGTGAAACTCCTTTGCAGATGCTGCAGCTAAAGCCACTGCATTAAAGGAGCCAGCTGGACTTGCAGGCATATTAGTGCCCACCACCCCGGTAATGACAGAACCAAGATATACTGAGAGAAATAAGAATGGGCTAAAGGTCAGCGTTTAATTCAAGATACTTCTGGCTGGCTAATCAATGACAACAAACTATTGATAATGGGTGCTAATCAGTGGGAAAGAGTTAAGCATTTGCACGATTCTACTTATTTGAGAAGAGATTCCCAATTTTAGTTAATGTCTCATCTTTTTATAGTAAAAGGCTTATTTAAGACAGTAAAGGAGGTAACTCAGACCTGTGAACTCTGTGCTCAGAATAACCTGAATAACCAGTCTTTACCTCCTTCTTCAGTAAGGCCTGTTCAGCTTAGGGGAACATACCCCCGTGAAGATCGGCAAGTAGACTATACTCAGATTACCCCATGTAAAGGGTTTAATATTTAGTTATTCACTGACACCTTTAACAGTTGGAGCAAGGATTAAATAAGGGCATTATTATCCAATATATGCATAATACATTATTCATATATTAACAGACCCTTCCCAGTCTGAAAAGGCAACTGAGGTTTCTAAACTGCTGTTTAAGGAAACAATTCTAGATTTGGGTTGCCTAAGGGATTGCAGAGTGATAATGGCCCGTCTTTCACAGTGACAATACTCCAAAACATATCTTCAGGCCTAGGAATTCAGAACTGCCTTCATTAAGTGTGGAGGCCACAGTCTTCAGAGAAAGTAGAAAGAGCCAATCAAATGCTTTTAAAAAAAAATCTTGCTAAACTATAACAGGAAACATCAGCAACCTGGCTGTCTTTATTGCCTGTAGCCTTGTTATGGGTTCCAGTGGCCCACCAAGGGAAATCTGTAGCTATGTCCTTTTGAAATAATGTATGGAAGGCCTTTCTTAACTACAGACTTCCTGATAGACGTAGATACTTTCAAGCACAAAATTATACCATCAACTCAGGAAAACTGCGAAAGACACTCCTTGAATATGGAAACCAAAGACTCCTTCCCCTATTAAGGAAGAGAATCCTATTATAACCCAGCTGGGAGATTGTGTCCCATTAAAAGCTTGAGAGGAAAGATCCCCAGCAGACCAACTTTCCCCAAAATGGAAGGGACCCTAGAAAGTTCTTTTTAGTATTTCAACTGCAGTTAAACTTCTAGGAATAAACAAGTGGATCCACTTATCTCAAATTAAACCTGTCTCTTATGACATCCCACAAGCCAATGGAACACAAGAGACTAACCCCACTTATTCCTGTGAATCAACCAGTAACCTTCAGCTCCTGTTCAGAATAAACAAAAAGGATTGGTAACACAAAGATATGGATTGGCATCCTACTTTTGAGTATAAGTTGGAATCACACAGAGAGTAACTTATTTGCTGAGTGGGCACAGACTTTAACTTCTCTACATAATCACACAAACTATTGGGTATGTGGAGAATTGCCACTTTCCTCTACTTCTGGGTTCCCCTGGCATATTCAAGTGGCCAACCTGAGTTTCTAGGGACTTTATTATGATTGGAAAATGGAATATTATAGACATAGTCTCTCTTTTCCCATGTACCATAGCCACAGAGGCCTTGGACCTTTCCTCTCTTGTGGAGAGACAAAAAGCCACTTTTTCATGTAATTAGGAAACAGCTAAACTCCACCCCAACTTTAGGTTATACTATACATGATGGGCTTAGGCAGATGATAGCTGTTCAAGTACTGATACCATGCAAAGCACCTCTATGTTTTGAAAGGTGCAATAATAGTCACCACCACACTGGAGCACATGACATAGGATGGTTGCCACCTCAACAATGTAATCAGACCCTTCCTTTAACAGACCATGGGCAGGCGTGGTGGCTCACGCCTGTAATCCCAGCACTTTGGAAGGCCAAGGCGGGCAGATCACCTGAGGCCAGAAGTTCGAGACCAGCCTGATCAACATGGAGAAACCCTGTCTCTACTCATAATACAAAATTAGCTGGGCGTGGTGGCGCATGCCTATAATCCCAGCTACTTGGGAGGCTAAGGCAGGAGGATTACTTGAACCTGGGAGGCGGAGGATATGGTGAGTAGAGGTCACGCCACTGCAATCCAGCCTGGGCAACAAGAGAAAATTCACTAAATTGGACTCTGTCTCTTCTAACTGGGAAATTGTAAAGGCTCATCATACATAACAAAACTGGGCATTTTTTCGTGGTTCTACCTGATGGCCATATTTTCCCCACAGGCAGCCACGATGGATATTGAGCTGCAAGTTGAAGCCCTAGCCAAGTACACGGCGCAACTTTCAATAATACTTACCATGCCCTTACCTTCCTAACTTAGGAAACGTCTCAGATTAGGCAGGTGACCTTACAAAATTACATGGCTTTAGACATTTTAACAGCGGCCTAAGGGGAAACTTGTGCTTTGATCAAAACCGAATGTTGTGTGTATGTTCTGGACTATATACATAATATTACCAGTCTATGAAAGCTTTAGACACTCATCTCTCTGTCATCAATGTGCTGTCAGTTGACCTATATTACCTTGGTTCCAAAAACTGCCCAGTTCTTGGCAAGCCTTCCTGTTTAGTTTACTTGGAATGATTTCATTTATTTTGTCTTGCTGTTGTAAAATATATTGTGGTTGTACTTTTTGTGTAGGAATGCAAGATAAGCTTACTCAATGCTTTCTTAAATTGAACACTTATTAATTTTGCAGATATAACCTTTTGTTGGGATTCAGAGTTACAAATGACCCTCACCATACTGATGCTTTCTGACTGAGCTTCTCTCTTCCCTGAATACAAGAGATTCTAATAGTTGGGTAGGAATATCATCGCCCCTGTTCGGCATGAAGTTACAGAAGATGGATCTTCATTCCACTACAACCCTTAGGATTACTGGTCCTCTTGTAAAAGGGATGGGGGAAATATGTCAGAAGCGTTCGAAACAGAGTGACTCCATCTTGAATGAGGGGTAGGAAAGTAAGGCTGGGATTTGCTGGGCTGCATTCCCAGGAGATTAGGTATTCCTAGCCTCTAGATGTTTGTGGTTAAGGGAACAGATTAAAAATGTTTACTAAACAGACCCAGACCCAGGAATGTCTGATATCCTGATATCTTGAAAACAAAGACATTCCTAATTTTGCTTTAAACATAATAATATCAATTCTTGCAAAACACAGTAATTGGGAAAATTAGTCCTTTATCACAAACCTTTGTAGTAGAGCACATCTCCCTGTGATTTTGTTGTTGTTGTTGCTGTTGTTATTCTATATAGAAACAATCATCGTACCTAGAATGGGTGCATTCCTCCTCTTACTTTTGGGAATGCCCTACTCTGCCTATGGACTATTTCACTCCTTCACTTTCTTAATAAACTTATTTTCACTTTGCACTGTGAACTCACCTCAAATTCTTTCTTGCGCAAGATACAAGAACCCTTCTTGGGGTCTGGATCAGGACCCCTTCTTGGTAACAGAAACAGATAGACAATGGGAAAACAAAAGGGATAAGCAGAAAGGGCAAATTTAAATATATTGTTCTATATCTTCTTTACCAGTATCTTAGTCCCGAGAATAGATCAGTTCAGTTAAACAGCTATGTCCCATTCCAGGAGGTGGCACTGCAGATGGGCTAGGCCTCTATATAGGAGGCAGGCAAACAGATTTTTAATAAAAGGTGTTTCTATGGAAACAGAAGAAAAGCAAAGTTTAATATCTAGTGTAGTCTATACACTAGTTTTTGAGAGTCTCAGTAGTTCTTCAGATTGCAGTGTTAATCTGACAGAGCCTCCTGGTTATATTTTAAATCAGGCATTGCAGTGAACTTTCTGAGTATTCCATACATCAACAAGCATAAAGGCTGTTTATATATAAGTTGCTGCGGTGATTTCTCCCATAGTTTATTTAAGTTGTCTAGCTCCAGTCTGCAGGACTTCAAGAAAAGCATAGTTTTAACTTCTACTTATCCCAAGTCAGAAAAATAGGAGAAAAGAATTTAAATGTTAGCTTGGAGACTTGTAGCCAGGAAAGAATTCAAGATTTAGTCCAAATGTAGGCAAATAATTAAAACTTAAAAACAATGGACAGGCTGGGCACGGTGGCTCACGCCTGTAATCCCAGCACTTTGGGAGGCCGAGGCGGGTGGATCACGAGGTCAAGAGATCGAGACCATCCTGGTCAATATCGTGAAACCCTGTCTCTACTAAAAATACAAAAATTAGCTGGGCATGGTGGCATGTGCCTGTAGTCCCAGCTACTTGGGAGGCTGAGGCAGGAGAATTGCTTGAACCCAGGAGGCGGAGGTTGCAGTGAGCCGAGATTGTGCCATTGCACTCCAGCCTGGGTAAAAAGAGCAAAACTCCATCTCAAAAAAAAAAAAAAAAAAAAAACAATGGACAAAGATAGAATCTAACAACAGGTATGCTAGCATTTTCTTCTGAAACGTAATTTTTCTCTCTCCAGTCCTCCTTTTCTACCAAAGGCAAATCGTAGTAGGACCAATTTATTTGCAAAATAAGCTTTAGTTTTATTATATTTGGCCTGATTATTTGCATAAAGTACAGCAAAAATAGTGATTGGTCATATATAGGCTCTTTTAAAGTTTGGCTTTGTTGGAACTTTTTCATAAGGAATTCCACATTCAACTTTCTAAACCTCTCAAGACTAAGAAGCCAAGCCAAGGATTCACCATGCGACTGTACTTGTAATACCTGTATAAATTGGATACTCTCCTCTGTTGTCAAAGTCCCAAAACATCCTCAGGCTCCTGGGCCTGCCAGAGAGTGACATTCTTTACTACCGAAAAGTCAGGAACTTGTAAGGAAACTGTGTAGACAAAGTACCAGACTAATTTTTCCAACAGGCTTTTTATAGACTCTGTAAAGTCAGTTTCAAATACTCAAAGCAGTCTGGTCATTTAAAAAAATATGCCATTCCAATGAAAGCCTTGGCAAAATAGTCAGTGTATCCAATTGTGTTCTGTTACAAAAGAAAACAGAGTCTTATTGAATTTGTACAAATAACTATATTGATATAAGTGAAGAATACTCAGAAATACTTTTCAAATTCTGGAGATATCAGGTTCAGAGAAAGGTTAGTATTTTAATTGTTCTCACAAAGGTATAATTTATCCATTTACTGTAAGCAGTAAACAGCTCAAAAGAAAAAATACAATTTTCTCGACTCTGGAAAACAAAACATAAAAAGTATCAGCAATGTTTCAAACAAAAAAAAAGTTTATGAAAAAATTATTTTGGCATTCTATCAGTTCAGCCCCATGTAATTAACTCTTATTCTGCTTGACATTGGATTAGCAATCTTCATGAATGTATTAGCTTTTTAAAAATTAGAAGTTTTTAACTAGTCCAATGGTGTGAGCTCCAAAGTTATTAGCAAACTGTGTTTAAAAGTGCTTGTCAGGGCCCTTTCCCTGGATTTTTTTTTTTTTTTTTTGAAGAAGCAAATTTTAGGCTGTAGCCAATTATAAGCCACTTTTTGGAAAAGAATCCAAGTAAAACAATTATTATCTGTGAATGACAAAAGACTTAGGAGAGCCATGGTTACTGATACAATTGACAAGGAAGTTTCATTATTTCTGTGGCATTCAATATTTTAACAGGATAATAGTTATTACTAATAACATATAACAAGATATATCAACATTTTAGCAATATGATACAATTTTGGGATGCATATTAATACCAGATTTATGCAAATAAAACTCAAAGAAAATTAAACAACATTTTTTATTTGATCATGCTTCCTGTATGATTTCTTTTTCTTTCTTTGTTTTTTTTTGAGACAGTCTTGCTCTGTCGTCCAGGATGGAGTGCACTGGCACGATCTCAGCTTACTGCAACCTCCACCTTCCAGGTTCAAGCAATTCTCTACCTCTGCCTCCCAGGTAGTTGGGATTACAGGTGTGTGCCACCATGCCCAGCTAATTTTTGTATTTTTTAGTAAAGATAGGGTTTCACCATCTTGGTCAGGCTGGTCTTGAACTCCTGACCTCGTGATCCACACAGCTCAGCCTCCCAAAGTGCTGGGATTACAGGCGTGAGCCACCGTGCCTGGCCTCCTGTATGATTTCAATATAACAAATTAGCCTAATATGTTTCTCTTGGACTTCCAGGGGCCCTATTCGGACTTCTAAGGGCTTTAATGTCCAAAAGTTAGCTTGAGGTTGAAAACATTTAATTTAGAATTTTAAATTTGATTTTGGAAAATTTGTCAAATATCAAAGGTTTAAAACACTTGATCAAAATAAGATCACAGGTCACTGTAAGATAATAGTTATTCATTTAGCCAAAGTGATAATTCAAAAATTTCAATACGCGAAGATGGCCGAATAGGAACAGGGGCCTGCTGTGATGTCTTATTTTGCTATGACTGTTCAGAGGGCCTGCAAATAGAAGTATCCCTGCAAAGCTGCCTTTTGTGGGGGAAATTTGCATCTGTAGAGAAAATCTGTATTGACGCAGTCAGGTTCTTTCTGAGGCCTTCCCTTTCTATACAAGAAAAGATTAACTGAGAGTCTGAAGACTTTAAAGATTTGAAAAAAGTATTTGCCATCTGGCCTCTCTGAGGGCTACCTGTGAGTTTTCATCTGCATAACAAGACTACCTTTGCTAGCTAGGCTTCCTCTTATCTCTCTCTCCCATAACCTGTTTTGCCACTGTAAACTGCTTTGTCACAATCTAAGCCCCCATTCTTCCTGTAACCTCAATATGGTATATAAACTTCTGAACCCACTTGGAGTTGGGGTGATCACTCTATGGTTCTCCCCTATGTATATGTTAAGAAATTTGTATGCCTTTTCTCCAATTAATCTGCCTGTTGTCAGCAAATTTTTCAGTGAAACTTCATGGGTCAAAGCAGAAACTTTCCCTTGGCGTCTACACCTGAATCAGATTCCTTCTGCTATTTCCCATCTTACAGGCTGAGTCACCAAAGCCAGAATCCTGGAAGTTATCCTGATTTCTGGCCGCACACACAATTTGTCAACTTCTTCCTAAACATCTCTTCGGTGTGGCCCTTCTCTCCAACCCCACTATCACTACCTTAGTAGCCATCATCATTCCTCACCAGAATTTCTGAAACAGTCACTGAATTTGTCTTCCCGCTTCATGTCTCATATGCCTCAAACCTACTAATCTCACACCCCTGCATATCTGCAGCACCTGGAACAGTGTCTGGCACAAAGTAGACACAAAATCAATATTTGTTGAATGAACAAGTGAATGAATGAATTCCTATTGCAGGGGCCAAAGAAAAACTTCCCCTTTTACCTCCAAAGTTTCATTGAAAAATCAACGGACAAAAAGGTAGATTAAAAGAATTGACTGCACAGAGGAGAATCACAAAGTGATTGCCCAAATGGGGTCGAGAAGCTGATATACTTACTATCTCGAAGTTACAGAAAGAGTGGAAGCTCGGAGCGTAGCCAAAACCAGATTACGGTGTTAAATCGGGTTATAGCAGCAAGACAGGTTAGGGGAGAGAGAGAGAGAAAAGGAGAACTGGCTAGCAAAGGTGGTCTTATTATGTAGATGACATCTCACAGGTAGCAGCCCTCAGAGAGAATTTTTTTTTACAGACTTTTAAAGTTAGAGTCTCAGTTAATCTTTCCTAGAAAGGACAAGTGAGAGTCTCAGAGAAAGCCTCACTGCATCAGTGCAGATTTTCTGTACAGATTCAATCTTCCCCACAAAAGACAGGTTTTAAGCTATTCTTTTATTTTCAGCCCATCCAAATAACCATCTTGAACTATGTCAAGGAATTTTTCCTTCCTTAACCTCAATCGTTCCCTTCATTAACCTCATGGAATTTACAGTTTAGCTAAGTGATCAACACTAAACAAGTATCAACTGATATTAAAGAGATTCCAAGCAGCATTTCTGGCTATCTCAGACTCTAAGATTAATTGGAGCCCGATCCAGATGGGAGACTCAAGAGCTGACTGCCTGGGGTTATGTTTAATAGTGGCCAGAAGAAGAGAATTTACACAGATGAGACACACAAGGACAAATGCATCAGCTAATTTTTTTTCTCTCTTAATGATGCCTCCCACTCATTTATAATGATATGTAAATTGCCATGATGATTTTGTGCAGGGAGGAATGAACTGAACTAGCTAGGAGAGTATTAGGAGTGATGGAATAAGGTGGAACAAAGTTTATTTATATGTTAGGTTTCTAAAACTTAATTGTAGATTCACATGCAATTGTAAGAAATAATACAGAGAGATCTTGTTTACTCTTCACCTTGTTTCCCCAATAGTAACATCTTATGTAACTTAACACCATATAAGTGATACAGTTCACCAACCTTAGTTTTATATCCACACGTGTACCTGTGTATGTGTGCACACCTATTTCTATGCAATGTTATCACGTGTATAGACTTATGTGACCATCATTACACTCAAGAACAAAGTAGTTCCATCACATGGTTTTTCTCATAGTACCTACGTTTTAATAACCACATCTACTTGACTCTAATATTTCACTCCCTCCTTAATCCCTGGCAACCACTAATCTGCTCCCCATCTTTATAATTTTATCATAAATTGAATCATAGAATTACTCTTGAGACTGAATTTTCTTTATTCAGGACAATTATCTTGAGATCTATCAACATTCTTATATGAGTAGTTGTTCCTTTTTTTTGCTGAGTAGTATTCTGTGGTATGAATGTACCACTGTTTATTTATTCATCAAAGGATATTTGGGTTGTTGCTGATTTGGGGCTATTATTAATAATGCCACTATAAATATTTGGGTACAGGTTTTTGTGTGAATATAAATCTTAATTCTCTGTGAGAAATGTCCAGTAATGCAGTAATGCAATTGCTGGGTTATACAGTACTTAAGATGTATAATTTTTTTTTTTTTTTTTTTTTGAAACAAAGTCTTGCTCTATCACCAGGCTGGAGTACAGTGGCGTGATCCTGGCTCACTGCAACTTTTGTTTTCCGGTTTCAAGCAATTCTCCTGCCTCAGCCTCCGGAGTAGCTGGGACTACAGGCACGCACCGCCACGCCCGGCTAATTTTTTGTATTTTTAGTAGAGACGGGGTTTCACCATGTTGGCCAGGATGGTCTCAATTTCTTGACCTCGTGATCCACCCGCCTCGGCCTCCCAAAGTGCTGGGATTACAGGCGTGAGCCACCGCGCCCAGTCAACATGTGTAATTTTTTAAAGCAACTATCAAACTGCTCTCTAGAGTGACTACAGAATTTTACATTCTCACCAGCAATGTATGAGCAACACAGTTCCTAGTTTCTCTACATCCTTGAATTTGTGTTGTCACTATTGTTTATTTGAGCTATTCAAATAAGTAGGTAGTAAAATCTCACTGGTTTTTTAAAATTTTTCCTAATGGATAATTATATTAACATTTTTTCATAGGCTTATGCCATTTGTATATTATCTTCAGTGAAATGTTCTTTCATGTATGTTTGCTCCTTTTCTAACTGAATTGTCCTTTTACAGCTGAGGGTTTTGTTTTTGTTTTTGTTTTTCAGATGGAGTCATGATCTGTGGCCCAGGCTGGAGTGCAGTGATGCAATCTCAGCTCACTGCAACCTCCCCCTCCTAGGTTCAAGCAATTTTCCTGCCTCAGCCTCCCAAGTAGCTGGGATTACAAGGACACATCACTATGCCTGGCTAATTTTGTATTTTTAGTAGAGACAGGATTTCACCATGTTGGTCAGGCTGGTCTCGAACTCCTGACCTAAAGTAATCCCAAAGTGCTGGGATTGTGCCTGGCTAGAGTACTCTCAATACAGTTTAGTTTTGAGAGTACTTTATGTATTCTAGACATAAGTCTTTTGTCAAACATCTGGTGTCTTCATTCTTTTTTTTCTATAAAGGAATAGCTGAGGCTGGGAAATTTATAAACAAAAGAGTTGTATTTGGCTCACTATTCTGCAGGCTGTACTAGAAGCATAGCACCAACATCTGCTTCTGGTGAGAGCTTCAGGTTGCTTCTACTCATGGCAAAAAGTGAAGGGGAGCCAGGAAGAGAGGAAGCATGAGAAAAGTGGAGGGTGCCAGGCTCTTTTCAACAACCAGCTCTTGGGGAAATTCTTGGAGAACTAGTGAAACCATAACTCATTCGTTACTGTGAGAATGGCACCATGCCATTTATGAGGAATCTACCACCATGACCCAATCATCTCCCATTAGGCCCCACATTCAGGATCAAGTTTCAACATGAGGCTTGGAGAGTCAAACATACAAACTATACCATGTGGTTTGGAAATATTTCCTCTTGCATATTTATGAAAATGCTCTCCTGTTAGCTGACCTTGAAAGGCTGCACTGTCTACTCCTACAAGGTAAAAGGATGATCCTGAAGTCAGTAAGTTCTAAAAACCAATCTTTTTTTTTACCATCACTAGACTGGTGACCTAAGGAAAAGCAGGACCATTGCAGGTGAGAGCTATTTCTGTTAAAAGATTATTATGGACTAAGTACCGGGCTAGGACCTAAAGGATTAAAATGCATCCTCTGTCTTCAAAGGACTACTTTAGTGAAGGAGGCATTTAAGTAAACCAAATACGAACAATAACAAGCTGGCATGCCAACTACCAAGACAGTTTTCCCAGGGTGCACTTATCACAAGGGAGAGAATCTAAGATTAGGCAGCTTGTGAAGTCTTATTGGAGAAAGCCTTTCAAGTACAGTTTAAAGAAACATCTTTTTCGTAGTTCACAGCAGGTCCTCTTCCCATATCACAACATATTTTCCAGCCTGTCCAAATTTAGTTCTGTTCTCCTTTCACCATAAATTAACAAGAAGGACATACATGTGGATGAGGAGCACTTTGATTATTCTTTTTAGGGAGTTCCACATGGTGCTTACATGTTCATGTGTGTCTGTGTGTGCATAGCTATTTTGCAATGCCTGCCAGTTAGCTCTAAAACAGTCCCAAGATGGATCTGAGCCCTTGCGGTATCTTGGCACCTTTTCTGTAAAATGAAGATATTGAAATGTCTGTTTCACAGGGTATGAGGATAAAATGAAATGATAAAAGTTCTTGAAAGGTGACTGACACATAATAATAAATATTAGCTATTGTTATCATGATGCGAAATCCATTCATGTTATCTCCAAGTCCACCCTCGACACATTATAAGAATAGGGCAGCTGGGCGCCGTGGCTCATGCCTGTAATCCCAGCACTTTGGCAGGCCGAGGCAGGTAGATCAAGAGGTCAAAGATCGAGACCATCCTGGCCAACATGGTGAAACTCCATCTCTACTAAAAATACAAAAATTAGCAGGACATGGTGGCGTCCCAGCTACATGGGAGGCTGAGACAGGAGAATCACTTCAACCTGGGAGGCAGAGGTTGCAGTGAGCCGAGATCGCACCACTGCACTCCAGCCTGGAGACAGAACGAGGCTCCGTCTCAAAAAAAAAAAAAAAGGATAGGGCAAAAGTTACACAATAACAAAGAGGGAGAAGGCAAAGGACA
The DNA here is from genome assembly GCA_036589455.1 of Ateles fusciceps. Lineage (NCBI taxonomy): Eukaryota > Metazoa > Chordata > Mammalia > Primates > Atelidae > Ateles > Ateles fusciceps. Next base: position 101,561 of record JAZHEH010000572.1, read on the forward strand.
TCTTACCTAACTTATCTAACAAGAGGCTGTGAAGATGTCCTGACATCACCATGGATGCAGAATAGCCTTAACTCACATAGGAAAGTTCCAGGTATTAGAAAAGGTGCTATTCATTATAAAAGTTGTAAGGAGAAACAAAAGGGTGGTGAGTGCAAACAAAAGCTTGGGACAGAATTGGGGCATCTACTTCAGTGGAACATAACTCATTGTTAGTGTTTTAGCATAGTTTATGGGTCTTTTCTATATGATAGAAAAGCCCAGGCAAGAAGTGACTGGTGACCACATACAATAATTAATTTTAAAATGTTGAAATTGTAATTTTTAAATTGTAATCTTGTCTCTGTAATACATGCTCAGTGTTACAACACAGTTAATATTTTACAGATGAGGAAAATGAGGCTGAGAGAGGTCTAAACCCCTTACTCATTCAAAATCACACAGCCAGTAATAGTCAAGGCTGGAATACCAACTAAGCTCTGGCTGACTTTGAATCCTATACTTTCCCTACACCGAAGAACCACACGTACTACTGACTTCCTTCCCTGACTTCATCATTTTTGCCTAACATCAATAGCATGAATCATATGCACGATTGCCCCCAGTAAAGCCATTTTCTCATTCATTTAGGTGAAGACATTTTATTTATTTATTTATTTATTTTGAGATGGAGTCTCACCCAGGCTGGAGTGCAGTGGGCGCGATCTTGGTTCACTGCACCCTCCGCCTGTTTCAAGTGGTTCTCCTGTCTCAGCCTCCCAAGTAGCTGGGATTACAGGCGCCAGCCATCACGCCCGGCTAATTTTTGTATTTTTAGTAGAGACGAGGTTTCACAATGTGGGCCAGGCTCGTCTGGAACACCTGACCTCGTGATCCGCCCGCCTCAGCCTCCCAAAGTGCTGGGATTACAAGCGTGAGCCACCGCGCCCGGCCACTACATTGTTTTCCTTATTAGTGAGAGGAGAAAAACGGTTAACAAGAGTTTGTGTCCCTAATTGAAATGATTCTTAAGATGAAAAGATTGAAAAACACGAAATCCTGCTTGAAACACAAGGCTAAAATCAGCATGTGTGGAAATGGATCAACCCAACAGTAATCAATTTTCCCTTCCTAATCATTACTTATATTTATCCTTCATTTGGCATTAACACTGTCAGGTGTGACATAAACAATAATTTACATATTAATAAAGTCTAGAATTGTGCTGTGCAACGCAGTAGCCACTAGCCACATGCGACTCTTGAGCACTTAAAATGTGCCTAATTCCAACTAAGATGTGCCATAAGTGTAAAATACACACTTGATTTCAATTAATATCTAAAAAACAGAAAAAAATACTTACTATTTTAAATCACGTTAAAATACCATTTTGAACATATTGGATTAAGTACATTTAAATTAATTTCATCTGTTTCTTTTTAATCATTTAATGTGGCTTCTAGAAAATGTATAATTACATAAGTGGTTTACATTTTTGGCTCGCATTATATTTTCATTGGACGGTACAAGACGGAAAAGAGGGGAGAGTTACATTGAAAGGTAGCATATTTTCTTGAAATTTCTGGAGGGGAAGAGAAAAGGCAAGAGAACGAAGCTTGGTAAACGTAGGTGTGACCTACTGTGATAAACACCTAGTGTAAATTAAAAGAGGGGGGGCGCGTATTTTGATTCTATTCCTACTCCCCTCCCCCGATGCTAGCGGAGCAGGTGGCAGTCTCCCAGGGACCCGTCCCCAGCAGTCCGCGGGGCTCGGCCGGAGCCCGGTCATTGAACACACCTGGGCACCCGCGAGCCCTGGCGCAGGGTCCACGCCCCCTCCCCCAGTGTTTTTATTTTCCGGACGTCAACCGTCAGTCTCGCACGTCTCTCCTGAGAACTATCCAGTAGGTCGGGCCTGACTGGGGTAAGCGTCCCCCTCATCCCTCATCCCCCCCCCACAGCCTGGTACTGGGAACCGAGATGCCTCCGCCCGAGCCGGGCTGCCGGTCGGCCACTGGCGGAGTCGCCACTCGGCTAGCGGCCTGCTGGGCCCGGCGGCCGGCCAGCGGCGAACGGGAGGAGCCGCGCGGGCGCGTCCCGGGCCTCCCGGGCCGCAGGGGGCCGCTGTGACCCGCCTGCGCCCCTGCCGCGCCGAAGGCGGGAGCAGGATTTTGGGGGAGAATTGGAAAGCCAAGGGTAGAGCGGGGTGGGCGCTCTGGAGCGGCGGGTGCTCTGGCTGCAGCCCGCTCCGCCCGAAGCACGGAGCAGCCGAGCCGGGGCCCGCCGCTCTCCTCCTCCATGAAGCCCTAGTGAGGCGCGGTGGCTACAGCCGACCCGCGGCGCCGACCCGCGGCGTCCTATCGCGAGCGCAGCGGCGGCGGCCCTGGAGGAGGGGGCGGAGGAGGAGGAGCATGTCGGACGGTTTTCGATCGGGCCCCAGGTGCTGGTCGGGGCCGGAGCCGGGGCCTGGGCCGCGGAGGGGGTGGGCCGGAGGGCGGCGGTTTCCCAACGGAGCGGGGCCTGCTGAGCCGGCGCGGCACCAGCCGCCGCCGCCGCCGCAACCCAAAGCCCCGGGCTTCCTGCAGCCACCGCCGCTGCGCCAGCCCAGGACGGCCCCGCCGCCAGGGGCCCAGTGCGAGGTCCCCGCCAGCCCCCAGCGGCCTTCCCGGCCTGGGGCGCTCCCAGGTACGGAGCAGCTCTAAGGGCCCCCGTCCTCCTTGGCCAGCACTTCCCCACGGCCTTCCACGCGTGCCGAGGCCTGGTGCGCTGTCTGCGGCCCCCGCCCCCAGTTCCCCGAAAGCATTCCCCGAGAGGGCCGCGTGACCGGGTAGAGACGGCCTGGAACCGGGTTTGGAAGGTGTCTGTTGGAATCCTTTGTGCGCCCGGCTGGGGGAGGGGCCGGGTGCGCGGTCTCGGAGTTCGCCGTCCCGGGAGGAAGTAAAAACCATCCTCCCCTCCGCAGCCCTCTAAAGCGAGACCCTAGCGAGCAAAACCACCTCTTTTCCACCGACCTCTTTAAAAATAGAGAGGGGGAGAAAAAGCTCGCAAGCACTCATTTGAGAGGCAGGTATGTCCATAAATGAGCCACCACAAGTCTATTGTTCTTTTTTGTAGGCTGTGCACATCCCGGCGATAACCATAAATTTCATGATGGTTCCTATTTAACTCTTAAAAGCAGGCTCTTTTCAGATGGTTTTTCAGCATACAGCAAGTTGTTGTACAAAGGAACGAATGCATGTAACACCCCATTTTTTTCTTTCGCAGAGCAAACGAAGCCCCTGAGAGCTCCACCTAGTTCACAGGATAAAACCCCACAGCAGAACTCGGAGTCAGCAATGGCTAAACCCCAGGTGGTCGTAGCACCTGTATTAATGTCTAAGCTGTCTGTGAATGCCCCTGAATTTTATCCGTCAGGTTATTCTTCCAATTACACAGTAAGTACACCCTTTTCCTACAACTCTGGGTTAATTTACTAGAATAATGTGATTATTACTTCGTTAATCAGAGTATGTTTGTGCTTTCTGTACTACACCTAAAAAAAACAAAAACCATTTTATTGTGAATGTTGTGTTACTGAACTCAGAATGAAACAAAGCTGATTCAGGAATATATTTTGTAGTTATATTCAAGGTATTAGAGTGTAAGCTTGAGAGTACACGTCTGTGTTCTTGTTTCTAGTGGTTATTCCATTATGTTAAAATAGGCATAGTTTTGGTCCTAATTATTGTATGCAGAAATGTCCTACGGGGTTGTGATAAAGTGTTTACATGGGTATAAAGAACGTTTACACTTTCAGTTTTTCTTTGTCAGTTATATAACAACTTTAAAAAACAGTCACTTTTTCCTAAAGCCCAGTTAGAATATGTAGAAAGGAATTTGTTATACTGGATAAACCCAGATGAGTAAATGCAGAGGGATTAATTGTAGAAAAGTGGGAGGGAATCATTGAAGAAATGATTGATGATACTTTAGCTTAAGTCCTGTCTTTCCTATCTTCTTAGTTTTGTTGAAATATAGCAGAGAATAGTGCACCTAAGTATTAGCTCAGTTTTATAAAGTGAACACTCAACTAACCAGCATCCCGGTCAGGAAACAAAACATTATCAACACCCCAAAAGCCCCTTCTGTCTCCTAATTGTTGATGATGTCCAAGGGTAACCACTGTTTTGACTTCACAGAATAGTTTTGTCTGTGTTCAAAGTTTATATAAATGAAGTCATCATACAGAATATATTCATTCTTTTTCACTTTAACTCAATATCAAGATTACTCCATGTAATTGGAGGTGATTTATTTTTATAACATTCCATTGCATGAATATATCCCATTTGTCTGTTGATGAACACTGGTAACTTTCACTTTTGTATTATGAGTAGGGCATATTCTGTGTCTTGGTGGCTATATGCCTTTATTTCTGTTTTGTATATACCAGTGAGTGGAGTTGCTGGAACTTAGGGCAGCCAGCTTTAGTAGACACTGCCAAGTAGTTTTCCAGAGATTATTCCACTGTACTCTCTGAGTAGTATATGATTTCCAGTTGCTCTACCTCCTGGCCAGCATTTGGTATTTTCTGTTTAGTTTTAACCATTCTGGTGAGCATATAGTATCTAGTTGTGGTTTTACTTTGTATTTCCCTTATCACCGATAATGACACACCTTTTTTAAGTACCTCTTTTTGGCGCTCCTTCCATATTTGATAGTAAAAGTGTGGAAAAGCTGTGTTCCATATTTTAGATACTCCATGCTTCTTACACTGTATAGGAAAAAGCTTTGGGATTGGAAACAAAAAGGTACAGGCATAGCAGGAAAAGCAATTTATATGAAGTGAAAAAGGCCATCTCTCTTGTAGAGTAGAAATGAGAACATCTTGAGTTCTTGCCAGAAAATTGTATTTAGCTCACAGAAGAAAATGATAGAGAGCTGTAAGTAGTTGAATTAACTACTCTAATGGTAGAGAGCTGTAAGTAGTTGAATAAACTCTTAAGGATGCTTGTTCTAGCAGCCACAAGCAGGTTTCCATTTATTTTCTTACCTATTGATTTGGGCTGTTTTATGATACAAGTGTGTATCAACTATTTTTACATGGAAAAATAGTTGATACACTATTGTTACACACACAAACACATCCCTGTATGTTTTTGTGTGTATAACAACTGTGTATCAACTATTTTTACATGGTTCAAGTGACTTTGGGGCTGTAGAGCAGAATATAAAGTCATGTTCATCCACTTATTTTGAGCCACTGTCATCTTTTAGGCATTCCATGCCATCCTCTAGATAGATCAGCCTCTCCTGTGCTCAGCTTACTAAAACAGATTGCAACCAGGCACCTCAAAACCTGTGTGGCCTGCAGGTGTCTTCTCTGGCCCTGAATGGGTTTGTTTTAGTTAGTTACCAATACCTAAATTAGATATTAGAAACTTGAATGTTCTGGTTTGTCTTGAAATCATAAGATCTGGCCATAGTGGACTGGCATTTTGATAGAGGAAAGATTGGTTGGAGCGGAGTCGAGGCATTCTCTTTAGATGGAGTCTGTGAGCTGTAATTTGCTTTCTGGCTTATTTCATTCATTTGTAATATACCTGAATTCTACAGGCTTTCAGGCTTACTACCCCTGTTCTAGTATGTTCTCTAGCCTTACTAGTTTACCCTAATCTTTACCCATGGTTAAGGCTAAGAGAGTTTTTCTCAATCCAATTAGTCACAGAACAGCAGAATCCTTTTTTCCCCTGACTCTTAGGATAAGCTCTTGTTGCAAAGGAAACTTTTTCTTAAAGTTAGCTCCATTCACTCACTTATTCAACGAATAGTCAAGTACTTATCATGAGTCAAGCATGGGTGATACAGCAACAAACAAAATGGACAGAAATTCTTGTGTTCAGGGAGTCTGTATTCTAGTAGTCTCCTGGCTGAGTTTCCAGACATTTATTGAGTCTGCACATGAAAATCTATTGCCTGGCATCCTTTTTCTAACAGCCTTTATGTTAGTCTTCTGCTGTGCTTTCTTAACTCTTCCAAGGCACCAAGTCCTTTTATGTTCGGTCCTTCCTCTAATCCTGCTGCTAGAATTTCCTACTTTTCATGCCTTCTTACCAGTGAGTTGCTATATCTATTTATTTCTGGCCATTGTTTCTTCTCAGACAAATCATTATGCCTTGAATATTTCTTCACAGTTCACTTACCATAACCAAAAATTTAACATAGGAATTCATAGAGCATTGATTAAGAGATAGAAGCTCCCTCCAACCCTGCAAAACAACCAGCTTTTTTCCTGAGAATCCCCCCTTCAAGTTACTTCCCAGTTTTTCTTCTGCCTTTCAGTAGTAACATTCTCCAATATGTAAAATTATTCACTGTCTCTCACTGACTGTTCAAACCTCTGCAATCTGATCTTCCTAAGTATATTGATACTATTTTTCTGACAGATGCTCTTCTGATTTTTAAATCTGTCCTCCTAAATCTCATTTTAAAACTTTGAGCACAATAAGATCTACTCAGTTTATAAGTCCTCATGTGCCAGGTCCTGTGCTAGGTGCAAAGGTACCTTTTTAGTTTATCAGAAGCTCCTCTCATTTTTATAAGAACTAAATATTTAAGGTACTAATTGGTTTTTTTCTCCCTCTGAGCGTAATCTCCTTCACTCCCATGACTCTGCAATGATTATTCTCTTCTAAATTTCAACCTATGAATTTGTTCTGTAGCATTTCTTATTATGAGCACCTCTTCTCCCCTACCTTTTCTTTGGCTTCTGCAGCAGTACTTTATCCTCCCAACTTTCAGATCATTCCTTTTCCCCTCAGATGACAGTGGGTGAGGTTCTGTCTTTCTTCCATTTTATTACCTCCTTTACTAATCCCACCTATTTCCTAGAATCTGTCGCTTTCTGTGTGCTAATAAACCTGACATCTAATTCTTCCTTTGAACTCTAGGCCTATGTTCATTTGTTTGACCACTTCCTAAGACCTCACATTCAAATGCAAGTATACGATCTATATGGAAGTACAAGAATTATTTATCTTGTGCAAATCTCTTCTTTCTAACTAGCTGCTTATGCGAAGAACTTGGTGGTGTATTGACTCACCTATCCTGCAAACCCTTGCTCCAGTTCAATCCAGCTGACTAGTCTTGACTATGTTCACTCTCTGTAGTGTCTGGTCAGTTTTCTTTTATTCCCACTGTTTTGTAATAGGTTCTCACTTATCTCTTGGCAATGTATATAGAGTACCTACCATGAAAAGTTTGTTTTCTAATTGATAACTCTCCCAATCTCCCATAGAATTCTAAGAAAAATAAAACTTGAAAATATCCCTGTTTGGAAGCCATTTGACTCCACATTGAAGACTGAAGAAATTTGTGGCTTTAAAGAATCTGGTGCTAGAGAAGTAATGCAGGCTTTGATTCAAACACGTTGGAGTGCCTGTCTGTTCTGAATACTCTGTGCCTCCTTTTTTACTTAAAATGGCAGACTCTGGTTCCTCTGTTCTGCTATCTTCAGAGTAGTTCTACTTTCTTTTACTGATCAGCTTTTAAATTTTCTTAAAAAGAGAGTTCTGTTGACTTAAAAAAAAAAAAAAAAAAAAGACTGCAAGTCAGTGTTCTAAGCAGCCACAAAGAATGACATTTGATAGAAACAGGAAATTAGTACCTTCAGCTGGGACCCATACCTTTGCCTTTCTGCTGTTTCTTGTTATTAATAGTGGTAGGATACTACAAGTCTATAAAACTAGCAACCGTATATCAAAAACTAAAAACATAGTTTTTAGTTATAAAATTCACACATGTGTGTAGTTAACATTAAATATATGAATGTGTACAATCATGCCTAACTGCTTTCACAATTTTATATTAGTCAATAGAAACATTTCCTCACTCTAGAGGTAAGTACTGTTGTCTCTTGTTTTTCTTTCCAAAAATTTTCTCTGCCTAAACAAGTAAATCTTATTTTTTACTTAAAACATTTTTTTTTTTTTTTTTTTTTTTTTTTTAGAGATTGGGGACCTCCTGGCCTAAATTGATTCTCCCACCTCAGCCTTCCAAAGTGCTAGGATTATAGGCATGCGCCACCACATCTGACTTTTTTATTACTGTTGTACTAAAATGCAATTCTGTACCCTTTTCATTTAGCACACTATCTTGGAGATATTTCTGTATTGATACATGTAAATATATCTTGTTTTCTTAAATGGCTAGATGGTATTCCATTATACAGATACATGGTCATATATTTAACCAATTCCTTGTCAATGGATTGTTACATGGGTTTATTGGCAATGAGCATCTTTCTACGTAAAGTCAAAGTTGGGTTTTAAGCTTTTGATGTTTATTTTGAGTTTAATATAGAGGTTAAAAGTATGGAGTTTGTTCTGCGCTCAATTCTTCTAACTAGTTGTGTGACTATGCACCATCACGTAAGTTGGCATGGCCCTTCCTTGCTCACCCTCTCCCCCATCCTGTTTTTCCTACTACCTTAAGAGGCCGTTTCCTAATTTGGCCCCCAAAGCCCTCTAAGATTTTCTTATCTGCCTCATCAACCTCATTAGTTACCACGCATCCTCAGTTTCTGTATTGTAGCTATTGTCTGTTTCTCAAAGCAATTAGGCCTACTTGGGGCCTGTGTGCTGCTTATGCCCATAGAAAGCATGAAATATCTTTCCTTAGATATTTGTATGGCTGGATCTTTTTTCTTTCTCAGTTTAGATATTAACTCTAAGAATCTTTCCTTGGCCTTTTTTTATTGTTGTATATTTCAACTTCTGAATGTGTCTTGCATCAGGGGGGATGAGCTGCATGAGAAGAGAGCCTTGTCTACTTTATTCATGGTAGACATTCATGTCGTGGCAGTACCCCATCCCCTAAGACAGTCTTCAGCACTTAGCACTTGTAGAGATGGGGGGACCGCCTGGCCTAATTGATTCTCTCACAGTCACACCATTTTGAATGAATAACCGAAGTGACTTAATTGTTGTGTGTCTGTTTCTTCTGTGCAGGGAGGATAATAATGCTTACCTCAAAATTTTCTAGGTTAAACAAGATGCAGGCAAAGCGCTTACAGTGTCTATCACATATTGTATATGCAGCTGGTGGCTATTAGCTTATTAATTGGCGTACCATTCTAGGTGCCAAGAAATACAGCTTTTTATCATTCTTTTTGGATGCTTTTCATACTTTAGCCCCTATATGTTATGAGTACATGGCTGTTGCATTTGGAATATGACTCAATATTCTCCTAGAAATTTAAAATGTAATTCATTTCTTGAACATTTTGTGCTTTACTATCTGTTCTTCACCAGTATAGGCAAAATTATTAATTCACTTTATCCTGAGAGTCATAGCTATACTGTTTATGATTAGTAAATAATTTCATCAACATTAATACCTCTTATAAGTAGAGTGTTTAACTTGGATTCAAATTTGGGACAAAAATTTAATGTATTAGAGTTTATCTGCCTTTCTATTCAATGAACACTATATGTGAATGAAAGGGGCACATGAATCTGCTATTTCTGCAGCTGGTCTTACTTCCTGAGTGCCTCTCATCGTACATGCAACTTTTGCTAAGTATCACTTTGGTCTGTAAAGATATATAAGTTGGGCACAGTGGCTCATCCCTGTAATCCCAGCACTTTGGAAGGCCAAGGCAGTTGGATCATTTGAGGCCAGGAGTTCAAAACCAGCCTGACCGACATGGTGAAATCTTGTCTCTACTAAAAATACAAAAAATTAGCTGGGTGGTGTAATAGTCCCAGCTACCCAGGAGGCTGAGGCTGGAGAATTGCTTGAATCTGTGAGGCAGAGGTTGCAGTGAGTCAGGATCATACCACTGCACTCCAGCCTGGGTAGCAGAGCAAGACTGCATCTCAAAAAAATAATAATAATAATAAATAAATAAATAAAGGTACATAAAAAGTATACAACATGACCTCTAAATAGTGATCAGTTGAAGTGGTAGCACTGTATTTGGTCCATTTTCATGCTGCTGACAAAGACATACCTGAGACTGGGAAGCAAAAGAGATTTAATTGAACTTACAGTTTCACATGGCTGAGGAGGCCTCAGAGTCATGGCGGGAGGTGAAAGGCACATCTTACATGGCAGCAGCAAGATAAAATGAGGAAGAAACAAAAGCGGAAACCCCTGAGACACCCATCAGATCTCGTGAGACTTATTCACTATCACAAGAATAGCATGGGAAAGACTGGCTCCCATGATTCAGTTACCTCTCCCTTGGGTCCCTGCAACAACACGTGGGAATTCCAGGAGATAGAATTCAAGTTGAGATTTGGTTGGGGACACAGCCAAACCATATCAAGCACCAACAGTAGAGGAACAACTGGATGATTGGCAGTGTTGGTCTTTCTCCTAAGACTGTGTGTCTTGGGCTTGGCATGGTGGCTCACGCCTGAAATCCTAGCACTTTGGGAGGCCAAGGCAGCTAGATCACCTGAGGTCAGGAGTTTAAGACCAGCTTGGCCAACATGAGGAAACCCTGTCTCTACTAAAAATACAAAAATTAGCCGGGTGGGGTGGTGCATGCCTGTAATCCCAGCTACTCAGGAAGCTGAGGTACAAGAATCGCTTAAACCCAGGAGGTGGAGGTTGTAGTGAGCTGAGATTGTACCACTGCACTCCAGCATGGGTAACAGAGCAAGACTGTCTCAAAAAAAAGACTGTCTTTTTCCATCATGGAGGATTTTTAAGGGTGTTTTGACCATGTGTAACTTGTTTTTTCTCTGTGTACTCACTGACTTTAGAACTTAACCCCTTCACAAAATGTATTGTAGTCATAACTTTATGTGGTTTTTCATTTGACTCTGTTTGGAGAAGGTTAAATTTTGTTAAGTAATATAGTTATTATTAGATCATAACTGTTTGGTAAACTAAGTGCTTTGGGTGATATTCCAGACATTGAGATGTGAAAGTTGCTGCCCAAGTCTATTATCTTTTGTAAAACTCACCCATTCAGTTTCCTGCCATTAATGAAAAGATTGGGAACTGCCAAAGGTGACAGTGGTGGAAGCAACATTAGCTGGAAACTACTGCTGCTATCACGGTTTTGTTAGAAACCTGGATGTAGCTGCCAAAAGGTCTCCTACCATTTACACTATGATGAAATTTTAGTTACTTCAGGAGCTTTGTTTATTTCTTTGCTCTTGGGGGATTGACAGATGATAAACCTTAATAGGTTTTTTTGTTTGGTTTTTTGTTTTTCAATAAAAAAGTTGTCAAACATTTGCAGAAATACAGAGTGGTATTATTAATCCCCATGGCCTCAATAGTAAGCTACATTGGCCGTTCTTGTTTTTTTATCCCTAGTCCATACTTGGCCTCCCATTTTGAAGCAAATCCTAGATCTTATTTCATTTGTAAGTAGATCAGATTCTTAATTTTGATATTGATATTATAGTGAAATATTGGTTTAAACTTCATTCCTCAGCCGTCTTATAAGTCCATCCAGAATGAGAAGACAGTTCCCTATTCAGTGAAACAGAACCGTTCTGCTGTTAATATTGTAATACTCCAGCTTTTAGGCAAGGAAGAAAGATAGTTCAATTGACAATTTTATTGATGACCATAAATTTTATCATGTGAAAGATCTTTAAAAAAGCATTTGTGCTAGTGATATACCACCTCATGTGTTTTAGCCAGTTGCATAGATTAAATTTTTTTTTCCTTTTTGATCCATAGGAATCCTATGAGGATGGTTGTGAGGATTATCCCACTCTATCTGAATATGTTCAGGATTTTTTGAATCATCTTACAGAGCAGCCTGGCAGTTTTGAAACTGAAATTGAACAGTTTGCAGAGACCCTGAATGGTTGGGTTACAACAGATGATGCTTTGCAAGAACTTGTGGAACTCATATATCAACAGGTATGTTGGCTTATAGCATGGAATGATCTTTGGACAGCTTCCTTGAAGCCCAAGGATGGTGGCTACTCCTTGAGGGAGACCAGATTCATGATCACCTGCCTCCACACTTAACTCTTTATAGTTTATGGGAGTTCTAAGTCTGTCTTATATAAAATTCTTATAGTTACGGATCCAAGGATAGAGCCAGGCTGGATTCCAAGTTCACCTGTGTAGTCAGTTTTCTATATAGGCAGTATTCACCTGTTTTGCCAAAGCTCAAAACAGGCAGTTTAATATAGAAGGTGATATGGGCACTTAAAAGGAAGGCTACGTAAGTGCTACCCACCCACCCCAAGCCTACCCCTTGTTTTATAGGCTCTGAAATTAGCGGTACCAGAAAAAACTACGATTCTTTCCCCCTATATGTTGAATTGAATAGCATTATTAGAGTAGGGGAGGAAAATAATTGATAGAATTTGCTTACCTCATAAATAGGTCTTGAAAAAAAGAAAGCCAAACCATTAAACATCCTGTCTTCAGTCTTAACATTTCTACTTATCTTTGTTTTCTTTAAAACTTTAAGGATTTACATTTCAATTCCTTGAAAGTCTAATTTAGTCAGTTGAAATTGTTTGATCCCAGCATACTGGTCCTCTCCCTGCCGCCCCGCCAAGTCTTACTCTGTCTCCCAGTCTGGAGTGCAGTAGCATGATCTTAGCTCCCTGCAACCTCTGCATCCCAGGTTCAAGCAATTCTCCTGCCTCAGCCTCCCAAGTAGCTGAGATATTACAGGGATGCACCACCATGCCCAGCTAATTTTTGTATTTTTAATAGAAACAGGGTTCCACCATGTTGACCAGGCTGGTGTCCAACTCCTGACTTCGAGTGATCTGCTTGCCTTGGTCTCCCAAAATGCTGGGATTACAGACATGAGCCACCACATCGGGCCTCGTTAATGCTATTTTAAGAGTAAAAAATACAGTGGACAACACTGGCTTAACACAGAATTTCTTAGTGTGAGACTGGTCAAAAAAGGCCATGAACAGAAATATAAACTTAAGGTTCTTTAAGTCCTTGCTACAAAAGCAACTCAAATTTGGAATATATGGAAGGGAGATTATAATGCAAGTTAATTATTATATCCTATTCTAATGTTTCATTTGGCTGCTTTTCCAAGTTATCCTGGATGGTTACTGGACCCTAAGGTTACCTAGCCGACTCTCAGGTTTTAGGCAGTGCCTGAAATGTTAGGAAGACAGAACTGCACTGTTTGTCCTCATTTCTGCTTTTTGCCAATAGATGGATTGAAAAGGAATATGAGATAAGAAAATGAAAGAAATATATTTCGTGTTGCTTTTCTGGCTTCCTCCTCTATTTAGTTTCAGTTATTCATTCAACTGCATTATTATAGTTATTTAGGGCTGGACAAAGGGCCGGTAACCTGGTAAGCTTCAACTGTTTCTCTGTTTGTCAAATATGCAGTCAATATATTTCACATTTTAATATCCTGTCATCAGTGATGCATAGGTTTATCAACAGCTGCGCAGTTTCATTGAGGTAATTTATGGAAACTTATAGCAACTAACAAAAGAGGACATATTGTAAAAGATGACAGATTAAACACAGATATTCAACTTTGATATCTCCCAAACACCACTAAAATGACACTATGGGGATTTTTAAAAGGCGGGCGCCCATAAGGTCAGAGAATAGGAAAAGAAATAAAAGCACTAGTTTCGAAGACTAGAAAGCGGGTGGGTGAGTGGTACCTGACCTGGCAGATCTAAAGTTGAATTCCAAGCCGGTTGTATTAAAGCTCAGAATCACCCTGATTTACAATGCAAAACCTAAAAGGTTCTAGAATAAGGATGGAATGAGGCTAAAGGAGAATCTAAAAGATTTTTGAGAATCTAAGAAGTTAGACCATCTAGATCTTTTTATACTGACCAGCCAGTTTGAAATTTTGTTGTAATCCTAAAGAAATTAACAAAGGAGGTACTCTATCAAAAAGAGGAATTATGCCACAGATGAAGACATTGGAACCAGGAAAAGGAACTCTACTGGAGAGACTAAGTGAACTGTCCAGATGATGGTTCAAAGGAGATCTCTAAACAATAGCGCCATGCATAGTAGGTATGGAGCAGCCAGGCTTCACTGACTAGCTCAGAAAGCTCCAGGAAAGACTTCCCTGATAAGATGAGCATACCCGCTGTAAGATCTGAGAAGAAATTTACAAACTAGTGAGTTTAGGGATAAATTAAGGAGAAGGATATAAAAATGTTGGAAAAACTGAGTCTAGGGAAAACAAAGTTGTGCAAAAAAAGGTAAAATCAATGTGTAATATATGATTCAGCTATAAATGAAAACACTACAAATGAATAAAATCATGGTCAAACCATACTGTGATAGTAGGAAATAGTAGAGTGGGGGTGAAATTAAGCAGGGTGAAAGCTAAAAGCTCGTCTTCCATGATGGGAAACAATAGGTCAGGTATCCCTTATCTGAAATGCTTGGGATATCAAGCATTTCAGATGTTGGATTTTTTTCAGATTTAGCATATACTGTATATAATGAGACATCTCAGGGAGGGTACCTAAGTATATTACAGCTGAAGGGGGTTGACAGGGTCTTTTTCCCTTTGGGGTGCTGAATAAATTATGTGTTGTACACCTGTGTTTTGACTGTGACCTATCACATGAGGTCAGGTGTGGAATTTTCCACTTGTGGCATTTTGGATTTTTGGACTAGGGATGCTCAAGTTGCAGTAAGAAGTAACATCTAAATTGAAAAATCATGTAGTGTGGAGGTACAGAGGTTAAAATGTTTTTAGCTGAAGAAATCAAAAGTGGTTGTCTTTGGGAGTAAAAACGGTGTGTAGGTAGGGAAAAAGGAAACTGTTGAATGACAAGCCTTGTAGAACTTATCTTTAAATCATGAGTTATAACATTAAAAGAAGCTAAAGGAAAACATGCATTGCCAATAATGGGAAAAGTGTAAGTTTGAATTTTAAGTCTTGGGTACCAGCTAAATGTGTATGATGTCAGGAGAAATCACTCTTTCTCCCTTAATGTGACATGTACTTGGCCCCATGTGAGCAAGGAAATAATTAGAAATAAATATTAGTAAGTAGACCCAGCATAGGGTCAGAGGGGGCATCAGGACATTTGTTAGATCTAGATTCTATGTTCGATTACCTTTGTGGACAAGTCCCTTAGCCTTTTTTTTTAAAAAAAAAGACGGGGGCTTTGTTCTGTCACCCAGACTGGAGTGCGGTGGTATGACCACAGCTCACTGCAGCCTTGAACTCTTGCACTCAAGTGATCCTTCCACCTCAGCCTCCAGAGTAGCTGCTGGGGCTACAGTGCATGCTACGTGCCCAGCTAATTTTTAACATTTTTTATAGACATGGTTTCACACTATATTGGTCTCGAACTCCTGGCCTCAAGCGATCCTCTTGCCTTGGCCTTCCAAAGCGCTAGGATTACAAGCATGAGCCACTGCAACCAGCTTCTTAACTTCTTAGTGTATGTTTTCTTACCTAATATTAGATGGTAAGCTATGTTCTCTACTATTCTTTAGAAATTGCAATTAAACTTGCTGAACACTGCTTTGGCTATATCACATAATCTTTGATGTGTAGTGTTTTCTTACTTTTTTCTTTTCTTTTTTTTGAATAGCTTAGCTGTTTTCATTTCCTCTTTCCCCAGTCATTCTTGGAGTGTTAAGTGTTAGTTGCTTGTGTCTGATGTCATTAATCACCTCTTTATAAAGTCAAACTGACTCAAGGAGATTTACTGAGATCCAAAGTCATGAAGCAGGATGTGAGGGAATCTTGTCCTGGACTGCTAAACACTAACGTCTGTGCTTTCCTGCCCACAAGAAGCCCCACTGGTCAACAGTTGATATTCTCATTCATAATTATCACTGTGCAGTTGAGCCCATGTGCAGATTTTCTGCAAAAAATGGGTTAGCATCAAGAGACATTGTCTCTGCTTTCTGGTACCCTCAGGTAACTGATGAGTATTTTTCTCTTTTTTTTTTTTTTTTTTTTTTTACTTTTTTTGTATTTATTGTAGTTCTTGCTGTAAGGTTGGGAGGGAAAATGGACTTAATTTCCTTATGCCTAACAATGACAAAATACTTGCATATGGTCAATTTGGGGAGTCAAGTTTTTCCACTTTAGAATGTTACCATTAAGTATTTACACTAATAATGATGTATCTATGTCATATAAAACTTTTCTTTTTTTTTAAAAGGCCACGTCTATCCCGAATTTCTCTTATATGGGAGCTCGCCTGTGTAATTACCTGTCCCATCATCTGACAATTAGCCCACAGAGTGGCAACTTCCGCCAATTGCTACTTCAAAGGTCAGTGTAAATGTGAAAATTAAAAAAAAAAAAACTACTTCTAAATGTACTAGAATCTTCATTCCTCAGACCATATGTTATAGAAAGCTATAGGAAAGAATAGGGTGTCCCATTCTTACATGCATAATATTTAAAGTTTATAGTTCAGTATACCAGTCTTTTTTTTGTAATGATCTATGAATTTGGTTTTGTGTTTAGAAGGGCCTTTTCTTTTCCAGGATCTTAAAAATGAACACTTATGTAGTACTTTGGTAGCTTTGGTTTTAATAAAGATCTAATTTCATTAGATTAAAAGTGAATAATCCGTTTTTCCTTTTTGATTTGAACTGCCACTTTTTCACACTGTATTATTTGAGTTTTGATTCTGGATTTTCATTCCATTTACTACTTACTCTATTCCTTTTTATTACCATACAATAGCTATTAAAAAGCTTTTTTTTTCTTTTTTTTTCTTTTTTTCTTTTTTTTCTTTTTTTTTTTTTTGAGACAGTCTCACTTCGTCTCCCAGGCTGGAGTGCAGTGGCATGACCTCGGCTCACTGCAACCTCTGCCTCTCAGGTTCAAGTGATTCTCCTGCCTCAGCCTACCCAGTAGCTGGGACTATAGGCGCTCGCCACCACGCCCGGCTAATTTTTGTATTTTTAGTAGAGACGAGGTTTCACCTTGTTTGTTGGTCAGGCTGGTCTTGAAATCCTGACCTCAGACTTCCACCTGCCTCAGCCTCCCAAAGTGCTGGGATTATAGTCATGAGCCACCATGCCCGGCCTGTGGAATATTCTTTGCTATGCTTGTTTTGCCCAATGAACTTCAGAATCGTTGTTTTAAATTTCACAAGTCTTGTTAGAATATGTTAGATATTTTGGAGATAATACTGAATTTATAAGCTAATTTAGGGAAAACTAGTTTCCTTATAATTTGATGTCTTCAGTAACAAGGTTGTCTTCAAGTTTATTATAGTTTGTCCATTAGTTTTTTAAGATACTTGTAATAGTTGCGAAGCCTTCCATTGTGTGGTTAAACTGCAGTGGAACAGAATAAAGATTCTAGAAGTAGACCCCAGAGACCCTTGAAAATTCAAGCTGTTGATAAAAAAGATAAATTGTGCTGGTAGCATAACTGGATAGCCATTTGTGAAAAAAAGATGAGTTCTTGTCTTACTATATGCTAAAATAAATCCCAAATATGTCAGAGACTTAAAAGTCTCTGATAAATGCTAAGGAGGAAATTGACAAGTAAACAGAAATCTTGGCTTGGTAAAGCCCTTTTAAACAAGACATGATACCCACAGGCCCTAAAACAAGCGATTAATACATTTAGTTACATATCAATTATAGCATTTTGGGGGGGAAGGCATACATTTATTAAGTAAAAATCAGATAATATGAGCTTATTTTATTTTATTTATTTTTTTGAGATGGAGTCTCGCTCTGTCATCCAGGCTGGAGTGCAAGGGCACGGTCTCAGCTCACTGCAACCTCTGCCTTCCAGGTTCAAGCGATTCTCCTTCCTCAGCCACCCTAGTAGCTGGGATTCCAGGTGTGCACCACCACGCCCGGCTAATTTTTGTATTTTTAGTAGAGACTGGGTTTCACCATGTTGGCCAGGCTGATCTCAAACCCCTGACCTCGTGACCTGGCCACCTTGGCCTCCCAAAGTGCTGGGATTACAGACATGAGCCACCACATCCAGCCAAGCTTATTTATTTAATACGAAAGAGGGGCCTCTTAGGAATGAGTAAGAAAAAGACCGGTATCTTTATAGAAATACTTGGAATGCCCTCAAATAAATAGATATAGATACAGTTTGGAAAAATGCAAATGACAAAGTTATAAAAAGATATCTAACCATACTTATAATTAAAGCAACACAAATTATAGCTTCTGGAAAGATTTAGAGTGAGTACTTATAGGAGGTAGGATGCCAGAAAGGCTCACTGTCATATTTTTCAGTGCTTCTCACCCCTGGCTGTGCCTTAGAGTTACCTAGAGACTTAACATAAGGCCTATCTGAACCCTTGGAAATGCTGGATGAGGTAGAGCTAGGGCATGGTTTTTTAAAGCTTCACAAATGATTCTACTGTGTAGCTATGATTAAGACCTACTCTTTGATTCTCATTGACTGTTACCTGCCTTATGTGCTTCTATAGTACCATAATCCTGTCAAAGATATTAATGTGGAGAAATGGTAGTGATCTAACAAGTAAAAAGCAGAGCATAATTTTGCTACCTCTTTTAAAAATATATACATCCTTTGAAAAGATGAAAGTTACCTTCATAGCAGTTTCCTCCTGGTTTTAGTGATATTACTGGTGACTTTGTTCTTTATACTTTGTTTTAACCTTTCCAAAATAAACGTACATTGCTTTTATAATAGAAAATCTTTAGCTTAAAAAGTTTTAGTCTTTTCACCTAGTCAACCATGTAGGTATTGATGTTTGCATGTACATAATCATATCCTAACATGCAAATCTGTCATAGCATTTTATGAAACGAAGTTATTTCATCAACTCTTACCAACAAAGTTGTAACAGAAAGAACAGCAGCCAACACGTGTTTTTAAATAACTGATTTGGCATTAATAACTGGTCTTTTCCATTAACCAGAATGTACTATGTATAAATATCCCAACTTTTTGCTGATGAGGAATTTAATATGTACAAGATGGTAACAAATATCTTACTACATTTGACTCAAACAGAAGATGTTGCCTAGTTAATATACCTCATAAACATTGGAATTGGCCACATAAGCACAGTAAGCTATGCTGGGGTTTTCGTGGTTGACAAACTGACCCAGAGTCAATTATTGAACAAGAGGTAATTTATTTTTTCTTTATTAAAAATTTTTTTCAAAGTGAACCTAAACTGGCTGCATGGAAACCATTCAGGATCCATAGCTCTTCTCTTTGTCTTTAAAAGGAAAACTGTTAAAACCAGTTTTACAAAACAAGTGACTTTCACAGAGTTTTCTCACCTTATCAATAAAGATTAAAAATACTTAATAACAAAATGGTAAACTTTTATAGTCCATTATCTGACGCCGGATTCACTTATGAAGGCAGTGACAGGCTTACTGTGATTAGTTTTTAGTTACTTTGTAGGAACTGTGACTGACCATAAGCTCCAAGAAGAGGATTTCTTCTTTTTGTCATCTGTGTGAAGCAAATTGGTCAAGTCAAGTCACGGACAAATAGAGCAAGGAAAAATCAGTTTTTTGAAGCTGTCAGTCTCATTGGAAATGGAGAACAAGTCAGTTGCTTTCTATATTGTGGTTTTAATGGGGTGATTTTTTCCTCACTTTAATACTTTCCTGATACATATAATAGAAATCACAAGAATAATGAACTTTAAAATAATTCATTTAATTTTCAGTTAGTTGGAGGCTGTGTATGTGTGTGTTTAAAGATCCTTTTCAAAGTTGTATTCAAAAAAAAATTTACACAGACAATTTGGGTAAAATCAGTGCTTTCTTAACAAAAAACCTATCAGACAAATAAGGTAAGGCTCCTCCTCCCCTTTTTTGGTGCTGCCAGTATGCTGTGAATCTAATTACACCTATGTTGCTTAAACATATTGCAAATTTAATAAAAATAGTTGAAAATAAAACTATCAGTTTTTTAAAACTGGGAGTCTTAGTATGAAAAGATGGGGTGTATATTCTAGCCTCTTCAATAGGCAGGAACACTGTTCCCTTATTGCAGAAAGTCAGAGTGTTGGGACATTGTACTTGCCTCTTGCTGTAGACAGCCAAACTGACAAATGGTCATCTTGTCTGACTATTTAAAAAGCAAAGCAATGTGAGATTATAAAAGATATTTCTTTAATTAGATGTCGGACTGAATATGAAGTTAAAGATCAAGCTGCAAAAGGGGGATGAAGTTACTCGAAAACGATTTCATGCATTTGTACTCTTTCTGGGAGAGCTTTATCTTAACCTGGAGGTGAGAAGTTTTTTCTTTTGTTAAGTACTAACAAGGCCTGAGAACATAAATTGATCTCAGTGATCTGAATGAGAACATAAATTGATCTCACAGTGTCCTTTCACAACATTAAGAGCAAAACGAGAAGGAAAGAAAACATGTTTCAGCATCTACTCATGGTAGTTACTGGACCATCTGTCCATAACATTTGCTCATGGGCAGGATGTTGGGAAATAATTACTGAGGTTTTTAAAGTCTGCATACTTTTAGGAAGCTGTGGTTTACATGCGAATTTAAGCTGTTGAGATATCAGCAGTGATACGTTTTTGAGTTCTTGCATATTATATATTAATATATTTAGTAGGTTGACTTTCAGATGGTGGCTCAAAGCAGTTTGCAGAACTCTGAGTGAAAAGAAGAGGACTCGAGTCTCTAGGCTTTTCACTCTAATTCACCCAAATTGTTTTTTTTAAATATGTATTTTTTTAATTGACAAAAATTATATATTTATGGTGCACATCATTTTGATACATGTATACATTGTAGAATGGCTAAATCAAGCTATTTAACATTTGCATTACTTTACATACTTTTTTGTGTGAAGAACACTTAAAATTTTTAGCAGTTTTTGTGTATACAATATATTGTTAACTATAGTCATCATGATGTACAATAGATCTCTTGAACTTATTCCCCTGACTGAAATTTTGTGTCCTTTGACCAACATCTCCCCAATCCCCCAACCCCTAAGAATAATTGTTTTTTGTTCTATTTTATATATTAATCTTCCACATAAAAATGCATTTGTACAAAGTCTACAGCTAAACGTGTATAAATTTGGGTGGTGTATACTTAAGTATATGCTTGTTAGTAGGTAGAAGAAGTGCTGCATTCAGCGCAGCATTATTACTGTGTAATGGATTTGCTTGATTTTTTTTTTTTTTTTTTTTTTGGTGGGGGATGGAGTCTTGCTATGTTGCCCAGGCTGGAGTGCAGTAACTCGATCTTGGCTCACTGCAACCTCCACCTCCCAGGTTCAAGCAATTCTCCTGCCTTAGCTGCCCTAGAAGCTGGTATTACAGGCATGCACCACTATGACCAGCTAATGTTTTTATTTTTGGTAGAGGCAGGGTTTTACCATTTTCGCCAGGCCGGTCTCGAACTCGTGACCTCAAGTTATCTGCCTGCCTCAGCCTCCCAAAGTGCTGGGATTACAGGCATGAGCCACCACGCCTGGCCTCTGCTTGATTTTTTAAATTAGTGAATCTCAGATAGATACAAGTTTATCCCTTCTTGTACCCTGATTTGAGAACTTAAGATCATAAACGTCATAATATCAGAAACATCATAAGACAATGTGGGATCCATCCAATGTGTATCTGAGTCATTGTATCTAAAAGGTCTGTGTCCAGTTCAGAGCCTAACTTACCAATCCCTTTTTACCACAGGTGGACTTAATTTTTTGAAAATTGTATGCCATGTTCTTTTTCAGTCTAATTTTTGTTTAAGCCAAAATACGGACAGCAATCTAAAATAAGAATACTGTTGATCATTTTCTATATGGAGGTAGTGATGCTAGGTCTGTAATGGGAGTGAAGACAAGGCTTAGTTCCTGTACCTAAAATTCTTCTACCCAGTGAGATAAGATATGTATACCACTCTGACGCAAGATAGAATATTTTAAAAGCAGAACACAGTGCTGTGTGTTCAAAAAAAAGTGGTAGGTGAACAAACTAAAGAAAGCTTTATGAAGCAGTAACATCAAAGTAGACTTAAATTATGCTGACTATATGTGTGATAAATGGAAATCAAATTCTACTCATAGCTTATCAGTTTTAGTAGAGGTCTTAGTTACGTATAAAGTAATTCTAACTAATTCTGTGAAGAT
The DNA here is from genome assembly GCA_036589455.1 of Ateles fusciceps. Classification (NCBI taxonomy): domain Eukaryota; kingdom Metazoa; phylum Chordata; class Mammalia; order Primates; family Atelidae; genus Ateles; species Ateles fusciceps. Next base: position 123,562 of record JAZHEH010000572.1, read on the forward strand.
ATCAGAGTGCGTTCCTGTGACTTTTGTGATTTAGCTAAAACACTTATTTTGCCAACACCTTGTTAGTTCATTTATGTATCTGTGTTATATTTTAGCATCATTCCTTTTTTTTTTTTTTTTGGCCTGAAAGATCAAGGGAACAAATGGACAGGTTACGAGAGCAGATATTCTTCAGGTTGGTCTTCGAGAGTTGCTGAATGCCCTCTTTTCTAATCCTATGGATGACAATTTAATTTGTGCAGTAAAATTACTGAAGGTAGGTTGTTTTGTTGTTTTTTTTTTAATTTGATTATTTTACCTGTATACTTACAATTTAGAGAAGGGAAGTCTGTATAGTATACAGATAAATTCAAGATTATTACTTAAAGGTAAATATTGGCGTTTTACTTTTTTCTCAAATATTTTGGAAAAGCAAGATATACTTATTGTTTAATATATGAAGCAAGATTCAGAAGTGAGAAATGGAAGGTCCTTTACCCCATTTCCATTTGAAATTCTGTTGTCTTCCCTTCTTATCCCTGTGTGTGCTCTTAATAAATAAGATCTGTTTTGGCTTTTTTTTTTTTTTTTGCCATCTAATGAAACATCTTAGATTTTTCCATAGCACACAGATTTACCTGTTTATTGAATAACTTCCTAGTATTCTGTTGTATGCATATGCATTGTTTATCTATTCCATAAGATCTATCAAGATTTATTGATGAATATTTGGCTTATCTTCAGTTTAGCCACTGCAGCATTGCTAGTTATCTCTCCTCTTGCTTTATATGTGTAGATACTTTTGTAGGTTAAATTCGTAAATGCAGATTTGGTGGGTCAATGAGCATATGTACTTTATGACAAATAATGGCTAGTTTGTCTTCCAAATACTGAACCAGAGTATATCCCCATCAACAGAATGAGTACATCTCTTCCTACATCCTTATAGTAATGGATATAATCAATCTTGGTTTTTGTTTTGTCATAGATGATGAGTTAAAAAACTCATTTTACTTTGCATTGTCCTGATCTCTAATAATTTTAAGCATTTCTTCATGTTCATTAGCCATTTGTTTATTATTTTCTATAAATTACCTGTTTAAATCCTTAACTCACTTCTTTCCTGATGAAATGTGTTTGTGTTTTTTAAAATTCAAAGCTTCTAACTTTGTTGCATGTTGTATATTTCAAAAAAAAATGATATGTTCATTAAAATCTAATGGCCTATCTTAGTCATGTAGGGATTATATCATAGTCCTTGACATAAAACCCATGATTAAAGTTCTGCTATAGTTTAATTCTTTAGTTTTTCTCAGTCAAGGGAAACTAGAGGGTGTGGAGATAACTGAATATTAGACAGAGAATAATTAGGAATATATTAAACTTGCTAAATTCATCTTAAGGAATAAACTGATATCCTTTTAGAATTTCTGTAATACACTATTGGATTTCTTATTTTACTGACACCTGCTTTTTTAGTTGACAGGATCAGTTTTGGAAGATGCTTGGAAGGAAAAAGGAAAGACGGATATGGAAGAAATTATTCAGAGAATTGAAAACGTTGTCCTAGATGCAAACTGCAGTAGGTAGGAAAAGAAGTAATGTAAATAGCCAGTACATGTCAATTTCTTGCTTTTTCTTTGGCGATTGTTTTTTAATCTGCTGTACTTCAGAAGGGTAGTTGATATCTAATGGATATGCAAAAATATTTTCTTTAAAGGAATAATATTTTACTTACAGTTTCTGCTCACTGGACATTTTTGCTCAATTACATTTAGAAATTGAAAAACTTAATTTTCTTATGTTAAGATATGAGTTAAATGAAAACATGATCCACATATTAGCTGTCCAACAAGTAAAAGTACTGGTGTAAGTATAGTAGGACCCACAAAAATGTTTGAAGGATAGCCACTGCCTTTAAGGCCCATATAGTCATAGTTCAAGGCTGTTTTTTAAATGAATTTATGTCATATAGGAAATATCTAGAAAGTCAAGGCATCAAATGTACATGTTAAATTCAGGAAATAAAGTTTTAGGAATCTGAGATATTTTAGGGTCTGACAGTCCTTATGGTGGATACACTAACTTATTTTCAACTTTTGTCTCAGAGATGTAAAACAGATGCTCTTGAAGCTTGTGGAACTCCGGTCAAGTAACTGGGGTAGAGTCCATGCAACTTCAACATACAGAGAAGCAACACCAGAAAATGATCCTAACTACTTTATGGTATGCCAGTGTTTATATTTTAAGATTTGCTTATTGCTTGAATTCGATTTTGGAAATTAGAAGAGCTACATAAAGCTGTTCTCAGAATTTGGTGCCTAATAACTCTCTTCACTGGCTTTGAGTGACATTGCAGCCATCACGCTGAAAAAATGAAGAGACCTGGAATTCTCCAGTGAAAGGGTGGACTAGAGAAAGATCTATGCAGTGGCAAGAGAGGTTGACAAGGCTTGGACTTAAGTGAGCACAGGGATGCCAGGAAGCAGCTTTTCCAGAGAATTCATAACCAAGAACCTGCACCTCAGACTCTTACTTTGCATGTTGTAGTAAGGAAAAATAAGAAAATAAAAATGGTTACTAGGCCAATGATGCCCTGAAGCTCCTGACATGATCAAACATAAAGCAGCTGTGGAGGAATGTTCCTCCAGCCCGGGTGTTGGAAATTCTTAAAAAAGGAAATGGTGGGGTTGGGGGATACCACAGCTAAAAATGCACTGACACTAAATGACAATGCACAACAGAACAGTTCACTAAAAGACAATAGACAACACCATTAGAACCACAAGAACTTGAAATAATAGAATGAAAATCTGAAACCCGTAGTTTCAAACCATAGACTTTCTCAGTGAAATGAAAATGGCTACTAGGAAGTTAGGTTCTTTTGCTTGTTCTTGCATTATCAGGTGCAGACGAGTGACATCAGCCATGCATCATTATTGTACTTACAAAAATCAATTGTGAAATGATTACATATTTGTATCACTTTGATTCATCCTAGAATGAACCAACATTTTACACATCTGATGGTGTTCCTTTCACTGCAGCTGATCCAGGTATGTTGTCTCACAATCATTTCCTCCTCCCGATTGTTTCTGTAAAATTACAGAAACAATTTTACAGAAAACCACATCCTCACCAGCACAAAATTGTAACTTTTTGATGTCTTCACAGCATTTTAAAATACCAGTGTAATGGTTTGTCTAATACAGTAATGCTCTTCATAGTGACCACTTGAACCATTTCAAATGAAAATCTGATTCCACATATAGTGTCTTGTCACTTAACAGAGGATGGGAAGAATTCTCAATTAAATGCAATTATTGTATTTTATATTTCCTCTGACATTTGTTTTTACACTCTTAAGCTTTCAGATGATTAGACTGGAGGGGAAATATGGTTCTAGTTCACTGCACAGTCAGCAACATATATTAATAGGGATTAATACTTGTAGACATGAAGAATTACACCTTTTATTAACAATTGGTGGGTAAGAGTTAATTAAAATCCAAATCTCTGCACATTTCCTCTTCCAGAAGAGGACCATTCATAGAAAGATTGTCTTAACTGTAATGGGACTGTAGGGTGAGGAAGAGAAATTTTTCCCATTTGGTACGAACTGCAACCAGCTTATGGTTGGAATTTTTCCATATGTTTCCTCTGGATTATAAGCATTAACTGTCCTGTGCCTCTAGCACAAAGAAGTTTCTTTAGGGAAAGGAAGTAGAATTAAGTTACATGCTATGGGCATCTTAAACTTCACTAAATGTTACTAAATTGTTTTCCAGCGTGATTATGCCATTTAATCTTACCATCAGCAGCATATGAGGGCTCCTGCTCCTCATCTTTGGCAGTACTTACTAAACTTAATTTTTGTCCGTCGGATTGTATGAAATTCTGTCTTGCTAATATTTTATTTCCCTTACAAGTGATATTGAATTTTTCTTGTTCCTGTTGACCTTTTTGATTTCTTCCTTTGAGAATTGCCTGCTTATACTCTTCGCTCATATTTCTGTTGGATTATTTGTCTGTCTTATTGATTTGTAATTCCTTGTGTAGTCTAGAAAAAAGTGATTCTTAGTCAGCTGAGGGTTTTGGTTGTCTTCTTTCTCTCTGTATGTGGCTGTCTTGGCATTTTGTTTATAATGTCTTGTCATGTAGAACCTTTGATGTAAACAAAATTTGTGAGTCTTGTTTGTACTTTTCTTGGTTTAAGAAAGTTTCCTTACCACTTCCATTTTCTTCTAAAAATCGTTGTTGCTTTTCATATTAAGGTCTTTAATCTACCATAGCAATTTTTATATAGGATGATATCATAGGAATTAAATCTTTTCCATTGACTATTGTCTCAACAATAGCTATTAAGTCATCCTTCCTTTCCTAGTTATATTAAGCCCCCTCTGTTGTGTACCGGGTAACTCTTCTATAAAATTGGGTGTCTTATTCCTGTGTTTGTGTGAATCTTTTTTTCTGTTAATGTCTTTCTATGCCAATACTACACTTAATTATTTTTACCTTACTGTGAGTCTTGCTATGTCTGGTAAGACAGATGTTTCCTCTTACTCTTAAAAATTACCTTGATTTATTTTGATTGTTTTTTATCTTTGTCAAACCGGTTTAATTATTTCTAGTGACTGTCTGGTTTTATAGAAATTCAGTTTGGTTTTTCAGTTTCTTTTCATGGAAAAGAAGTAATGAAGACAGCCAATAGATCTGTTTCTTTTTCTTAGGGGTTGTTTTTAAATCTGCTGTACTTCAGGGAAGTAAATGAAATCTTACAGTTTTACAGAAAAATCAAGCTGAATTTTGTTTCTGCATTTTATCCAAATAATGTTGACCTTTTCTCAGAGTTTCAAATTATTTTTTTCTCATCATTCTCAGCATGCTTACTTCTGTTTTTTATTTTTGTTTTATCTATTAATTATAACCCTTCTATTATTTCTTATCACACATAAAATTGTTTCCTTAACTGTCATTCTTAAACTTTCATTTGGAAATGAACTCAAACTTACAGAAAAATTACAAAAGTAAAATTGTACAAGGAATACCTTTTACCCAGGTATACTTTTTGTTAACAGTTATTTGTCATTTGTGCTCTTTTCACATACTTTTTTCTTAAACCATTTAAGTTTCATATTAATATGACCCTGACTGAATTATAGAAATCTATCCAAAACAGTTTTACATTTGCTTCTGCCAGGAGCCAGAGTGGGTATCACTGACTTGGACAGATTTTTTATTTTCTTGTCATAGGGGTTCTTTATGTAGGTAGTAGGAATTTGAGGTGGAGGCCTATTGTTAAAAATTCTCTGAGAAACCAATTTCTACGAAGTGCTCTGTCCCCACTCCAAACCCAGGTAGACACAACTAAGCTTCCCTGCTCTCTCTCTCAGATAAAACACCACTGAGTATTTTTTTTTTTTCCTGATGCAACTTTTGCTTAAGATACCAGCCCATTGAGGGTCCCAGGTTTGTGCAGGTGAGATGGGTGTGGAGCATGGATTCCATCTTCCTATTTCACATTGGCCCAATACCTTGCTTTCTGACTTTCTGTGGGTTTTTAAATCCAAGCCCTTTAGTTACTAAGACCAACACCATCTGTCAACCTCCCAGCTGCAGCAGCTGCAGTTCATATATGGCTTTCAGTTCCTTCTTCATTTGTGACCTGATGACTTGGTTTTTCTCTTCTGTGAACTCTCATCCATACATTTAAAAGAATGTCTGTCTTACCTAGTACCTCAAGCATTTGTAGCAGGAAGGTTTTATTGTTAAAACTGTCTCTAAATTGTCAAAATTGGGTATCAAAATATTCCCAGCCCTTGAAGCTGGAGTTAAGAGTTTTATACAGACTGACACAGTCTTGGAAAAACATGGCAATAGCCTTTCAAAATTTCTGTTGGCTTCTGTTCTTAAGAAACTAATTTCAAGTCTTAACAGATGCTGATTCATTTTTTAATTCAGAGATTAGGACTTCATTCAGAAGTTCTAATCTTAAAAGGTGTCCAATAACTCTTCCTAAGACAAGGCAGATAGAGAGCTCTAATGTCACCTTTATTACTTTGAAGGACTCAATGAAGGGAAAGTTGGCAGAGGCGGAAACATTTATCAGGTAGCTGCCTTCCCCATCTCTCTGAGAAGAAAGGGAAAGAAAATCCCCCATTCTCAGAACTGATGGAAAGCAGCAGTAGAGAATAAACAGTATACATTAGCCATAAATGTACATCACCTACAGTGGTTTTGATTTCCAACTTATATTTATAGTACTATATGTCACTAAGATTTCTGAGCATGCAGGGGACAAAAGCAAGCCAATTAGAGAATAAGTTTTATAAAAGCTGTTTTTTTTACATAATTGGTAGTTTACTGTTATTTAGACATTGGATCTACTTAAAAGTCATATTAAAAAACATTTAGGGGTAATTGGTCATTTCATGTGATATTTTTTTCAGCATTTAGTTTTTCTCGTATGTTGTCTTACAGATTATCAAGAGAAATATCAAGAGTTACTTGAAAGAGAGGACTTTTTTCCAGATTATGAAGAAAATGGAACAGATTTATCAGGGGCTGGTGATCCGTAAGTTTTCTTTAGTTACTAACATTCTTCATGAAATTTCTGTGTCTAATTTGTAGGTGAGATTAGACTAGAAAAAGTAGCTCGTAAAATAATGGTGTTTGGGGCCAGGCGTGGTGGCTCACACCCGTAATCCCAATACTTTGGGAGGCTGAGGAGGGCAGTTCACTTGAGGCCAGTTGTTTAAGACCAGCCTGGCCAAGATGGTGAAACCCTGTCTCTATCAAAAATACAAAAAATTAGCCAGGATCACAGGATCACAGCTACTCAGGAGGCTGAGGCATGAGAATCACTTGAAATTAGGAGGCAGAGGTAGCAGTGAGCTGAGATTGTGCCACTGCACTCCAGCTTAGGAGACAGAGCTAGACTCTGTCTCAAAAAAAAAAAAAAGGCATTTCAGTATTTTGATTTGATGGTGTCATGGTGGTAGTGCTTACGTACTAAAATTTTTCAGAAAATTGTATTAACTCACAGATTAGTTCGGAAAATCTATAGTTGAGGAAGATAACCATTAAAATACACTGAAGCATAATTTTTTTAAAAAGTAGATTCTATTGTATCTAGACTTTAAAATAAGAAGTTCTAAAACTTACTGTAAGATCTTGGGCAACTTCTGTGTCTGCTTTTCCATCTATAAAGTAAGAATAGTAGTATCTCCTTGAGTCTTTTTTTTTTTTTTTGAGATTAAATAGATTTTATTGTACCTAGACTTCAAAATAAGAAGCTCTAAAACTTACTGTAAGATCTTTTATCTGTTTCTTCACCTGCCACTCTTCGTAATTAAAGATACCTTTAACATATTACTCACCATCAGATTGCACTACATTTTCTTATAAAAGGACCAGGAACTTGTGAGATTTAATCCCAAATCTGTTAACAATTTGTGTATATTTGGACAAGCTACTTAGTTTCTTTTCTTCCTAAGTAGGAGATGGGAGGGAATAAATATCTTGAACTTATTTTTTTTTTTATAGCTCATCTCCTGTGTTGTAGATTTTTTAAAAAGTAAACCACTTTTATTCTATTGATATTTTAATTATGGGTCAGTTTGAGATCTAGAAATACAATGTTACCATACATTTATATCCTAGTTTAATAGGAAACAAAAAAATATAGGGACGTACGGACCCAGGCAGAACTAGGAAAGTTCAGTCTACTTGGGTATACCACTAGAAGATAAAGTTGTTCATGGCATTGAACTTCAGGTTATCCTCTTAAGTTTGTTTGGGTAAGCATCATATTCTCTTGCCCTAATGAGCTCATGGTTATTTCAACACATGGCCCTGTATTGGAAATGGGGAAGAAACAGAAAAGGACCCATCAGCAGTTGGTAGGATTGGCAAGATTGCTTTTTCACACTTGTAGGTGGAAAGGATTGGATTATTGGAGGGGCAGGGAAGGGTGTAGCTAGAATCCTGTTGTGGAGGAAAAGTGTAGGAAAAGGGGTAAGACCTGGAGTCAGACAAATTCTGGCCCTGCCACACATTTAAAATTTTACATTGTTCATTTAACTTTCCAGAGTCTTTACTTTCCATCTCCAAAATGAAGATGATCATAATGCGTATCTTTTTAAGATGGCTATGGGCATTCAGTAAGAATGTGTAGATTAACTCCTTAATTGACACTTTAAATCTTTCCCCCATACTTAACTATGGGAAGCCTTGCTTTCCACCATTTTGAACTACCTAATAGTTGGAAAAAAATCTGGAATAGATGATCTCAAAAGTAGCTTTCTATGAAAGTCTGATTCCAAATAAATGGGAATGTGACTAAACTGTCATTGTGGGAATAACCCAGCAGAAATCATAGCAGGAATAACACTTTCTGTTGTTAAGTAGACATAAAATATTAGTGCATCACTATAGGTGAATGGCATATTTGAAATTATGTTATATTAATAGTTATAGTGTAATTGTTTATTGGTAAGGTAAATTTATTAATATTAATCTTGAGCCCCAAGCTTATATGTCAAGCCTTTGATTTAACTTTCAGATTATAGAAATTAACTTATGTCTAGAAGTATAGTAGATGATCAAATTAAGCATTTGGTTGTCCAAAGACTGCCATTAATGTAATTCTCAGGTTAGGCTTGTGTTCTATTATAATTTAGTCTAGGAAAGTTGTATTACATTCTTTTTTCATGACTTAGCATCTTAGACCTTTTCTGAATTGAAAAACCTTACACTTACAAATCATCTTTGCTCTTACAGATACTTGGATGATATTGATGATGAGATGGACCCAGAGATAGAAGAAGCTTATGAAAAGTTTTGTTTGGAATCAGAGCGTAAGCGAAAACAGTAAAGTTAAATTTCAGCATATCAGTTTTATAAAGCAGTTTAGGTATGGTGATTTAGCAGAACACAGGAAAGCAAGAAAATGTGTCATACTTATACCAAATTAAGGATGTTGAGTTATATTACTAATGTATGCAACTTTAATTTTGTTTAACACTATCTGCCAAAATAAACTTTATTCCCTATAACTTAAAATGTGTATATATATATAATAGTTTATTATGTACAGTTAATTCTACTGTTTTGGCTGCAATAAAATCGATTTTGAAATAAATGAAATGTTGAAAATTTTGCTAGTTGGTTAGATGCTTATCCTTTAAATTCTACTTTTCTTGAGGGGGAAAAAGTCTTAGTCTGGGAATACATATTACTGCAGAAATGTAGCATTCTTTTTTAGGTAGGAGTATTATAGCTTTCATTTTAGTTTGACGTTTAGTGTCCCAATGAATTGAATTTCAAATATGAATCATAATCTTGAAAATCTTTAGCACTAAAGTCTTGGAATATATCATTAACAACTGACTTATATATGCAGATGCTATTTGATACCAAGGGCTTTTTAAATGTCATGGGGGGGATAAAAACGACTTGGTGAACTCCAGCTAAACAACCAAGACTTCACTGAAGATTTATTTCAATTCTACAATTGTTCTTTTTGTTTTTCAACTAACTTCATTACCTTAAGGCCTAGAACATTATTCTGCTTTATTTATATGGCTTTCTCACTTTTATTTTGTAGCATGGGTTGCATCAACTTTTTTACTAGAGAATTTTACTAGATATTTGTCATTCAAGTTTTCATCTGCTTTATAATTGATACACCTTGAGGGTCACTTTTCTAATACTTTTACTATAATGTGGTACCACCTCAACCCTAATAAATAATATTTTTACCTAATGTCAAATCTTTTTCCAGCTAACTAAAAATAAAACTTATGTACAAAAGGATTGCTTGTAAATATGCATGTAAATAATTCTGTTAATAACCCACTGTTTTACATTTGGTACATCTGTGTCTGCTAATACAGTTAGCTTTCTCACTTTTCTGCTTGTTTGTTCAGTCTGAATTAAAATTAGACTTTGAAAATAAACCTTAAATAGTTTTGTTTCCTATAAATTTTTGCAGTGGCATCTGGTATTTTAAATAATTTGCTGTTGAACTTGTGTATATGACATAATGAATTTACTTAATGTTTTGAAATCAAAGAAATCATATTAGGAGTTATTTTATTCATTCTCTAAAGAATTCAGTAACAAGTCTACCTTGAAAAACAAACATAAAACATTAAAACTTTAAAATTCCTTCTATAAAGGGGAAGTTTGTACATAATTGGAGTTTTTGGACATCGTAGTAGTAGATTCTTTTTCAAAATGGCTCCTGTAACATGGCAGCTATTAAAATAATCTGCAGTTCTAAAGATAGCACTGACTGCAAATATTGGAGGGAGAGGAGGAGGTGTTGAGAAGGGGTAATATGGTAGACCAGAGACGAGGAATGCTAACGGCATATACTTGAAACATTTAGCAGCTGCTTTGTGAATAACTCTCTAGTATTTACCTACTAGCTCATTGTCACCAACTACTGCTCTACTCACAGCTACCAACAAGATGAGTATCTATTCCCAGTATTAGTGATTCTTGATAAAAAAGCACAGAAACCTAGTGTATTAAAACAATCATTTTAATTATGCTCATGGACTCTATGGTTCAGTAACTTGGAGAGGGCACAATGGAGATGGCTTTTCTCTAGTCTGTGATGTCTGAGGCCTAGTCAAGGAAAAGAGGGCTGGGGGTAATTTGAACTTGAGGAAAGATCATTCTCCAGTGAGCAAAGACACAGGTGCTAGTAAATGTCAGAGTCTTGTGTTCTGGCAACAAAACACAAATACTGATCTTAACCTAGAAGTTGTGTCATCAACTCTGACCCTCTGTCTTGATAGACATAGACTACCAGGCATAGACTACCAGGAACACACCTGTACACACATGTTGAGCTTACTGTTGCAGTGAAGGAGAACACCTTGGAGTTATGGGGTACATCAGTAAGAGTGTGTTGAGAACCTATGACAGGATTTGGGCTTTGGTTGGGTAATTTGGGGGATGGTCGAAGAAACTGGAGGTTCACTGTAGGCTGGGTCTTGTCAGAAAGCAAGCTTAATTCTGTAATTAGGTACTTCATTAAATCTTTAGGGAGGACAGATGAATATGGATTAAGTTGTACTTAAGGGGAGAAAAATCAGTCATATGTAACAAGAGGAGGGTGTTTGGCATGAAGTAAACTCTAGGACTCAAAAGTGGCTCAAACAAAAAGCAGCTCAACCACTGTCAGGTTAGGGTGACAGACAGATAAAGACAGCTGCAAAGTTAACAGGAAACTGTTAGGTCCTGCAGCAGCTATAAAATACCATCATGACTCCCTCCTTGTGTGACCACTGCTTTGCTACCTGTGACACCCTTAGACCTGCTTTGCTATACTCATCTATTAATGGGGATATCCACTTCCTAAACTGCCCTCATCTAATGCAGCACCAATCCCTAGTTAATTCTCACTTCTAAGCTTGCTGCAGAAATAGCGTCCAACCCAGAAGTGGTCTCCCTTCCCTTAGAGCTTGCTCAGAACCCTACAGTAGGAATTCAAACCTTACCAAAGATGGCACACCTTGCTCTCTTGTGGAATGCACCATCTTCGCTGTTTGTGTTTCCCTTGCTTGCAAATCAAACAGTTTTGTCAGAAGACAGGCTTGAGCCTAGTGGTCTTTGGCTGATTAGACTTCAGCAGATGTAAATAATTTAAGTTCATGTATGCTACTGCTCTATCGTGTTAGCCTGGCAAAACACCAAAACACCAACCCTGAATGAACCCAACACTGTTCTGCATTCTTGCAGCTGGAGGTCATGTTTCTGGTTTTTATCACTGTAAATTCATGCTTGGCACATTCAGGCTGTCAGTGCTGACAACAATCAATGTGTTTTCTCTTCTATCCTTCTGGAACTATTTCAAACCTTCACTCTAAAGGCCCTTCACCCCTTAACTGATTACTTCACAGGGAAAAAACAAAACAAGAAACATGATACCCATGTACACAAATGCATCTGCATTCATTTCATCCCGCCTCTTCCTATACAGGAAAAATCCCTTCTCTTATTAAAGGCCAGTTACTTGACATGTGCTGGAATCCTATCTCCTCTCATTCTCTCATGGAGTCTATTGTTATTTGGTCTGTATTTTTCCTCTACTTTTGCTCTTTGCATGGACTATTGAACACGCCATTCTCATCAGAAGAAATCTGCTTCTCATATTTCTCTCCAATCACAGTCCTATCTTTGCTTTATAGTCAGACTTCTCAAGTGTCTTCCCATGTTTTCCATGTCCTTACCTCCTATTTGCGCTTAAAACCCACTATGGCTCTGCCCCCACTATATACAGTGGCTTTCACTAGAGTCACCAATGACCTCTATGTCCCTAAGTCCTGGAGAGACTTTGTTCTAGCTTTTCCTGTGGCAATATGTGACATTGTTAAGTGACACTAAAATTGAAAACCTCTAGGCATCTAGGACACAGTTAACTTACTTTCAATCTTTATGCTGTTCTTCCTCACTGCTTTTGTGGGCTTCTTTTCCTTTACCTAATCTGTACATAATAGTGTTCTTCAAAGTTCAGTCCTAAGCATTCTTTTCTCAGGTCACAATATTCGTGGACTATTTCATCCTCTCCTGTAACTTCAGTTAGCAGCTATCAGCCAGTGACCTCCAGATTTGTTTCTATCTCCTGATTGCAGACCTTTACTGATTTACCATTTCCACCAAGTGGACTAACAAAATTCATGCTGTCACTAAATTTGCTCTTCCTCTTATCCCCCTCTCATTAGTAGCACTGCCACCAATCCACTTGTCCCAACCAGAAACCCTGGCATTGCTTATGATTCAACCCTCCCTTACCCTCAGGTTCAATCATCACCAAGTATAAAGTCAATCTCCTAAATATTTTTTGGAGCTGTGTTTGTCATCTTCACTGCCCAGGTGCTGCATCTGAGCTGCCATGATCTCTACTGTTGCTTTTTCAAAAGCCTTCTACTGAGTTATCCTTATCAACTCTTGCATCCTACAATCCTTTCTCCACGTGGCAGTTCCAAGAATCTAATGTAAAATTCTGTAATTGAAGGATTTCTATATAGGAGGTTTTTAGACATTGGAAGGTAAAAGGTAGGGGTGAGATAGGACCTAAGTTAGCATTATATAATACAAGCTGATGTTACAGGTCAATGAAAATGTGATCGTCTGAGGATGCCTTTATTTATGCTTAATGTAAGATTGATATTAATTTACATAGCCTTTTTTAAATGAAGATAAATTAGGGGGGTTAGATTGCTCCCCATCCCGTGGTGCTGCCATGTTTGCTTAAACACCATGTTTTTTTTTTTTTTTTTTTGGGGGTGTGTGTGTGTGTGTGTGTGGATTTTTTGTTGTTTGCTTGTTTGTTTGTTTTGAGACAGAGACTTGTTCTGTCACCCAGGCTGGAGTGCAGTGACACGATCTTGGCTCACTGCAACCTCCACCTCCCAGGTTCAAGCAATTCTCCTGCCTCAGTCTCCTGAGTCACTGGGATTACTGGTGCCTGCTACCATGCCCGGCTAATTTTTGTATTTTTTGGTAGAGATGGGGTTTCACCATGTTGGCCAGGCTGGTCTCAAACTACTGACCTCGGGTGATCTGCCCACTGCGGCCTCCCAAAGTGCTGGGATTGCAAGTGTGAGCCACCATGCCTGGCCTACTTAAACACCTTGTAATAAACAATTATACCTCAATAAAGCTGTTTAAAAAAAAAATACTTGGCCAAAAATAGAGACCTCTCTTTTCCTAATTTGGTGTCAGAGAATATAAATCTTGAGTCCATAAATCCCTAATGTTCTGTACTCTGCCTGCCCACCTCTGTACCCCACTCCAGGATTCCTTTCCCTTCAGGCTTCTTTCCTCCCTAACCATGCTTAAACCACGCCTGCTTTATTTCAGTCCTTTTAAAGAGAAAGTTCTTTCCCTTGGGCTTCATAGCCTTGACACAGGGACCTTAACCTCTGCTTGAAATACTTTTCCCCCCTACTTTACCTGGCTAACATGTACTTAAACTTCAAATTTCAGTGGAAATATTTTCTCAGCCTAGGTTAAATCTGCTCGTTACAGATACATCATGGAAATATTGCGAGTTCCATTCCAGACCACCATAATAAAGCAAATATTGCAATAAAGTAAGTTGGGAATTCTTTGGTTTCCCAGTACATATAAAAGTTACGTTTATACTATACAGTAGCTTATTAAGTGTGCAGTAGCATATTTTTAAAATGTACGTACCTTAATTTAAAAATTCTTTATTGCTAGAAAATAAAAATGATCATATGAGTCTTCAGTGCATCATAATCTTTTTGCTGGTGAAGGGTCTTGCCCCAGTGTTGATGGCTGTTGACTGATTCGAGTGGTGGTTGCTGAAGGCTGGAATAGCTGTGGCAATTTCTTGAAATAAGCCAACAGTGATGTTTGTCTCTTCCTTTCAATAAAGATTTATTTAGCGTGCAATGCTGTGTAATAGCATTTTATGCACAGTAGAACTTCTTTAAAAATTTGAGTCAATCATCTTAAACCCTGCTGTTGTTTTATCAACAAAATTTATGTAATATTCAAAATCCTTTGTTGTCTTTTCAACAATATTCAGCATCTTCACTAGGAGTGGTTTCCATTTCAAGAAATTACTTTTCTTTACTAATCCATAAGAAGCAACTCATCCATTCAAGGTTCATCAGGAGATGGCAGCAATTCAGTCACATCTTCAGGCTCCACTTCTCATTCTAGTTCTCTTGCTGTTTCCACCACATCTGCAGTCACTTCCTTCACTAAAGACCTGAACCCCTCAAACTCAATCATGAGGATTAGAATCAACTTCTTCTAAACTCCTCTTAATGTTGATATTTTGACCACCTCCCAAGAAGCACAAATGTTTTTAATGACATCTAGAATGGTGAATCTTTTCCTGAAGGTTTTCAATTGACTTTGCCGAAACCCATTAGAAAAACCACTTTCTATGGCAGCTATAGCCTCACGAAATGCATTTCTTAAATAATAAGACTTGAAAATCAAAATTACTTATTGACCCATGGGCTGCAGAATGGATGCTGTGTTAGCAGGCATGAAAACTAATCTTGTACATCTTCATCAGAGCTCTTAGGTGACCAGGTGCATTGTCAACAAGTAATAATATTTTAAATCTATTTTTCTGAATGTAGTTCTCAACAATGAGCTTAAAATATTCAGTAAATGATACTGTGAACAGATGTGCTGTCATCCAGGCTCTGTTGTTTCTAGAGCACAGGCAGAGTAGATTTAACATAATTCTTAAGGACCCTAGGATTTTGAAATGGGAAATGAGCATTGGTTTCAACTTCAAGTCACCAGCTACATTAGACCTTTACAAGACAATCAGCCTGTCCTTTGAAGCTTTGAAACCAGGCATTGATTTCTCTCTGGCTATGAAAGTCCTGGATGACATCTTCCACTAGAAGGCTGTTGCATCTGCATTAAAAATCTTCTGTTTAGTTTGGCTACCTTCATCAGTGATCTTTGTTAGATCTTCTGGATAACTTGCAGCTTCTACATCAGCTCCTGCTGCTTCACCTTGCCCTTTTTTGTTACGGAGATGGCTTCTTTCCTTAAACTTCATGAACCAACCACTGATAGCTTCAAACTTTTCTTCAACTTCCTCACCTTTCTCAGCCTTCACAGAATTGAAGAGAGTTAGGGTCTTGTTCTGGATTAGGCTTTGGTTTAAGGGAATGTTGTGGCTGGTTTGATCTTCTATCCAGACCATTCAAACTTTCTCCATATCAGCAATAAAGCTGTTTGGGTTTTTCTTATTATTCATGTGTTCACTGGAGGAGTACTTTTAATTTCCTTCAAGAATTTTTTCTTTTTATTCACAACTTGGCTGTTTGACACAAGAGGCTTAGCTTTCAGCCTATCTTGGCTTTCAACATGCCTTCCTTATAGGTTTATTCGTTTCTAGCTTTTAATTTAAAGTGAGAGACATACAACTCTTCTACTTGGACACTTAGAGGCCACTGTACGGGTATTAATTGGCCTAATTTCAATATTGTTGTGTCTCAAGGAATAGGGAGGCTCCGGGGAGAGGGAGGAGAGATGAGAGCGGCCAGTGAGTAGAGCAGCCAAACACACGCAGCATGTATTGATCAACTTGTTACCGGTGGAAGAGAACTGAGTTACCGCAAGTTACCGGCAGCCTATCTTTATGGGTCCATAGCAACTCCAGTCGTGGCCTCCTCAGGAGAAAGAATTTGACTGAGGGGCATAAAGCAGAAAAAGAGACCAAGTCAAGTTCCAGAGCAGGAACTGAAAGTTTATTTTTAAAAAAACCTTAGAACAGGAAAGGAAGGTGCGTATAGAAGAGACCCAAGTAAGCATGTGAAGGTTAAAGAGAGAAGGTCAAGTGCCCCATTTAACTATGATCCTAGGACTTTTATAAGCTTGCCTCTTTCCCATGATTATTCTGTTAGGGTGGGCTCTCACATGCTCAGAGCCTTCCTTACCCTTGAGAAGTGAGCACACACAGTGTGTTTATGGGGTTATACACATACCCATCTGATGCTTTCTTCCTTTTTCCAGTGGAGTGTACCAGAAAGGTCATACTTTATCATTGTTTTCTCTTAACACACATGCCCAGGTAGTTGCTTCACTCTAGGGCCTGTATTCAGTTAACATTTTGATGTTAAGAGGTGTGGACCATCAGGAAATGGCCTCTCCCTGGCGCTGCCAAATTATCATTTTTAGAGAGGCAATGTGATAATTGCCGAACCATCACCCAACATTTTTAGTGGGTGGGTTGAGAGGGGGAGAGCCCTCTCCTGCCCTGCTCATGCCTAACTACCTGTAACAGATTCAGTTTGCCATTTTATACCATATGGGCATGATCTGTGGTGCCCCAAAACAATTACAATAGAAACATCAAAGATCAGTGATCATACAGATCACCCTAACAGATACAAAAATAATGAAAAAGTTTGAAATACTGTGGGAATTACCGAAATGTGTCACAGAGACACAAAGTGAGCACATGATGTTGGGGAAAAAATGGCACCCATACACTTGCTCCACCAAGGTTGCTTCAGACCTTCTATTTGTAGCAAACTCAGTATCTGCAAAGCGCAAGAAAATGCACAATAAAACAAGATATGCCTGTCTGTGCCCTCACAAACCTCTGTATTTTATCTTAGAAACACTCACCACAACTGTATAAATGATTGTTTATTCTTTCTTTCCAGTTAGTCTCTACCTTTCATCCTCACCCCCAAAGAACTGGGCCACCTTCCCTGCTTTATCCCCACTATGCCTAAGCACATTGCATTACATAAACACTTGTTTAGTGTCAATAAATACAGCAGACATGTGTATTTCCCATCTTATGGGGGGAAAAGGTGCAAATACATAGACGGCCTATTTTTTGATACCAAATTAGGAAAAGACGAGTTTTCCATCTTTGGCCAAGTTTTCCTCTTTTTTTTTTTTTTGAGACAGACTCTTGCTCCGTCACCAGGCGCCAGGCTGGAGTGCAGTGGCACGACTTCGGCTCACTGCAACCTCCCTCTTTCGGGTTCAAGCAATTCTCCTGCCTCAGCCTCCCGAGTAGCTGAGACTACAGGCGCGCGCCACCACGCCCAGCTAATTTTTTTGTATTTTCAGTAGAGACGGGGTTTCACCATGTTGGCCAGGATGGTCTCGATCTGTTGACCTCGTGATCCGCCCGCCTCGGCCTCCCAAAGTGCTGGGATTACAGGCGTGAGCCATCTTTTTTTTTTTTTTTTTTTTTTTTAAACAGCTTTACCGAAGTATAACAGTTTTTTAGCTTATTTAAAAATAAATACCACTCCACTAAAATGCGCTCTGTTGTTAGCTCCCGGCTGGAAGGTGTAAAAGGCTGATCCTCAGCAGCCTTTATTATTAATACAACCAGGTCGGACCGCTTTTACGTGGAGCACCGGAAGTAAAATCAAACAGGAGCTGGCCGAATTCCGGACAAGGAACCACCCTCCCCTCCCTGCACCTCTTCCTGCTCCGCCCTTCGCAGGGAGAGCAGCGAGGGCAGCCCCCGGAGTGAAAGGCGGGACTTCCGGTCTTCCTTGTTGCGGAGCGGTTAAGGGAGCGCGGAGTTTTGAATTGCTCGTTTTGTTTTCGCTTTGTCTTTAGTGGTTACAGTTGACTCTGTCTCCGTTTTCCTGCTGCCTGGAGGTTGTCTTGGCCAAAACACTCTCCTTGCGACCTTATTCCTCTAGAGTTGTGATTTTTTTCTTTCATCAAGAAATATCACTTGGTAGCTTGTCAAAGTCAAGAAATCCCTGGAGAAGCAGTCGTGGGCAGGCCCCGACGCTGCTGCTTCAGAGCATTTTGGCAAATAAAAGCCAGGGACCGTTGCTTGGCATCGTTTCCACAACTTTTCGGCTCCGAGCTGCTGTGAGTGCAAGACGTTTGGTGGTTGTTTTGGTAAGGCTCTTTCTGTAACTAGAGACTACAGCATTTTGAAAAAAATGAAGTTCTCATTCATGTCAAGAACAGACTTGTGGCTTTGAGTGTTAAACATACTCTGACGTAATGTGCTGAGTGGTGAGAACGCAAGAGGGGAACGAGACAGGAGAGATGAGAATGACGGTGTGGGTGGGAGCCGGGTTATGTTTTCCGATGGTGTGCCAAGAACCTTAGACATTACACTGTTTCTGTGTATGCTTGATTATTTAAACTTAGAAAACTACCTCAATAAAGCTATTAAAAAAAAACTTGGCAGAGATAGACTTTTTCCCCCTCAAATTGGAATCAGGAAATGTTTTCCACCTATGTATCAGCACCCGTTTTTTTCCCCTGAAATACCAAGTAGACGTATCCGATATATACCTGTGTGTGTATGTATATCTGTAATATATATTGCCATTTGATAAGTACATAAACAAGTGATGTAAAGCAGTTGGTATGGTCTGACTTGTGGAAAGTTGCCTATGACATCAATAGTAGAGATGGATTGGAGAGAGAAGAAATTCCAGACAGTTGCAGGCATTGAGGGGAGAGTCCATGGCCTGAAATAGAAAAGGAGGTAAAGAGAGCCAGGTTCCAAAGAGAGACTTAGAAAATCAGCAGGACTTGTTACAGGGGCATGGAGGAAAACACAGTGGAAAGTCAACTTTTAGAATATTGGCTACTAACAATGAGACGCCATTAATTCAAATTGCAAATTCAAGAGGAGCAATATACTTTTTAAAAAATTTACTTATTTTTCATCATTCAAATATTAATTATGCCCTTACTATTTGCCTAATAATATTTTGGATGCCAGAGATACTGTTGCATATAAGACAAAGTCCCTGCTTTGGTTGAGTTTATATCCTAGTGGGAGAAACAAAAAGCAAGTAAATAAATAATCAATTTCGATGATAGATTCTCTGAAGAAAAAAATTGAAGAGAGATGACAAATGATCGGGAGATGTTTGGGAGCAACTTTAACTTAGTTGGCTGTTATGCCCTTGCAGGGGTTACATCTGTGCTGAGACCTTGATGATGATAAAGAACCAGACTTGTGATTAGCCAAGGAAAAGACAAGACAGGCTGAAAGAACAGTGCAAAGATTCTAAGATGGAAAAGAGCTTATTTAAAGAACATTAAAAATGCCAGTGTATCTAAAGTGCCCTGAAGAAGTAGGAGAGAGTTGAGAGATGACATTTGGAGAGGTAGATAGGACCAGACTGTGCGGCCTTTGTAGGCCGTAGTTCAGGAGTTTGGATTTTATTCTAAGTGGAAATGGAAGGTATTGGTGGAGTTTAAGCCATGAAGTGATAGATGTGATTTTTATTTTAAAAGATCCCTCTGGCTACTACTGTATGCAGACTGGATTTGAGGGAAGAGATGAGAGTGAAAGTGAAATTAGGGGATATTACAGAAGTCTGCTATTGGTAGGAGTGATTAAGTTCCATTTTAGTTGAGTTTGGTTTATCTATGGGACAGGGACATAGAGCGGTCTAGCAGGCAGCCACCTGAAAGCTCTGTGAGAGGTCAAGTAGATTTAGAATTTTTTTTTTTTAAGACAGGGGTTTCACCATGTTGGTCAGGCTGGTCTTGAACTCCCGGCCTCAGGTGATCTGCAAACAATTGAATTTGTATTGCAAACAATTCGCTGCATTATTACTGCAAAGGTGTAATTTGCTTATTATTTGAAATTTGAAATGAGATAATGAGCATATAATATATAGAAATTAAATTTCTTCTTGGTTATGTTCCTGCATTGGAGTAAACTTCTAGAAATTATAAGCTTCTAAATAATGAGCATATAATTTACAGAAATTAAATGTCAGTAGAAATGAAGCTATTAAAATTATAAAGACAGTTATAACTTTGGGGGCTGTTTCTCTTCTTGGTTATGTTCCTCCATTGGAGTAAACTTCTAGGGGTTAATTATGGCATTTTGTTAAGAATATTCATTTCAGATCTTTTAAGTATAGCTAGTAAGATCACTTTTCTTCCAACAAAAGTAAATGCAATGGCAATGTCATCTTCTTGAGAAAATGCACCCATTTATTTTGATAAAACTTTTGTACATTGAGAGAACTATTTGTGCTATTGTATTTCCTATTTCATTCAGTCTTTGACTTAGAAAAACATCTTAACCTGTCATAGTAATGGCAGCCGAACTACGAATGGTACTTTATGAAGATGATTCAGTACAAGTACAATATGTTGATGGTTCCAAATTGCAACTTTCTCCCTGTGGCTCTGAATTTTTATTTGAAAAGTCACCTCCTGTTTCAGCACATCCTTTAGACCAACCAGAAAGAATTCGTCAAAGGACACATTTTGTCATTAGCACTTACAGAGTAAGTAAAGATATCACAAAATGACTTTTTTCTTTTTAGATACAGGTTCTTGCTCTGTCACCCAGGCTGGAGTGCAGTGGCACTATCATAGCTCACTGCAGCCTCAAACACCTAGGCTCAAGTGATTCTCCTGCCTCAACCTCCTTTTACAAGGGAGTTACTCTAGGACTACAGGCGTGCACTACCACACTTGGCTAACTTTTTAATTTTTTGTAGAGCAATGTCTAGCTATGTTTCACAGACTGGTCTCACACTCCTGGCCTCAAGTAATTCTCCCTCCCAACATGCCAGGATTCCAGGTGTGAACCACTGTACCTGGCCAAAACTACTCTTGAATACCAAAATATTGTTGACGTGGCTAAGAATATGAAAATAAGTATTATGGATTATACTTTACTGTCATTTTTAATTGATTTTTCAAATCATTTTACATTAAGTTTACATTTTATATTTTTTTCATAGGACCAACTACAGCGAGCCCTAGATTTTCGAAATTCTTCAGCTACTTGCCCTTTTTTATCTGAAACCATCATACCTTCTGAAAGAAAAAAGGTGATTTTTTTAACTTCATTTTTATTGGTATTATTTGAGGACAAGTAAATAGAAAGAGGTAATTTAATGTTTGACCTTTTTTTTCTTTTTCAGGACAGTTTTCAGGACACAAAGAAGTTACATAGTTTATCCCCTTGCCATTTTCTCTGTAGCCAAGGATTATAATCAGAATTTTTTAGATTGGTGACTTTTTCATTCTCAGAGGTCTCAAAATTAAGAAATTATGTGACCATTTTCAGTAACGTCTGGTATTTATTAATGTATAGTAAAGATGTGTACTATGGTACGATCTTTTATTATTTTGCTTATATAGTATTTTATTTGGACTTTTAGGAATAATAATAACAACTGTCATTTACTGAGGGTTTACTATGTCCAACAACTATGAACAATATTGGAAGTATTTAATAACACCATACTGATCAAAATGGATGTCCATCCAATCAAAACAGGTATATTGGATAGATGGCAGCCTCTTTTTATAGGCAAGGAAATTATGCCTCAGAGAGTTTGCCAGATTTGTCTATGGTGATTTTCTAAGTGGCAGAGTCAGGATTTGAACCTAGTCTGTCTGACCCTGTAAACTCTGTTTCTCAACTACTTTCTGCTGCTACCTTTCTATGCCATCAAAATGCTTGCCTGCTGGCTGAGTAATTTTATATTGTAGCAAAGGAGCCATAAAAAATTTAAGTTGTAACTTAGTCTAGAAGGGTAATTTTCCATTGTGTCTTTTGAGTCACTTTATTCACTGAAACTGCCGAGCTTGTTGCTGATGCTGCAGCAGGATTATTACATAGTCTAATTCTAAAAGAGGACTTTAACTGATGACCATCCTTACAAAGGATTCAGCTTTGCTGTCAATAAATATAGCCCTCAATTTTAGTGTCCTAACGTTGTACACATAGGTAGCATGGTAAATTTAGGAAGCTTTTCTTGACAATAGTTTGTGTAAATATAAGGCTTTACATAAATGGAATTGAAATGCTAAACGCTTGGCAAAATTAATTTAGTAAAAAACTCTCATGCAATATATACTGTTTATAACTTATATGAAAAGACACAACCAACACTGTTACTTGTTGTGAGTCTGTTATTAGGATCAATTTTTCTTTGAGCAATTAAACTTTTTAAAATGTTCCTCTTTAAGCCTCTTGGAATTTATTTTAGTGTATAGTGTGCCAGGTACTACCCAGGATGGGTTCTTTATACGTGTTATCTTATTTAGTCCATGTAATAACCCTCCAAGACAGAATCTCCCAAATGTTGTTCAGTAATTCTAGCAGCAATTTTTAAATAATTTTCTCTTTTCTCCCTTGCTCTGAAAAACTTACGTTATCACATACAACATTTTAAGATATGACTGAGTTGTTCTGTCAATAATTTTTATGCTAGTCCCATACCATTTAAGCTGTGATTGCTTTTATTTTTTATTTAATATTTAAAAACATTTTTTTAGCTATGATTGCTTTTAATATAGTATATCATAATGCTGGTCTTCCCTTATTTCTAGTCCTTTTCAGAGTAAACTTTTGCAGGGTTGGGGGGAGGGGGTGCAAATTTGTTTATCTCTGATTCATTGTTCATTTAAAACCAAAATATATTTAACACTAAATATAATCATTTCTCTCATTTTGTGTATGTGTGTTTTACATCTTTTTTTTTTTAAGGGAGATTATCTTAACAAATATTCTCTGGAAAATCATATACAGGCTGAGATCTGTCCCTCCATTTTTTCATTCTCTCTAGATAGTAAAACACAAATATTTAAGAGCTTTCTTACACAACACTTGAATATCAAATGTATGGAAAAATTGGACTGTTAACAGAAAATACTCACCATCTTTTTCCCCCTCATTTCAGCATATCTTTATTGACATCAGAGAAGTGAGATGGCCCAGTCTTGATACAGATGGTAGCATGATATGTGTGGAGAGTGGCATCGTGAAGATAACATCTTTAGATGGTCATGCTTACCTCTGCCTGCCCAGATCTCAGCATGAATTTACAGTATATTTTTTGTGTAAAGTTAGCCCAGAAGCCAGACTCATCTGCAGTGTTGTCAGAAATAAATAATAAAGTCCCAAAAGATAAACTAGTTGAAAAAGCTGGCAAAATCTGTACACATGGAAATTTATCAGGACAGAGACTGAAGAATAAAGAAAATGACCTTCATTGCCAGATCATGAAATCCAAAGAAACTTTAAAGAAGATGAGTTGTGTAAATGGAACTGAAGGGAGGGGGAGAGCTGCCTTCATCTGGTACAAAGCACACATGTGTATACACATGGGTAAAGCAGTGCTGGTCTGTGGCTGCCTGTCCACAGGAATGGAAATATCCTTTGTCTTTAGCACTTCATTTTCATAATAAAATCAGCAATATGTCTAAAATTGATGCACACATGACTCAGAGTAGATTTTTAGTTTCTGATATTTCAGAGGAAAGAGGAAAAGTCATTTCTGTTCTTCCTAGGGCCCTGTCACTCAGCTGTCCAGTCCCACACCTGCACAGGTAATGCATGAATGGCTATTGGTCATTAAGCTTTTATCAGAACCAGTCTTTACCTGGATAATTTCCTTTTTATCTGATACCATTCATAAGGAAAGTTTATTTAGCTCATCCAAAATTTTGCTTTTAACTGATGGTAAATAATTTCCCTAGCTAATGTGTTCCTCATGTCTTACTCTGTGTCCTTGCATTGAATGTTTATAGAAGGCTGACTCTACACTAGATAAGTCCAGTGACTGCAGAAATGATTAAGACACAGTCCCTGCTTTATAGCAACTTAGAATCTAGTGAAGGTCGCTGTACCTAAAAAGATTATTAAAGTATGCCAAATGATGGGACAGGTGTCTGCACAGGGCTCTGTGGGCACAGGGGAGCACCTGCTGCCGCTCACTGGAGCCTGTGACCTTGCTTGCTGGAGTGTGGATCTGACACAGTTCTTTTGTTCATACCTAGCTTCAGAGGCTACCCCTGTCTTTGGTTCACTGACTATAAATATGTCTGTTCTCAAAAGGGGTACACATGGAGAGGCTTCTGGATGGCTAGGTATAAAGCTTTTACCTCCACTAAGGATTATAGATTTGTAACATGAACTCGAATAAATAGTGCAGTAATAATGATAATAACTAATACAAAACAGGTGCCAGGAACTGTTGGACTTTACCTGTTTGATTCTCAAAGTAACCCCATGAAGTTAAAAAGATATCATCCCTATATTGTAGAGGAACTTGAGACATAGAAACATTAAATAACTTGAGCAAAGGCACACAGCTAGTACTTGTAAAATTGAGATTTGATCCCAGGCAATCTCTGAGTATACATTTGTTATTTAAAACAAAAATATGGGAATGACTATTAGCTTGTCATGATTATCTGGTTAAAATGAGAAAATTGAGTATTATGAATACACATCAAAAGGGATTTATGCTTCAAAGTTAATGATTTTTCAATAACCACTATGTTTAGGTTGAAATCCATTATTATTAACATAGCTTACGAGGTCTTTTGTGATCTAGTCTCTTCCTATATCTGTAATCCTCAGCTCTATCACTACTCTTGCCCTTGCTTTCCCTGTTGTTAATAAGCTGGACTTTAGCAATCCCTGAAATGCTTGTTCAAGCTCTCTTGACCACTTCACCTACTCTGCACTCTCTCTCTCTCAACTAGCTAACTTGTGCTCATTTCCAGGTTTCAGCTTAAACCTAACTTCTTTAGGGTGGTTTTCCTGACTACCCTAAACAAATTAAGTCCTATACAATTCCATAGCCTACAGTACTTCCCTTCTCTTTACACTCAATGTTTACTATTTAACATCCCTGCTGTAGGAATCTTCATTGAGGGCAGGGACCATATCTACTTTCTTTGGTTGTTATATCCACAGTGTGTATAGCACAGTGCTTGGCCCACCATAGATATGTTAGTAAGTATTTTTTTGTTTTAATCTAGACTAAAGTTTAAATGTTAGTAAAACTGTTAATTTATGTTATTGTGCTGAGATTCAATAATGAGATTATTGAAAATACTGAAAAAATTACATGGAAAAAGAAGACTTGCTTTTATGTTTCATTAATATACCTTCATATTAATTTTTATTTGATCTAATGAGTTAAACAAGAATTTAATTTTGTTACAGTAGCACTATTTTGCTAACTTCTAAATGCAATTATATTGAGCAACCAGCAAAAATAGCTTGTATTTTATCCTTCACAGGTGGAATTTTTGTGATTCACTTTTACAGAAACAATCTGATGAATATTCTTATCCTGAACTAGTGAAAATGGTTTGGTACAAAGGTGTTACATATAGGTAAGGCACCTGTGTTGGCTCCTGTGTTGGAGTTAGAGCTGTTTATTGATGTCACAGAGAAGATGGGACTAGCTGTAGACAGACTTTCAGAAGAGGACACAGTTCTGCTGGACCAACTGTGCTCCTGTGTTTGGTCCTGAATTTTACAAGTCTCAAAACTAATGTTATTAGTGCATACGGGGGTCTGTGACTCACTCACATTAACCATTTTTATATGTGGTACCTCCAAAGCCAGTGAGGGATCAGTTTTGCCAGTGAATGTAATATTTATATCAGTTATTTAGGTCACCCCTTCCAAGCATTGGAGGATCAAGTTTGAATTAGTCAAAACAGGATTGCTTGAGCATGGTACTGAGGAACTTCTCTTTCCATCCGCAAGAGGTGTGGTTTCAAAGGCAGGAGTTTCCCCAGGCTCCATGCCTCCATCCGGGAACCAGAGGGGTTTCAAATGTAAAGTTCTTTGTCTGGGTTTCCACCGGGTCTAGGTGGGGAGAGCCAGGTGGGCTCCTTTGTCCCCCAAAAAACCGCTGAAAGTTCTGGGAGGAGGGGGCTCTGTAACTCAGACTTGTGGACCAAGTAGCCAATCCGGTACCAGAGTCAAAGATCAATCACTCCAGAGGAAGTTTGAAAGAACTCCTCTCGTTGGGATGAGACCATGAATGGGGGAATAACAAGGGTTAAAATTCAGCTGCTCCTTACCAAACGGATTCCTTCTCTGGGTCCCCCTCCCACAACGGTGTGGGAGCTGTCTTCTCGTCTAATAAATGGCTTTTCTGCAAAAACTCTGGGTCCACGAAAGGCAAACTCACCTCACCTCGGGGGCTCCTTTCCCCATTCTTCTAGGTTATGGAGGATAAGAACCTCTTCATAACTGGGAGGGAGCTGAGTACGCTCCCCGGATTACAGTATCAGAGAAGTTAGATCACCTAAGGGAGATGTTGGCCTTCATTCGCAAAGCAAATATTCATTGAGTGGCTGCTCTGCCAGCACTGTTCCACTGAATTATCCCTCTCCCACAGCAAAGGATACCCTTCTACTGACTAGAATACTAGTGTTAGCCAGATTGAGAGTTTCACTTCCATGAATAATGCCAGAAGAGCACTGCTAAATTTTTGGAGAGTGAGTGGGCTCTCCTTTTCCTATGTGAAGACCTATTCCTTCTGATAACATATGCTAACATGTATGTTAATAAAATTAACTTGGTTTAAGTTTCTGTGTGGTATATACCCAATGCCTTGATTGTACCTGGCTGCTCCAGGTACAGCTACCTTTTCTTAAGGATAGCCCCTTGTACTGATGGCTAATCTTATCCATAAAGTATTGATTCCACTAGTTTCATTAATCTATTTCCAAGCTCTGGAAATGTTGTATTTCACTCCTTTGCAATAGACATTGCTTTGGTGACTCTTTTTATGCCATCCTTATGATTGGCAGTGGGGGATATCAGATAAGACAAAATGCCTGAATTCCAGAAGCTCTGAGTTTAGTTGTTGAAATAAATGCCTAAACCAATTCCATTTATCTTTTTGTGAAGAGTTAATTTAGCTGATTGGGTTCAGAATATGAAATTATCTGCTTCAATGGACAGGCAAAAAGACTGTGCTGCTTTGCTTGGGTTTTGTTTTTATTGTTTTTTGTTGACTATTTTCATGCATATTTTAATCTCAAGTGGAAAAAAATTTTAATGGTTATTTCTCTTTCTTAGACTTACCCATCAAAATATGAACTCAATAGAGATTTATCCTGGAGATGGATCTGTTTTCATATCAGAAGGGGCTTATTTTGGGAATTATTTTACGTATTATTCCATTCAAGAAGGATCAGACGAGGTAAGCCAACAATGAACTCAAGAAGAGTTTTGGTGTATAGCTCTAAGTAATTCCAAATATATATGGGAAATTTGGTTATTATATAACATTGCTTCCTACTGTCATCTGGAGAATTAATATAATCTTACTGCTGGCATTGGCACAGTAATTATTAACCACCTTGTTTTTACTGTATTTTCACCTGCTATATCCGTTTGCCTAACCAGTTCATATTTAAATCAGAAACTTTGTTTTGTCATAGACTTTATCAAATGGACAATGCTGTAACCAGGAGCATTACTTTGAGTTAATATACTACTTTGAATTAATATTTGTGCATTAAAAAGCAAAAGCACATTCTTTTTTCCCCACCATATAATTGTGTATTTTAAGCACCTCTTTACTTCTAAATCTTTATATACAACCAGACAGTTGAACAAGATTGTTCTCTGTTGTTGAAAACAGTGAAACATAACATGGTATAATTACTAGACCATAGTCTTAATAATGTCAATATTTTGTTAATGAGTTTTAATTTGCTTATTGCCACTCTGATATTTTATATCCACCCTTTCATAGCAATCACTGTAGTATCACACTGCTTTGCATGCTAGAACAAAATAAGTATGTTTTCTCTCTTCATTACAGAGCAGAGTATTTAAATACTAATCAGATTATCAGAATCCTTAGGGAGTAGAGTTAAAAACTGAGATTTTTTTTTAACTATGGAAATTCCAAACATATACAAAAGTAGACAAATATAATGGACCCCTAAGTACCCATCACCCATCTTGTTCATTTATACTTCCTACTGCCCCCTCCATGCCCTGTTTGTAAATCCCAACCGAATATTGTTTTATTCATAAATAGTTCAGTATATATTGGAACAGATCCCAACTGGGGTCTATTTCTAGGAAAGTATTTAGTAAATAAATATTAATTGACAGTGACTCTTTGGCAGGCACTCTGGTAAGCACTGGGAGGGATGAAGATGAAGAAGAGTGCCTGCCCTCAAGGGTTCACAGTCTTGTGTTCAGTCAGAGAGACAAACAAGTAAATGAGATACAAGTGTGCCCAGTAACATGTATATGTATATATGGGTATATGTGTGTGTATATAGTGCATCAGTCAAGTGAGCAAGCAAATAGAGTAGGTATGCATAGTCACATTGCTGGCTGCTATATATCAGGGGGTTTGCAGAATTGAAAGATAAAAGGAGTATATCTTCCTGGAGCTACTAAAAACAAAATGAGCTGGGCGAGGTGGCAGGCGCCTGTAATCCCAGCTACTCAGGAGGCTGAGGCAGGAGAATCGCTTGAACCTGGGGTGCGGAGGTTGCAGTCAGCTGAGATTGCGCCACTGAACTCCAGCCAGTGCACTATAGCCTGGGTGACAAAGTGAGACTCCCATCTCAAAGAAGGAAAGAAAAGCATGAGGAAGCTGTAGATGCATAGAGAAATAGATTCTGGAAGATCTCAAAGATATTGTTGAGTGAAAAAAGAGAGTTGTGCCAGAACACGTACAATGATACCTTTTGTGTAAAGAACAAAAAATAAACCCCATACCTATATAGTACTTTCTGTAACACACATGCACAAGCACAAGAAAGGATCTGGGCAAATACACACTGAAGTAGTTACGTTTGGGAAGGAGTATGGGATTTTGTGAGGGAGGAGAAGTCAGGACTAATTTTCATACTTTTTAAACTTTTTTTTTAACAAGAAAAGCATAGTAATATTCATTGTGTAAATAAAAATTGAAATAGGAAGACTGGAAGATACTCACAGTGTA
This sequence comes from Ateles fusciceps, assembly GCA_036589455.1. Taxonomy (NCBI): domain Eukaryota; kingdom Metazoa; phylum Chordata; class Mammalia; order Primates; family Atelidae; genus Ateles; species Ateles fusciceps. The sequence continues at coordinate 152,778 of JAZHEH010000572.1, forward strand.
AGTGCTTCAATAGAGATAAGAACTTGGAGGCCAGGCGCAGTGGTTCATGCCTGTAATCCCAGCACTTTGGGAGGCTGAGGCGGGCAGATCACCTGAGTTCGAAACCAGCCTGACCAACGTGGAGAAACCCCATCTCTACTAAAAATTCAAAAATTAGCCAGGCTTGGTGGTGCATGCCTATAATCCCAGCTACTTGGGAGGCTAAGGCAGGAGAATCACTTGAACTCAGGAGGTGGAGGTTGCAGTGAGCCAAGATTGTGCCATTGCACTCCAGCCTGGGCAACAAGAGTGAAACTCTATCTCAAAAAAAAAAAAAAGAACTTGGTGCTTTGGGGACTCATAATAAAGGGCACCTGACCCAGTACTTGAGGTTCCAGAAACAACTCCTGAAGGAAGACTTGGCTAAGCTAGGATCTATAATTCCAAAGGAGGAGTTCTACAAAAGACAGATGGAGGTAGGAGGAGCATATAGCTAAGGGAACAATTTATTTTCTCTTTGCATGGCTGGGTTCTTGTCACCCAGATTTCTATCTAAATGTCACCTCCTCACAGAGGCTTTTCCTGACTATTCAAATTAAAGGAGCTACCCATGACACTCCCTATCATGACATCCTCACCTTTTTTCTTCATAGCACTGAATACTGGGTGACATTTCTTATTGATGTATGTTTGTTCACTGTCAGCCACACTAGAGTTAAGCCCTATCTTATTCGACACATTATTGTTGCTGGTTCTTAGAACGGTTTATGAATAGCACCTAACTGGACACAAGAGCCTGGGGTGAGTGTGGAGTGTTGAAAGACGTGAAAATGTTGTAGTTTGGTAGATCAAAACATAGATGGGATGCTGGGGGCATGTCCAAGAAGAGGCCAGATCACTAAGTTGGCCAGCTCATAACTGGAGCTGAGAAACCTCACTGCATTTGAGGAACCAGTGAAAGATTTCAAGTAGGCAAGTGACATCATCAAACTTACGTTAGATTATTTCAGAGGAAGATGACCTGGGGTGAGAAAGAGGTGAAACTTGAAGCTGTAGAACCAGTTAGAACACATGTATAGTAGTTCAAGTGAAGGCCAGGCAGTAATAGGGAAAATGGAAAGAAATATTAAGGAGACACAAGAAATATTAAGGAGTCAGAACTGATTCCTGACTAGACATTCAGGATGAGAAAGTGAGTTAAAAGGGATGCCAGATTATTAATAAATCAGTGAATGGTGGTGCCAGGTACTGTGTGAAACCAAAATTTTTATCAAATCTAAATTTTTTTTGATGATGGCTTTTTTTTTTCTTTTGAGCCTACCATGAGATGTCAATTAAAGAAGAATTTGAGATGATTAAAATTAAACTATATCTCAACCCCACCTGCCTAATAGATTATAAGACACTCACTTTTAATTGTAAGATGGATCCAGATTTCAGAGAGGTTAAATTGTAAAAAAATAAGCATTTTACAGTCGATGAAATAGGGTTATGGAAATAAGAACCCAGAAGGAACTCAATACCCAGTAAAGAAAGACATAAATAATTAAAATATGGTATTTTGAGTGCCTCCCATGTGCTAAGCACTCTGCTAATAAATGATGAGGATACAGACATGAGCGAAACAGACACAGCCCCTTCCTTCATGGAGCTTCATACTAACAGGGAAAACAGACATTAAGTAAAAAATTATTAAACTGAAATTGTAATTAGGACCAAGAGGCAAGATTAGAGGGAACTGTGCTTGTGGGCATAACTAGGGGGATTTCTCCTAGTCTATGGAACCTCTGCAATGGCTTCCCTGAGACTGAAGGAAAAATAGGTGTTAGCCAGGCAAAGGGATGTGCTGGAAGAGGGGAACTGAGTTTTAGGTAGAGGGGAACAACATATGATAAATGACATACCAAAGGTAAATACAGCATAGAGAAAGTGAAAGTGAAAATTTTGAAATGAGGCTAATTCCAGTTTTAACATGGTTATGTTGAGATGTCTATTGTGATATCCAAAAGAGAAGCCCAATAGAGATTTAGATAGCCAGGTCTATAGACCAGGATAAAGGACAGAGACTTTTGTTTGGTACCTATTATATGCTAAATTCTGCCCCAGGTACTTTATATGTGTATTATATCATTAATCCTCAGATCAATCTGGATGGTAGGCAGTATCTCCATTTCACAGGCTGCAGGCACTGAGGCTTACAAAATGTTGTGTAGCCTGCCCATCATTATAGTTGGCAAGAGGCAGACCTGCGATTTGAATCCACATCTGTCTGACTTTGAAGATCATCTTCTTCCCCCTAATGGTAAAGAGTATGAGCAGCACTCTTTTGGTGGTTTAAATCAGATCTCTACTGTTTCTTAGCCCTCAGTCTCAGTTTTCTCATCTAAAACACAAGCATCAATAGTTATTTCAGAATTATTTTGAGGAATAAATGAGATAATCCATGTAAACTAGGTAGGTTAGTGCCTAGCACATAGTATCTGCTCCATAAATGTTAGCTGTTGTTATTATATAATTTAATGTGAACACAGCTTTGGACTCTTTTGGGATTACCTAGAAAGAAATCAAGAAGTCAGAAGAGAAGGTTGGAGACAGAGTCCTGGGAAACACCAGCAAGTCTAAAGAAGAGGAAATTCAGAAAGAATTTTAAAATATTTTTTTTTCAAATTTCAATAATCTCAACCCATAAATAATTTTTACTTCCACGAACTATAGCAATAGTTCTTCTATTAATGTAGCAAAATAGTATATTCATTCAATTAAAATGGTTTTTTTTAACCCGTATAGCTATTTCTTTTTGTCTTAAGGGAAAGGGGTGGCTTGTGATAAATTTCCTGCTAATGTGTGGGAAAATTAGTTTGGTTAGCATGTTAATGTAAATATGCCTAATATTTAAATTGGGCAATAAGTTATGTTATTAGAATGTAACTTTTAGGCCAGGCACAGTGGCTCATGCCTGTAATCTCAGCACTTTGGGATCCTTGAGCCCAGGAGTCAAGACCAGCCTGAGTAATATAGTAAGACCTTGCCTCTACAAAAAACTTAAAAAAGTACCTGGTCATGGTGGTGTGTGCCTGTGGTCCCAGCTACTCAGGATGCTGAGGTGGGAGGATTGCTTGAGCCAGAGGCTGCAGTGAGCTGTAATTGCGCCACTGTACTCCAGCCTGGGAGACAGAGTAAGACCCTGTCTCAAAAAAGAAAAAAAAAATATATATATATATATATATATAGAATTACTCCTATTCATTCAAAAGTTATATATACATATATAAAACTTGATTTCAAGATTTATATATATTTATATATATAAATATATATAGTATATAATTATATATATAAATATATTAGTATATAATTTATATATAATATAGTTTAATTATATATAATATATATAGTATATAATTATATATAAAATATAGTATATATATGTAAATATATTTGTTATATATAAATATAAAAAATATAAATTTATATATATAAAAATATATATAAATCTTGAAATCAAGATATATTTAATTTCAAAATTTATATATATACAAAACTTTTGAATGAATAGGAGTATTTCTATATTTTTTAAAACTGGGAAAATGAAAAAGCTTTATAAATATACAGATTTTGCCAGACGTGGTGGCTCACGCCTGTAATCCCAGCACTTTGGGAGGCTGAGATGGTCAGATCACAAGGTCAGGAGATCAAGACCATCCTGGCCAACATGGTGAAACCCTGTCTCTACTAAAAATACAAAAATTAGCCAGGCGTGGCAGTGCATGCCTGTAGTCCCAGCTACTGGGAAGGCTGAGGCCGGAGAATTGCTTGACCTGGGAGGCGGAGGATGCAGTGAGCTGAGATCATGCCACTGCACTCCAGCCTGGGCAACAGAGTGAGACTCTGTCTCAAAAAAAAAAAAAATACACACACACACACACACACACACACACACAAACACACACCCCTACATACATACATACAGGTTTTATGGGCTTTAGTTTATTAAAATAACTACTCATCTTGTCACTATTGTAAAAACATTTCAAGGAAAAACAGCTAAGTAATAAAGGCCAAAATTTATTGTTAATGACATTTTTCATTTTAACTAATTTTCAGAGAGAAGAGAAAACTTACTCAGTAAATAACCTCCCTCCAGACAGACCAGGAAGTCCGTTCTCTGTCTGTTCTCTAATTAAACAGGCAACAAGGTAAGTTCTTCCTATTCAATTGAATCAAATGTTATGTATCTAAACATTTTGGCACATTTTCTTGTGATTAAGGGTAAGATTAAGAATTGGCAGGTACAGTGGAAATATATGCCTTTGGTAAAATTTGTCAACTTTTTTGGTCTCATAAAATAAGGTAATTTTTATATCAGTTATTAAGAGTACTTCTGGCTTTGTAATTTAAATATGGAGAAATATCCATATATGGTGAGCAAGTGCTGAGAGGAAGTAAGTGCCCTTTCTCTGGATAAGTGTGGCATTGTTATTGTTCCTTGAAATCAAGTTGGAGATTTGATGATACATTTAAAATTTTTATACTTCTTTATTATCTTCAGAGTAATAGATTTCTGAGAGTGCAGTAATGAATAAGCATAGGGTGGTTCTTTGGTTCATGTATTTTTAAAATTCAATCTGTGGCACCCAGAAGAATGCAAGTGAATTGTTGTATTACATTATTTCTTTTTTATAAATTTATGTACAAGCAATTTCCAAAATAGATTTGAAGAAGCATATTTTGTAATTTGATTTCCTAGGGATAGTTGATTTACATCCTTACCATTTTTAGGCTATGTGAAACCTTCCAGGCACTGTGAATGTATCACCTTTTAAAAAGGAGTTCCTGAAAATTCTGTCCATGGAATCATTTCATTGCTAAAAATTAGAGAATAGCCTTACCGTAGGTAAGATAAGCACAGTAGTTCCCTTCTAGGGGCTTGAGGATTTCTGGAAAAAAAGAGTTCCCAACAAATTTCTGTGGAAATGATTTACTGATCATCTAAAATGTTTTATTTATGGCAGTGAAAACGGGTTGCTAGAATTGGAAAATGTCATTTGCAAATGTTAAAGTAGTATTTTTCATGTTCACAGAATTCTTCAACATTGTGTGACGATGAGACTTTCTTTAAGCCATAACTATCGTATATGCTGCTGGAAAATGGTATGTTAAAATTATTTTAAAAGCAAGAGATTGGCCAGGCATGGTGGCTCACACCTGTAATCTCAGCACTTTGGGAGGCCAAGGCAGGCGGATCACCTGAGGTCGGAAGTTCAAGACCAGTGTGACCAAGATGGAGAAACCCCATCTCCACTAAAAATACAAAATTAGCACATGCCTGTAATCCCAGCTACTTGGAAGGCTGAGGCAGGAGAATTGCTTGAACCTGGGAGGTGAAGGTTGTGGTGAGCTGAAATCGCGCCATTGCACTCCAGCCTGGGCAACGAGAGTGAAACTCAAGATATTTCAAAATTGTTCTATTGTTTGTATCCATACTTCTGAATTCAAACAGCTTTCCTCTAAGTCATATGAGAAATTCTTTGTAACATTAATATTTGTTTATTCAGAAAAATACTTACCTAGTACACAAACACTGAAAGTTCAGAATTTTATGTTACAGTTTTATTGTATATGGTTTTTATTTTTTTATTTTTCTTCTTTTTTTTTTCTCCCCCAAAATGGAAGCACTTGGTTTTTGTTTTTGATGAAGAGAAAAGGATAGGGGAACTGATTGGATTTGAAATATGTAAAAACGTTAGTCATTATAAACCATATTATAGTGTTCTATGTGTTCATAACTGTAAAAATAAATTCCTTAATGCTGATTTGGAGGAAATGATTCTAGACTTTGATTTGTGTATCTATATTAATTTAATGACAAATCTATAGGTTCCTAATTTTTGTCTCTATCGGATGTAAAAGTTCAGAGCAGAACAGTGACTTTACAAAGATACTAGAACTGAATCTGCTTGAAAAAAGACTATTTTGGGTATCCATTTATGGAAAAGTTAAAATATAAGGATTTTACAATATTTGACTTCTGAAAAACAATCTAAAATTGCCTGAGAGTCATTAATATTCACTTAAACCTTGATCATAGATAACTCTTATTTCCTGCTATTTTTATTTACTTGGTTTTAGGTGCCTGGGATAAATGATAGCAATATACTGCCTCTGCTTTTGAAAGAGACACTCATACCCAGTGTGGGAAGATTTCTTGCCTACTCTGATGACAAAGTACATGCTATCTTTTTAGATGGCATTACTCTAACCCTAAATTGGAATTTCAGCTCTCCTATTGAGAAGGGACAGGTGGGTATACTTCAGACTGAAATCTATTTTTTATTGGTTATCTGTAGAAAATAGAACAAAGAAAATAAAGTACCACAGTATTTCAGTTCATTTTTTAAAGTATAAAATCTGTCAAGAAGCTTCACTGATCTCTTTGGATTTCCTAGCAAAAATTAGAATGATTTGACAAATAGTCATTTTTATAAAGATAACTGATTATAGAGAGAGCAATTAGTATTTCATTTGCTTTGATAATTACCTATATGAGTGGTGGTTAAATAACACCCATATCTCATGTAAACAACATTTAAATTGTTGCATCTTTAATGATTCCTCTACTTATTTTTTAAAGTTAATAATGAAGTTAGAATAGGTTGTTTATGTTTTTGTTTTCAGTTCCAAATTGATAAACTTATGTTTCCACTTTGCTTCTTAAGGCAAATCAAGGTCTTAACTTAAGTTGGTGTAAGTTAACTTTTCCTGATAGACAAGATCAGTTAATTCAAGTTGAACACCCTGGACCATATGAAAGGTACTGAAAAGCAATTTTTAAAACTATTTTTATGTTTTACTTTTAACTGACAGAGAAGAAGCTATAAACATTATTTAAAGGTTATATATATTTTTAGTTTTTCCATGTGGATAATAACGAAGGCATTTCAATAGTTTCATAGTTGATAGTTGTACTGGTGTTTAGCATAACTAAATAGATGAAGTCAGCTTTAATCATTTCATTTGTATTCAAGTAACTTTCAAAATGCAATGTGTTACAGACATACTGACTTGCTGTGGAGGTCAGCTGTGTTAACAATTAGCTAATCCTCTAACCAATTTGAAATAAAGTTTGTAACCACGAATAAGTAAAATTATACATATTTCTTTTTTTTTTTTTTTTTTTTGATGGACTCTCACTCTGTCACCAGGCTGGAGTGCAGTGGTACAATCTTGGCTCACTGCAACCTCTGCCTCCCAAGTTCAAGCGATTCTCCTGCCTCAGCTTCCCAAGTAGCTGGGACTACGGGCACACCACCACACCCAGCTAACTTTTTGTATTTTTAATACAGACGAGGTTTCATTATGTTCATTTCTATTGATTTAGCCAATCATTTTAGATCATTCATTTTATTAAACTTGATACTTGTTTTAGATAGTCATATATAATTACACATACATATGCGTATAAGCATATGTGTGTATGCATTAGCAGGTGTTTTTTGGTTTAAATTTTAGTAAGCAAATACTCAGTTTTATTATCTGTTGACATTTTCTGATGAAATTTAATGGAACGCATTTTACTTTGAAAAACTAAAAGAATTAGAACATTTGAATTGAACTTTAAATGAAATCCAAATATCACCTTTGTTTCTTAAATGTCATTCTTATTAATCACAAATATAAGTAAATTATTTTACTCTTGATGAATAATGGAAAAAACTTGGCTCTTGGCTTTTCTATGACCAGTGAAAAATATTTTTAAAATTGCCCAGTAAATGCTTCACTTTAATGTTTTTTTCTTTATGCTCTTTATACATTTTTGTATAGTTTTATAATGTATTCATGTTCATTTTTTAAGTATTTCTTTTAACGTATTCACTTTAGGTATGTGACAACAGTAACATCATGGTGCAGGAGACTGACCCAGACTAGTCCCAGAGAGATGCCCACTCATTCGTCATCTGTTCTCCAAGAAAATTGGTATTTTTCTTTTAAACTTAATCTGTTTAGAAGAGCTAATACTTTAAAAAAATTAAAGTGTCAAATGGTAAACTGAGACTTTTTTCAGAATAGTCCAGAGATCCCCACTCATTTGTCATCTTGTGTTCTCCAAAATTGGTGTTTTTCTTTTAAAGTTAATATGTTTAGAAGAGCTAATACTTTTTAAAAAATTAAAGTGTCAAACAGTAAACTGAGACTTTTTTCCCAAAAAAAACTTTCTTAGTTTTGAATATGATTAACTCCTAAAGTATTTTTGGTAGCCTAAGCCTGAAGAAAATGTATTTCTAATTAGACATCTAATTTATTACATTTCATCATATTCTGTTTCATCTGAAGGTAAGAAAACTTTGCACTGAAAACTTAACATAAAAATGAGTGACTCTTTTTATGTGATAAATTCATCCTGAAAGCTTTATGGAAAAATTTAAAGGGGATTCTTAAATTTTTAGTAATGTTAAAGGAAATAAAACGTTTAATAACATAAGCTTTCAGAAAAAAATTGATTTTTAAATAATTTGTCATATTAGTTACTTCTACCAAATTAATTGGCAGATCAAATAAAGCAAGTATTTTAGTCCCTCCTGTATGCTTTTCAGTGTGCAAGGTACCAGAACTGGGCTTCAAGGCAACTTTTAGGGAAAATATAAGACATTTTAGGAAGGAAATAAGGGCAGAACTAAAAAGGATATTTTAGCCTGTGGAAATAGAAGATAGTTTTTATGGAACATATGCTCTCTATTAGTGTATAGTGTGAGTTTTGAGGGCTAGGAATGGATCTTATAATAAATAGTAGTTATAATAAATAAATAAATAGATCTTATAATAAATAGAATGGAATTAGAAGGTCCTAAATGGAAAAATGAAAGGAAGAAAGGTCATTAGAGGATTAGTGTCACTGAGAGCCTAACCTAAATTTATTGGAAGACAAGGATACCAGGAACAATTTAGGAAGCTTTTAAAGTAAGTTATGTGAGGTGACCTAGCATAGTGTAGTGAAACAAAATGGAAACAGCCAGTTTTTTTTTTTTACCTTGTCCTAAGTCATTTCTTAGAACAAATCAAATCAGATCAGTGTTATTTGAATATCTCAGGTATCTAAGGATCCAGCTTTGCATATCCCTCATCCTTTAGCTGTAGCCTGTTTGGAAGCAGAAAAGTTGCTAAAGTAACTAGCAAAACACAATTGTGATGGAAGGGAAGTTGTGCATGTCTACAAAACTGGTCACTTCTCCATTGCTTAGCTGGCAGTTTGTAAAATATCATCAGCCTTTTTATATGAAAGCTGAGAACAGTCTATCAATACACACTAAAAACTGCAAGTAGAGATTGGTGATAGCAGCTAAAGGTGAAAGCAGCTAGGAACACCAGAGGCAAGGTAAGGAAATTGAGGAGTAGCTCTATTCCCCTTGTAAAGCCTCAGGCATCTCCACTTTGGTTTTTCTTATCAAAGAGGGTAGGTTGAAGGAAAATACAAGATTGTACAATAAAAAGCTACCTAAGTTGTATTCTAATATTTTTTTTCCACCACACCCTTCATTATTAGCTTATTAATTCAACTTTTTAGTCAACAAATAGTCCATGTTTCATAAGAAGTTGGTTCATTATGTGAGCAACAACTTTAAAGGTTGTATCATTTCTTACAACCAGAAAAACATGTCTTAGGTTAAAAAAGATATTTTGCAATGATGAAGAATCAGCAGGCTGTTGCAGTAAGTTGTACCCAAGTTCTTTGCCACAGATGTTTAAAATGATGAAATATTTCTTTTCATTCTCCCTCCATAGGCTGGAGTACAAGGGAAAAGAGTAGAAGCTGACAAGGAGGTGCATGTGATCTGTTGTAGTAAAGCCATAAAGCAGACAAGTCACATACCCTACTATGAAGTGTGAAAATTTTTCTAGTGACGTGAATGTTTTAGACCAATGTCTACATTAATTTTGCAGGGAGCTAGTCAAGTTACAGTTAGTTCTTAGCTATTGCTCATATTTCATTCTAACTTGATAAGAAAGATGATAAAGTACACACACTTAGGGGTTCTGCTGGAATTGTATATATTCAGCTCTCTACTCCATACCAGTTGCCCCAGTATCTTTCTATAGACTATGGTAAGAGCTAATGTTCATCATGTTAATCTTTTGAGCTTAAGAAAACCATGAAATAAGTAGGTAGTCTATTCCAAAAGGAATTTAATAAAAAATAGTTGTTTTGACACATAATTCAACTATTTAAAAACTTGGATCTCCCATACCATCCATTCCCAAAGAATTCCATATAAATGAGGTCTTAATATATGCACAAGTACAGAAAGATAAAAAATACTTTCTTCTGAGAGAAACAATCTAGGTAGGAAGAGCAGGAAGTTAAATCGTTAAAGAGAAGATATTAAAAATAAATATGGGATTAATATAATGTTATAGGAATTCAAGGAAGGAGAGAACACTTCTTTCACAGAAGGAATGGGATTTTTTTTTTTTTTTTTTGGAAATGGAGTTTTGCTCTTGTCGCCCAGGCTGGAGTGCAGTGGTGCAATCTTGGCTCACTGCAACCTCCGCCTCCCAGGTTCAAGCGATTCTCCTGCCTCAGCCTCCTGATTAATTGGAATTACAGGTGCCTGCCACCACACCTGGCTAATTTTTGTATTTTTAGTAGAGATGGGGTTTCACCATGTTGACCAGGCTGGTCTCAAACTCCTGACCTCAGGTGATCTGCCCACCTTGGCCTCCCAAAGTGCTGGGATTACAGGCGTGAGCCACCGTGCCCGGCCTCAGGAATGGGATTTTAATAGGTTTTTAAAAGTTTGAGTAAACTTTAGGGAGGAAAGTAGAGTGTATGCCAGGTTAGTACTGAGAAGTAGTGGGAAGGCCCATTATCCTCAAACGTCAAAATTTGGTATACAAATTCCTTGAAGTGGATTTACAAGGGATAGACTTTTATTCACTTACCTTTAAAGGCACTCAGTAAGTATCAGTTGAATCAAGTTTATCTGTTGCTACATAAAGGTAATATAAAGAGAATTCTTCTGCATTCTTCTGTTTAAAATTCTAACCTTTATGAAAAAAAGTCAAGTATGCTTATGTGAAATATCATGAATATAAAAGAATCAGACAACTGTATGAACTTTTTTTTTTCCTTGCACAGGTCTGTTGCTTCTGAACTTGAAAAGATACAGAAGTTTAACTGTATCCTTTAAACAGAATGCACTGTCCTACATGATTACTCTCTTTCATTCTAGGCTTAATTCATGACTTCAGTACTTTGTGAATATTAATCTGTACTTAATATATTCCTGAGCTTTGTTGAGTCAGCAAATACGATTGTAATTTCAGATGCATCTTGTCTATAGAAGGTATAGCATGTTAACATTTATACTTTTCTTTGAGTTTAAATTGAGCAAAAAATAGCGAATTAGGGTTAAGGTCTCCTTGGGGGCTTTTTCACTTACATAATTATATTCTAAATTATAGCTGTTTAAGACCTCTTTTTAAAAAGTGAAACCTTTCGTTCTGTACATTCTCACCCAATTCATCTAAATTTGTTTTCTCCTGTGCTTTTTCTCTAATCTTATTCAGGTAATAAGTTCTGTAGTGAAGAACAGGCTTTTCACTCTAAATTTTTTTAAATTAAAAATAGACACTACACAGATTCCTTATAATCCTATCATCCCTACTCTTTTTTTAATTCCCATATCATTAAGAAGTGTTAATGGACATAAAGAAGTGTTACTGGACAGGCGCAGTGGCTCACACCTGTAATCCCAGCACTTTAGGAGGCCAAGGCAGGTGGATCACCTGAGGTCAGGAGTTCCAGACCAGCCAGGCCAACATGGCGAAACTCTGTCTCTATTAAAAATACAAAAATTAGCTGGGCATGGTGGTGCGTGCCTGTAATCCCAGCTACTAGTGGGGCTAAGGCAGGAGGATCACTTGAACCTGGGAGGCGGAGGCTGCAGTAAGCCAAGATTGTGCCACTGCAGTCCAGCCTGGGCAATGGAGCGAGACTCCATCTCAAAAAAAAAAAAAGAAATGTTACTGAGATTTTAATTATTTCCTCCTTGCAACCAAACCTCCACCCAAACACACATATACATACTCTATTATCTTCCCCCTCCCTTATACTGTAACTAGTTTCTTCATCTAAAAGGAGCAGACTTGATAAGCTTTCTAGTTCCAACTCTATTATGAATCCAAGAGGACTTCCAGTTATGATATTTTAATATGGAGCCTATGCTTTCTGAATATAAAGATGTTTATGTAATGAAAAATGTGGGGCAAGTCTCCTTAACTAAGCAACTTAGTGCTACTAGAGAATAGTGGTATCCTAAACCAGATTTCTAACAAGAAAAATGAACAGTCTTCTGACGATTATAAACCAGGATCTTCAGAAACCTTGCCAGATGAAGTTAATGAAAACAGAGTATTAATAGCATTGAAAAAAACCTCTGAAATCCTTCAGGATATTGACTGTCTTCTATCAAACTCTAAAAAGTGAAAAAATTGCATTATTACAATATATTATTAAAGTTTAAGGATGTTGTTTCAAGTGAGACTGGTATAAAATTACTAGTAAGCCAAGATATTGTACCTATTACTCCTGCACAATGATTGTATAAGAACTGACATTTAACTTTGGAGGTATTTTTATTTAACTTGTACATTTTAAAAATATGTATTTATATTTTTTTAATAAAGAACTATTTTGAAGTTTTGAACTGTTTCACATTTAATTCTTATTTCAGATTTACAAGAAAAAAATTTGTAAAGTTATAAAGTTGTTGCTGTTTTTATTTTGTGGAACATTCACTATTAATCTTCAGAGTTTTTTTCATTTTGTTTTTGTTGTTTGAGACATGGTCTTGCTCTGTCACCTAGGGTGCAGTGCAGTGGTGCAATCATAGCTCAATGCAACCTTGAACTTGTCAGCTCAAGGGATCCTCCCACCTCAGCCTCCCAAGTAGCTGGAACCACAGATATGCACCACCACACCTAGTTTGTTTGTTTTTAATAATTTTTTTTGTAGAGACAGGAATCTCCCTATCTTCCCAGGCTCATCTTGAACTGCTAGCTTCAAGCTATCCTCCTGCCTCCATTTCCCAAAGTGCTAGGATTTTTTTTTTTTCTTTTTTTTAAGACGGGGTTTCACCATGTTGGTCAGGCTGGTCTTGAACTCCCGACCTCAGGTGATCCGCCCGCCTTGGCCTCCAAAGTGCTTGGATTACAGGCGTGAGCCACCACGCCCGGCCCAAAGTGCTAGGATTACATGTGTGAGCCGCTACGCCCAGCCTCTTTTTTTTTTAACATGCAGAATTGTGCATTTGTTCACTTGCTATTTAGTCCCTTTATGCCAAGTATTTTTCAATAGAGCTATGAGACAAGAACTAGATCTCAAAAGCAAAAATGGAGACAAGGCCATTTTGTAAACTAAAAATCAAGCACTTCAGCAAAGACTATATCTAAACTGTCTCATGAACCAGATTCTTTTGAACACAGGAAAAGATTTATGCTGCAAAGTGTTTACGAGAAATGAGCTCACCAAAAGTACTGTTTATTATAAAGTTGTCTATTAGGAAAGAACAAAACCACACATCTATAAAGATGTAAAGATTACACCAAATACAACCAGAAAATGTTCTAATTTTCTGATTTCTATAAAAGACCTGGCTCTTCAAATAAAAGGGAAGCAGTAACAGAGAAAACAAGGAGAAAAATGGAGAGAAAAGAGCGTATATCAGGGAGCGATAATGTCACTAAGTTAAAGGGGCACAATGCCTTTTTATATAGTTCCTCTGACACTGGATTCCTTCACATTTCAATTCTCAAACAAGTACCACTTCCTCATAAGGGCCTCCCTTAATAACTAACTAAAGTTAGCCTCTCCCAGGCCTATTACATCACCCTATTTACTTCCTTTATAGTACTTACTGCAATCTGTCCAGCTGGTTTGTTTCCTTGTAGTTTACACCCTACGCTAGAACTTGAGCTCCACAGTCATTCTGTAGCCCACTGAGAGCACTCAGTTTGTGTTGTATAAATGAATCAGCTGGGCACAGTAGCTCACACCTGTAACCCCAACACTTTGAGAAGCCAAGTAGTGGGGGATCACTTGAGCCCAGGACTTCAACACCAGTCTGGGCAACATAGCGAAATGCCTGTCTCTACAAAAAACTTAAAAGTTACCTGTGAGATGGCATGTGACTGTGGTCCCAGCTACTCCAGAGGCTGAGGCCAGAGAATCCCTTGAGCCCAGGAGGTCAAGGCTGCAGTGAGCTATGATTGCACCACTGAACTCCAGCCTGGGTGACAGAGGGAGACCCTGTCTCAAAAAAAAAAAGAGAAAAAAGAGAAATGAATTAGCATCTCCAGGCAGTAGACTGACTATAGAGAAAAGAACTATTATTATTACATTGTTTGGGTTTGCATGAAGCCATCTATGTTGTTCCTCAATAGCTCCATAAGGCCTGTAAGACTTGTTCCACGCTGCCAAAAGGGTAATGCCAAATTATTGCTGCATTTAGATGGAGAAAAATTGTTCTTCACATGGCAAAAAGAACTCAAAATTATAACTACATTTGCTGAGAGATATTTTTAATTCTCTTTGAGGTATGTGGGGGGTTAAAATGTGTTTAATTTTCCCTGTCAGTTGAGTGTTTTACATTGGCTAAGAACCAAGTGTGTGACAAGAAATGAGTTCTATGATTGAGAAACTCTGAAATTCAGGGGGTGGCCTAGGAGTTTGCTTTGAGATTGAAGCATTTTCTGTGGTCTGCATCAACTGTATAATTACGATAATCCCACCCCTTGCTGCACTTGCTTTCCATCTGACACTTGATTTAAGAAACTGTAGGTAGGAAAGGGAAAGAAGAATGGCCCTCCTTGGGCCTCTTCTTTGAGCCCATAATTCCTAGAATCAAATGTCCAGCTGGTATTTCCTTGGTGCTAAGAGAGCAGCCACCACTCTGAGGCAGGGACGGGATGGGACCTAGCCACAGTCCAGTAAACAAACTCTTGTGATCGCGATTTAGTTGGGGTTAAACTACTCTGCTTGGAGTTGCTTTTTCGACTCCTGAGGATTTAGTCGTCATGATTAAGTGTTCTAGTTATGCTACTGGGGTCCACAAACAGTAGCTCCACAACATCCGCCCTCATCGTGGCAAAGAATTATCAAGAAATCCCCAAGGGGGCGGTGAAGTGCTACCGAGGAGCGGCCAGTCTGCGAGGTCTCGCGGTCCCTCAGTTTGGTGAAAAGCTCCGTTGCCTACCTTAAGGGATTCACGGAAGGAAGTTAGGAGCATCGCTTCACCTTCGAGACCCGACGGCCGAGCCTCCTAGCTCAAGCGTCTCGCAGTAAAGCCTGGGCGCCTGGCATTCGGGAGGACACTTCCCTGTCCCCCACGTGGGGAAGTCGGCAACGTTTGTGGCACGGCTCCGGCCAAACTAAGAAACGAATCCTAAGGTTTGACAAAAGGAAACTAACAAGGCACTTCTCTCCTCTCACCCCGACGACCCAAAAGTTTCTTTTTTGGGGGGTCGGGGTCTAGGGTGGGCGAGGAGAAACTCGGGGTATCTACCCACTGAACCAAACAGCACTCAAGCGTCACTTCTTCTCCATTTGGAGCGCCCAGTATCCCGGCATCCTCTCGGCCGACGCTCGAATCTGAAGCCACTCTGGCCGGCAGCCGATATCTTTATGGTGCCGACCAAGGGGCGGAGAAGAGGGGCGGGGCTGCTGCTGGAGCTGCTGCTTGTTTGAACTCTGAGAGCCCGGGGTGGGTACGGCTGAGCCTCCGCGAGGGACGGGGTTGGGGGGACTGGGGGGGGGGAAGGGGGGGACGGGGGAGAAGGGGGAGGGGGAGGGGGAGGGGTGGACGCCGCAGAACTGCGTGCTGCGGTGGGAGACCGGAGACGGGGACCACCTGAGTCTGATGCCTGGCGGGTCCGGTTGCGGGTGGGAGGTAATGCTGGAACGTAAGGCACGCGGCAGCCAGGAGCCTGCCTGGTGCGTGTGACCCACGAGCTAGCACTGTCCCGCGGCCCTAAGGTCTGCGAGGAGATCCCCCTCCGGCTTCGCGCTGTTTGTAGATCCCCCTAGACCCCAGCCCTCCGCCTAGGCTCCGCGCCCCTGGCCTTTTTCTGGTCAAGGGTAGGATTCCGGGGGTCTTGACTGAGGAGCCCATTGCTGTCCTTAACCGGTGTAAGAGCCCTTCGCTTCCCGGAGCTCTTGAGGCTTGAATGCTGAAAGTGTGACATGGTCCCTTCCCTGCAGCCTGGTCCATTTTTTAAAATGACATTTAAAAAATTATTGCATCACACCAGCCTCAGAAAAGGATGTGTGGGAACTTCTGAGGCTTCAAACATGTTGAAATTCAGAATTTTGTTTTATTCGTAATGGGCATAGAAATTAAACATTTTAAGTGCAGACATCTGATGGCTATAAAAAGTTTCAGTGAAAGTCAGCAAGATTTGTGTTTCTTTGTCAGTTGCATCAGATTTGGCATCTGCTTTGATATTTTTCCATTAAAGAAATTAAATAATTAAGTTTCACAGCAACTACAGTGAAGGAGACTTACTGGTAAAGCATAATAAAGGCCGTTTCTGGAATTTGGACCAAGTTTTGACCTTAGGTTTTTGCATATAATTTGTAAGGTTGTTGGGGGAGAGAGAAAGTTAAAACAAATGACATTTACTTAGAGAATTTATCAGCTATTTGTTTTGACAGAAATAATGTCTAAGAGATTATTAGCAAGCAATACATGATAACGTATAATTAAAGTGACCAGCTAATTATGTGTTTGTGGAATTCAGGAAGGAGAAGAGTACTGCTGTGTGTACTCTGAAGGCCCCAAAGTTAGTGGCATTTGCTCTAAGGAGGATGGGGTGTGACAAAGTTTGGCCATGGCAGAAAGTGGCTTCTGCAAGTCGTAGGTAGAAATTTATAATATGTCGGTTATGTCAGAGAAGTCATCCCAAACAGCATCTTTAGTTTTAGTTCATAGGCTGAGGATTGATTATGTGCTTACCCCTTGTATTAGTAAAATGGGATATTTATTAAATACCTTGAGCACATTGAATTTTATGCATGACAAGTTTAAAAGAAAATTATAATCACTACTCTTAAGAAATCTTCTCAATCAAAGTGGATATGTAAAAGAAACTTAAGGCTTATGAATTTAGGAGGTTCAGGAATCCGTTGTATTTGTAGGAGGAGGAATAAGAAGTGGAAACGGAAAGAAAAAGTTTAAGAAAAAAATGGGTACACTTAGGTGTATTATCCAGAGACAATGAGTAATACAGGAAGAACACTTAGTAAATATTTCTTTCTCTAATACTCAGAATCTAGGCCAGATGTTAAATATCTCCACCAGTAGTTGGAATAGAATAGATACCAGAAGTGTGGGTTCTGGAACTGCAATTATACCTTTCTTAAAAATAGAAATAGTACTGTTCTCAGAATCTATTGTGTAACAACTTACACCAAAACTTAGAAGCATAAAACAGTGAACAATAATTTCATTCTTTCTGTGGGGTCAAGACTTAGCTGGGCGATTCTGGCCCAGGGTCTCATGAAGTTGCAGTCGGCATGTTGGCAGTGGCTGTGGGCATCTGAAGGCTTGACTGGGGCTGAAAGATGTTTCCAAGTTCACTGTAAGCTTTTCCTTCCTCTTTCATCAAGCAAGCTGTTTTGTACTTTCCTTTGATAAAATACATTCATATTATACCCATTATGTATAATATATGTGTTCCTGTTCATAAACCATGATACAGTTATTTGTAAACAGTAAATTTTGCTTTTTGAGGTCGCTTTAAATTTGAATCATGTAAATTGTTCAAGTAATCTTTTGATTTTTCGCTTTGCTCATGACACTTTATTAGCCAACTAATCCTTTTAAAATCTGAACTCATCATGTAAAATGTAAGGGTTAGTAGTTTGGGCATGGTGGTTTATGCCTGTAGTCTGAGCACTTTGGGAGGCCAAGGTGGGAGGATCACTTGAGGCCAGGAGTTGAAGACTAGCCTAGTCAACACAGTGAGACCCCCATCTCTACAAAACATTTAAAAAACAAAAAATTAGCCAAGTATAGTTGTGCATTTCTGTAGTCCTAGCTACTTAGGAAGCTGAAGCAGGAGCCCCTGAGTTCAAGGTTACAGTGAGCTATGATCATGCCACTACACTTCAGCTTAGGTGACAGAGCTACCTTGCCAAAAAAAAAAAAAAAAAAAAAAAAGTAAGGTTATTAACATTTAAATATATATTGTAATTATTTAAAATTGCTCCCTGAGTGAAAGAAGATACGATGCACTGGCTTTATAAGGACATCATGAAATTTGCAGTTAAGAGGATATTGGCTTTTTATTTTTGTCTTCCTTCTGGAACGAGAGTTGAAAATAAATTTGTAATTAGATCAGGCTCAGTGGCTCACTTCTGTAATCTCAGTGCTTTGGGAAGCTGAGACAGGAGGATCACTTGAGGCCAGGAATTTGAGACCAGCCTGAACAACATAGAGGGACCCTGTCTCTTCAAAAAAAAAAGAAAAAGAAAAAATTATCCAAGCTTGGTGGCACTTGCCTGTAGTCTCAGCTACTCAGGAGGCTGAGTCAGGAGAATTGCTTGAGCCTAGGAGTTAGAGGCTACAGTGAGCTAGGACCATGCCACTGCACTCTAGCCTGGGCAACAGAGTAAGACTTTGTTTCTACGACAGGAAAAGAAAATTTGTGATTAAATGTATACATAAACATGGGTTTAGTTAGACATCTGTGTAGTCTGTGCCCAGCCTAGGTTCTTCTCATACCTGAATGGCCTTCTTTCTCCTTAGGGCTAACTTACAGGCCATACCTTACTGAAGGAGGGGAATATTTCTGCTGCCACTGCTGCTGCTGCTCGGGGTTGGCCATTAATTCAAGTTTTCAGTGTCCCAGTTTCAGTCCAGCTAAGTGGATAAGGGCATTTATTTTTTGTTCAAAGGGACATTTAATCAACTTTAAAGTTATATGCATCAAGTATTTAAATATGTTGACTTCTTTATCCATTGAGGTGTTGAATGTTTATTTTCTAAAGAAGATGATTCATAATTTGTGATGCTATAAATCCTGAGGTTTATAGAAAGGATTCATGACTGTGTAATGGAGGCATGTTTTGCATTTTTTGCATTTAGGTCACATCTCTTGGTTGAGAGTACCTGGAAATCATTATTTCCAGATCCTGGAAGAATCTATAGAAAATAATCCATCTTAATGCTTTAGAGAACAATTTTCATTATTGCAAATGACCAAGAATGAGGATTGTTGTTGACTCCATTATCATATAAACAATCGTTGTTATCTGCATAGTAAGTATTCTTCACATAAGGAATCTGCATACGTTATTTCATGTGAAGATATAGAAATCTTTAATATGGACTTTTCTTGTATCTGTTATTATATAACTATGAACAAATTGTTTTTATATTATGCCATAAATTTGATTTATGAGATTGGGTGTAATTTTATTAATACCAATTAGTGTTATATATTTAATATGTTAATATGTGTATAATGTTATAAATTTTTTTATTATATTTTTAAATGATACTTTTAAGAGGCTGACTTTAATAATCAAGTATGAGTTGTTTAATTACTTCTGGCTTCAACTTTTCAAAGTAGCTTTATTGGTTTTATGGTCATAATAGTAAGACTTTGAAATTTTTCAAAAATTCAAAAAAAGAAAAAAAGTAATGATTATATTTGTAGCCCACCACTGAAAAATAAACCAAATGATCAGCCTTCCAGATTTTTAAATATACCTGTATGTATGTTTTAACAAAAATGTAATTTTTTACATATTATTTTATAGACTACCTCTTAAAATTTAATATTTGCTGAACATCTTTCTAGGTCAGTAAATATGAGAATAAGTATTTTTCAATGGCTGTGTATTTGTGGGATTTATTTCACTAGTGCCATATTTTAGACATATATATTGTTTTAAATTTTTTCTTCTTGTAAGCAATGCTATGCTGAACATTCATATATAGCTCTTCATATTTATCTAATTATTTCCTTATTTTCCTAGAATTGGAAATGTAGCCTCAAAAGTGTTTGCTTATTTTTTATGGTTTTTGATTCATAGTCAAATTGACCAATAGAAAAGTTATACTACGTTATACTCTTGCTAATAATCTTTGAGAGTGATCATTTTTTCCCTACTCCTACTAACACAGAATGTTAGTAATCTTTTGTCAGTCTTACATTGAAATCTCATTGTTTTAATTTGAATCAACTGATTACTAATAAAGTTGAAATCTTTTCATGTTTTTTGACCATTTGTATTTCTTTTCCAAATTGTTTTTTCATGTACATTGCCCACATTATTATTGGAATGCTTATTATTTTTTATTAATTTTAAGAGCCCTTAATACATTAGGGCTACTAATCTTTCTCTGTCATAAATGTTCTAAATTTCCTCCATTTATCTGTCTTTAATTTTGCCATGCAGAAGCTTTACATTATTGTGTAGTCATGCCTATCAGATTTTTAAAAATAATTTTGAGCTCCTCTAGCTAGCTGGACTATATAGAATTCTGTTTAAAATTCATATAAATACCCTAAATTTGATAACCCAGTTGATTACAAAAGCTATCTAACCATGAAAGTTTTCCAGGCAGCTAATCAACCAAACTGATTCCCTTTCTTAATTTAATCAGAGAAACATATGGGTGTGACATTTTAAAATCTAAAGTTATATATATATAATTACATAATACAGACTGAAAGTTGATTATCCAATCCAGGTTTTGTCTGATGATTGATTTTCTTCAGTGATATTTAGTAATTATAGCCTTTTCTACCTACCTGTATAGACAGGTCGTTTCCTGTTCAATATAATATATTTGGGAGGTTCCTCTTCCAATCCATTGTGAAGGAAGATAGAACCCATGTTCTTCTATACAGGTGTTCCTTTACTTATGATGGTGTCATGTCCTGATAAACCCATTGTAAGTCAAAAATTTCATGAGTTGAAAATACGTTAATGCCCACAAACGCACTGTAGAGTCAAAAAATAATAAATTGAACCATCGTAGGCCGAGGCTATCTGTATATACTGAAAAGGCTGTATACTGTACTGTCTTCTCCAGCCTCACAACTTGGGTGTGGGCATGTGACCTAGACTTAGCCAATTCGACACATACCTTGCCCCACTCCAAATTTTGTATTGAGAGCAAGGAAATAAATACTGCCAAGAATCTTTTATAGCATCAGCAGACAGGGCAGTACTGGCAGCAGTGCCATTGGTAATATCTGGTGACAGGAGTTTGGGCAGTGCAAGCTAGACTTGGTGGCAGGGAGATCATCAGACTAGTTGTCTGGTATTGTTTTGACTGAAGTTCTTGAGGGATAGTTTTGAAGCCTGGTTTTCAAAACCTGATAAGTCTGTAATTTCCCAATATCCTTATTTGTTTTTGTTGTTTTTCAGACAGGGTCTCACCCGGTCACTTAGACTGAAGTGAAATAGGGTGATCATAGTTCATTCCTGCAGCTTCACATTCCTGGACATGTGATCCTTCCACATCAGCCTCCCAAGTAACTAGGACTACAGGTGTACACCAGCACGCCTGGCTATTTTTTTTTTTTTTTTTTCTAGTACAGATCGTCTGTGTTGCCCTGACTGGTCTAAAACTCCTGGCCTCAAGCAGGCCTCCCGCCTTGGCCTCACAAAGTGCTGGCTTTACAGGTGGAAGCTACCACACCTGGCCCCAAAAATTTTAATTTTTTTTTTTTTTTACTTACACAAAAATGTTTTTGCCAAATATTTTGCCCTTCCTTGCACTTAGAACCCTAACTGATAACGAGATCTGGGTTAAATAATGCATCATTCCTCTACCAGTTTGGAATTCTGTACACATTTCTCCCCACCATATACACACTGGGTCTGGTTCTTGATTTTGTATTCACCTTTCAGTACTCACATTACACTACTTTTTTTCAAAAATTTGTTAGCATGTACTCTTTCAAATAAAATTTTAAATTATTTTGTGAAGTTCCTAGAAGAAAATCCCTTTAGGATTTTGATTAAAATTACATTATGTTTATAGATTAATTTGGAGAGAATAACACCACCAATGTTGTCTTCTTTTTTTTTTTTTAAATGAGGCAGAGTTTCACTGTTGTTGCCCAGGCTGGAATGCAATGGCGTGATCTCGGCTCACTGCACCCTCTGCCTCCCAGGATCAAGCGATTCTCCTGCCTCAGCCTCCCGAGTAGCTGGGATTACAGACATGTGCCACCACACCTGGTTAATTTTTGTATTTTTGGTAGAGACAGGGTTTCCCCATGTTGGTCAGGCTGGTCTCAAACTCCTGACCTCGGGTGATCTGCCTGCCTCGGCCTCCCAAAGTGCTGGGATTATAGGTGTGAGCCACTGTGCCCGGCCCAACGTTGTCTTCTTATGCAAGAAAACGGTAGGCTTGTGTATCAGTTAGGATCCATCAAAGAAGCAGAACTCCTTTCTGAGCTAAAGACCTGTGGAATTGTGGGAGGTAGTAGAGCAATCTGCAGACTGTTGCCTCCGAGTCTCTTGTTTAGCTTGAAGTTGCTGCAGACCAGCTAGACTGGCAGTCAGGCAGGGATACCGGATGTGGATGAGACCAAGGACAAACTGAAACCCTTGGGGGACAAAATGAAACCTGCATCAGCCTCTCACCAACCCTAGTTTTGTTGCTTGGGTAACCTGCAGGAGAGAATGACACTTTTGATGTCAGAGCTGCACTTTGGGCCCAGGATTTGGGGAAGTGGAGAGAAGGTCTGATGGGAGTTGAAGGAGCTGCAGGTCCAGCTTCTTCCCCATGCCAGCAAGGAGAGCTAACAGATCAGCAGCACATGCAACCTTCACAATGTGCTCTGCATTGACCTTCACAGTGTAAAAGATAACGTTGCTTCATTTGTGACTTCCACATAATGTCTCCTGTAGCCAACAGTACCCAGAACTATATAAGGAAGGAAATTCTGGGAAATGTTTTTAAGTCCAACTTAGCTGAGTTGATATAGTAGAAAGCGACTAGAGCTCTAGTTAATTGATCTTTTTCATCTTTTAATAAAGTTTTATCATTTTCTTCATATGCATTCCCTGTTTAGTTTAATTCTTGCTATTTTAATTCTTGGTATTTTGAGTTGCTGTTGTGAATGTTCATTTTCCCATCTTTATTCTTATGATTATTGCTATTATATTGAAAAATTATTTTAGTTCATAACTTGAAAAACCACATTTTTCAACTTAAATTCCAAGTTTTCTGTTGGTTCTCTTGGGTAGGCAGTCATTTCACCTGCAAACTAATGTAATTTTCTTTTTCTTCTTGATAATGTAATGATAGATTTTCTTCCCTCCATCTCCTGCCTTTATTCTTTTTCCTCATTACATTGATTAAAACTGCCAGAACAATGTTATAATAGCTATACTGTTTCTTACTTTTAAGGCAATGTTTCTGGGTTATCATCATTTTCATTCCTAAACCAAATGGTTTCATCATTCTTTGTAAATTATTGGTTCTCAATGTTTAGTGAACATAAGACTTACCTGATATGCATACTTACTAAAAATGCAAATTCACAGGAATGGATGTTACATTTTACTGAATCCTTTCAAAGTATTTAATATGTAATACCTGGTACAAAACAGATAAAATATATGATAATTTTTCATTGATTCATTTAACAAATATTGATTTAGCCCTTACTATGTACTGAAGATGTAATGATAAACAAAGTAGACAAAGTCTTTACTCTCTGAGCTTTTGTTTTCTTTCCTGAAATGTTTGCAGAGGATAAATACTTGAAAGATAGGCAAGTCTTTTGGACCTAAAGGTATTACTTGCACCACCGTGTAATTTTTTAACCTGTTAAAATGTGGTGAATTATATTGCATGTGGTCAGATAATTTAGCCTGAATGTTTTCATTTTTTAAATTTTGTTGAAGTTTTCTTGTGGTTGAGTGAATGGTGAACTTTTTTTAATTTTTAATTTTTGTGGGTACATAGCGTGTGTGTATATATATTTATGTATATATATGAGGTACATGAGATGTTTTGATACAGGCATGCAATGTGAAATAAGCACATCATAGAGAATGGGGCATCCATTCCCTTAGACATTTATTCTTTGAGTTGTAAACAATCCAGTTACACCTTTATTTTAAAATATACAATTAAGTTATTATTGACTGTAGTTACCTTGTTGTGCTATCAAGTAGTAGGTATCATTCAGCCTTTCTATTTTTTTTTTGTGCCCATTAACCATCCCCACCATCCCCACCACCCCCTGCTGCCCCCAGCCCCCACTACCCTAACCAGCCTCTGGTAATGATCCTTCTACTCTACGTCCATGAGTTAAATTGTTTTGATATTTAGATCCCACAAGTAAGTGAGAACATGTGATGTTTGCCTTTCTGTGCCTAGTTTATTTTCCTTGACAAAATGTTCTCCCCTTCCATTCATGTTGTTGCAAATAATTGGATCTCATTCTTTCTTATGGCTGAGTAGTAAGTACATTGTGTGTATGTACCACATTTTCTTTACCCATTCATATGTTGATAGACAGTCTGCTTCCAAATCTTTACTATCGTAAACAATGCCGCAAGAAACATAGGAGTACAGATATCTCTTTGATATACTGATTTCATTTCTTTTGGGTATATACCCAGCAGTGGGATTGCTGGATCATGTGGTAGCTCAATTTTTAGTTTTTTGAGAGACCTCCAAACTGTTCTCCATAGTGGCTGTACTAATTTACATTCCCACCAACAGTGTACAAGCGTTCCCTTTTCTCCACATCCTCATCAGCTTTCTTTATTGCCTGACTTGTGAATATAAGCAATTTTTACTGCAGGAGATGATATCGCACCATAGTTTTGATTTGCATTTCTCTGATGACCAAAAATGTTGAACACCTTTTCATATGCCTGTTTGCCATTTGTATGTCTTCATTTGAGAAATGTCTATTCAAATCTTTTGCCTATTTTTGATTAGATTATTAGATTTTTTACCTATAAAGTTGTTTGGGCTCCTTATTTATTCTAGTTATTACTCCTTTGTAAGATGAGTAATTTACAAATATTTTTTCCCATTCTCTGTGTTTTTTTCTTCACTTCATTGATCGTATCCTTTGCTGTGCAGAAGCATTTTAGCCTGATGTGATCCCATTTGTCCAGTTTTGTTTTGGTGACCTGTACTTGAGAGGTATTGCTCAAGAAATTTTTGTCCACATCAATGTCCTGGAGATTTTCCCAATGTTTTCTTGTAGTCATTTATAGTTTGAAGTCTTAGATTTAAGTTTTTAATTCATTTTGATTTGATTTTTGAATATGGCGTGAGATAGGGGTCTACATGTCTAGTTTTCCCAGTACCATTTGTTGACTAGACTATCTTTTCCCCAGTGTATGTTCTTGGCCCCTTTGTCAAAAATTAGTTCACTGTAACCATGCAGATTTGTTTCTGGGTTCTCTATTCTGTTTCATTGGCTGATGTGTCTGTTTTTATGCCAGAACCATGCTGTTTTGGTTACTATAGCTCTGTAGTATAACTTGAAATCAAGTAATGTGATTCTTCCAGTTTTGTTCTTTTTGCTTAGGACAGCTTTGGCTATTCTGGGCCTTTTGTGGGTCCATATAAATTTTAGGATTTTTTTTCTATTTCTGTGAAGAATGTCATTGGTATTTTGATGGGGATTGCATTGAATCTATAGATTGCTTTGGGTAGTATGGACATTTTTACAATATTGATTCTTCCAGTCCATAAACATGGAATATTTTTCCTTTTTTTTTTTTTTGGTGTCCTCTTAAATTTCTTTCTTCACTCTTTTATAGTTTTCATTATAGAGATCTTTCACTTCTTTGGTTAAGTTAATTTTTAGGTATTTAATTTTATGTGTGGCAATCATAAATGGGATTACTTTTAAAATTTGTTTCACTTTGTTCAATATTGGCATGTAGAAATGCTAGTGATTTTTGTATGCTGCTTTTGTATCCTGCAAATTTACTAAGCTTGTTTATCTTCTCTCTTTTATCTTACCACTTTTTTTCTTAGTTAGTCTGGCTAAAGGTTTGTCGATTTTGTTTAACTTTCCAAAAAACCAACCTTGTGTTTCATTGATCTTTTGTATTTTTTTATTTCTATTTTATTTATTTATTCTCTGACCTTTATTATTTCTTTTCTTCTACTAATTTTGGGCTTGGTTTGCTCATGCTTTTCTAGTTTAATACTTTTAATAGTTTTCTTGTGGCATCTTTAGGTTTTTTCCAGATATAATGTCATATCATCTGCAAACAGGGTAATTTGACTTCATCCTTTCCAATTTGGATGTCCTTTATATCTTTCTCCTATCTGATTGCTCCAGCTAGGTTGTCTATTACTGTTGAATAACAGTAGTGACAATGGGCATCCTTGTCTTGTTCCAGATCTTAGAGGAAAAGCTTTCAATTTTCCCCTATTCAGTGTTGTGAATGCTAAATATCTGAGACAGGTCTCAATCAGTTTAGGAAGTTTATTTTGCCAAGGTTAAGGATGTGCCCCTTGAAACAGCCTCAGGAGGTCCTGATGACATGTGCCCAAAGTGTTCAGGGTACAGCTTGCTTTTATACATTTTGGGATTCATGAGACATCAGTCAGTATGTGTAAGATATATGTTGGGGCCGAGCACAGTGGATCACACCTGTAGTCCCAGCACTTTGGGAGGTTGAGGTGGTAGATCACCTGAGGTCAGGAGTTTGAGACCAGCCTGGCCAACATGGTGAAATCCCATCTCTACTAAAAACACAAAAATTAGCTGGGCATGGTGGCACACTCCTGTAATACCAGTTACTCTGGAGGCTGAGGCACGAGAATCACTTGAACCTGGGAGGCAGAGGTTGCAGTGAGCTGAGATTGCACCACTGCCTTCCAGCCTGGGCAGCAGAGTAAGACTCCATCTGGAAAAAAAATTAAAAAAAAAAAAAGATGTATGTTGGTTCCTTCTGGAAAGGTGGGACAACTCAAAGGGAAGGCTTTCAGATCTTAGGTGGATAAGAGATAAAAAGTTGTTGTGTTATTTTGAGTCCTGTCACAGCCTTTCACTGAATACACAATTTTGTCTGGTTCAGTGAATCTGCATTTTTACGTAAATAGGGCAGAGGAAGCAATCAGATATGCATTTCTCTCAGATAAGCAGGGGGATGATTTACTGTCCTGCACCTGTGAAGATAAGCCATCAGTTTACATTTCCAGAGTGAAATTCAGTGGAACTGTTTCAGGGTAAAGATCTTGAGGTCCACAAGGAATTTCCTTGAGAGCAAATTGTGAGGGAGGTATGTAGCTTTTTATCTTTGTAGCTATCTTATTTGAGAATAAAGTGGGAGGCAGGTTTGCCTGACATAGTTCCCAACTTGACTTTTCTCTCGACTTAGTGATTTGGGGGTCCCAAGATTTATTTTCCTGTCATAGTGTGCTACTAGCTGTGGATCTGTCATATACAGTTTCTATTATGTTGAGGCATGTTCCTTCTATACACAGTTATTTTGGGGATTTTTAAAACAAATAAATGTTTAATTTTATCTAGTCCTTTTTTAGCATCAATTGAAATGATCATATGGTTTTTCCCTTCATTCTGTTGATATGGTGTATCACCCTGATTGATTCGCATATGTTGAACCATCCTTGCATCCCAGGGATAAATCCCACTTGGTCATGATGAATGATCTTTCTAATGTATTGGTGAATTCAGTTTGCTATAGTATTTTATTGAGAATTTTTACATCAATATTCATCAGAGATATTGGCCTGTGGTTTTCTTTTTTGATGTGTCTTTGTTTAACTTGTCAAAAAAACAACCTTGTGTTTCATTAATCATTTAGTATTTTTTTCACTTCAATGTCATTTATATCTTCTCTGATCTTTATTATTTCTTTTCTTCTACTAATTTTGGACTTGGTTTGCCCTTGCTTTTCTAATTAAGATGCACTGTTAGATTGTTCGTATAAAGTTCCTCTTTTTTGATGTAGGCATTTATAGTTGTAAACTTACCTCAGTACTGCTTTTGCCATATCTCATAGATTTTTGCATGGGTATATTATGTTTCCATTATTATTTGTTTCATGAAATTTTTAAGTTTTCGTCTTAATTTCTTCATTGACCCACTAGTCATTCAGGAAAATATTGTTTTATTTCCACATATTTGTATAGTTTCCAAAATTTCTCTTGTTATTAATTTCTAATTTTATTCCACTGTGGTCTGGGAAGATGCTTGATATTATTTCAATTTTTTTGAATGTTTTAAGACTTGTTTTATATAGCATATCCCCGATAATACTCATGTGTTAAGGAAAAGAATGTATATTCTGCAGCTCTTAGATGAAATGTTCTGTAAATATTTATTAGATCACTTTCATCTGTAGTGCACATTAAGTCTTGTGAACCCTCAAAATTTGAAACAGGTCTCAGTTAATTTAGAAAGTTTATTTTGCCAAGGTTGAGGATACACCCATGACACAGCCTCAGGAAGTCCTGATGACATGTGCCCAAGGTGGTCGGGACACAGCTTGGTTTTATACATTTTAGGGAAACATGAGACATCAATCAATATGTAAGAAGTACATTAGTTCCATCCAGAAAGACAGAAACAGCTCAAAGTAACCACCCCCTCCCCAACTGGGGGATTCCAGGTCACAGGTGAGAGACAGATGGTTGCATTCATTTGAGTTTCTGATAAGTCTATTCAAAGAAGGCAATCAGAATATGCCTCTGTCTCTGTGAGCAAAAGGATGACTTGAATAGAATGGGAGGCACATTTGCCCTGAATGGTTCCAAGTTTGAAAGGACCCAAGATATTTTCCTTTCACAGTATGATGTTTCTTTGTTGATTTTCTGTCTGGAAGATCTGCCCAATGCCAAAAGTGGAGTGTTGAAGGCTCTAGCTAGTATTATATTGGGGCCTATCTCTCTCTTTAGCTCTAATAATATTTCTTTTATATATCTGGGTATTGCAGTGTTGGGTGCACATATATTTAAAATTGTTTTATTCTCTTATTGAAATTACTTTTTTGTCATTATACAGTGATCTTGTCTCTTACACTTTTTGTCTTGAAATCCATTTTGTCTAATAATATAAGTATAGCTACTCCTGCTCCTTTTTGGCTTCCCTTAGCATGGAATATCTTTTCCCATCCTTTATTTTCAGTTGATTTGTGTCTTTATAGATTAACTCTGTTTCTTGTAGGTAGCAGATCAATAGGTCTTGGTTTTTCATCCATTTGGCCACTCTATGGCTTTTGATTAGAGAGTTTAGTCCATTTATATTCAATGTTATCATTGATAAGTAGGGACTTACTCTTGCCATTTTGCTGTTTATTTTCTGTGGTCTTTTCTTCCTTCTTCTTCTTCTTCTTTCTTTTTTTTTTTTTTTTTTTTTTGAGACAGTCTCTCTCTGTTGCCCAGGCTGGAGTGCAATGGTGCAATCTCAGCTCACTGTAATCTCTACCTCCCAGGTTCAAGCAATTCTCCTGCCTCAGCCTCCCAAGTAGCTGGAACTACAGACATGTGCCACTACCCAGCTAATTTTTGTATTTTTAGTAGAGCTGGAATTTCACCATGTTGGCTAGGCTGGTCTCAGACTCCTAACCTCAAGTGATCCACTTGCCTTGGCTTCCCAAAGTGTTGGGATATTAGGTGTGAGCCACTGTGTCCAGCATCTTCCTTCTTTCTTTCCTTCCTGTCTTCCTTCAGTGAAGATTATTTCTCTGGGGATGTGATCTACTTTCTTGCTTTTCATTTTTTGTGTATTCATTGTATGTTTTTTGATTTGAGGTTACCATGAGGTTTGCAGATACTCTTACAACCCATTATTTCACCTGATAACAACTTAACCCTGTTCACAAAAACAAACAAACAAAAACAAAACTAAAAACTCTATGCTTTAACTTCATCCCTCACATTTTTGATGTTTCTATTTATGTCTTATTGTACTATGTCTTGAAAAGTTGTAGGCATTAGTTTGGATTGGCTCATCATTTATTCCTTTTACTTAGGATAAGAGTAGTTTACATTCCACATTTACAATGTTATCATATTCTGTGTTTTTTTGTGTGTGTACTTAGTATTACCAGTGAGTTATACCTTCAAATGATTTATTATTGCTTATTAACATCCTTTTTTCTCTTATTGAAGTACTCCCTTTAGCTTTCCTTGTAGGACAGGTCTGGTGTTGATGAAATCCCTCTGTGTATGTTTGTCTGGGAAAGTTTTCATTTCTCCTTCATATTTGAAGGATTTTTTGCCAGACATATTATTCTAAGATGAAAGCTTTTTCCTTCACCACTTTTAATATGTTGTACCACTCTCTCCTAGCCTGTAAGATTTCCACTGAAAAGTCTGCTGCCCGATGTATTGGAGCTCTGTTGTATGTTGTTTCTTTTCTCTTGCTGCTTTTAGGATTGTTTCTTTATCCTTGACCTTTGGGAGTTTTATTACTAAATGCCTTAAGGTGGTCTTCTTTGGATTAAATCTGCTTGGTGTTCTACAACCTTCTTGTACTTGGATAGTGATATCTAAGTTTGAGAAGTTCTCTGTTATCCCTTTCAATAAACTTTCTACCCCTATCTCTCTGTCTCATCTTTATGGCCAATAACTATTAATTTGCTTTTTTGAGGCTGTTTTCTAGATCCTGTAAGTGTACTTCATTTTTTAAATTCTTTTTTCATTTGTCTCCTCTGACTGTATTTTCAAATCCTGTCTTCAATCTCACTAATTCTTCTACTTGATCAGTTTTTCTATTAAAGAACTGTTATATGTAAATTTTCGGTGCCACAAAAGAAGTAGCACTTGAATGTAAATTTCCTCAGCAAGGTAATTTACTTCTACAGAAGGGTGTGGCTCAAAGATGTAACAATGGCGGGTGCACACCTGGACAAGGGAGGGGGAAGGGGTTCTTATTCGTGACAGAGGTAGCTCCTGCTGCTGTGTCATTCCCCTGTTGGCTAGGGTTAGACCACACAGTCTAAGCTAATTCTAATTGGCTATTTTAAAGAGAGCAGGGATACGAGCTGGAGTGGTGGGCTGGATAGTTTGGCTGGAAGGACGGTTATGGGACAGGTTAAAGCTGGTGACCAGAGGTGACTCAGGTCAAAGCAAGTGACCAAGGCAGGTGACCAGAGAAGGTGACCAGGATGAGTCAGGATGGAGCAGGGGACCAGGGGGACAGATGTGAACTACTGATTAGAACTGGTAGAAAAATGTTGATTACTGAAACTACAAGGAAGTTAAACTTTAAAGTGGAGAATTAAAGAATAAGAGTGCTAAACATACTAACATACTGATTCTTTGAAGAGAAACTTGGAGTATACTATATCTGACAATTCCCCATCTTGAATTTTTTACAGTTTTTTTTTTTTCTCTTCAAACTTCCTTAACATGTCTTGGCTTAGTTGTTCTGCTCTCCCTTTGACAGCATCCCTGATGTAATTAATAAACCACCGCTGATCATAATAGATGTAATTTATTTAATTTACATTTTTATTAATTGTCACCTTCAAAAATACTGACTTAAATCCAGCAGCTATTTGATCTCAGGCTTTAAATGTATTCCATAACTCCAGTAGTGTTTATATAAACATGGGGGTTAAAGGACCCATGTGAGGCACTTCTTTTTTTATGATTTTTTTTCTTTTTCTTTTTTTATCGTGTTGATGGAACGCTAGGGTGAAAAGGAATGGCCAGTTGGACTAGAACATGATGCTGCTCTAATTACTTGGCAGAGTACCTAGCAATAGTCCCCTGTAATACCATCACACATTTGCTTGGGGATGAACAAGGGCAGATTGATTGGTAAGCTCTTGAAAAGGCTTGGTTTCACAACCCTCTGTTAAGTCTTCAAGGAATGCCAACTTTTCCCCCCTGCCGTGAAAGGCACAAGGTGAAGTTAACATTGGGGGCTGGAGGCCAGATGGTCCTTGGGGGCTGACCCGCAAGGCTCTTAACCTTGGGGAACAGCAGTGAAAAAGCCTTGCATGACTTATCGCCCCAGGCTGTGGAGTTCAGGAAGAGAAGCTACCATACAGCTTGTGCCTGGTCTGTGAGAGGAACACCCAAGTGGAAAGGGGAAATCTGGGTCTCTGGCCTGCCTGTTACACAAGCGTAACAGTCACTCGTTTAGCATGCAAACAAAATATCTAATCCATTCCAGCCAAGCATTTGCGTTCTGATACCCTGCCTGTTTCAGTTGCTATAGTTTGTTTTAAATCTTTAACCTCTACAACAACTACTTTGGTTTTATCATTGGGTAGGTAATGAGAGAAGGTTTGGTTAGGAGAGAGGTTAAAAGATGGAGAAGAGAGTGCAGGAGGTGAGGAGGCAATGAAGCACATTTTGAAGGATTCTGTGGGGTCCTTCCCTGAGACTTTTGCTCCTAGACCATAAAATGGCTTAATGAAGGGGGAGAATGTTGGGAAGCAGAGATGGTAATCTGTCTGCCAATGGGGAGGGGTAACTCCTTTAGTAAAATGAATATATGGTTTTAAGAAACTGCAAGTACTAGTTGGGGTGTCCATCCTTTGTCTTTAGTATTTTGTAGAGTATTGGACCAGCTTTGGCAGAGAAGCTCTGTTCTAGGAGGACAAGATTTCCAGTTTATACTGGAGTCTTTGTCAAACTCTTCTGAAACTAACTTATTCCAGTTAACAGATTTTTATTTTTGTCTGAGAAGAGTTAGGAAGGATGAGTTGCCTCTGACTTGGCAAGTCTCCACAGGGTATAACAAGGCAATCATCAAATATAATAGTTTGAGCTGAAATTGACTTGGTTACATTAATAACTAGGTGATCAGCAATAGAGCGAGGAAAGAAGAAGGAGTAATAGAATAGATGAAAGAGAGTTAAATTTTTCTTAGCTTTAGTTTGGTAGGGTTTTCCCCCTGCGACTATGGCCCATAACTCTGGAAGGTGGGGCGCTTTCTTGACTTGGGTGTGATGGGTCCGTCCTTTTTCTGCTGTCTGGATTGCAGTTTCAGTAGTTAGGAACACTAGGTAAAGTCCTTCCCAGGCCGGTTTGAGCTTTTCCTTCTCTCCAACTTTTGACAAGGACGTCGTCCCCAGGCTGTGTGCTGGAAACTCCACGGGTCGTTATCTTTGCTAAAAGACCTTTAGTTCTGAGGGAAGGGAAAGTGGAAGATAAATCAAGTATATATTATTTTTGAGAAACTGATTTTTTGTTTCAAATGCAGAGAAATTAGTGGTAGAATGTCTTTTTGGGGAGCAGTTTAGACTCTTAACAGGGTAATAGGCCTTCCTACTTGTCCTGATGAAGGTGGGTGCCAAGGAGTATGGTATTTCCATGTTATTTCCAGTACCTGGTCTAATTTCCCAATAACATATGCAATAAAATGAGTCCCATTATCCGAACCAATAAATACTTCACACGGTCAATGGGAGGCATCTTTGTGTAATTAATCTGGATACTTTGGAATGGCCTTAAAGCCTGGATTCCTTCCCCAAAGGGGTAATTTTTTTATAGTTTATTTTCTTACATACTAAGCAACTGTCTATAACCCGTTTGGCCAGGGTATAAATTCTTATGTACCCATAAACTCTGAGGACTGCATCGCACATGGCTTGGGGCCCCCAATAGGTCCTTTGATGCAGTTGGAACCAAATTCCTTTTAATACCTGATCATAAGTTAAGATTTTTATAAACTCTTTTTAACTGTATATAATTTTTGTTAAAGAGCAGGTTAGTGCTTTAAAAAAGAAAAAAAAAAAAACTGTTGCGCTTTTATTTTAATGTCCAGTTCACAGAAAAACTGGGTGATCTCCCTTTAACTTTAGTCAATATGTTTACATAGAATTTCCTTTATAATTAACATTTTAAAACTTGCTTAAACCTTCAAAATAATTTTTTTTACTTCTTTTTAATGTAGGTAGAAATCTACATTCTTATGCCTCCTTATAATCCTTTTACCAAAAGTATATTTTTCTTTTCTTGCACATAAACTGTTTCTTCAATAGATTTATATTCTGGAGGCCTAATTACTTTTAAATTATACGAATTTCTTGCATAAATTCCCTTTTGTAACATTTTTCACAACTTTAGCAATCTTCGATATACCTCAGCTTTCTGACTTCTTGTAAACGTCCCTTTCTTTAAACAGCCGGTTAATTTATTTTAAGACAAGAATTTATCAAGATTTTTTTTAACATAAATTCTCCCTTTTTTTGTCTAAGATGATAACCATTATTTTTCAAAGCAAACTTTCTTCATGTCTGTGGACTAGACTACCTAAGGCCACAAGATTAGAAGTTAGGATAATTATTAGGCAATTCTACTTCTACAAGAATTCCCCTATTAATTACTGAATATCCATTGTGTCTTTTTCCCTTAATCACCCAGAAGGAACCATTTAAACCTGCTGGGTTAAGGGAATTATTAGTGGATAATATCAAATTGGTGTTTTTTTTTTTCTAACAGAATAGCCCTATACTTTAAGATTTTTGAGTGAGTCAGCTACCTTTTGCCTTTTCTTTTTTCTTGTTCTTTTTTGTTGTTGTTGTTGTTGTTTTTGGGATTTGTTTATTTATTTATTTATTTGACTTAACGATAGTTCTGACCTGGTGAGGTATGCTCACAAAGAGGTTTCCTTTAAATGTTTTGTTTTGTTTTGTTTTTACTTTTTTCCATTAGCAAAGCAGTTGCTGCCACAGATTGAATGCATTTGGGCCATCTGCAGGCCACTGGGTTAAGGATTTTCAACAGGAAGGCTACAGGCTGTCAGTGGCCTCCGTGCCTTTGGGCAAGTATTTTCAAGGCTATGCCCTATTTACACTGACAAAAAGATGTAATGGCTGCTTCAGGAGGGCAAAGCTAGGACAGAGGCAGTTACTAATAGATGTTTTAACCTTTCCACTTGTTGAATTTCTGGTAATGCCAAATGAGGGGGTTTGGCCTGTCTTGTATTAGCTTTTTGTATAAGGGCTTTGTTTTTAGGGCATAAGAGTCTATCCGTGGATGACAGTATCCAACTAATCCTAAAATTTTCTAAGTTCTTATTTAGTCTCCAGCAGAGACAAGAGTATGATGCCTTTAATCCATCTAAGTTCAATTTTCCATTTACCTTTACTAATTAAATGACTTGTTCTAATATTTGACTAAATAAATTTGGAGACTCTGCAAACCCTTAGGGCAAGACTGTCTGTTGGTATTGCTATTTTCAACTGGAGTGAGGGTTTTCTCACTCAAAGGCAAATAGGTCCTGCCTGTCCTCTGCCAACGGACAAGCCCAGAAGGCATCTTTTAAATCTATTACTGTAAACCACTGGTGATTGTAGTAGCATAAGGATTGGGAATAACAGGGTTTAAGAAGCATCACAGAGAAGACCTTCAATTGTCAAGTTTAGGTTTTCAATTAATTCTGGCTTTTAAAGGAATAGGGCACATTGCTTTCTCTTTACTACTTCTATCTCTCCTGTTTTTTCCTCTCTCTCATTGACTCTTTGTCTCTCTCTCTCTCTCTCTCTCTCTGATTTCCTGTTTTTTCTGTCAGTCTTTCTCCTGTAGGATTTTTTTTCCTCTCTTAGAAGCTTTTTTACAGGTTTATCTTTCTAGTTCTCTATTTTTTGTAATTTCTTGTTAACATTTGGCCAATTGTTATTGACAAAATGAAGTTTTAACATTCCCTGCCCAAAAGGATCCTCGAGACCTAGACCAACTTATTTTCCTGCTTATTTTCTCAGTGGGCTGCATTGTTATTGTCCCACCAGGGGGTCTTGGGTGGGAAATTTTTGATCTGCTCTAGGAATGTTTTGGCTGGGAAGGGATGTTCACGTTCCTAGGCTCCCATAGCAGCTCTAAGGATCATACCTCTTTTTTTTTCCCCCAAGAAGATAGGAAAGGGAAGTTGTGAATATCTTTTTTACATTGCTCTAGCTCATGTTGAAGTCCTTTTAGGGAAGGGTGCTCAGGCTGGTAGTGACTGGGCTCTTGGGACAGTTTCCAAGAGATAGGGGTATAAGGAGGGGGACAATAAGGATAGGAGAAGAGTCTGGGACAGCAGCTGCTTTTCTTGTTCTTGGTCCCTTCATTATTCTTCTAATATTTTAACATTAGGCCTAGGAGATTATTAGGGGAATATTATTGTTGCTAGCTTTATCCTTTTTTATCCCTTACCCTACTTGTGTTTCCCATTTTGGGGGTAAGGCTCAATTTCCCTTACCAGAAATGTCTCGCCTTTTTTTTTTAAACCCCCCAGACACCTCGACCAAAGAATACTTCACTGCCCCTCCACGGCTTCTTTTACTTTTGTATATCCCGACCAAGGAATCACCACCTCTCCACAGCTACTCTTACCTTGGTCTGTCCCGACCACCAAGGAAATACTTTGCCGGCTCCCGGGCATTTTCTTCCTTGGTCTATGCTCAGATTTGCATGGTCACCACGGTATGTGAGGATCCTTTACCCCAGGTTGCCTGCCAGTTTCTTTTCTGCATTGCTGAGAGTACGGGCTTATTCCTTGCCTCGGGTGGGTCCTGACTACTCACTCATGAGGCCACTGTAACGAGGCAGCAGAGGCATGCCTCCTCACAAGAGAGAACCAGAGACTGCCCCTGGAGGGGGAATGGGTGCCCGTATGGGCCACCAATTGTTATATGTAAATTTTTTCGGTGCTGCCAAAGAAGTAGCACTTGAATATAAATTTCCTCAGTAAGGCAATTTACTTCTATAGAAGGGTGCAGCTCAAAGATGGAACAATGGCGCTTGCACACCTGGACAAGGGTGGGGAAGGGGTTCTTATTCCTGATGCCGGTAGCCCCTTCTGCTGTATCATTCCTCTATTGGCTAGAGTCAGACCGCACAGTCTAAGCTAATTCTAATTGGCTATTTTAAAGAGAGCAGGGGTACGAACTGGAGTGACAGGGTGGGTAGTTTGGCTGGAAAGATGGTTATGGGACAGGTCAGAGCTGCTGATCAGAGGTGACTCAGGTCAAAGCAGGTGACCAGAGCAGGTGACTGGAGCAGGTAACCGGGATGAGTAGGACAGAGCAGGGGACTGGGGGAACAGATGTGAACTACTAATTAGAACTGGTAGAAAATGTTGTTTACTGAAACTGCAGGGAAGTTAAACTTTAAAATGGAGAATTAA
The DNA here is from genome assembly GCA_036589455.1 of Ateles fusciceps. Lineage (NCBI taxonomy): Eukaryota > Metazoa > Chordata > Mammalia > Primates > Atelidae > Ateles > Ateles fusciceps. The sequence continues at coordinate 189,861 of JAZHEH010000572.1, forward strand.
ATAATAAGAGAGCTGAACATACTGACATACTGATTCTTTGAAAAGAAACTTGGAGTTCACTATATCCAACAGGACTATGGTGTATTCTTCAGTATGCCAGTTGGATTTTTGGCTCCAGAATTTCTGCTTGATTCTTTTTAATTATTTCAATCTCTTTGTTAAATTTATTTGATAGAATTCCAGTTTCTTTTCTGTGTTATCTTGAATTTCTTTGAATTTCCTCAACTATTTTAAATTCTCTGTATGAAAAGTCACATATCTCTGTTTTCCAAGATTGGTCTCTGGTGCCTTATTTCGTTCATTTGGTGAGGTCCTGTTTTCCTGGATGGTGTTGATGCTAGTAGATGTTCTTCAGTGTCTGGGCATTGAAGACTTAGGTATTTACTGTAGTCTTCATTGTCTGGGCTTATTTGTACCCGCCCTTCTTGGGAAGATTTTCCAGATATTTGAAAGGACTTGGGTGTTATAATCTAAGCTATATCTGCTTTAGGAGGCATTCTAAGTCCAGTAATGCTGTGGTTCTTGCAGACTCATAGAGGTACTGCCTTGGTGGTCATGGACAAGATCTGGGAGAATTCTCTGGATTACCAGGCAAGGACCCTTGTTCTCTTCCTTTACTTTCTCTCAAAGAGTCTCTCTCTGTGTTCTGAGCCACCTAAATCTAGGGTGGAGTATCCCAAGCACCCCTGTGGCCATCACTACAATGACTGTGCTGGGTCAGACCTGAACCCAGCATGGCACTGGGTCTCACCCAATGCCTGCTATAATCACTTCCTGGCTACTGCCTGTGTTTGCTCTAGGTCCTGGGACTCTACAGTCAGCCAGTATCAAAGCCAGGCAGGTCTGTGTCCTTCCTTTCAGGGCAGTGAAGTCCCCCAGGGCCCTGGGTGTGTCTAGAGGTGCCACCTGAGAGTCAGAGACTAGAGTCAAAATCTTAGACATCTACCTGGCATTCTATTGCACTGCAGCTGAGCTGGCACTCAAACCACAAGATGCAGTCCTTCCCACTTTGCTCTCACCTTTCAAAGGATCCTGACTCCATAGACACCACCACTCCAGGTCACAAAGAGTACTGCCAGAATACCTCTGATGTCCCTTAAGTGACAAGGTCACTTAAGTCAGCTTGTGATGGATGCTGCCTATTCTGGGACTCACCCTTTAAGGCAGTGGGCTCCTCTCTGGCCCAGGGAAGGTCCAGAAATGCCATCCAATAGTCAAATCCTGGAATCAGGGACCCCAAGAGCCTGCTTGGTGCTCTATCCTCTTATGGCTGTGCTGGTACCTAACATGAAAGAGAAAGTCCCCTTTACTTTTGCCTCTGCTTTTCTCAAGCAGAAGGAGCTTTTCCCTATAGCCACCACAGCTGATAATGTGCTGAGTCTCACCTGAAGCCAGCAAGTCTCAGAGGCTCACCCAAGGCCCTTGATGTAGTACCTGGGTATCACTCCTGGTTATTCAGGGTCCAGGTGATGAATGCTGCCAGTTCTGGGTCCTTTCCTTCAAGGCAGCAGGTTTCCTTCTGGCTCTGAGCATGTCTAGAAATAACAGCTGGGGACTAGAGCCTGGAATGGGAACCTTATGACTCTGACCAGTGTCCTGTCTTGCTGTGATTGAGCTGATATCCTCCTCAAGCAAAAAGAAGTCTTTTTTGGAGCCTCAAGATGTGCAGCATGTAGTTAGGTGAGGGTGGTGCCAGCACGCCTTTGGCTACCCCAAATGGTGTCTCAGTATGTCATATGCCCACCCAGTCCACTGTCTCTGGGTCTAGTTCAGCTCTAGGACTCACCTAAGGGTTGCAGTCCTTATGTCCTACACTGCCTTTCAAATTTACTTTGAGACAGAGGGCACTGTAACGCTCAGTAGCAAGGCTTGCAGAGACTCAAATTTGGACCAATGGAATGGGCATTTCCCCTCTGGCTTGGGCTAATTTAAATGCTCCCTCTGTAGGTGGGTGTCAGCTGAGTTTAGTCTGGTTTTCCTTTCTGCTCTAACAGAACAGCACTGAATTCAGTGCCTCACAACTGCTGTGTTCTCCCTCCCTCAGTGCCCAGAGATACTCTCTGCCACACTGCCACTTCTGGGGTGTAGGGGGAGGGGTGGCAACAGTGATTCAGGACTGTTATTATTATTTTTTTAATCTCTTCTGTGTCTCTTTCACTGATGTGAAGTTAAAACCATATACTATTATTCTCACCTGATGTTTGGTTCTTATGAAGGTGTTTTTTTTTTTTCTGTGTAGATGTTGTTAACTTGTGTTGGGGGATGATCAGTGGAGCCTTCTATTCTGCTATTTGGTTTTGCCTCCCTAGTTCAAATATGTGGTTAACTTTATGAGGCTTCCATGAACATTTGAAAAGAATGTATACTGTTTATAGCAGAAGTCCTCATCCCTGGGCCATGGACCAGTACAGGTCTGTGGCCCTTTAGGAACCAGGCCACACAGCAGGAGGTGAGCAGCAGGCTAGCAAGTGAAGCTTCATGTGTATTTACAGCCACTCCCCATCACTCACATTACCACCTGAGCTCCCCCTCTTTTCAGATCAGTGGCAGCATTAGTTTCTCATTGGAGAGTCAACCCTATTGTGAACTGTGCATGCAAGGGATCTAGGTTGTGTGCTTCTTATGAGAATCTTATGCCTGATGATCTGTCACTGTCTCCCACCATCCAAAGATGGGACTGTCTAGATGCAGGAAAACAAGGTAAGGGCTCCCGCTGATTCCACATTATGGTGAGTTGTGTAATTATTTAATTATATATTACAATGTAATAATAATAAAGTGCACAATAAATGTAATGCACTTGAATCATCCCAAAACCATCCCCCTCCCCAGTCCATGGAAAAATTGTCTTCCACAAAACCAGTCCCTGGTGCCAAAAAGGATTGGGATCACCGCTTGATAGCATATGAAGTTGTACACCTGAGTATGAAATAAAATTTATAAATCATATTATTCAGATTATGCCTTTTTTGACCACTTGATTTAATTTTTTACTGCTATGTTGTTTGACATGTTAGCATCCTCTTACCCCATAGAACTTTATGGTGATATGAATATTTTATCCTTTTCAATTCTAATTGATCATTTTTACCTTGAATTATCTGTTTGCTGTTAATATTACCATTGCTACTTCATTTTGTTTGTAATTCTTAAACATGCATTTTCTTATCTCTTTCTTTTCTATATTGTTAAGACTTTTTATTTGAGGTGTTTTGTTTTGAACAATAACTTAGTGATGTTTTCTTTCATCCCAATCTGATTATGTTTGTCTCTTTATAGAGAAATTTAACACATTCACATTTGTTGTGGTATTTGTATTTTATTTTGTCCCTAATGCTTTTTGCAGAGTTGGGGTTAGCTGGGGGGAAGTAAGGTTTTCTTTTTTTTGTTTTCTGTCTTGCTGTATTGATCGAATTTTTTTTATTTGTCTCCCTTCCTGCTAGAGATTGAGAAGTTCTACTCCTCAGTTTCCCTTACCCCCCAAAATCATACATGGGTGTATAATTTCCGAGGCAAAACTTTTAAAATTCACAGTTGTCACGTAAGTGCCAGAATTTAGCTATGTGTAGAATGCTGTAGTCTATGATCTTTTTGTCTTAGAGTTCTGTAAATGTTACCTCACAATATTCTGACATTTAGGGTTGATGATAATCACATTCTCTTTTGAAGATAACTTTTTTTTTTTGACACAGAAACTCTAAAGTTTTTCTCTTTATTTTTGGAAGAATTTTTTCAATGCCCAACTCTTTGTCTTATATTTTCCCCTTAAGCTTTGGAAAAATTCTTTGCAAATGTTCTCATTTACTAATTTTGATGTTTGAAATATCCGTGCTACTATGCATTGCTTCAGTGCCTAGTAGACTTTGCATTGAGATTTTATTTGAGTACTCAACTTTTTCATTTCCATAGTTTCTTGTTTTTATATTTCTCCTTTTTTACAAAAGCCTGCTGTTTTATAATCAATAAAGGGTACCTTCCTAACTTTTTAACATCTTTGTTGGAGTATAATTGACATGTAATTAACCGTATATGTTTAAAAGATACAGTTTGATATGTTTTGACATATGTATGAAGCTGGGAACCATTAAACTATCACCACAGTCAAGATAATGAACATATGTGTCCCTTACCAAAGTTTTCTTGTGCTCCTTTTTAATTATTCCTGCCTCTACTGTCTCCAGGAAATTATGGATCTGCTTTCTGTCACTATGAATTAGTTTGTATTTTGTAGAATTTTAAGTAAGTAGAATTATACTATATACTCTTTTTAAAAACATATTTCTAGGCCAGGTGTAATGGCTCACACCTGTAATCCCAGTACTTTGGGAGGCTGAGGTGGGAAGATTGCTTGAGGCCAGGAGTTCCAGACCAGCCTGGGTCACATGGTGAAATCCCATCTCTACAAAAAAATTAGCCAGGCATGGTCAACTCTGACTGTGGTTCCAGCTACTCAGGAGGCTGAGGCAGGGGGATCTCATGAGCCCTGGAGGTAGATGCTACAGTGAGCCATATTCACACCAGTGCACTCCAGCCTGGACAACAGAGCAAGACCCTGTCTCAAAAAATAAAGAATTTTTTCATTAAATAAATAAAAATGGAAACATATAGCCAGGGATGATGGCTCATGCCTGTAGTCCCAGATACTCAGGAGGTGAGGTAGGAGGATCACCTGAGCCTAGGATGTCGAGTTTGCAGTGAGCCAAAATGAAGCCACTGCACTCCAGTCCGGGCAACACAGTGAGACCCTGTTCCAAAAATAAATAAGTTTAATAAAAACATTTCTAAATGAAAATTTCAAGCATACAGAAAAGTAGAGAACAATATAATGAACTGCAGTATGCCTATCACCTAAATTTATAATATTTTTGGTGGTTACTTCATTTATTTAATTTTTTAAAACAAATGGACTTTAAGTTTTTGTAAGTTTTTGAAATTAATAAACTTTATAAACTGATATGGTTTGGATTTGTGTCCTCACCCAAATCCCATGTCAAATTGTAATCCCCAGTATTGGAGGAAAGGGCCTGGTGGGAGGTGACTGGATCATGGGGGCAGTTTTCCCCCTAGCTGTTCTCATGATAGTAAAGTGAGTGAGTTCTCACAAGATATGGCTGTTTAAAGTGTGTAGCACCTTCCACTTTGCTCTTCTACTCCAGCCATGTAAGACGTGACTCCTTCCTCTTCACCTTCCACCATGATTGTAAGTTTCTGAGGCCTCTTCAGCCATGCTTTCTGTACAGCCTGTGGAACCGTGAGCCAGTTAAACCTTTTTTTTTTTTTTTAAATAAATTACCGAGTCTCAGGTAGTTCTATTCAAGAACAGGCTAATACATAAACCTAAACAGCAGTTGTAGGTTTACAGAAAAATTGAGCCAATATTACAGAGAATTCCCATAGATGCTCTTTGCCCTGCATAATCCCCATTATTAACATTTGCAATAGTGTGGTATATTTGTTACGAGTAATGAATGAATATTGATGTTATTATTGACTGAAGTCCATACTTTACATTAGGGTTCATCCTTTGTGTTGTACAGTTCTATGGGTTTTAACTGTGTACTTTTTGTTTGTTTGGCTTCTTTCACTTACAATAATCAAGATTAATTCACGTTTTTATGTGTGTCACATGTTCCTTTTTAGTCCACCTTTTGTTTATTCACATGTTATAGACATTTCCATCTTGGAACGAATTCAGATAAAGTTGCTATGAACATTCATGTGTAAGCCTTTTTGTACGCAATGCCTATGGGAAAATACCTACAAGTGGAATGACTGGATTATATGGTAAGAGTACGTTTAACTTTCTGAGAAATTGGAAAACTGTTTTTCCAAAATAGTGATACTATTTTTTTTAAGGTAAAGATTTTTTTTTTTTTCTGAGACGGAGTCTTGCTCTGTCACCAGGCTGGAGTGCAGTGGCACAATCTCGGCTCACTGCAGCCTCCGCCTCGCGGGTTCAAGCGATCCCCCTGCCTCAACCTTCCAAGTAGCTGGGACTACAGGTGCACACCACCACACCCGGCTAATTTTTTGTGTTTTAGTGGAGATGGGCTTTCACTGTGTTGGCCAAGATGGTCTTGATCTCCTGACCTCGTGATCCATCTGCCTCAGCCTCCCAAAGTGCTGATATTACAGGGCTTGAGCCACCGCACCCAGCCTGGTAAAGTATTTATTATTCACATGAGATGAATACAAACTATCAGAAACCTTTGCTATACAAGTTGAGTAGCCACAGTTAAGAATGTATTTCCACTCACACACACAATCTTAATTTCTTGGTTACAACATTCATTCAATGATATGTTGGCAATTAATTGCATTCCAAAAAGCGTCTATGGTACAAAGGGAATTTTTATTTAAGGCTCCCCCTCCATTTTCATGTGTGGGATATTTTTGGAAGTATTTTTTTTATCCACTGAAAGAGAATTAAGAAAATTCCAACATGCCTTGGTGTCAGCAAGTGCACTTTTTAGTCCAGGCACGAGCAAATGATTGATGAGGCTGTCAAGCCTGCAGTAGCAGACAGAGAAAACTGGCAGAAGTTCAGTGTTATTGAAAAAAATCTCAAATACTTATTTTATCTTCTCTATTAACTTTAATTATATTTTCAACATGCAGTCAAGAATGAAGTTTTGACAGTAAGACATAAATTTACACAGGCAAGCATTGTCAATTTTCTGCAGTTACCACACTGAGATAACACAGAGAGCTGGATATTTTCTTTGGTGTGCCTTTCTTTTCTAAAGAGCAATAAAAAATGTGTGAAAGATTTAGTCATACCTCAAATTCATTTATAAATCTTTTGAAATTATTACATTTACTTTTGCTTGGTTTATGGCAAATAATAAATCAACTTAGTTCTTCAGTTAGATTTTTTGTTTGTTTGTTTGTTTTGGTTTTAGGTTTTTGTTTTTTTCTTGAGAGAGAGTCTTGCTCTGTCACACAAGCTAGAGTGCAATGGTGCCATCTCAGCTCACTGCAAACTCTGCCTCCCAGATTCAAGCAATTCTTGTGCCTCAGCTTCCCGAGTAGCTGGGATTACAGTTGTATGCCGCCACGCCTGGCTAATTTTTGTATTTTTAGTAGAGACGGGATTTCACCATGTTGGCCAGGCTGGTCTTGAACTCCTGACCTCAAATGATCTGCCCACCTCAGCCTCCCAAAGTGCTGGAATTACAGGCATGAGCCACCACACTTGGCCTCAATTAGATTGTTAAATGCAGGTTTTTAAAGATCACAGTGATGACAGAATTGGTACATGTTTCATCATAATATACCTGCTTATGAGAACAGACATTAACACTAAAAAGGATTTACATTTAACATGGATCATTTGCCATGTGGGCAAACACTTCTGACTCATTCAAAGCCAGGAACTTTATATGGTTCCAGAGGGACTCTCTGGCAGATTTTGTTGATTACTCGTTAAACAGTAGAAACATATATAGACATTATTTATCTTATAAAGCTTACCCACGGCAAAACACACAAAAATGAGGTAAATACTATGGGCAAGATTATAGTTATTGGAAAACTAAATGTCAAAATATACTTTTGGTAAGCTTTTCCTTCTAAGCATGCTTTAAAGCTGAAAATAGTAAGTACTAGAAGGCCACAAAACTTAACATGTGTGTGTTCTCATCCATGGAAGCACGTGGCATTATGCTGCACTGTAAAATGTGCAACCCTTCCCAAGAGGCAATTCAAACACCAACGTAGCCATCTTTGCTACAGTAGAGAATATTTTTCCTCCATTGATGTATCTTTGCACCTTTATCAAAAATTAATTAACCAGGCTGGGCATGGTGGCGCATACCTGTAATCCCAGCACTTTGGGAAGCCAAGGATCACTTGAAGCCAGGAGTTCGAGACCAGCCAGGAATTCGAGGCCTCCCTAGAGATAGGGAGACCATGTCTCTTTTTAAGAAAAAAAAAAGTTAGGTATGGTGACACACACGTGTGGCTCCAGCTACTCAAGAGACAGGTAGACAAATACTTTCTGGCTAGGTAAATAATGTCAGTATTCTGTGCCAGATGAGAACTCAGCATAGAATTATGATTGCATTTTTATATCAGTTTTATATCAGCTAAGGTTATTTGGTTCAAGGCAACAGAAATGAAAAGGGGGATTTATTGGGAAAATAAAAGCTCATAGAAGTGGAGGGTGAGCTGCAAGATCTAGGGTAGCTCTGAGAACCTTTAGACATTGGACATAAGTACTCACTGTCTTCCTGATTCTATTAGCCTTTCTCCTTTCTGTCTCTCTGGTATTTTATTTTCCTATGCTTTTTCATGTAGTGGAGCCCATGGCCTTCAAGATGAAGAGGAACTTTCTCCACCAGCTCCACTAAGAAAAGTTTTGGAAAGGAGTCTGATTGGCTACTTTCATTACTAAATTTATCACCATTATTAGGGAAATGGAAGACTCTAGTTGGTGAACTCTGGAGTTTAATGTGAGAAAGTTTTCCCAAAGGAAGGGGTTACTGTTGTCAGATGTATGGAAAGTAGTTGTTGGATATACAAACCCAATGGATATTCACCACCATGTAGTACACACAGCTGAGAGATAGAACTATTTGATGACCTTAAAGCAAGAGAATGCAGTCGGTGGGCTTTCTGAAATTCTCCTTGATGCATACCATGTACCCTGTTGTTCCTAAAAATACTATTCTCCTTGAGCTAGGTGGCATATTATATATAACAAGTAAGAAATGACAGTATTTACATCTTGGTTTTATATTTGTACAATTATTGCTGATACCGTTTTGTTTAAACATTATATGGCAGTCCATAATCTTCATTCACATTTTTCTCTACTTTCTCCTTTAGGGTGCTGGAAATGTAAAGAAGAATAGACTGTTCATTCCTGATGGCTTTTAGTCTATGCTAACATATTGTTTGTGATGGCATCTGAGACTGAAAAGACCCATGCTTTACTGCAGACTTGTAGCACTGAATCTCTTATTTCCAGCCTTGGTCTGGGGGTATTTTGCCTTGTAGCTGACAGACTTCTTCAGTTTTCCGCAATTCAGCAAAATGACTGGCTTCGCGCGCTCTCAGATAATGCAGTGCATTGTGTGATCGGCATGTGGTCGTGGGCAGTAGTCGCTGGAATCAGGAAGAAGACTGACTTCGGAGAAATCATTTTAGCTGGATTTTTAGCATCTGTTATTGATGTAGACCACTTTTTTCTAGCTGGATCCCTGTCTTTAAAGGTAAAAAGCATAGGTTTAATTTTTCTGGTCTTTAATTTCCTTAGCACTATTTTGCTGATCTTTATAGCATAATTTAGGGCTAGAGAGGATTTGTCTTAAAATAGGAAAGCACATTCATTTAACCTTTTTTTTATCACTTAGTACTTCCCTAAAGCTACACACAGACATGTTGCTAATCAAATTATTTGCCATCACAAACTGCTATGGGTTCACACAGAGCAAAGACCCGCTAAACATACCTAAGGATTTCAATGCTGGCTTACAGAAGATGTGTTTAGCCAAGTCTTGAAAAAGTGTTAGCAAGCCGGTTTAAATTAACAAAGGTCATTCTCAAGGCTGTCCTAGTTCTTTTTGTATCAATCTACTTTCTTCAGGAGCACACCTAACATTTCTCCCTTATTCTTTATGTTTTACCGTTAGTATGCAGCTCCCAAGTACTCCATGAAAGTTGAATAGCTTTAAGATGATTCCCAGTCCTGAGGAATGACTTGAACGGATTAATCTCCTCCAGTCCCTTTTGGGACCAAAGGCATGTATTTCAGTGGACTAGCTAGAACACAGTCCCTTGTGGAGAAATTGAGGAATTTCACTGAGGCATTCAGGAGTTTAGTTATATAGTTCACAAATGAACTAAACTTAAAATGTTGGTTCAAATAATATTTTCTAAATGTTGAAAGGTTTGCTTACTTTTTATGTGTTTATGATCTATAAACATTTCAGGAAAGAAATCTAAACTCATAGAGCAAGAACTTTGTTTCATTCACCCCTGGCCTAGAACAGTGCCTGGCTTACCTAGTAGATATTCAGGAAATATTTGTAGAATGAATGAGAAATATTCATTTTCCTATTATATGTTAAGTACTAGGCATTCCTCAGAAATTGTTTCACTTATTTAGAAACTTAATAAAGAATCAGTAATTGCTGATTAAAGATACACTTTTTTACTATAAGTAGAGTTGGCATAACATTTTGTTTAAGATTGAAATGAGAAGACGAGTTTGAATCCTCGTTGGTTGGTGTTAGTGGAGTACTTTTTTTTTAAGTTTTGTTTTTTTATGGATTTAGGGCTACAAGCACAGTTGTATTACGTGTATGTATTGCATAGTGGTGAAGTCTGAGCTTTTAGTGTACCCATCACTCAAATGTTGTACATCGTACCAAATAGTATTTTCTCTCTCACCCCCCTCTCACCCTCCTACCTCTTGGAGTCTCCAATGTCTACTATTCTACTCTGTATGTCCACGTGTACCCATTGTTTAGCTCTCACTTACAAGTGAGAACATGTGTTTTTTTACTTTCTGTTACTGATGATTTCACTAAGGATGGCCTCCAGTTCCATTCATGTTGCTGTAAAATACATGATCTTATTATTTTTTATGGCCAAGTAGTATTCCATGGTGTAATTATATCCCACATATTAATCCAATCATCCATTGATGGACACTTACAGTGATTCCATGACTTTGCTATTGTGTATAATGCTGTGATAATCATACAAGCACAGGTGTCTTTTTTATATAATGATTTTTTTTTTTTTGAGATAAGGTCTTGCTCTGTTGCCTAGGCTGGAGTGCAATGGTGTGATCATGGCTCACTGCAGCATCAACCTCTTGGGCTCACGCTATCCTCCCACCTCAGTCTCCTGAGTATCTGGGACCATAATCACACACCACCATGCCAGGCTAATTTTTAAAAAATTATTTGTAGAGACAGAGTCTCCCTATGTTGCCCAGACTGGTCTCAAACTCTTGGGCTCAAGTGATCCTCCCACCTCAACCTCCCAAAGTGCTGAGAATACAGGCATAAGCCACTGTGCCCAGCAATTATTTCTTTTATATAATAACTTCTTTTTCTTTTGGAAGATATTCAGTAGTGGGATTGCTGGATAAAAAGGTAGTTCTGTTTTTAGTGCTTTGAGAAATCTCCATACTGTTTTCCACAGAGGTTATACTAATTTATATTCCCACCAACAATGTATAAGTGTTCCCTTTTCCTTGCATCTTTGCCAACATCTGTTGGTTTTTGACTTTTTAATAATAGCCATTCTGATGATGTGTGATAGCATCACATTGTGGTTTTAATTTGCATTTCTATGATATTAGTGATGTGGAGAATTTTTTCGTGTTTGTTGGCTGCTTGTATGTCTTCTTTTGAAAAATGTCTGTTCATGTCCTTTGCTCCCTTTTTTAATGGGGTTGTTTTTTCTTGTTGAGTTGTTTGAGTTCTTTGTAGGTTCTGGATATGAGCCCTTTGTCAAATGAGCTCTTACTTTCTTCCATTCTGTAGGTTGTCTGTTTAATCTTTTGATTATTTCTTTTGCTGTGCAGAAGCTCTGTAGTTTAATTATGTTCCCTTTTCTTTAAGTTTTAATTTCTTCATCTGTAATATGTGGATTATAACATTACTTACCTTGCGGGGTTGTTGTGAGGATTAAGTAAGCATGATAAGTGACATGGCCTGGTAAATATTAACAATAAATGTTAGAGACTGGGATAAGCTATGAAGCATTATAAAATATGTAATTCATAAATGTATTCATCTAGAATTTATTCCATTATAATTTTAAAAGGTATTCAGGCTGCATAGTGTATTTATCCTTTAATTCATTTAGAAGCACTATTATTTTTCTTTTTTTTTTAATTGTACTTTAGGTTCTGGGGTACATGTGCAGATCATGCAGGATTGTTGCATAGGTACACACAAGGCAATGTGGTTTGCTGCCTCCATCACCGTGTCACCTACATCTGGCATTTCTCCCCATGTTATCCCTCCCCCAACTTCTGCACCCCACCACTGTCCCTCCCTTGGCCCGCCCAACATACCTGAGCGTGTGATGCTCCCTTCCCTGTGTCCATGTGTTCTCATTGTTCAACACCCGCCTATGAGTGAGAACATGCAGTGTTTGATTTTCTGTTCTTGTGTCAGTGTGCTGAGAATGATGGGTTCCAGGTTCATCCGTGTCCCTACAAAGGACACGAAGTCATCGTTTTTTATGGCTGCATAGTATTCCATGGTGTATATGTGCCACATTTTCCTTGTCCAGTCTATCATTGATGGGCATTTGGGTTGCTTCCAGGTCTTTGCTATTGTAAACAGTGCCACAATGAACATACGTTTGCATGTGTCTTTATAATAGAATGATTTATAATCTTTTGGATATATACCCAGTAATGGGATTGCTGGGATTTCTATTTCTAGGTCCTTGAGGAAGTGCCATACTGTCTTCCACAACGGTTGAACTAGTTTACACTCCTACCAACAGTGTAAAAGTGTTCCTATTTCTCCACATCCTCTCCAGCATCTGTTGTCTCCAGATTTTTTAATGAACACCAGTCTAACTGGCGTGAGGTGGTATCTCAGTGTGGTTTTGATTTGCATTTCTCTAATGACCAGTGATGCTGAGCGTTTTTTCATATGTTTGTTGGCCTCATATAGGTCTTCTTTTGAAAAGTATCTGTTCATATCCTTTGCTCACTTTTGGATGGGTTTCTTTGCTTTTCTCTTGTAAATCTGTTTTAGTTCTTTGTAGATTCTGGGTATCAGCCCTTTGTCAGATGGGTAGATTGCAAAAAATTTTTCCCATTCTGTTGGTTGCCAATTCACTGTAATGATTGTTTCTTTTGCTGTACAGAAGCTGTGGAGTTTAATTAGGTCCCATTTGTCTATTTTGGCTTTTGTTGCCAGTGCTTTTGGTGTTTTAGTCATGAAGTCCTTGCCTATGCCTATGTCCTGAATGGTTTTGCCTAGGTTTTCTTCTAGGGTTTTTATGGTGTTAGGCCTTAGGTTTAAGTCTTTAATCCATCTGGAGTTAATATTAGTGTAAGGTGTCAGGAAGGGGTCCAGATTCTGCTTTCTGCACACTACTAGCCAGTTTTCCCAAAACCATTTATTAAACATGGACTCCTTTCCCCATTGCTTGTTTTTGTCAGGTTTGTCAAAGATCAGATGGTTGTAGATGTGTGGCATTGGCTCCAATGCCTCTGTTCTGTTCCATTGGTCTATATCTCTGTTTTGGTACCAGTACCATGCTGTTTTGATTACTGTAGCTTTGTAGTATAGTTTGAAATCAGGTAGCATGATGCCTCCAGCTTTGTTCTTTTTGCTTAAGATTGTCTTGGCTATGCAGGCTCTCTTTTGGTTCCATATGAAGTTTAAGGTGGTTTTCTCACTCTGTGAAGAAGGTCATTGGTAGCTTGATGGGGATAGTGTTGAATCTATAAATTACTTTGGGCAGTATGACCATTTTCACAATAGTGATTCTTCATAACTATGAGCATGGAATCTTTCTCCATTTGTTTGTGTCCTCTCTTATTTCCTGGAGCAGTGGTTTGTAGTTCTCCTTGAAGAGGTCCTTTACATCCTTTGTTAGTTTTATTCCAAGGTATTTTATTCTCTTTGTAGCAATTGTGAATGGGAGTTCGCTCTTCGATTTGGCTCTCTGTTAGTCTGTTATTGGTGTATAGAAACGCTTGTGATTTCTGCACATTGATTTTGTATCCTGAGACTTTGCTGAAGTTGCTTATCAGTTTAAGGAGATTTGGGGCTGAGATGATAGGGTCGTCTAAATATACAATCATGTCATCTGCAAGTAGAAACAATTTGACTTCCTCTTTTCCTAATTGAATACCCTTTATTTTTTTTTTCTTGCCTAATTGTTCTAGCTAGAACTTCAATACTATATTGAATAGGAGTGGTGAGAGAGGGCATCCTTGTCTAGTGCTAGATTTCAAAGGGAATGCTTCCAGTTTTTGCCCATTCAGTATGATATTGGCTGTAGGTTTGTCATAAATAGCTTTTATTATTTTGAGATATGTTCCTTTGATACCTACTTTATTGCGAGTTTTTAGCATAAAGGGCTGTTGAATTTTTCAAAAGTCTTCTCTACATCTGTTGAGATAATCATGTGTTTTTTTGTCTTTGGTTCTGTTTATGTGGTGGATTACGTTTATAGACTTGTGTATGTTGAACCAGTCTTGCATCCCTGGGATGAAGCCTACTTTATCGTGATGGATAAGCTTTTTGATGTGCTGTTGCAATCGGTTTGCCAGTATTTTATTGAAGATTTTTACATCAGTATTCATCATGGATATTGGCCTGTAGTTTTCTTTTTTAGTTGTGTCTTTGCCGGGATTTGGTATCAGGATGATGTGGGTCTCATAGAAAGAGTTAGGAAGGATTCCCCTCTTTTTGTATTGTTTGGAATATTTTCAGAAGGAATGGTACCAGCTCCTCTTTGTATGTCTGGTAGAATTCAACTGTGAACCCATCTGGACCTGTACTTTTTTATATAATGCCCTTCTTTGTCTCTTTTGATCTTTGTTTTATTTTCAGTTTTCTTGGATTGTAGCTTTAAATATTAGTTCCATTCCATTCCTTTGTTTTTCTTATTTAGGGCCTTCAATTATACGTATGTTGTTTCTTTTTGCCTGTGTTCTATTTCAGCCATTTTCTACCTGACTCTTTTTACTTTTTTCCTCATACCATTTTTATTCTCTTGGTTGATTTCCTGCATTTTTTCTTTTCTTTGTTTTCTTTTCTTTTTTTTTGAGACAGAGTCTTGCTCCGTTGCCCAATCTGGAGTGCAGTAGTGCGATCTCAGCTCATGGCAACCTCTGCCTCCTATGTTCAAGGGATGCTCATGCCTCAGCCTCCTGAGTAGCTGGGATCATAGGCATGGGCCACCATACCCAGCTAATTTTCATATTCATTTTTTCAACATGCCTTATTAAACTTTCATTTTACCTATTCTCCGTTGGACACATTGCAGTATAGTCATTTATTAGATTTTTTTTTCCATACTGAGTTTAATCAATTACTATCTTTGTTTTTTAAATTTATTTTTTTTCCATTTTTGAATTTTTGATTCACGATTTTTTTTATATCTCCATATAGTTGTTTGAGATTTAATTTAGTTTGGAGTCTTGTGACATAATTTTCTTATGCTTTTTGTAGTTTTTAAAAATCACTTTGGGGTTTTTTTTTTTTGTATTTGTTTGTAGGACAGGGTTCAAGAGTAAGGTATTTTTATTCTGTTTTCTATTTTTCTCCCACACTAGCTTTTTATAGATTTGTTCCATTTTATCACTTTATTTCGTAACATTACGTGATTCTTTATTCTAACATACTTCTTGGTTAAGGCAGTGTTAGCAAAAGGACCAATGATGAACTTAACATATTGTGAATATAGAATTTAAAAACAGAGGTGAAGACAAAAGTAGAATAATAATATAGAAATGGTCCATGTTCTGATGAAGTAGAAGTAAAACAAAATGTAGAGGAGAAGGCAGGGAAAGAGGAGTGTCAAATAAAGTCTTTGATGTTCAGTTTGTAGGTGGGAGGTAAAGAATACTAGTTTGAAGAGAGAGTTTATAGGATTCCTTGTTTAAGGGTGGTAGGATTTGACAGTGGGACAAGGTACAGTCTCTTTAATAAGTAACTTTTTTCATGTGATGGGAACATTGTCTGATTTTTGTTTGTTTGGACAGGAAACTAAATTTCTTCCTTTACTACTTCTTTTCCTTTTCACCATCCAGTCTCCAAAGGGTGCCTCTCCCTTTCTTACCATCTTCTTCCCCAGAATCAATACTTTTCAGAGCCTTGAAGGCCCACTTTTAAGTCCTTTTCTTGTAATCAATGCTCTGACCTACTAGGACACTCTTCAGTATTTTCACACTTAAACTGAACTTCCTAGTGTTAATTTTAGATCAATCTTAGGTTTTCCCTCTTCTCTCTTCAATACAATTTTTCCTGACTTGGATGGAAATGTGAGAGTCAGAACCCTCTGTTTTGGTGTTCATTTTAATATTTATGAGTCATTTCAAATTTGGGCATTCTCTGACTTCTATTTATGCGGAGGGTTTGAGACTTTATATCATTTTATTTGTCCTTCATGTTTCAGAATATTTTTAGAGGATATGTATGGAGATTCAGATTTAGACATTCATCATTATCCTCAGCTTTATCTTTGTTTAGGGATTATCTAGCTATAAGTTAGTCTTTAAAGTAAGTGGGAGCAAAACCCTACTCATGAATCACTCAAGGGTTAAGCCTGAAATTTTTATTGGTTCAGATATTGAGTATATTTTTTGGTAGTGGTTTAGAAATTTTACTGAAGTTTATTAAACTCAATTTTAGAATACATATTTAAAATAATATAATTTTTCTAAATATTGTAAATAAATTCCAGAAGTGTTTACAGCTAATATAAAATGGGTATATAACAAAAATATTTCCCTTTTTTGCCTTCATTAACTAAAGACTATTTTATTTGGTTGTGAGATATTGTTTCAGAACTCTTAGAGGCCGTGGATAATTGTATAAAGACTCCAAATTACACAAACGATATGCTTAGGATATAAATTATGTTCATACTGTGAATTTTCTAAGCCAATAATGGAAAACTTAAAAAATTAATCACCATATTCCTGAGACCTTGATTTTATTTTTAATGAAAAGGATATCCTGCTCACACTTTTATATTCTTTTTTTTTTATATGTAATTTTGGTATATGTATTCTGAAGTGGCATAGAACATGTTTCTTTTGCATGTCCAATAGACTCTGGAAAATATTTTAAAATATTAAGAAGCATGTATAAAATTTTGTTTTGCTGAAAAGGAAATGATACTCGCTACTACTTTGCTCCCTCAGGCTGCTTTGACCCTTCCACGAAGACCTTTCCTTCACTGTTCTTCTGTGATTCCTGTCGTGGTTCTGACCCTGAAATTTACTATGCACCTTTTCAAGCTCAAAGACTCATGGTGCTTTCTTCCCTGGATGTTATTTATATCCTGGACTTCACACCATATCCGAGATGGGATTCGTCATGGTTTATGGCTATGCCCATTTGGAAAAACTCCTCTCCTTTGCCATTCTGGCTTTATGTAATAATCACATCATCTTTACCTCACATCTGTTCGTTCGTTATGTATTTAACGGGAATCAGACAAATGATGTCTTCAAAACATGGAATTCGTATTGATGTCTGAGATAACCACACGGCAGTCTTAGAGAAGCAAATGGCTCAGATAATGATAATTTAGAGTGGCCACCATTAAAGTTAATTTTTAAAAACACAGGTGTTTATATTATTTAATTATTATAATTCTGCTCTTGCTCAGGAAGCATGTACAACTTTAAAAAAATTATACTTGTTATTATCCTATTTCTCTCTTCTCTGACAACTCTAGTGCAGTATTGGAGTTTCATTTATTCCATGATATATTTTTATTGTTTTTTTTTCTGTTTATCTGGCATTACTAGTAGTTCTGTTAGATTAACATCCTGTTTATTTTCTGGAAATATACCTGAAATTTGTCCATTTCTTAATGAAAAACAGCTCATATTTTAGGATAACTAATTTGTAAAGCGTGAGCATTGTATTTGGATCCACATTTTCTTGAGATATTGAAATAGTGAAATTGCCAAATAAATGATATGAATCATTTAACTATACAAATGTATAGTTAATGCTAACATGTATTTATTTTCATAAATGTTGATCCTGACTGAAGTTTAATTTGCAGAATGCTTTATGAGTTATGATTTCTGGCAGAATCTTCTTCAGAGCACTTGCATCACATCATTATAATATCCAGTAACTAACATTAGATCTAGCTTATTTCAGAAATTAATTTAGGAAATAATTGTTAAAACATGTTGGCTATAGTAACACTTTTTTTTTAGTATCTCTAGCCTAGAATCTCACGTGTTAGTGTTTTAACTGTTTTGAAAAACAAAACTAAATTAATATTTGTTAATAAATAACTTTAATAAAATATTGATACTTGGATCATAACCATAACATTTTAATTCATGCAAAAAAATAATGACCAGTAATGTCATTTCAAATGTAAATTCCTGAATGTACCATCAAAATTGTTTTAGTTGCTATCGGTTTGTTTATATACTATTCTAAAACATTTTACTAGTTAAATATTTTTTTAATCATCCTGATACTGAAAGACAGGATGTATTTTTTTCAAAATAAAGTTTTAGGAAATTTGCTTTTTCCTTTGTTCTTTCAGGTTGATCTTCTATTAAAATGATTCCTCTTTAGTAGAGAAGGAAAATTCAGTTGCTATACATCTTATATTTGCACAGTTTCATGTTACTTTGATATTAAAGTCAGTGATCTACAGGTACCTCCTTTTCTTTTGGCATATGTGCCATCTGTTGTCTTCAGATTTTTTCTTACAGTTTTGTGATTTATAATGCTAGTGATTGTTGTGCCTTATTCTCTGAGGAAGGGTGGAGGGTTCATAAAGCAATGCCTTATCCACAGCAGATTTTCTTGTATATTAAGTTAAACAGAGTTCTGTAAATTATTATGAAGCTTCAAGCTCTTTAGGGGAGTTTTTTTTTCTTGTTAACAAATTGGTTGCAATCTGTTATATTTTGCAATTGATTAGCTATTACAGTCTACTTATTTTTCAAGAGTAATTATTGTATAAGTTTGGTTGGTATAATGGTAAATATTGTATAGGGGGATAAATTTGATTAGAGATTTTTTTAAGCATCCAACTTCAGAAATCCATGGAAATAAAGTCTGTATCTTGTGTAACAATTCCTAAATTGCAAAACCTTTTCTACTTTTTCTTTCTTCATATTAAACAAATAAATATCATTAAAATATAGGGCCTTATTTAATAATGCTACATAGCGACCAGATGCGGTGGCTCACACCTGTAATCCCAGCACTTTGGGAGGCCAAGGCAGATTGGTAACTTGAGGTCAGGAGTTCGAGACTAGCCTGGCCAACATGGTGAAACCTCGTCTCTACTAAAAATACAAAAATTAGCCAGGTGTGGTGGCACACACCTGTAGTCCCAGCTACTCGGGAGGCTGAGACAGAGAATGACTTGAACCTGGGAGGCAGAGGTTGCAGTGAGCTGAGATGGGGCCACTGCACTCCAGCCTTGATGACAAAGGGAGACTGTCTTTAAAAATAAAAATAAAAAATAAAATAAATAAGAATGCTACCTAGGCATTTTTGGGGTTGTCAAAACTTTCCTTTATTAGAATGGGAACTCACTTTTGACCACGACTCTTTGCTTAAACAATACTGCCCTTTTTACGTGTGGGTTCATCTTAGTTCCTACCTCTACCATCAGAAATCTTCATTGTCCTCTAAATAAGCAGTCCCCAGCCTTTTGGCACCAGGGACTGGAAGGACTAGTTTTGTGGAGGACAATTTTTCCACAGATGGCTGGGGAGCGGTGCAGGTGCTGATGGTTTCGGGAGAAACTATTCCATTTCAGATCATCAGACATTAGATTCTCATAAGGAATCTGCAACCTAGATCCCTGCATGCGCAGTTCACGACAGGGTTCCTGCTCCTATGAGACTCTAATGCTGTAGCTGATCTGACAGGAGGCGGAGCTCAGGTGATAATGCTCGCTCACCCACCTGCTCTGTGGCTCACCTCCTGCTCTGCGGCCCACCTCCTGCTCTGTGACCCAGTTCCTAACAGGCCATGGACTAGTACCGGTCCACAGCCCAGGAGTTGGGGACCCCTGCTCTAAATGGACCCCAAAAGTTGTGGTTGTAATCTCTGGAAAACCAGCAACCACCTCCCCCATGCCAGCACTTTGTTCTTGCTGGTAGTGAAAGAATTTGTGTCAATACAACATTGTGTTTGAAAGTTAAATTGTACCTTATTTGCGCATGTGCATTTTTCTCAGTCCTCCAGACTAACTGCCTTCACTTACTGTTTGTCTCTTTGCTGTTTCACTGATCCAACCTCCCAGTCTACCATTCTCTTTCTTGAGTTGTGTTATTCATATTGACTTCTGGACAACTTCTACCACTGAACTACGTTCTACTCATCCCCAAGCCCAGCTTTCTTTAATGGCAGGCTTAAGAATCCCTGTTGTGAATGGGTAAAAACTCCCCTTTAAATTGTATTTATTTTATTTTATATTTTATTTTACTTTACTTTTTCTTTGAGACAGAGTCTTGCTCTGTCACCCAGGCTGGAGTGCAGCAGCATGATCTTGGCTCACTGCAACCTCTGCCTCCCACATTTAAGCAATTCTCCTGCCTCAGCCTCCTGAGTAGCTGGGATTACAGGAGCCCGCCACCACACCCAGCAATAATTTTGTATTTTTAGTAGAAACAGATTTCACTATGTTAGCCAGGCTGGTCTTGAACTCCGGACCTCAAGTGATTTCGCCCATCTCGGCCTCCCAAAGTGCTGGGATTACAGGCATGAGCCACCGTGCCCACCCAAAACTCCCCTTTTTATCCTCACTTTTTTAACTTGGCCCTTTCTACTATGAGGCAGCAGCCCTTCCACTCTGACCCTTAGGCAGACACCCGTGGCTCCTGTTTATTGTGGCTGGCGGAATGATGACTTAGTTTGGCCCATTTAACCAACTGGTCTTTGCTCACCACTGTCAGAGTTCTCCATTTTTTTCATTTGATAGCTCATTATGTTGCTCACTCCAAATCTTCCTCACCCTCTAAGACTCACTTTCCCCTTCTTTGATGATATGAGCAAAAAGGATCCCCCTTTTCTTTATTCCAATCCTTGCCTTTCTCAGTTATAGATGACCTGCCTGAAACCTGGACTTGTGCATTCCCCTCTCTATGCCACTACTCTCAGTGCCACATCACATCAGCCACTTAACAGTACAGTGGGCCCCTGTACCTCCTTCTCAGATGATACTGTCACCTCTGAGATCTTAAGCTTTGTTTCCTTTCTCTAGACCAGTAGTTCTCACACTCTCCCATACAGCAGAATCACATTCAGGGCGTGTTAAGACATGGACTGCTTGGGAGCCATCCTGAGTTCTGATTTGGTAGGTCCTGATCACTTACATTTCTAACACACTTCCAATTGATGTCGATGCCACTGTTCAGGAATCATATTTTGAAGACCACTGCTCTAGATCCATCGTACTTCTTTAATTTCATTATCCTCATCTCTCTTTTTTAATAAAGCCAGCTGCTCTACTTTATCGATATCTTCAATTTTTCTTCAATGTCCCTCATCACCAAGTCCATCAGCCCTCTGCTGGGTACATTTAACTCTTCCCAGGCCCTACCTGTACAGTGCTGTAAGTTCAGTCACCCATCAGTACAACATACAGTACAGTATAAATTACTGTACATTTCCTTATATACCATACAATTAGTCAATCCAGAATAATCCGTGTAGTCGGCTTTTCCCATTTCTACTTTAGGCCACATGTCTTTGAAGTAGTTATGGAAGCATGCTGGCTTAGCTTACTACAACTCATGCAATCTAACTTCAGCCATGTACTTGATAATGTGTTGCTCACTACTAAACATTGCAGTGTAATGGTGTAACACGGAATATCTGCTACACCACAGCTTTCTGATAGTGGCGTAGACTTGGGTGTGTGCTTAAGCATAACTGATCATACTGACCACATGACCCCACGCTATTCTCTCCCCCTCCCCCACACCGACATACCATAGGAGTGTGCCCTTGAGCCTTGACCCAAGTGTTGCCAACTGACAGGGTTAGAGTCTTTGGAGATGGCCTGATTAAGAAATTTCGACCAACTCCTTAGAGAAGAGAAAGCACCTTAGAACCTTAGAGAAGAGAAAGCAGATAGCACAAGCCACAACGTGTGCAAAACTAGTAAAGGTTTATATATATATATGTTTTAAGACAAGGTCTTGCTCTATCACCCAGGCTGGAGTGCAGTGGCACGACTACAGCTCACTGCAACCTTGACCTCCCAGATTCAAGCAATCCTTCCACCTCAGCCTCCCAAGTAACTGGGACTGCAGGTGTAGTATCATGCCCAGCTAATTTTTTAATGTTTTTTTGGTAGATGCAGGGTCTCACTATGTTGCCCAGGCTGGTCTCAAATTTCTGGCCTCAAGTGATCCTTTTGCCTTGGCCTCCCAAAGTGTTGGTGTGAGCCATTGCACCTGGCTTATGTTTTCAACTTATATGAAAGCCGAGGGTGTTTTTCAATCCATTCCATAACTTTTATTGAAGGATATATTTTTTAACTGGGAGGTTCAGTTGATGGACTCCATTTCCCAGAGTTACAGAATGATGAGTGAGGTCATTCAATCCCGTGCTCTGCCTTCTAATTGGATGAGCCCGGTGATTGTCAAGCCTACTTTTACAGCTTCCAAGAGAATTTCAAAGTCTTTCTGCTTTTTATATCCTGCTCCAAAGAAAACAAGCATTTTCTTTCCACATTATCTGTATGCATAGTCTGAACATACAGTCTGATTTGTGGTATAACAGAGCTATAAGGCTCATTGGCACCTTGCACAATTTTACAGCAACAATGCAAACATCAGGATGATAGAGTAGGTAACATACTCAAACCTCTGAGTGTAGAATTCTGTAGAATCTGCCGTGACCTCCTGAGCATGGATGATGACATATGTGGTGTTGTATTTAAAATTCTCCCTGAAAAGCAAACTTAGCCACCTAGCAATCCATTTCATATACCAGATTATGAAACAGTAAAATACAAATATGGTAAGTCTACATGTCTACCCCACAAATTAGAAACCATGAAAGTCTTCTGATTTATGGGGCATAGAAGTGACTCACACTCCTTGATGGCTGGTGTGGGTGCCATGCTGAGTTTAGCTACCATGAGCAAGCACTTTTGACAATTGTGCTGGTTTCTTCCCCTGCCGTATATGGCTGGATCTCAGTGGAAATGTATGGGACTGAAAGCAGTTACGCATCATTTAGCAAGCAGTGTTTACTGTTTTGTCTATTTCGTGCCCTCTTCGAATGTCCTCACACATGCATGTAGTGGAAATAAAGAATTTAATGGGAGTTCACCAGTGTGCCAGAGCATCCTGCCAAATATCTGTCATGTTAGGTGATCCATGATGCACTAACTACAAAATATAATACATATATGACCAAATAATAATGTGTCTGGGCCGGGCACAGCAGCTCATGCCTGTAATCCCAGCACTTTGGGAAGCCAAGGTGGGCAGATCACTTGAGGTCAGGAGTTCGAGACCAGCCAGACCGACATGGTGAAACCGATCTCTACTAAAAATACAAAAATTACCTGGGCATGGTGGCAGGCACCTGTAATCCCAGCTACTTGGGAGGCTGAGACATGAGAATTGCTTGAACTCAGGAGGCAGAGGTTGCAGTGAGCCAAGACCATGCCATTGCACTCCAGGCTGACCAACAAGAGCAAGACTCCATCTCAAAATAATAATGATAATAATGTGTCTGTCAAAAGTTTTTTATTTGTTTTCCTATGGTTTTCCCTCTGGGCCCAACTCATGACCTTAAAAAAATAAAATGCTGATCTAAATTTTATTCACAAAGTTCTAAAGCTAGAGCCCTTAAAGAATATCTTATTTAGTAATTTATTCTATGTGACTATTTATGTCTGTTTCATGCGATGAAAAGACATACTTAATTCTAATGGAATCGGCAGATGTGGTAAGAGGTTGATTTTCATCTAGTTTTGTTATGAATTTATAGATATTTTATGTTTGGGGTACTTTTAACTTCTTAGTTACATCAAAAAATGCTTATTCCCGGTCGGGCACGGAGGCTCAGGCCTGTAATCCCAATACTTTGGGAAGCCAAGGCAGGCAAATCCCCTGAAGTCAGGAGTTCAAGACTAGCCTGTCCAACATAGTGAAACCATCTCTACTGAAAATAAAAAAAAAAAACAAAAAAAACTAGTTGGGCGTGGTGGCAGGCACCTGTAATCCCAGCTACTTGGGAGGCTGAGGCAGGAGAATCGCTTGAACTTAGGAGTCAGAGGTTGCAGTGAGCCGAGATCACACCATTGCACTGCAGTCTGGGCAACAAGAGTGAAACTCCATCTCAAAAAATAAATGCTTATTTCTGATTATTGCAAATTATTACAAGTATTGTTAAGTATTATGTTATAGAAACAATCTATTAAAATGTAAATCCCAAGATATTTAATATAACTAAAATGCAAAATAA
The DNA here is from genome assembly GCA_036589455.1 of Ateles fusciceps. NCBI lineage: Eukaryota > Metazoa > Chordata > Mammalia > Primates > Atelidae > Ateles > Ateles fusciceps. The sequence continues at coordinate 214,007 of JAZHEH010000572.1, forward strand.
AACATCAAAGAGCGTTTTTTTTTTTCTTTTTCTTTTTTTTTTTTTTTAAATATAAAGATGGGGTTTCACCATGATGGCCAGGCTGGTCTTGAACTCCTGACCTCAGGTGATCCACCCACCTCGGCCTCCCAAAGCAAAGAGCGTTTTTTAAAATTCTCAGTTTGACACATTTTTAAAAGATTGATAATAGTTTTGGCAAGAGGTGTAAGGAAATGAGCAGTGTTGGTGAAACAAAGTCACACTTTCTTACTAGAGAGAAATGTGGTGAGATGTTTTAAAAGTACAAGCCACTTCACTCAGAAATTTTATTTTAGGAATTTATTCTAAGAAACAAACAGGTAAGTTTACAAAGGAGAGGGATTTCTGTTGGTTGCTTCAGATGGCAAAAATAAAACGAGACAAAACTGGAAATTGCCTGAAAGTCTGACTAGAGGATTAGTAACAAACAATGGAATACTAATGGTTAAATCATTTAAATGGATGAAGTAGATATATGTAATGATATGCAAAAATGTCTGTATGAAATATTTTAAAAATAAAAGCCAGTAATAGAACAAGATGATTCCATTTTTATAAAATAGGCATATACACATATGTAGTGTAGAAAACAGTTCTGAAACCTAGCTACCAGGCAATTCACAATGGTTCACAACTCTCAGGAGTTGGAGAGTGGGTCATGAGGAGCTTCTGCCTTTACTTTATATATTGTGTCATGTTTTACAATAAGCATGTATACTTTTATATGACACAGAGGTATCTCCATTTCCTATCACAAATCCAATTCTCAGTCTACAGAGCAAGTCTGGCCTGACACCAGCGCCTGACCCTCCCTGCAACGCACCTCAGACTGGTGCTGATTGTCCTGCTGGGTCGGTGAGCTGTTGATAAGCTACTCTGTTTCCACATTGGATTCAGTACCTCATTTAAGCCCACATAGCTGTCCTTATTATGTAATTTGTTATTTTATCAGACTTCAGCTATATACCAGGATCTATGCCGAGCCGGAAGATTCACAGCCATTTCGTTCTGAGAAACTCATGCTAATAATCAGTCTCCACAATTACTTTGCACTTTGCATAAATCAAGGCTCTGCCACCTGCATCTCCTTGGCATTTCTTTACTTGCCAGAAATAACAACAATAATGAAAGGGTGTATTTTACCATTTTACCATTTCTTCTGACTTTACAAGGACTTAGTTTGACTTACATATCCAGTATTGCTAATTAATGTTGTTGCTTCAGGGTCTGGGCAGCATTCCAATTCCACCAGCCCCATAATTCCCTGAACAGGAGGGGGAATGTCAACTTAGAGTTCTAGCACATATCATGATCTTCCTTAGACCACTGTATGAGCTTTCTAAGAAGGTATCCATTTGAATTCACACCTCCTTATTCATTTGGTATTAATTGGACGTAATTTGAGCACTGCCCAGGTTTCCAGGTCAGTGACATTGACAGCATCCTCATAAAGTGGAAGGCAGAGAGAAAATTTTCCCTAAATATGTGGGTGATAATAAAGTCTAAAATGTGGGACAGTGGTTACATAACAGGCACATGTAACACATCTTAATGACAGTAGTAAAGTATTCTTGAGAGTACTCTTAGGAACACATTGTATGCTGCAGAGGCACTGTTTCTCTTAGAAAGCCATGTGTAAATACCACGTTCCCTCTTCCTGGAGGTCCATAGCTGATTGCCCAATGTCTGACAATAGTCTCTCAGTGTTAGGCCTGGTTCCCCTGGCCAGCAGAGACTCTGGTGTTTCTCTAGATTCTAAAATGATTGGCATAGGTTGCTCTTGTGCAATCTGGCTTCCAGAGAAGATGGCTTGGGCTCCAGGCCAATCCTGGAACAGGCTCTCCCATTCCTAGGGTGTGACATCTAAAACAAACCACCCTGCAAGACTTCTGCTTCCTTCTCCACATACCAATCCAGGTGAGATCAGATGAAAATCAACCTCAAGGGATCTTGGAAAACTACTACAAAAGGGTGGGGAGGAAGTATGGAAGCGGGGGAATTCTGCCTACCTGGCCTGCTTAGGGGTTATAGCATATGGGTTTGTGTCTGTGTATCCAGTATTACTTTTCTTTTGCTGCTGTAATAAATGACCACAGACTTAGTGACTTAAAATAATGCACATTTATTATCTTACAGTTCTGTGTGTCAGAAATCCCACACAGGTCTCACTGGGCTAAAATCAACGCCTCAGCAAGAAGGTGTTCCAACTAGAGGCTCTAGGGGCAGCATCTGCTCCCTTTCCTCTTTCAGCTTCTAGATACTACCTGTGCTATAGACTGAATGTATCCCTGCAAAATGCATACAATCCCCCCCGTGATGGCATTTGTAGGTGATGCCATTGATAGGTGATTAGATTATGAATGGGATTAGTACTCATAAAGAGACTCCAAAGAGCTCTCTTGCCTCTTTACCCTGGGAGGTCATAGTGAGAATTTGGTGTGTGCAACTCCGAAAAGGACATTCACCAGAAACTCGACCTTGAGAATTATGAGAAATAAATTGTTGTTGTTTATAAACCACCTGGTCTGTGGTACTTTGTTACGGCAGCCCAAACTGACTAAGGCAATCTGCAGGCCTTGGCTTGTGGCCCCTCTATTCTGTCTTCAAAGCCAGCAATGGCAGGTCAATCCCGTTTCATATCATGTCTCCCTGATCCTCCATCCATAGGCACACCTCCCTCTGACCACAGCCAGGAAAGGTTCTCTGATTTAAGAACTCATGTGATTAGACTGGGCCCACATGAATAATCTATGATCATCTCCTCATCTGAAGGTTCTAATCACGTCTGCAAAGCCTCTTTCACCAGGTTCAGGGGACTGGGATGAATCTTTGGAGGCCATTACTATATTCTCCCTGCTAGGAGAGCATCAGTATTTTCAGTTGTTGTAGTTTGTTAGTGGTTTTGTTTGTTTAATACAAGCTAGTGGGCCACCTCCTATACTCCTGAAACCACTTTCTAAAGTCACTGTGCCCTGGACATCGCAGTGGCCCTGGAGTCTTTGGATAAGTCACTCATCCTTTCTGAACCAACAAGGGATAGGCCAGATCCTTCTCAAAATTCCCTTCCTGCTCTATTTTTCTATAATCTCCAGCTCTTTGTACAAGTAATGATGGGGCTCCTCAAATTCTGGGAAAATGGCCTCCAACTTGCCTTGTCAGTTAAGTTCATTCTTGGGATATGTTTTTTCTCCCTCAATAGCAACACTTTGGCTTGTATTTTTCCTTTGTTTTCTCCATATAGAACAACTCTATCTTTAGAAAAGCCCTTTCTGTATTCTCCATGAAAAAAATATTTAAATTCATAAAAGTCTTATCAGAGCCAGGCGTGGTGGCTCACACCTGTAATCCCAGCACTTTGGGAGGCCAAAGTGGGCAGATCACTTGAGGTCAGAAGCTCGAGACCAGCATGGCCAACATGGTGAAACCCCGTCTCTACTAAAAATGCAAAAATTAGCCGGGTGTGGTGGCACATGCCTGTAATCCCTGCTACTCTGGGAGGCTGAGGCAGGAGAATCACTTGAACCTGGGAGGCGGAGGTTGCAGTGAGTCAAGATTGTGCCACTGCACTCCAGCCTGTGTGACAGAGCAAGACTCCATCTCAAAAAAAAAAAAAAAAAAAGTCTTATCAGTTAAACGTTCATAGCCCTTTTGAGGAAAATGAATACAATACTTGCCCTCACAGAATACTGCTTCAGTCAGCAATTGAACAAATGTTTAATGTGTTCCTATTATGTAGCAGGCCTTGTATTAAAAACTAACATTCTAATGGTGGAAAAAACAGGCCCCATCTTAAAAGATCTCCTAGGCTAGTTGGGAGATGGACAGAGAGAGGGGACATTTCAGTATAGGGCGGTAAGTGCTGCAGTCAGGTCAAGCACAGGGTCTTGGAGGTCTCCCTAGGGTGGACAGAGAAGCTCCCTGAGAACCAACAGCTGAGCAAGAGGTCTTAAGGCAAAAGTGAAGAAGGTGATGGAGAACTGGCAAGAAGCTCCCTGAAGGCAGAGGAAACAGTGTTTACAAAAGCCTTGAGTGGCAGCTGGTCAGTGGGGTTGTAGGAAATGCAGGAGCAGTGTTTGATGTGGGAGAGTGACAATTGCTGAAGTCAGTAAGCTAACCAGAACTGGGTCCTGGAGAACCTTGTATACCTTTCAAGGACTTGGAACTTATCTTGAGGCAATGCAGAAGCATTGAAAGGTTTAAGCCTGAGGATGGCATGATCAGGTTTGCCTTCTTCCTAGAGGTGATAACTGGGAGCTGAAGCCAAAAGCTCCCAGATTTTAATTTGTGTCATGTAGCCACATACACTTCCCATCAAGAACTTCAGATGTTAGAGGTACAGCAGCTATGAAGCCTCTATACAGACTCAGTATAATGTGGGCTGTCTCTTAATGTGGGCTATTTACAATCTAAAAATAAAACACTAAAGGCTGGGTGCTGTGGCTTACGGCTGTAATCCCAGCACTTTGGAAAGCCAAGGTGGGTGGAACACTTGAGGTTAGGAGTTCAAGACCAGCCTGGCCAACATGGTAAAAACCCATCTCTATTAAAAATACAAAAATTAGCAAGGCATAAAAATACAAAAAGACAGGTGGTGGGCCCCTGTAGTCCCAGCTACTTGGGAGGCTAAGGAAAGAAAATTGCTTGAACTTGGGAGGTGGAGTTTGCAGTGAGCCCAGATAGGGCCACTGCACTCCAGCCTGGGTGACAGAGAGAGACTCTGTCTCAAAAAAAAAAAAAAAAAAAAACCACTAAAAATAATATCTCAACAAAAATCACCCATACCTTAAGCAAACCAGGGACATGTGCCCTGTCCCCTTGATTGTGGCCTTTTGGGATGAAGTCCAGCTTCTGCGTGGAGAACTGAACTGTATGCAGTGCCTAGCACTGAACATGCTCTGGCTCCCCTTTGGGCCTGTGCACATGCTGTTCACTGAGAAGCTTCTTCTCCACTACTTAAATATCTGGGTAACTGTTACTTAAGAGAGACTACCTCGTGTGTGTCCTATTCTGTAAAATATCTTAGACCCTCTCAATCTGACTCTAAGATGGAACCAGGGCTCCCACTTGAGTACATTCTTCTGCATCCTTCTGCTATGTGGTTATCACACTAATGTGGAAGCATGAGCTAAATGCTTTTCCTGTCCTTTCCTTATTCAGCTACTTCACCCCCCCACCCCCACCCCACATCCCCCACCACAAAGGCCAGTGGAGAAGCCTTGTAATTAGAATACTTGTGACATGCACCACTTATTATCAGATAGTGCGGTATGCTCAGTCAAGGCAAATGCCATCTTAGTATAGTAGCTCCAGGATATTAGTTAATAAGAAACCAGTTCAAAGATATGTCAGTGAAAGGGATAGGACCTTCTCACCTCACTGGGGGTTCAAAAGGAAATGAATTTTGGGATGCTGAACCAACCATAGCCCAGAAGGGAAGAACTTCACAGTGTTTCCCTCACCATTCCCTTTTGCTGAGTAGCAATAACTGGGCAGAAGAGGAAGGGACCAGGATGCAAATTCTGCAAGTCCCCATATGGCACTGATAAGGATTAATACGTGATTATTTCCACAGAGGGATGCCAGAGCCTGAGGTGAAGGAACACTGAAGCCAGGTCGGCTATTGGGAGGAGGCTGCAGGGAGGGAGTGGCAGTGGGGAGAGTCTGGAAATGGTGTCCACGTGGAGAGGCCCTCTGATGGCCCAGGCAGCGGGCCCAGCAGGAGGCCCAGGCAGGTTAAGGCGTTCTCCCAAAGAAAAGAATGACTCAAACAGTACGTGTTCACTTAGGAAAAAAATAAGGAAATGTCAGGAAAATTGGTGGATGAGGCATACTAGAGGTTCCCACACATTCTCGGCTTACAGTTGTTGTTAATGTCTCAGTAATTTTTTAACTACACCACTATTCCCAAAGAAATACCAGTTTCTGTTATTTAATTAGACCTGAACAACCTAATGACATTATTGTGCTGTGTCCAACAAATGTCTCTGTTTCTCTCAAAAATTTAAAATATCTCACCATGAGTTTGTTTCAGCATCCTGGGTTGCCTCAGCACATAGTTTGGGGAACCGCATTATTAATTTTAATAATTAACATTAAATGCTTCCATTATTTTTGAGACTCCAGCAGCAGGAAGCATCAGTCCTAGACAAGACAAAGACCCAGCTGAAGACCTGTAAGAGTGGTTGTGTTTGACTTGCCCCATGTTAGAAAATCACCTTGAGAGCAGAGACACTGTCTCCATCTGTAGGATGGATACATTCCCTAGGGCTGTGCTCTGCACAAGGTGGGGACTCAACAATTTTTGCTAAATGAATGAGTGATTGAATGGCTGTATCTACTTTACCCTTCCCCTACTTTTTTTTGGAAGATGAGCTGAAACGTCCTAGGCATTCCTAACTCAGAATTCTTCCCTGAAGAATCTTAAAGCCCAAAGAAGGAAAACAATTATCTAGATTTGAAGCCAACAACTAATATCTGAGCTTAAAATTTAATTTTTTCTTCACTTTAAAGCAGGGGTTCCCAACTCCGAGGCCATGGACCACTGCCATTCCATGACCTGTTAGGACCTCGGTTGCACAGCAGGAGGTAAGTGGCAGACAAGCAAGCATTATGGCCTGAGCTTCGCCTCCTGTCGGATCAGTGGCAGCATTTGATTCTCATAGGAGCTCGAGCCCTATTGTGAATTGCACATGCAAAGGATCTAGGCTGCACCCTCCTTATGAGAATGTAATGCCTAATGATCTGAGGTAGAACAGTTTCATCCCGGAACCCTCCCCCCCACCCCCCCCCCCTCCCTCATCCATGGAAAAAATTGTCTTCCACAAAACCAATCCCTGGTGCCAGAAAGATTGGGGACCTCTGCCCTAAAGGAAGTGGAAGGAGAAAAGTGCTTTAGGAATACTAAAACAGGAAAAAGAAAAATGGGCAATACTCTGATGTTTTATTATTTAAAGTTGTGGGAGTCTTTTTCTTGATGCTTTTAAAGAAAAGGATAGATAAATTATTGAGATGGTTTGGGCACAGGCTAGCTGTGAGAGAGGGGGAGTAAATTAATCAACCTTTCTGTGGCAGCTTGACAGCAATATTTCAGGTCCTCATGCTCTTACAAAACCTTGCCACTCTTGGTCAAGAGGTAAAGTCTATTTTCCTTCTTCTTAAACTTGGAAAGAATTTTGTGACTGCTCTGACTAATCAAATGCAACAGAAGAGAACTTAATTTCCAAGACAGAAACAGAAAAGGCAATGTAGCTTCCATCTGGCTCTCTCTCTCACTCATTGGATACTTGCCTTTGGAACCCAGCCACTATGCTGTGAGGTAGTCAAACTAGCCACATGGAGGGGCCCATGTGGACAGGAATTAAGGTTTCCGGTTGACAGCCAGCATCAGCTGCCACACGTGGGAATGAGGTGAGTCCTCCAGATGATTCCAGCTCCCAGCCTTCTCACCCACCAGCTGATGGTGACTGGGGCAGACATGAGTCATCCCTGCCAAGTCTTACCCTATTTAAAGAACAAATTCATGAACAAAATAAATGCTGTGGTTGTTTAAGCCACAAGTTTGACGTATTTGTTATAGAACTTTAAGTAACTGAAAAACTTAAAATATATATATATATTTGAGACAAGAGTGTCATTAATTGAAAAACTTAAAAAATATATATATTTTTGAGACAAGAGTGTCGCTCTGTCACCCAGGTTGGAGTATAGTGGCACGAACAAGGCTCACTGCAACCTCGGCCTCCTGGGATCAAGTGATCTTCCCACTTCAGCCTCCTATGTAGCTGGGACCAGACGGGTGTGCCACCACACCCTGCTAATTTTTTTGATTTTTTTTGTAGAGACTGGGTCTCACTTTGTTGCCCAGGCTGGAAAATGTTTTGTTTGGTTTGGTTTGGTTTTAACCATTGTATTTGAAAAATGTATACATAATATAATAACACAGAACTCCGGACATAGACTACCTGGGTTCTAGTGCTAGCTTCAGCACATATAAGCTCCGTGACTTTGGGCAAATTACTTAAACTCATCCCTGGAATGGAGGTAATAAGAATACCTACTTCATAGGATTGCTCTGATCATTAAGTGACTTAATACCTGCAAAATGTTTGAAACAGTGTCCACTACAAAATAAGCTCTATGTAAGTATTCCATATGTTGTGGTGGTTTGGGTGATGGTTATTATGGGTAATAGTAATGTGGTAAGCAGAATTCTAAAAAGGCCCTTGTGACTCCTGCTCCCTGGTATCCACGCCACCGTATTATTCCCTCGCCTTGAATCCAGATGGAAGCAGTGATTTGCTTCTAATTGATAGAATATAGCAAAAGTGAGAGAATTTTGCAGATATAAAGTCCCTAAAGTTGATTTTAAGTGAATTCACAAGGATGTTATTCTGAGTGGAGCTAACCTGATGAAATGAGCTCTTTAAAAGAGGATCTAGAGATCAGAGACTCTCTGTCCTGCTGGTATTGAAGAAGCAAGCTGCTGTCAGCTCAACAGCTATGAAGAAATGAACAAGGCCAACTACTACATGAGCTTGGAAGGCACCCCAAACCTCAGATGAAACTGCGGTCCCGGCCAACACTTTAATTGCAACCCTGAGCAGAGGACTCATTGAGCCATACCTGACTCCTGGTCCATACTAACTATGATATAATAAATGGGTGTTGTTTTAAGCCACTAAGTTTGTGCCAATTTGTTATGCAACAATACGAAACTAATGCAAGTAGTAAAAATTCAAACCATAATAAAGAATGTACAATGAAAAGGAGATTTTTTTTCTACCATCCCAGACCTTCATCCTCCTCAGAGGCAACCACTAATAGGAACTTGAGCTTGGCCGGGCACGGTGGCTCACACCTGTAATCTCAGCACTTCGGGAGCTGGGTTGGGCAGATCGCCCAAGGTCAGGAGTTCGAGACCAGCGTGGCCAACGTGGTGAAACCTTGTCTCTACTAAAAATACAAAAATTAACGGGTGGCAGTGGCACACACCTGTAATCCCAGTTTCTCAGGAGGCTGAGGCACAAGAATCACTTGAACTTGGGAGGCGGAGGTTGCAGTGAGCCAAGATTGCACCACTTCGCTCCAGTCTGGATGATAGAGCAAGACTCCGTCTAAAAAACGAGAACTTGTGCTTTATCATTCCACAATCATCTATGCAGGTGTAAGCATTTATATCCATCTATGTGTTGTCCATATGAATTTATATATATATATACAAACAGGGAGATAGATACTTTCCATCACTGTTTTGCACCTTGTTCTCTTCACTTAAAGACCAGATTTGATTTTTTTTTTTTTTTTTTTTTTTTTTTGAGACAGAGTTTCGCTCTTGTTGCCCAGGCTGGAGTGCGATGGCACTATCTCGGCTCACTGCAATCTCAGCCTCCTGGGTTCAAGGGATTCTTTTGCCTTAGCCTCCCTAGTAGCTGGGATTACAGGCGCCCGTCACCACACCCAGAAAATTTTTTGTATTTTCAGTAGAGACGGGGTTTCACCATGTTGGCCAGGCTGGTCTTGAACTCCTGAACTCAGGTGATCCAGCCTCCTCGGCCTCCCAAAGTGCTGGGATTACAGGCGTGAGTAACCATGCCCGGCCCGGAGATCTTTCCTTACGTTATTTTTTACTGTTGCATTGCAGACCAGTGTGCAGATGGCCCATCATTTTTCCTAGTTCACCAGATAGGCAGATTGTTTTAATATTTTCCTATTAAGATAAGGCTACAATGAGATTCTTATACTTACATTTTTCCATATGTGTCTGCATTTGTAGCATAAATTCCAGTAGTGAAACTCTTAAGTCAAAATATATATTTTAAATTAATAGGTATTGACAAATATATCCTAAGAATTTGCACCAACTTATACTCCTACTAATCATGTATTACTGAGCCCTTGTTAACACCAGATAATATGAATCACTTCTGTCTTTGCCAGTTAGGCAGGTAAAAATGTATCTTCACTCTTACTTGTTTTTGTTTGTGTTTAAGTAACTTTGAATAATGTTGAGCATTTAAAAAATGTTTATATTTGTGAACTACCCATCCCTATTCACAGTCTATTTTTCTTTTATTATAATTATTTTGAGATGGAGACTCGCTTTGTCACCCAGGCTGGAGTGCAATGGCGCCATCTTGGCTCACTACCACCTCCGCCTCTTGGGTTCAAGCAATTCTCCTGCCTCAACCTCCCCAGTAGCTGGGACTACAGGCGCGTGCCATCATATCCCACTAATTTTTGTATTTTTAGTAGAGATGGGGATTCACCATGTTGGCCAGGCTGATCTCAAACTCCTAACCTCAGGTGATCAACCTGCCTGGCCCTCCCAAAGTGCTGGGATTACAGGAGTGAGCCACCGTGCCAGCCATCCACAGCCTATTTTTCTATTGAGCCATTGGCTTCTTCCTTATTGTTATACAAGACCTCTTAATACAAGAGCCTTTTGTCCTCTGCCTTACAAATACCATCCCTCTGGTATACTTTTTTCACTGTTTGTCTTTTAATGAGTTTTATTTAACCATCATGAAATTTCACTTTTTTTATAAGGTCTTTTTTTTTTTTAATGGCTTCTGAGTCTTGTTTTATGCTTATACCTTCTCTGCTCTAAAACTTAAAAAGAAAGAAACCTCTTCCATATTTCCTTTGGGTGGTTTTACATTTTAATGCTTCACTTTAAATATTTAATATGGAATTTAAATATTTAATTTTATCTTTTTCCCACAGTTCACTATTTGTTTCAAAACCATTCATTGAATAATCCACAGTTTTCCCTGATGTAAAACACTAACTTTGCAATATATCAAATTGACGTGAGCATTTTTATCTTCTGGATTTATGCATCAGTGAAACACTAACTTAATCACAGTAAATTTATAATATATTTTAACATCCAGAAACATTAATGATCACTACTCTCCTTTTTCCAATTTCCCTGGGGGTGTTTTTATTCCTGTTAGCTTGAGGTACCATTCTTCTCTACGGCTGCCAAATTATTGACTGATCTTAGGCAGGTCACCTAACTTCCATGCTTTAGTATCATAATAAAGCTGATCATGGTAATATGGGCACCAATTTGTATTCATATAACTGGAAAGCATGAATGCAAAAAAAAAAAAAGTTCTAAATTGAAATCAGAAAGGAAACTATAGTGTTAACCAGGAATAAGAAAGTCAGTGCAAGGGAAATTCCCTATCTTGACCCTAACTTCAAACTTTGTTCCTAATGACTAGTCCTGCATTCTTTCCTCTCTGTTTACTTTGGCATACCCTCCTCACACATTTAATTACAGAGTGTAAATCATAAAACCACAGCACTGAAAGGGACCAAACCTGGCTCTCCTAAAAGGCATCTCAGCTGGAAAATGATCCATTTTGTTTCTAAATACAGATTTCTGAAATTCAGAGTCTCTCTCTCTCTCACTGCCCTTGGCCCTTGTTTCAAAACTATAAATCTTCTGGTGATATATCTTTACAACTAATTATCCTCCAAGGGTAATTTATTATTTTCAGTGTGGTATATAAAGATCTCTTCTGAGAAATGAAAATTTAAAATATTATTACTAATTAGGCTATAGATATTCAGAAAAGGCCGAGAGTACCAACTGCAGACTTCTGTGACCACACTGGCAAGATTTTGCTTATATAATGAAGGCCTTCTCACTTGAGTTATCCAACTCCTTATTCATTCAGTGAACACTAGGCATCTACTATTTGCCAAGCACTGAGCAAAGGTGCTGGAGATCCTGCCTTCACTGAGCCCACACTATTGGAGGAGAGACGCATGTACAGAGATATTTTCAATACTGTGAGTTAATTCGGCACTATATGAAAAAGTGATTTAAATGATCATACCTTTTGACAATTTTCTCTTCTAAGAATTTTTTTTTTCAAGGCAGAGTCTCACTCTGTCACCCAAGCTGGAGTGCAGTGTTGCAATCACTGCTCACTGCAGCCTCAACCTCCTGTACTCAAGCAATCCTCCCACCTTAGCCTCCCAAGTAGCTAGAAGTACAGGCACACACTACCATGCCAGACTAATTATTTTTCTTTTTTGTAGAGACAGTGTTTCCCTATGTTGCCCAGGCTGGTCTTGAACTCCTGGACTCAAGTGATCCACCCGCCTCACATTCCAAAGTGCTAGGATTACAGGCAAGAGCCACCATGCCTGGCCCTAAGAATTTATTTAAGAACAGCCAGGTGCAGCGGCTCACACCTGTAATCCCAGCACTTTGGGAGACTGAGGGGGGCAGATCACAAGGTCAGGAGTTCAAGACCAGCCTGGCCAACATGGCGAAACCCTGTCTCTACCAAAAGTACAAAAATTAGCTGGGCATGGTGGCACCCGCCTGTAGTCCCAGCTACTTGGGAGGTTGAGGCAGGAGAATTGCTTGAACCCGGGAAGCAGAAGTTGCAGTGAGCCAAGATTGCACCACTGCACTCCAACCCAGGCAACAGAGCAAGACTCTGACTTGGGGGAAAAAAAAGAATTTGTTTAAGAAAATATTGAGATGGATGAACAAAAGGCATATGACTATCACAGCATTTCCATAAAAATAGTAATCACCAGAAAAGGGACAAAATCAAACTAAATATCCAGCAACTGGGAGAATCAAGTAAATAAACTATGACAAAACCATGGGATTGAATACTATGAAACCACTGAAAGAAAAAACCATACAAATCTATGGATATGGCCGTGGGCGATGATTCCTGATTCATTAACTGAAAAAAAAGTCACAAAACAGGAAGTGTTATATGACTCTATTTTTGCAAAAATAAAATACGCTTACAAACAAATTTTTAAAACATGAAAGGATGTACATCCCAATGATAAAGGAGAGTTAACATTTGATTGGATTTTTGGTTATAAATTATTATAACATGTAAATGATTATATGATGTTTATAATATGAATTGGGTACCTGGTTATAGACGATTTTTATATTTTCATAAAATATATAGTGTAAAACCAAATTATGTATTCATATATATATTTTACCAAGAACATGTATATTTTTAGTTAGAACAAAAGTTTCTAAACCTAAGGTGTAATACAGTAACAGTGATTCAACAGGCATTCTTTTCAGTAATGGGAATGCAGCACCTTCTGTGCCCTGAGGCGCACTGGAGGAGGCAAAGCCAACTGGAGGGGTTTCCTGCTCTCAAGACCCAGCCTAGAAGGTTGGTGAGAGCAGAAGGTCACCCACTCAGGCATGGGAAAACATGGATGGGCAGCAGAAAGACGCACAGAGTGTCACTAGAGCTGTGGCTTAAAGAATGAGGAAGCGTGTTCTAGATGGAAGACTGTGGCAAGGGCAACAAGATCAGAGTCTCAAGAAAAAACAAAAAGGACAGGGCTGAAGATGGTTGTGCAGTTTGCACTGCAGAAGGCTACCTGCTGAGGAAGGAGGAGTGGGGGGGGATATGCAGGATGGGCTTTGCTTGCCAACTCACACGTCCCAGTTGCAACTGCTCGAAGAGGTATCCACTCCCCTCCGCCCCACTCTTTTTTTTTTTTAGTAAGGAAAGGGGCCTTGTTTCTGCAAGCATCTTCTGCTTGTGAAGCTGTGGGTCTGGAGGCTTTGTCCATCCAGGAAGGGATATCTTTTCCTGTTTACAGAAGGTGCACTGAGGGCTTTGAAATCTCTGTCCAAAAAAAGTCCTTAAATCCTAACTTGGGAAAAACCATATCTAACAATGTCTTCCTGAGGATGAAAGAGCCCTGTCATGTGCTCTCCAGAGCCATTGTAATGCATGTGATAGGCCATCATTACAGGAGGCTGGGGAAGAGGTGCAAAGCATTGGAGAGAAAAAATTAAAATTAGGTAAATTTTTCAGCTTAACAGCCTGAATATATATCAAAAACCTTTCAAATAAGGATTCCTTTTTACTTTGCAATTCCGCTTTTCAAAAAAAATTGTTTAATGCATTCTAAAGGATTATAAAGGTCTGAATGTGATTCATTGCAGAAGTTATTTATAATAGTGGGAAAAAAAATCCACAATCTTGGTTGAGTGCCCTGACTCATGCCTATAAATCCCAACATTTTGGGCAGCCGAGGCAGGTGGATCACTTGAGCCCAGGAGTTTGAGACCAGCCTGGGCAGCATGGCAAAAACCTGTCTCTACAAAAATTAGCTGGGTGTGGTGGTGTGTGCTTACAGTCCCCGCTACTAGGGAGGTTGAGGTGGGAGGATCATCTGACCCCAGGGGGGTCAATGCTGTGGTAAATCAAGATTGTGCCACTGCACCCCAGAATGGTGACAGAGCAAGACCCTGTATCAAAAAATAAACCATAATCTTAATGTTCAGCATGAAGAACAGTTGGTTAGTTTAGTGAAGTACAATACCTCTGTATTAAGAAATACTAAACTAGGCAGCAGTTAAAAATCATGTTTTAGGCCGGGAATGGTGGCTCACATCTGTAATACCAGCACTTTGGGAGGCCGAGGTGGCGGATCACCTGAGGTCAAGAGATAGAGACCAGCCTGGCCAACATGGTGATACCCTGTCTCTACTAAAAATACGAAAATTAGCTAGCCGTGAGAGTACTCGCCTAGGAGCTACTCAGGAAGCTGAGGCAGGAAAATCACTTGAACCCAGGAGGCGGAGGTTGAAGTGAGCCGAGACTGCACCACTGCACTCCAGCCTGGGTAACAGAGCGAGACTCCATCTAAAAATAAAAAAAAAATTGTTTTGGAGCTGATTCATTCCCAGACTAGGTGAAGTGCCTCTGCTACAGTGCCCTAAGCACTGTGCTTCCCCTGTGTTTGCACTGACCAGACTTGATCGCTGTGGCTTGCCTAATTGTGTGACCTCCCTGCAGAGAGACCATGTCCCTTTTGCTCACCATTTGTCCTCAATGTCTAGCACAGTGTCTTTCATATAGTAAGTAGTTCCTTTATCAAGGTTTAGTCAATGAATAAATTACTAGATATGCACAGAAGGAAGACTGGAAGAATATATGCCAACAGATAAAGAAAGCTATTTTTTTTATATTTAAAATGTTTACTTCTTTATAGTTGTTTACGTGGTCCAAATTTTCTACAATGGCCCTAGTATAATTTTGTAATCAAAAGGGAACATACTATTTTTAAAATTTGTAACTCAGCAGACTGCCATAAAGTATCTGGAGCCCAGTTTTTAATATGAGACTTCTGTTTGGCTCTGCCTTACTTTAGCAAATCTATCATCTACAAGTCAGAACTCAAGTATTACACAGGCTAAAAGGTGATTATTCTCAATACCAAAGGATTTATCAAAGGCGTCCATTACATTATAAATTATCCTAAGATATTTAAATGTTGATATGATTTTCAAAATATTCCATCCAGACTGGGAGCAGTGGCTCACTCCTATAATCCCAGCACTCTGGGAGGCTGAGGTGGGCAGATCACTTGAGGTCAGGAGTTCGAGACCAGCCTGGCCAATATGGTGAAACCCCATCTCTCCTAAAAATACGAAAATTAGCAGGGTGTAGTGGCGGGCACTTGTGGTTCCAGCTCCTTGGGAGGCTGAGGCCAGAGAATCTCTTGAACCTGGGAGGCGGAGATTGCTGTGAGCCAAGATAGTGCCACTGCACTCCAGCCTGGGTGACAAGAGCCAAACACCATCTCAAAAAAATTATATATATATATATATATATGTGTGTGTATTAGTATATGGATGGAAAATTAGTATATGGATGGAATACATATATATTCCATCCATATACTAATTTTCCATCACAAATATTCAAGGACACTTCAGTGACTAAATTTTATTTTCTGAAAGCTACTGTTTGGAAGTCTTCATCCTCCTAACCCAAGCAGGTCATTTTACCCAGTGCAGCGTTGGCAGCAGGTATTTTTATGATCATTTGAGATTTATAATTTACTTATTTTTAAAGTAAAAACTATCTGGTTCTTCTTAGTTATTTTTTTTTTAAGTTTTTTTCCTAAAAGGTTACATTCTAGATATTCTTAGCCAGGACCATTTCATAAATGGAAAGCACAAAGCAAGCCAGACATAGTTTTAGGTCCTCAACGGTTTTATCCTATGGCTCCATTATCCTCTGGGCCCTAATGGCACACATTTCTGTCTCCTCATTCGCTTTTGCAGAGTCCCCGTGCACACAGAAAAATATTTAGGTAATCAAAGTTGTTCATCTGAATTCACCCTTTTGGGGCTCCTTCCTAGTTTATGGGTGATCCATGTCTGCCTAGTGAGCACCCTTCTCAAACACAGACACACATGCCCCATAATTGTAACTTGTCCTGTGCTCTCTCCAGACAAAAATCCCATGGTTCAGTTTTCTCTCACTCCAAACAAAACTGATGTGCCCAGCATTCCTCTTATTCATGTCTTAGAACAAAAACTTAGTGAAAACGACATGGCATGAGTTTTTAGTGGTTTGCAGGTTCCTACTGGCAGATGTTAGGTTTGCTTTTCAGTATCAGAGTAACATAATACCCTCCCATAAGGTTGTAATTCCAGTGGTGGTCATTTCATGAGTGTTTTAATGGTTTTGGTTCTACATGTTATAGCAACTGTCTTCTAGTAACTACTACCCAACCCACCAACCCATTCCAGTGCCCCTAGGAAAGTATGGATGAAAGGGAGAATGCTAACAACCCAAGGAAGAGTCCCTTTGCTTTCCAAGTCCCTGGATTCTGTACTCTATGCCTTTCTGCTGGCAGGGCCAAAGTGGCATTTCCTAGCAGGAGAAACATGCACACAGTGAAAGAGAAGCTGTCTTGTCAAATACAAAAGCAAATGAGGTACACGAGTGAGTACAGGGGGCCTAATTGCAGGCTCATTCAAATTCAGTCCAGCCTTCCTTGTCAGTGCCCCAACAATTCTGTGTGAATTTTGTCCCACTGGATTAAAAATCACTCCTATCACCCAGTCATCACCCTTCATTTCATCTGAGCAGAGGCTATTTTCTCCTGCAAGAAAGTCATCCTCAGGAGGGACTCGGGTGGGAATTTCAGTTGCCTGGCAGGCTGTTGAATGTTTAGGTACTCCTGTTGGGTTTGCAAATCTTCATGGTTTTTTCAGACTATAATTTTTGTGCAGGTTTCCCAACGTTTTTTTTCTGGTGACAAGGTCTTGCTGTGTCTCCCAGGCTGTTATACAGTGGCGTGATCATAGCTCACTGTAACCTCAACCTCCTGTGCTCAAGAGATCCTCCCACCTCAGCCTCCCAAGTAATTGGGACTACAGGTGCATACCACTGCCTGGCTTATTTAAAAAAAAAAAATTAGTATAGATGAAGTGTCCCTATGTTGCTCAAGCTGGTCTCGATCTCCTGGGCTCAAGCAATCCTTCAGCCTTGGCCTCCCATAGTGCTGGGGTTACAGGTGTGAGCCACCACACCCAGCCTCCTGACTTATCTTCAGAGCACACGGCCTTGGTCCAGAGGGGCTGCTGTGGTTATGGCTGGTGTATGTAATTTCACAGGTCTTTGTCACCTCCACAGGTTAGTTCTCTGTGCTCTTTTACCAACACTTGTGGCAAGGGAGGTCCCTTTGCTCAGTGGAAAGGCTGGAATGCTGCTGTGGGTCTTCTCATTCAAGAGATCACTATCTTTGCTAGTCTGTTGCTCTCCAAAGCTCCCACTCCTTACGGTAACTCTGGTGCTTGAGAGTGAATTGGAGCTTGGTTAAATATAACTTGATAGCTGGGGTCAATTTGGACACCCGCTCTTGATCTTCTAAAGCAGCAAAACCCAATGCAAACATGTGATCTTCCCATGTAATTTGAAATATTCTGGGTTTAAATTGCATATGTAATTGTCTTAGTCTGTTTATGCTGCTATAACAGAATATCTCTGTTTGAGGAAAAAACTCTCAATCTGTATTTCCTCTGCTCTCACACCACAAAAGTCATCAATACAGAAGACTTCTATGATCAAATATGTAGGGAGTTTCCCCATACACCAAGCAGTGGACACCACCTAGGTGTCCTCCAATTCAGTTCTGACACTATCTACCAAAAGATAGTGCCAGACCCCACAGGTTGAGGGCTCAGTCCCATGAGACCACCCCTTACTTCCCACCAGTTGCAAGTCCAGACCTCCAGAACTTCTGACCAACTGGCTCCAAGTTGGGGGTTCCTACAGCCCCTCTATGGGTTTGACTAATTGGCTGGAACGGCTCACAGAACTCAGGGAAACACTTACATTTAATGGTTTACTATAAGGAATAGTACTAAAGATACAGATGAAGGCCAGACATGGTGGCTCATGCCTGTAATCCCAGCACTTTGGGAGACCAAGCCAGGAGGATCACTTGAGGCCAAGGTATGGGGGAAGAGATGCAGAGCTTACATGCCTTCCCTGGGCATGCTACCTTCTGGAAACCTTCACATGTTCAGCTCTGTCCTTTTGGGGTTTTATGGAGGCTTCATTAGATTGGCATGATTAACAACCAAGTATAAATGTGATTAGACAAAAACCACATAATTTAAACCCAGCAAGGCCTGCCTGTTCAGGCTTTTCTTGGTCTGTGTAGCACTCTTTCCTCTAGAGTTTGGGACAGAACTCTCTGGAATGAGGATCTTATGACTCAAAATCAGATTAGAGTCCTGCCTTGGGCAGGTGAAAGAAAAACAGAAGGTCAGAGAGAGATTCTGTTTCCTGAGGCCTAAAGTGCCCCAACATTATTATATAACAAAAGACTGTAACAAGGGTTATAGGAGTTATAAGCCAGGAACCATGGATGAAAGCCAACATATATATATGTCATAACACCACAACTTGAGACTGAGCAATTTATAAAGAACAGAAATTTATTCTCTTACAATTATGGAGGCTGGGAAGTCCAAGATCAAGGCACCAATGATTTCAGTCTCTAATTCCAAGATGATGCCTCGTTGCTGCATCTTTTGGAGAGAAGGAGCATTGTGTACTCACCTGGCAGAAGAGCTGAAGGAACCAACCCATTCCCATAAGCTCTTTTTATAGTAGCATTCATCTATTCATGAGGGTGGAGTCCTCATGACCTAAACATTTCCCATTAGGTCCTATCTCCTAGCACTATTAGGGATTAATTTTCAACATGAGCTTTGGAAGAGAAAAACATATTCAAACCATAGCAGTAATTTTAAAATATAAAAAGAAAGGTGAAATTAATTCAATAATTTATTTAACCCCAAATGTCCAAAATATTATCATGTAATCAATAATCAATATAAACATTATTAACAAGATATTTTATACATTTTCCTGTACTTAGTCTTTGAAATCCACTGTAATCCCAGCACTTTGGGAGGCCAAGGCGGGCAGATCACCTGAGGTCAGGAGTTCAAGACCAGCAACATGGAGAAACCCCGTCTCTACTAAAAATACAAAATTAGCCAGGCGCGGTGGCACATGCCTGTAATCTCAGCTACTTGGGAGGCTGAGGGAGGAGAACTGCTTGAACCCAGGAGGTGGAAGTTGCATGAGCTGAGATTGCGCTATTGAACTCCAGCCTGGGCAACAAGAGGAAAAAAAAAAAAAAAAGCTTCACTGGAAACAACTTGGCTATGAACCAAGACCAGAGTGGGGTTTAATATTCCATATCTTTCCGCAAAGATAATTTTTTATGACTTGTCACCCTTGTCCCTAGAAACTCATGGTTTCCATAAGCTACTTAAAAATTGACTGATTATACAATGGGTCTCAACAGAAGTGTCCATCAGAATCACCTACGGAGCTTTTACAAGATTCAAATGACTGGTCTCCTACCCCAGAGTTCTGGTTTACAGATCAGGGAAAAAGGAAAGTCATGCAGATTGATTTTTTTTTAATGTTTCCCAAATGATTCTGATGCACACCTCAACTCACAGTGACCCTGCCAGCTGCCAGATCTCCGCTAACATTCCCTGATTGCCAGGCAGGGTGAACTCGGGAGCTTGATAAGTTGGGGGAGGAGCCTGGTCTTAAGGAAAAAAACATGAGAAATAGATACCCTGAACACCTCCCAGGGTGGGGCCACCTGGTTACTTTTCCTCTACACTTTCTCTGTACCCAAGAACACTTTTAGCCTCATTTCCTGATCGAACAGCCTCACTTGTGTTGCTGTCAGTGCCGGTAGGACAGGCAGGAATGCAGCAGACAGGACTCACCGTCATGACCTTGGCTGTCTGTGTGGCCCTACATGCCTCAGAAGGTGAGTAGGGGCACTGGCCACTTAGGCCTCCACTGAAAGGGGGATATCTCCCAAATCTGTGCTGGAAGTCTTGAGGTGGGGCAGGAATATCTATCTCTTCAAGCAGGAATTTCCAATTGATTTCTGATTCTCTATAAGAGAATGACATATGTTCACATCCTAGATCTCCAAGACGTTTCAGGAAGGTACCTCATTTTAATAGGCATACTAGCACTTTTTGCCATCTGCAGGATGAGGTCCCTCCATATAGGTGCAACTTCAAGCTGTGTTTCCTTTTCTGACAACAGTAACTTAGAAAATCCCCAACTGGAGGCTGGAGTAAAGCCCTTGCTATTCATTTGTCTTCCTCCTCACCCTAGCCTGCTAAACTGTCTGAACACAAGTGTGCACATTCCTGGAGGGAAAGACAGACTTGCCCAGCTGCGTTCAAGTTAGGTAAATTGTAAATTTCCTGAGCAAAGTCAGCCCTATGGATACAGAAAACTGAAACTTCAGTCTGATCTTTACAAAGGGGAGCAGAGGTGAGCACAGTGGTGCATGCCTGTATTCCCAGCTACTCAGGAAGCTAAGGCAGGAGGATAGCTTCAGGCCAGGAATTCGGAATTACCATGAGCTATGATTGCACTGTGAATTGCTACTGCTTTCCAGCCTGGGCAACATAGTGAAACCCCATCTCTTAAAAACAAAGAGAGGAGGGCAGGGTTGGAGGAAGGAAAGGAAGAAAGGAAAGAAAAGAAAGAAAAAGAAGAAAAGCAGGATGGGGGAGATTGAACCATATAAATTATGTAAAAGAGAATTTAAATTGTGAGTTGCTAGCATGTATATGGA
The DNA here is from genome assembly GCA_036589455.1 of Ateles fusciceps. Lineage (NCBI taxonomy): Eukaryota > Metazoa > Chordata > Mammalia > Primates > Atelidae > Ateles > Ateles fusciceps. Next base: position 234,983 of record JAZHEH010000572.1, read on the forward strand.
GATTGTAACTACATTTGAACTAGAGGGAATCTCTTCTAAAGTAGCAGTGGCTTTATTTAGGAAACCCAAAGTATCAGTACTTAATACTTGACCAATGACTCTTTTCCATTGTCATCTTTTCTTTAAGCTTTACCCTGAACAGATTCTCTAAGTCTAGAGCAGAGGTGGAATATAAGTCTTCTTTGGTCTGCTTTTTAAAAATTTGAGCCAATATTTTAAAACTGAAAGCTTTCTCATGTACATACTTATACATACACACATACATTGGATTTTAAAGCTTCTCTTGAAAAATCAGACTGGGCAAGAATTGGCTAAAGCAGATGGGCCTCTGAAGTTTGCTGTATTAACTGCCTGGTCCCTGCAGGCATTTGCTTAGGGACTCCAATATAGTCCATTAATATACTGGGCTTATATAGATAAGCAGCAGAAAAAACCTGGACCATCTCTTCTCAATTTCTACTAATCCATCTATCTTATCAAGATAAAAACAGACGTTTGCCGCTTTATGTTTCTGTAACATTTCTCAGAAAAATTCACCATTGTGATTTTAGAATTCATTTTCACTATTTCTCAAAGGTCTACCTAAGGCTTTACTCCTAGTTTTGGTAATTCCACCAACTCGAATTGTTCACATAAAACTTTGAAATGTGTGCCTCCCTTGCAGCTTCCTGACCTACTCCCACGTTTCCCTAGAGCAGCAGCTCTCCTACAGGAAAGGAGGGAGGGGACGGCAGGTGGAGAAGGCAGAGGGTAATGAGGAAGGCTCTGCCATACCCAGGACCCAACTTCACATGAGACCGAGTCTTGGTAGAGAAGGTAGGGTGGGACGGCAAAATGCAGAGGTATGAAAAGATACGGCTGCCGGCAATAATAAGGAAAGGGAGCTGAGAGACCCAGCAACAGCCTGTTGGCTTAGTCTCAGTGCTTTAACTAAGGCAGTTTGGGCCACAGAAAAATCACATTGCCTGAGAAACTTCAACTTTCTGCCATTCAAAAATAAGTGATACTGGGTAAAAATACACAAGTAGGCCTAAGAACAGTTGTGGAACACAGGGGTAACGGCCACAGCTATTCTTAACAAAATTCCACTCAAGTGTCCATGTAAGCCAGGTGCCCTGTGGGAGGCACTTAAGTGATTCTGGCTCCAGGGAGGGGGTGGGAGACCAAGCAGGGAGGGAGGAAGGTAGAAAACATGCAACAGTGCAGAGGACGCGTGGTCTTGGCAACAGAAATAGGGAAATGGCCTGTGGCAGTTTGGAACTTTGGGAAATATATTTTGTTTTCTTTAGGCAGAAAGCTGTTTCCTTATCTTAATGGTGTCTTAAATGGCTATCTTAATGTGATGGCTCAATAACTGGCATTCCCAAAGTGTTTTGCATAAATCAGAAAGCAGGTGACTTTATCCTAATTAAAAACCTTGGATTCTGCCCAAAGGTAGGGCACACTCCACATCTGCTGACGTGGCTGCTGGCTCCCAGAACTCAATACTGGATCCATAAACATGTCTATCATCCTGTTTCAGTGGCTCTGAGCCCGATTATTTAAACCCACAATCTAGGGCTTTGTGGGCCTGGCTGTTTTTATTGTACATTAAGATTAAGGCTCCCTTGTGCCCAACGGATTCAAGTTAGGAGGTTTTGCTTCAGTGAGTCCCAAATTGTCTTCCCACTGACAACTTTTCTCAGGGTACGATGGTTACTTAATCACACCAATAATTGCTAGAGATGTGCTGTTTGCATCCTAAAACTTTCATCTTTCATTTTAATCAGAAGCTACTGGCTAGGGAAGGTTACTATGAACATACATCTGTTACTCAGTGCTGTTCTGCACAATTAGGACTCTCCAATTCACCAAGAATGGTCCTTAAGGGGTCTGACATAATCTGCCCAGTAATCTACCTTCCTTCAGTTTCTCTGCAGGTGTAGGTGAGACTACAGGTGCATGCCACCACACCTGGCTAATAAAAAAAAAATTTTTTTTTGTAGAGATAGGGTCTCACTATGTTGTCCAGACTGGTCTCAAAGTTTTGGCCTCAAGCGATTCTCCTGCCTTGGCCTCCCCTCCTGTGATCCCAGCATTTTGGGAGGCTGAGGTAGAAAGATTGCTTGAGCCTGGGAATTTGAGGCTACAGTGATCCATGATCGCACCACTGTACTCCAGCCTTGGTGACAGAGTGAGACCCTCATCTCAAAAAAAAAAAAAAAAACAAAGTAAAAATTTGCCAAAAAAAAAAAATAACCAAAATGTCACAAAACTTAAAAAATGTATCCTAACATTATGAAAGTTACAAATACTTAGTATATATTCTTAAATATAAAAATATAGAGAATTAAAAAAAAGAAAGTCCCTCTTCATCATTCCTTTAACCCTTCTCCCCTCTCCAGAGGGTTCTGCATATCCTTCCAGACTTTCCTCTAAGCACTTAGAAATATGAACCCACATATACATCCACACCAATTTTTTAAAACAGAAACAGGACCACAATCTACATACTGTCTTAATATATATTTTTTCACTTAATCATAGATAACAGTATAACTATTCAACACAAAAAGTTATTTCTGAAAATCTGCATCATTCATCTTATACAAAACATTTAAACTTTCCAGAACAATTGGGAATGCTAACGTTTCTTTATTCATTTATTATTAATATCAATCAGGGTCCTATTAGGAGACAGAAACCAGATAATTTGAAAGTTTAATATGAACAAATTATTAACTATAACAAGAGACAGGCTAGAAAGAAAGAGAATTTTAAGGAATGTAGGAGTAGCAGATATTCCAAGGGCTAAAACAGATCACTCAAGGAAGCGTTGCTGCACCCCCTGCCCTGCCCAGCTGAGATCCAGCCATGGCTCACCAAATGGCAGAAAAGTCACCTAGTCTGTACTGGCAGAACATGCTGGATATCTATCTGCCTTCTAGTTTGCAGGGGAAAATACTTCACAGGGAAGCATCTCACTGGAGGCACTGGGCTACACACCTGCCTGCAGGGGTGCTGCTAGTTGTCATGCACTGCAGGAGCCTGGTGTTGGAGAAGCTAAAGCACTGCAGGAGCTGGGTCTACAGGAACCTGCTGAGAGAACACTGGAGCCAGGAAGGAAAATTCCATCTTCCGGCAATGGCTCTTCAATATCTTCTACAGATAAAGTTTAACAACATGCCAGCTAGCCAAGGAATAATATTTAAGGGCTCATCTCAATTTCATAGAACAGGAAATTAAGGGTGAGTTTGAAATGGCGGGAAAATAAATAAAGTGGCACATTCCACAAACACTTAATGGGCACCTGTATATACTTACTATGAGCCAGGGACTGTACTGCATATTGTCCCACATATGTCTTCTTTGTTTCCATCTATTGAGGGCTATTTGTCACTCCTGTTCTAAGCACTTAAATGTACAAACTCATGCAATCCTCACAATGACCCTGAGGTAGGTGCTAGTACCACCCCCATATTATAGATAAAAGGATTGAGACGTAGAGAATTAACTCACCCAAGGTCAGCTAGTAAGTAGCAGAAGCAGAATTTAAACCTAGTAGTCTCCACATGCTTAAGTACTGTGCTACAAAGTCTCTCAGGATGTTTTTATAGCACAAAATTATCCAAACCCCTTCAAGTGGTCCCCTGACCACTCTAGTGTCTATATCACATTAAAGCAAAGAAAAATCCTCATCCACTCTCCATGCCCCCAAACATTATCCCAGGGTTCCAAAAAGTATCTGGAGGACTTTATTTGAGCATAGTAGTTTCATATACCATGGACTGGTGAGTCCTTCCTGCCCATTAAGTGACAACAGTGGCCATCTGTTGGCCTCCATAGCATGATCTGGCTACATTAAGGTGTGAGATCCATGAGAATGGAGAGATGTGTTTTAACCACATTCTGAACATTATGTGTTGCCCTTCTTAAATTGCACTCATAGTCTTGAGACACTGCTAGCAGCTAAGTGAATCTTTTATATCATTTTTACCTTTCCTTTGCAAATCCTTTCTCCAATAATGGCATGTACCTTTCTTTACTGTATCTATTTTGCTGTGTTCTATATGCAGTACAAGTGCTTTTCAAACTGCATTTCTAATCAGCTCCCAAGTGATGCCATTGTTGTGGCTCTGGAAACCACACTTTGAGTAGTGAGAACCTATATAACATGTCCAAGTAAGAGAGGAAGCTGTTCACCTCTCTACAATAGCAGGATCCTTTCCTTAAAACCCAAAATCTGCCAGGCACAGTGGCTCACACTTGTAATCCCAGCACTTAGGGAGTCAAAGGTGGGAGGATAGCTTGAGTCTAGGAGTTTGAGACCTGCCTGGGCAATACAGTGAGAACTTGTTCTAAAAAAAAAAAAAAAAAAAGAATCTAATTTTTGTATCACAAATTTGATGTGTAGTTCCTACAGTTCTTGAGCACTGACAGATCTTTACAGCCCTCTAGTGACCAAAACTGGATCATAGACAGAACCAAAACAGGGACTCACATTCCTGGAAAATCATCCATACACTTAATACTGTTAACAATAAGGACAACAATTCAAAACTAATAGAATTAACACCAGAATAAGGCCGGGTGCAGTGGCTCATGCTTAAAATCCTAGCACCGCAAAAAAAAAAAAAAAAAAATGTTTTTTACATTAGCCAGGCATGCTGGTACACACCTGTAGTCCCAGCTACTTGGGAGGCTAAGGCAGGAGGATTGCTTGAGCCTGGGCATTCAAGGCTGCAGTGAGCCGTGATCGCACCATTACACTCCAGAATGGTCTGGGCAACAGAGCAAGACCATTTCAAAAAAAAGAACACCATAATAAGACAAATAGGAATGCCTTTAATCAGATACTAAAAACATCTTTAAAATATTACAGATAGCGAACAAATGATTTATCATATTCACTGACCCCTAATTACTTCAGTGTGCAGGTATGGTACCTATGAAAAGCACTGTGTAACTGTAGGTAATTTGGGACGTGAGACCTTGACCAAAAATTGAAAATCTTATGCATAGAAAAAAAGCAAAAATATTTTTGACATTAAAAGCCTTAAAACAGGATAAAAATGAAACACTGATAAGATCAGAGCTTAGTTCAGTCCAAGAAACTTATTTAGCAGTGATATCAGACAATTTGCTATGTGGTGGGGGTTACAAAGATGCCCTGTGGGAGATTACAGTAAAAAGACAGTCATATGGACTCTTAATTTCATACATGGTAAAGACTAAGATATAGGAAAGCACAAGGTACTGTGGGACTCAGATTCAAATGGGGGGAAATGACAAAATTGGAAGAAAGTAGACAACTGAGAGGCTCAGCAGTCCAGAAGCCAATTAATGAGGTCCTGATCTAAGAGTGTTAACAAGGATGAAGAGGAGATAGATCTGAAAAGTGTTCAGGAAAATACAATCTACAGGAGTTTGACTGGCTGTGGGAGTGCAGAAGAAAGATGAAATTACACATGGGTTTTTGGCTTGGATAACAGTACAAAGTGATTAAACGAGATGAGAAAAGGAAAACAGAAATAGATTTAAAGCAGCAGATGATGTCTTCGGTTGGCACTCTGTTGAGTTTGGGGTGCCTGTGAGATATCCAAGTGCATGTTCAACAGCAGGTCAATCTACATCAGAATATTTGGGTAGAGGTAAAAAACACATTTTAAAGTTATTGACATAATAAAAATTTTAAAACATGAGATGTGGGAAGAAAAGAGCAGTAGGTTAGGGACGGAACGTTGAGAATGCTAACTATTGAAGAGAGGCCAAAGGAGGATGCATTCAAGAGGCAGAGAAAGTAAGTTCTCAATATTCAGAAAATTAGGAGAGACTAGTAAGTAGGAATATGGAAATGTTCAAGGAAAGAATGGATAAATGTTAAATGCAGCATAGAGGTCCAATGAGACAATGTTAGAAAATGTCTGTCTCACTCTGTCACCCAGGCTGGAGTGCAGTGGCACCGTGGCGGCTCACTGAAACCTCCATCTCTTGGGTTCAAGTAATTCTCCTGCCTCAGCATCCCAAGCAGCTAAGATTACAGCCACCCACCACCATGCCTGCTGATTTTCGTATTTTTTAGTAGAGACGGGGTTTCATCATGTTGGCCACGCTGGTCTTGAACTCCTGGCCTCAGGTGATCCACTCGCCTTGGCCTCCCAAAGTCTCTGGGATTGCAGGCGTGAGCCACCAGGCCCAGCCATGTCTTTATTTTTTTGTAGAGATGGAATCTCACTTTGTGCCCAGGCCGAGCAGACATTTTTCTAACATTGTCTCATTGAAATTAGCTGGGCATGGCGGTGTGCATGGGTGGTCCCAGCTACATGGGAGGCTAAGGCAGAGGACCACTTGAGCCCAGGAGGTGAAGTTTGCAGTCAGCTGTGTTCGGACCACTGTACTCCAGCACTCCAGCTTGGGTGACACAGCAAGATCCTGTCTAAAGGGGAAAAAAAAAGTCTGCTAATTGCTAATTGTAGGCTCCCTGAGGGCAGGTACTAAGACTAATTCTTGTACACTCATTGTCTGTGACAAAGACTGATACAATGTAGGCAGCACCCTATAAATGCTTCTAGAATTTTACTGATGTGACAATCACTTTCATTAGTAAAATACACTTAATTCAAAAAGAAACATGTCAGTACTAGATGTTGTAGACATTTTCCCAAAGGAGCTTTTTCCCTGGACCTAACTCAGCCTAAATTTTTAGTAGAAAAATATTAATAAAGGAAATATGGAAATTATCTTTCCAATGGAAAGAATAAAAGCAAAGAAAAAGGATGATTTTAAAATGCAAAAAAAAAGAAAAAGAAATGTAACGAATGCAAACCAAAAGATTAGTGTAGCAATGTCAGTAACAGAAAAATATGATTTAAGCAAAAAGCTATAGAGGAATCTTACAGAAAGATAAAAAGTTCACTTCACCAAAAAGCTTCCTCTAGGGCCCAGACTCCCCGTGAGGCCAGAGGGGTGATTGAGTCATGAAAATGCAGTAAGATTTTGTTTTTATTTAAAATTGCAGCAATTTACTAATCAGACTTTTTGCATTAATTTTTATTTTAAAAAATATTGCATCCAAATATTGCTTATTTTCATTACAGAGTTCTTTTGGCGGTCCCTTAAATTCTGCACCTGAGGCTCATGCCTCATTCTAATCCTGGCTGTGGACCAGGAGGATACCTGGGCTGGGCGCTGCAAACATAACCCCAAGTGATATAGCACAAAAGTGGACAGAACTGTGAAAAAAAAAAAATGGCATAATCCCAATAACAGTGGGAGATTTTAACATACCCGCATCAAAAACTGATAGATCAATCAAAAAAACTAGCAAGGGCTTACAATACAACTAGCTGTCTCCTGAAGCTTTGTGAAGGGCAGCCGGCGGCCGGTCCTGGGCTCCCTGGCTGGCTCCCCCTGGGCCCAGGCGTGCCTTTGTGGACGACGTGGGCATCTGGCCATGCGGCCGCTACCCGCTGCCTGGGACTCCACCCTACCCTTGGTATAGTCCTTGTTATACTCAGGCAGCTTCTTCACGCGGTGCTCTCCCCCGCCCTGCCACGCCACGCCACAGGAACCGTCCATGGGCTTAAAGAAGCCTCCCGACCAGGTCGAGTGGCGCCAAACAGGTTGCGCCAGCGCAGAGGTCTGGAAGGGCCGCTGGACGTCGCCCAGGTAAACGACGGCCCACACCGTTTCTGGTTTCTGTCACTTTGCACTTCCCGCTCTCTTCCTTCATCTCTGCTTCGGCTCTCTCAGGCGGTTTTCCGCTTCAGTCTCTCCTGCTCCAAGGCCGCCACAACTACAGATAGGAGTACCGACAGCCGCAAAGCACCATAATGTCCTGCTTTTCTTTATGTTTTTTCTCACGCTTTGTTTGTTTCCTCTGATTTTCCTTTTCCAGATTTTTTAGTTGAACACACGTTTTTTTTCGTATGTGTGTTTTAAGTAAATTTAGAGATAAATTTAACTGTATCCCACTGGTTATAATAAATAGTACTTTTACTATTTTTCAGAATAAGATTTTGTGTTTTCCTCTTTACCCCATGAGTTTAATGCTTTGTTTCTAAGCATCTTATATTTGTAAGTTTATAAATATATTTTATTATTTAGATCCAAACATTTATTTATTGTTAGAGACAAGGTGTCTCTCTGTTGCCCAGGCTGCAATGCATTTGTCAAGAGGCTTGTGAACCAGAGCAACTCCATCTTAAAATAGAAGCTAGGTAAAATGAGGCTGAAACCTACTGGGCTGTATTCCTTAGGTTAAGGCATTCTAAGTCACAGGATGAGATAGGTCAGCACAAAATACAGGTCATAAAGACCTTGCTAATAAAACAGGTTGCAGTGAAGAAGCCAGCTAAGTCCGACCAAAACCAAAATGGCCACAAGAGTAACCTTTGGTTGCCCTCACTACCACACTCCCATTGAGGCAGGAACAGCGAGAAACCTCTCAAACACGGGACTGAGGAAGGAAGTGGCTTTTTATTCAGCTGGGAGTTGCAGGGGGCTACAGCCTTATTCACCGAGCTCCCTGAGAAGCAGTTTCTTTCCCCTTTTACAGGCTTACAATGCTAAAGGGGAAACTGAGGTGAAACTATGTCATTGTCCATTGGCTGGATGTCTGACCTTACAATCTTTTGGCTTCATTGAATTGCTAGTTCATACGCAGTGCAAGTGGGAACAGGGGGCTTACAGAGACAAGACAAAGGCAGTAAATTATTAGTTGGCCAGAGGTGTTTCCAGGAGGGAGCCTAGGCCATGCAGACATGCGGGCATGACCCACTGCTGGGCTCCAGCTGGTAGGGAGAGCTTTCATTTGCAACTCTTTTAAGGCTTACAGATAGCAGAGACACTGGGAACCGAAAGGGAATCATCTTCACAGCTCTTTGGTGTTTTATTTTTTTCTCTTTTTCACCCTCCTTCCTATCTGGAGGGAGGAGGTGGAGGCCTGTGAGGAGGGAGATGGGAAGGGGGTTTTCCCTCTCACATCAGTGCCATGACAGTTTACAAATGCCATGGCAATGTCAGGAAGTTACCCTATATGGTCTAAAAAAGGAAGGCATGAATAGTCCACCTTTTGTTTAGCATATCATCAAGAAATAACCATAAAAATGGGCAATCAGCTGCCCTCAGGGCTGCTGTATGAAGTAGTCATTCTTTTATTCCTTTGTTTTCTTAAAAATTTGCTTTCACTTTGCACTGCAGACTTGCCCTAAATTCTTTCTTGTGCAAGATCCAAGAACTTTCTCTTAGGGTCTGGATTGGGACACCCCTTTCCTGTAACACAATGGCAGGATCAAAGCCTCCAACTCCTGGGCTCAAGCGATCCTCCTGCCTCAGTCTCCCGAGTAGGTGGGCCACCACGCCTGGCTAATCTTTTAAATTTTGTGTAGAGATAGGGTCTCACTGTGTTGTCCAGGCTGGTCTCAAACTCCTGGCCTCAAGTAATCCTCTCACCTTAGTCTCCCAAAGTAATGGGATTACAAGTGTGAGCCACCACACCTGGCCCAAACTTTTAAACCGTTACTTTGCACAGGAACCTTCTCTTCAAACACTAAGAATTAAAAAAAGGAGTCATGACTGCACATACAGTAAGATAAAGCTATGAAACTTTGCAAGAATAAAGTAGAAATTGTGGATAAAATAAACAATTTCTTAGAAAATTAATATATCAAATATATATACAAGTAAGCCAATAACAAATTCAACTTAAACATCTTTCCTCAGATACCAAGCCTAGATAGTTTTTGAGGTTTTACCAAAAATTGGAGAAACAGAAAATCTTTATCTTACGCAAACTCTTTCAAAGGATGGAAGAATAGAGAAAACTACCCAATGCATTGTCGACATTAACATACCCTTAATACCCAAAACATGGAAGGATGGCACCAGGGTATAAAAGTGTAGATTAATTTATGAACAGAGGTGGAAGAATCTTAATAAATAGCAAATCATAAACAAGATACAAAAATTAATATGTTATGACTAAGTATGGTTTATCCCAGGAGGGCAAGGAAGAAAACAGAGTAATTCATCACAGCAATTTAAAATTATGTATTGAACTTTTGTTGGAAATAGATGCTGCCACAAAGAAAAATTAGCACTGTGACAAAGGCTCTTTCAGCAATGCAATTTTTACTTCCTGGACCACAGGAAGGGTACCCTCACTAGCCATCGTGACACGAGAGTACAATGAACAAAGGAAAACAGAAATTTATCCCTTACGCATTTGGGGTCATCCTTACTGCTGTCTGATCCTTGTTGGCTGGAGCCAGACCTCACAATTTAAACTAAAACCCAATTGGCTAATAACTTAAAACTTTTGTAAACAGATAAAAGCAGTGGAGAGCTGGGACATGCCTGTGAGCATGTCCAGCACAGATATCTTGGTTAAAATGCAAGAACATAGAATGTACTATGTGCCTGTAAGCATGGCATGTTTAACAGCTACACAGGATAGGACTTAACAAAGTTATTAGCACACTTATTCTTCAACAAGAAGAAAACTTTAAAAAGGAATTTTTCTACTTCCCACAACTTTCAATGGGCTAGGCACTGTTCTAGGCATTTAGCAAAGTAACAGATTTTAAAACAGAAAAGCGTTTATTTCCTACACAGGAATTGAGAAGAAAGAGATTAAAATTACTATTTACCTATAAAACCAGAGTATCTACTGCAAACTATTACAAATTGAAAAATTCAGCAAGGTTGCTGGATACAAGAGCAACATTAAATAATAGAAATCTTATACATAAAAATTAATGAATTAGAAAAAAAGTATTTTTAAAAAGCCCATTCACAATTCAACAGAATCTATAAGGTACCTAAAAGTAGGTCTAAGATATACAACATTATCTTACCGTTTGAGTCATAAAGATCTTGGAGGAGCAAGAAAATCTGAATAACTAGAGGATAATTTCATATTTATGAATAGGAAGACAGTATTTTTCAGATCTTAGTTGTAAATTTAGTACAATTTCAACCACAATTTCTGAGATTCTTGCAGAACTAAGCAAACTGATTTTAAAATTTATATGAAAGGTAAGGATCAAGAACAACCAAGACAATTTTGAGGAGTAAGTTGGGGTGGGGAGACTTACTGTACCAAGTTTTGAGACTTATTAAAAAGTGTCTTAGTTGAGACATGTGGAATTGATGCAGAGATAAATAGTAGAGCATGAGATAGAAGAAAAAGCCCAGAAACAGACCTGGTGTGTTTCTGTAAACTTGAAGATTTAAGGAGTGTCTACATATCAGTGAGACGGGGTGGTTCTGTTGTGGAAAGAGAACAATTCTGCCAGTGAAAGATTCCTCTGTACTAATACAGAGGAGAAAAAAATATATTATTGAGTAAGCATTAACATATTTACAAGCATGTATGGCAGCACAAAAGTGACTGTGAAATTGGAACAGAATTTTCCATAGCATAGCAGAAAAAAGAATAATAACTTCTCATCTCCTCAAAAGATAAAAGGGTTGCACCCTGTGACAGTTTCTACACATCTTGTGAGAGACCCTGAGCTAAATCCAGAGGTATTTAAAAAAATACATCTGGAGGTTATTTGGCCCTTGGCCTTGGATATATAGCAATTATTACAAAAAGTAAAGAGTGGGCTTAATCCTTGTAGAGATTTAGCTTAATCCAAAAGTAAAGATTCAGATACACCATGTCTTCAAAGAAACTCATGTTAAGAATGGAGGAAAGGAGGCTGGGCGCTGTGGCTCACACCTGTAATCTCAGCACTTTGGGAGGCCGAAGTGGGTTGATCATTTAAGGTCAGGAGTTCGAGACCAGCCTGGCCAACATGGTGAAACCCAGCCTCTACTAAAAATACAAAAATTAGCCAGGCATGGTGGCCGGGGCCTGTAGTCCCAGCTACTCAGGAGGCTGAGGCAGGAAAATCACTTGAACCCAGGAGGTGGAGGTTGCAGTGAGTCAAAATCGTGCCACTGCACTCCAGCCTGGGTGACAGAGCAATACTCTCTCTAAAAAAAAAAAAAAAAAAAAAAAAGGAAGAAAGAGGTGGGTGTGGTGGCTCATGCCTGTAATTCCAACACTTTGGGAGGCCAAGGTGGGCGGATCCCTTGAGTCCAGGAGTTGGAGACCAGCCTGGGCAACATGGCAGGACTGCAGTCTTTTGAAAAGGCTTTTTAAATTAAATATATATACATTTTAAAAAGTGGTTTCTTTGCCCTTTGTAAATGGAGAAAAAAATTTCATTTACCACTACGTTTCTGAGACAATAGGTATTCTTATACAAAAACTTTTTTTTTTCTGACTCACAATCTATAAAAAATAAATTACAGGGGTAAAAAAGCTTTGCTTTCTAAAACAAAATGTTATTTTTATGACATCTGACTATGGGAGGATTTGCTAAATAAGACATAAACAGCAAACTGTAAAGAAATACTTCAGAATTAAAAGATACATTACCAAGGGGGGAGAAAATATTTTCTAATTACTGACGAGAGATTAGTATCCCAAATATTTTGTGAGTTCTTATCAATTTTTAAAAATCTGTAAAAAAAAAAAAAATAGCTGGCAAAATAGGATTTGGCAATTCAAAGAGAAAATGTGAATGATTAATAACTTACCAGTAGGGAAACACAAATGAAGACACGTTAAGGTACAATTTCAGTCCCATCAGACTGGCAACATTTTAAAGTGACATTATGAAAAGTTGCTGAGGACGTGCAGAAATGGAACTCTCATCAACTGGAGGTATGAGTGTAAATTTGTATAATCACTTTGTACAGCAATTTGACAGTATGAAATGTAGTTAAAGATGCATATATCCTACAACCTAGCAATTCCATGTGTAAATCTGTTCTCCAAGAACAGTGATTCTCCAAGTGTGTTCCAGGACTAGCAGTATCAGCATCACCAGGGAAGTTATCAGACATGCAAATATTGGCCTGGCACAGTGGCTCACACCTGTAATCTCAGCACTTTGGGAGCAAAGTGAGGTGGGTAGATCACTTGAGGTCAGGAGTTCAAGACCAGCCTGGTCAACATGATGAAACCCCATCTTTACTAAAAATACAAAAATTAATCCCAGCTACATGGGAAGCTGAGGCAGGAGAATCGCTTGAACCTGGAAGGCGGAGGTTGCAATGAGCCAAGATCGCGCCACTGCACTCCAGCCTGGGTGACAGAACATGACTCCATCTCATAAATAAATAAATAATAAGATATGCAAATGTTCAAGCCTCCTCTCAGATTTACTGATTCAGAAACCTGAGGTAAGAGAGGGATTTGATTCTGATGCACATTAAAGTTTGAGAACCACTGCTGTAGAGATATTCTCACACAGGCCCCAAGGGGACAGTTAGAAAAGCAAATAAAGTATAACTTAAGGTCTAAAAAGTGCCAATATATGTATTCAAATTCCAGCCCCACCATTTCTTTCTTGGCCTTTTGATCTCAGGAAGTTATGTAGTTTTTCTGTATATTATTACCCATTTATAAAATGGTGATTAATATACTTCCTTCTGTATATAGTTGCTGTGTAGATTATATAAATTAATTCACACATGGCAGTTACACTAGTGCCTGGCACAGAGTAAGTACTCAATAAATGTGTGTTATCATTAGGATGTTTACTGTAGCCTTGCGTGTAACAGTAAAGTACTGGAAACAGTTACTTAAAAATAAGACTGAAGGCAAATATGGAAAAGGTTTAACACTAATAACATTTGGGTGATGAGTATATAGGTGTTCTTTATTATTCGTGGTACGTTCCTCTGTGTTGAAATGTTTCACAAGGAACGGAGAATAATAGTAAAGTCATCATTTATTTATTCACATCTACGTTGCCACAGAAGTATTAGTTTAGGTGAATTTTCATGTCTTGATTTTTAAAGTTTCCATAGAAAGAGGTTACTGAACTTGTGTTATCAGTATAAAATATAAAGCTGTCTAGTGTCAAAATACTTTTCATGTCATCCTCCTACAACTTGCATTCATAAATTATAAATCCCCACCAAATTTGCATGAATCTGCCTTTTCCACATTTGTATCTTTACACCCACTGCCTCCTCTATATTTACTGCCCTATTCATATTCTATCCATTTTTCAAGTTTTCAGCTGAAATGACACCTCCCTGTTAAAGATGGACCCAAGTCTCTATGTTATAATTTATCTCTTCTGCCTTTCAGTGTTCCAGATCTCATTCTGTTTATCCATAGCCCTTGCCACATTTTCCCTGATCTTAGAAATGTTTTCCCCCTAGTTTATTTCACACTCAGTCTACAGAGGCACAACATTATTTTTAATGGAGCAAAAGTTGATACAATCTCAAAAATGTCAGAACAAACTGATTTAAATATGATTTAAATACTGATTTCAATTCAATGAATAGACACATTAGATGCTACCCATGGAACTCCTATACTCTGAGCTTCACTGGCTAGTGAGTAGAAATTGTGGTGTTCTGGGTCCCCACTTTCTTGCCTGGTAGTAATTAAAAAGTTGCTGCAGGATTTCTCAATCCAGATATTCTTGACAATTCTCAAATAGTGGGTCCGAGAGAAGGGTACTTTCCCTCTAAGAGTCTGGGGGAAGATGGTCTGATAGTGTAGGAGGGATGATCCCTCTCATAACTGGAACCTTTACTCCCAGTTTTGTGGTTCCTCTGCTGGGCAGCTGCTCTGGATCCATCTGAATCCCACTGGTGGTTGCGCACTTCCTCCAGAGAGCTGACCTTACTGCCTGTTCTCAGGCCAGCTGGGAAACACATCTGTTGATCTCACAAACCACTTTTCAGAGAAATTCCAGGTGGATCTGTTGGGCTTTGTCCTTCCCAAAGCAGAGGGGAGCACCTCTAGGAGGGGTTAGGGAAGCAGTTGGGGGGTGGATCAGGCAAAGCCTTGCAGTAGACCTCAGATCCTTGCTCATTCATGCCTCTGAACTTCGCTCATTTATCAAGCCCACTCTGCAAGGCTTCTCTTATTTTCAGTAATAGTCACATATTTCTCTTTAGGGGAACCCCTTCTCCATCATACAGGTTTGTGTTTGTGTGAACTCCAATTCTGGAACATAAGCTGGTTATTTCCCATTATATTCCTGACCAAGGTGGTCTTTGCAGACAGGTTTCGGCCTCCTCGATCTCGTAACAGCTTGCCTCCCCAACCACCTCTCCAACAACGAGTGTTCAGTATCATCTGAAGAAAAACTATGTGACTGTTGAAGAAATGTCATATAATCCTCTTTTACAGCCTAACTGACACACCGAAATCTCTCCTATATGGAAATTCTGCAGTCATAATTGAAATAAAGAGAAGTGGCTGATGGTTCTTTAAAAATGGCAATATTCTTACAGGAGGATGCAGGAGGGCACCTCTAGGGGGCGACGTTATCCAACAGAATTTCACAGTTGTTTTATTCGGAACTACCCAGTTTACGTTCTCCATTGCCTAACTTCCCGTGTCCTCTCCAAAGTTATTTCCTGGCCTCTTATATTTTCTGCTTCCTCTGGAGGGCACTGGTTGCACCTACTAACATGTAATAAATGCTGGCCTGCTTCTTGCCTTTTGATAGTTTATCTGACTTAGATCAAGTGATCTCCAGCTGAGTCCATCCTACATTTATATTAATATTTGAGAAATGCAATCCAGTTTACTAAGTACATATATGTCCCCCGGTACTTTTCTGGTTTAAAACTGTTTGAATTAATATCAGCACTCAGATAACTCAAATTCCTAAACACACAGATTTTCTTGTGATTCTTAATTGCGACCATGCTTCTGAAAGTACGCTTCCCATTAGTATTGCTTTAGTCACAACTAATCTTTGAGGCTAGTAACCTTGCATCTTGCTACTTTCAGGGTCTAGCATAGTGATTCACATATAGTGAGATGGGTGAACGAATGGGTGGATACGTGGATAAACGCAATACCTTGTTCAGGATATTAGGAGTTTGACTTGGATAATAGGCAGCACAGCATAGCTAAAGAGAGAAACAATTAGTTTTAGGAAATAAATGCATTAATAAATGTAGGAACAACCAGTATTCACACACAATAAAATTCTCCATTTTAAAGTATAAAATTCAGTGGTCTTCAATATATCCACAGAATTATGCAATCACCAATATCTAATTCCAGCACATTTTCATCACTCCAAAAAGAGTTACTTGTACCTGTTAGCAGTCACTCCCCGTCCTCTCCTTTCATTCCTCCCTCTCCATTCCTTAGCCCCCAGCCGCTGGCAACCACTAATCTACTTTCTGTCCTTATGGATTTGCCCATCCGGGATCTTTCATATAAAGGGAATCATACAACAGGGCCTGTTGAATCTGGCTTCTTTCCTGTATAATCCCATAGCACTTCAAACATATCGCTTTAATTCTTATTTTGCTGTGTTGGGATTATTTGTTTCTGGCCTACCTCCCATTGGACTATTAAGAATCACAAGGACAGATTATGCCTTGTTTATTTCAACATTTGAATGCAGAGCTCAGGGCCTGTCACAGAATGAGCAATCAATAAACATTTGCTGAACAAATGATGCTTTTCCAGTTCCAAAATGCACGAAGCACCATGTTGACCTCACTCCTTTCATCTCTGATCAGTCTGCAGTACCACCAGAATCCTTGTCTGCAACTTTTTTCATCTCTTTAATTTGTTTGTGTCTTTGCCTAAATTTACATTTTCTCTCTCACAAATACAGCTTAAATTCCAGAAAGTGGGGACATGTCCTGCACAGGTCTGTACTCACAAAGCCATGTTTGCCCCTTGTTTGTGTTGATTAACATTCTGTTTCTCTGAAATCTTTAAAATGAGAACCATGCCTGTGTTCTATAAACTGTAAGATTTAACATTTTCTTTCTTCTCTTCTTTAGCCATACTTCCCATTCCCTCCAGCTGTTACACGGAGGTTTCACATCATATTTCCAGAAGGCTTCTGGAAAGAGTGAATATGTGTCGCATCCAGAGAGCTGATGGGGACTGTGACTTGGCTGCTGTCATGTGAGTACTCTTCAGCAGGGAGGTCTAAACCTGCACAGTCATTATTTCCCTGACCAACAAATAATAGGTTGAAAGGCTTTGCTTGATTTCAACATAAAAATAATCATTCATGGTCTCTCTGTGCACGGATGTCCTGAGCCCCATACCAGCGCACCATCTACGTCCACCCTGTGGTGCTGTGCTTAGGACTAAATTCCCCCAGTCACCAAAAAGTGTCCATGACTTTCCTAAGCAAAACAAAATCCCCCCAAAAAAGATGACTCTGTTATATTTCATGGCTTTTAACCTTTTCCAGTATATGGGTTGCTGTCATTTCTACTTTCTGAATTCATCAGGAGCATATTATAGGTTTCAAAAAGGTAGGCCAGGTGTGGCAGCTTATGCCTGTAATCCCAGCACTTTGGGAGGCCAAGACAGGGGTATCATTTGAGCCTAAGTGTTCAAGAGCAGCCTGGGCAACATGGCAAGACCCCCATCTCTACAAAAAACTTTAAAACTAGCAAGCCATGGTGGCATGCACCTATAGTCCCAGCTACTTGGGAGGCTGAGGTTGGAGGATCGTTTGAGCCCAGTTTGAGGCTGCAGTGAGCCATGATTGTGCCACTGCACTCCAACCTGGGTGACAGAAGAAGACCCTGCCTCAAAAAACCACCACCACCACAACAACAAAAAGACAAAGAAAAACGAAACAAAAAAGATTCAAAAAGAAGCATGGAAATATCTGTCAAAAGTGCTATATGCAATCCAATCACAAATGCCAATCCAATCTCTGCTTCTGATTCTGTGGTGTTGGCTCATGGTGAAGCCTCCCACCCCTACCCCTGGCTCAGTTATTAAAAGCTTTGTTTGTATATGTACTTATCATCTCTGTGGAGGCTCTAACATCTGAACTGCCTTGGTATTTAGCAAATCTGGATTCTGACAACAATGCTGTGAGGAAGGCATAAATGATCTCCCGATCACACACAGGAGAAAGCTGTGACTGAGGTTACCCAGTTCACCTGTGTACAGCTCGTGAACGGCAGAAACGGGATATGAACCCAGGTCTCCTGGTTCAGAACACTGTATGCCTCCAATGTCATTCTAAAGGAGTGGTGAGATTAACCATAAAATGCCCTCCCTAAACTCCACTGCATCTGAGTATCAGACATCTCCCTGGCATGCCAGTTTTAACACCATCTGTGGCTCCAGGTGAGGCTAGTGAGCCATTCCGTGCTCTTTGGGCTATAAATAAGCCCATTGCTTATGCCTGAGCTCCTGAGTCACTCAGAAACCTTGTTCTTTCAGTGAATTCAACAAATATTTATGAATTAATGATTATGCGCTAAGCACTGTCCTGTGTGCTGGGGATGCAGTGGTGACAAAATGGGTTCTGCCTGCCTGGAGTCTCCAGGGGACTCTTTATCCAGTTGGGTTCTGCAGATCAGCTTAATGATTTGAGATGGTCTCTGGAACTTGAGATGTACTTTTCCCCCCCCCTTTCAGAGGGATTTATCCATTATTCAATTTTGAGGAAAAACGGCCGTAAGACAAGGGTTCTTAAAGGTTCAGAGGAAGTTTGTAAGATGTCTATTGAAAGACTTTCATCAGGTTAGGGGCTGTGAACTTCCTGAAATTTTTGTGTATGAACATGTGAGCATTTTTAGAAGGTCTGTAGGTTTTATAAGATTCTTCAAAGTTTCTGAGATTAACTAAAGCTTAAAGATCACACTCAGATCAGATGTAGGGGAGGAAACAATTCTTGATCCAAACTTGTATTAAGCATGAGTGTCTTTGTGGGAGAAGGGAGAGGACTGAGAATTTTCTCAGCATCTCCTCAGTTCAAGTTACCACCTGGCTCCATTGTCTCTGGTAGTTTAGTCGTTAGGAACCAGCATCACCCCTGGCACTCCAGGGACTACATACCAATGAGGTGCCTTCTGAGGGGGTGCTCCAAGTTCCCAACTTCTTTGGAAAACTCCTCGGTGTATGTCTGGCCGAGATTCTACCAGTTTTTTATTTAATCTCAAAGAATATTGTTGGTAATAGAGAGTCAAACATTCATAGACAATTCATGGATAGACAATGCTCTAGGTAGTTAGAAACAGCTGGATATTTGTGTCAGGTGGACACAGCTAAACTAAATCTGTCTGAACCTGCTCCAGTTGCTCTGAGAAACTCCACATTTTCAACTCCTCTCAATTCCTTCCACCTCGCTGGCATATATCACCTCAGACTTGAAGCTTGAAACTTGTAAGGGCTCCAGTAGGACTCCCAGAAAGGCTTGGAGAGAAAAAAAAACAGAAAGTTTCTGTGGATGTATGAGACAGATTCTGGAGGTTACCCAGGGAAGCTATTGGTAACAGTATTTTCAGGAACATTTCTTTGGGATAAGCAGGTGTCAGAGATCTGAAAGGCATAGAACAGAACGGATGTTTCACTGTGATAAAGTAAAATATAATCAGAAACATGAGTCTTCATTTTAAAAAGGACTCAATTTTAATTGAAAAGGAACTAGGAAGCCAATCACTTAGATCTAAAAATATTTACTTTATTCAAGCAGAATTTGTGAATTGACCTCCCTGTGCTAAGAAACAGAGTTGCTATGATCTAATCTCAAGTAAAATCAAATTCAACTCTGTAGTATATTTTAACCACAAATTACAGATCCTCTATGTTGTGTTTCCTGATGTTCAGCATAAATAGATAAAGATTCTCTTGTTTTCAGATCACGTTAGTATGGAGCATGTCTTTACTTATCTAAAATATAGTCCCTTAACCCTGACTGGGCAAAAAGACTTCAAGGTTTGAAAAAGCGTTTAAGATGCAGAAAGCATTGTTAACACTGGAAATATAATTCCCAAGTAGCATGTATTACTAATAACAATTAATTAATTAATATAAATCAATGTACTGTAAACCCACTAGGATTCTTTTTCTTTTCTGCCTAGAAATAGGTCCTTTGTTTCATACCTTATAAATGATCATTGTAATTTTTGATGCCTGAGACAGCAGCTTTCTTGTTCAAACTCCTCTACACTGATTTCATTTAATGAGCTTCTGGATGTTTCTGAACATAAATACAGTAAAAAGTTATTTATCTTGGGCAGAGGGCTGAGGATTCTTGATCAAACAGACATTTTCTGTTGTGAGGAAAATTTGAGGTTTTTAAATAGAATTATCTGGAAGACTTGAGTAGTTTTTCAGATGTGGTTGTGAGGCATTGTTGTGTATAGAGGAATGGGTAAAGAAATAAAATTTAGGGGATATTAAAGGTATAATCTCTATGGCAGGGCCACCCTTTTATATCCATCAGACTATCTCCAGCTACCTTCCTGTGAGTTAAGAAAAAAAAAATCAGGGGATTGGCCTCATGATTTCTTACAGTCAAAACTCTCCACTCACAAACTCACCATTGGGAAGGTGGGGATTGGTGCCCATCAGAATATGGATGTAGGCAGTAGGGAAGGGAATGTGGAATAGGCCCCCCTTTCCAACATTACTTCGTCTCTTTCTATGCTGGGAGAAATACGTGGGATCCAAGTACAGGTTTATGAAATTTTTAAACTTTAGGATTCTAAAACATCATAGGATCTCAGATTTGGAAGATGTGTTCTGGTAGCTGATTTTTTTCCCCCTTGAATTACATTGAGAGTTTGCTTCACCAGGAAGTCTTTGAAAAAGCCCACATGCTAGTTGTTGCCTGTTTTCCTGTGGTCCTCCACCTCTCTGAATCCTCTGTCTATATCTCTCCCATTGGGTTCTCTCCTTCAGCCCCAGTGCCGACGCCCCTCCCCTGAATCCCATCTCTCTTATTTTTTTGATGGACTTGAGTCCCAGCTCTTTCCTGTGTAGCTTATGGGCTTATCTGCATGTCACTGAAATCCTTTTTTGAAACGGAGTTTCGCTCTTGTCGCCCAGACTGGAGTGCAGTGGCACGATCTCTACTCACTGCAACCTCCGCCTCCCGGGTTCAAGCGATTCTTCTGCCTCAGCCTCCCAAGTAGCTGGAATTGCAGGTGCGCACCACCATGCGCAGCTAGTTTTTGTATGTTTAGTAGAGACAAGGTTTCACCACGTTAGCCAGGCTGGTCTCTAACACCTGACCTTGGGTGATCTGTGCGCCTCGGCCTCCCAAAGTGTTGGGATCACAGGCGTGAGCCACCCCTACGCAGCCTGCATGTCACTGAAATCTTTATCTGCTCAAATTCTTTCTGACATCACAGGGATAGGCAAGAGTTTTAGTCCTTTAGAAAGAGTAGGAGCTTCAATGCCAGTTTTTTTGTTGTTATTTTTCCTATGCAGCAGTGCTACAACCATGTTTTCTCCTATGATAGCAAACCGCTGACCATAGTGAGAATTAGGTGGTGGCTTTATTATGTTAAAGCTCATTTGTAACTTTCCCCCCATTCTCCCCACTTTTCTCCCATTTCAAGAGTCCCTACATTAGTTGATAATGATTCTACTTGGGTCATCTACAAAAATGGCAGCCTACTCTCTACACCCCCTGTTTTTTCCCTGAATAACAGGGTCAGGAGTTTCAGTTTATCTGGACACAGAAATATTGTGTATGTAGAGCCAGCAGGATTGGTGATGTCTGATGAGAGCTGATGACTCGTCATGGGGAAATTAGAAGTCACAATATCTTTTTCAATAAAAAATTCTCCTAGTTACCAGAAACTGTGGATGCTGCCCTAGCATTCTCCTAGCCCACTGTGAAAACTTCATATAGAAAAATGAAAATGAGCCAGGCGTGGTGGCTCACTCCTGTAAACGCAGCACTTTGGGGCCTGAGTGACAAGAGCAAAACTCTGTCTCACCAAAAAAAAGAAAAAGAAAGGTGAAAATATGAAAGCACATTCTGAACTGCAGTATATATCTATATCATATTAAAATCTTAACAAATGCCTAGAATATTTTCAACAAAACAAAACTCTCCTCATTTTGAACAATTTTTACTTCATGCTATGATGAATTACTAAGTTCCTGCTATGAAAAGGCCTTTTCAAGACAATTCTAGACTATGCCTCCTTCAAGGAGCATAACTCCAGGAGAAGAGATGAGACAAGTACTCAGATAAAAGACAGAATAAACTAAGTGCCAGAAAGAGGTACTCTCGCCAGGGAGAGGGGGAAGGGTGGTGAATCAGAGGGGAAAAAGGACGGCATTTAGCTGAGAGAATCTACAGAAATCTTACAGATCAGAAAATCCTCAAACAAACCTTAAGGATGTGTTTGAGATGGACTGTGAGGATGAACTGGTTTTGTTGGGTAAAGTTTGAAGTCAAGGGAGAGAACTGTTTTTACTTGGTTTTTATTATTGTCTCTTTTCCTCCTTTGCTTCTTCCTCTTTTTTCTCCTTTCGTTTATCCTTCTCCTGCTCCTCATCCAATTCTTTCTTCTCCTCCTCTTTCTTTTAATACTCTCTGCTGATATCTGAGGACCCACAGGCAGCAGTGTTTGTAAAGTCAGAATTGAAACTTGAGGTGCTCAGCTTAGAATTCACTTCATTTCTACACTGAATTCAGAAATTTAGTCTGAATTTCGTCTCTAGGAGTTGAGTGTCCCAAAGTGGGAGCTGCCTGTAAGCCTCTAAGAGGTTATTTATATGTATTTTCTATTAGCAACCTCCTTTTGCTTCCCTTTCTAACAGCCTTCATGTCAAGCGCAGAAGAATCTGTGTCAGCCTGCACAACCATACTGTTAAGCAGTGGATGAAAGTGCAAGCGGCCAAGAAAAATGGTAAAGGAAATGTTTGCCACAGGAAGAAACACCACAGCAAGAGGAACAGTAACCGGGCACATCAGGGGGAAACATGAAACATATGGCGATAAAACTCCTTATTAGAGAGTCTACAAATGAATCTTCAGAGACAATTCCTCAAGTGGACTTGGCAGTGATTGGTTGTAAGTTTATCATCTGAATTCTTCTTATTGTCAGACAACAGAACAAAACAAAATATTGGCTTTTAAAAAATGAATAATTGTGGGGTATGCAAATGTAGCCAATAATATACTCAACTGGAAAATGAAATGAAAAGATAATACTGGCTGGGTACAGTGGTTCACACCTGTAATCCCAGCACTTTGGGAGGCTGAGGTCAGGAGTTTGAGACCAGCCTGGGCAACATAGCTAGACCTCATCTCTCCAAAAAAAAAAAAAAAAAAAAACAATTAGCCCGGCATGGTGGTACTTGCCTATAATCCCAGCCACTTGGGAGGCTGAGGTGGGAGGATCATTTGAGTCTGGGAGAGTTTGAGGTTGCAGTGAGCAGCCTGGGTGACAGAGTGAGACCCTGACTCTAAAAATAATAATAGCGCTTATCTTCATATAATATTTTAAGAAGAGCATATAGATATAACTTCTCCAACTTTTTAATTATAGTTTTCCAAACTTACAGAGAAGTTAAAAGAATGGTACAATGAACATCTATATATCTTTCACCTAGATTAATCATTGTTAGTATTATGCCACATTTGCTTTCTCTCTGCTCTCTTTGTATATGTTTCTATATAAAATATTATACATTTTTAAATATATCTTGTTTGCTAAACCATTTGAAAATAAGATGCAAACATCATGACACTTCACCTCTAATTTGTTTTTGGTGTTGTAATTTGACATACCCTAAAATAAAGACATTTTCCTACATAATCACATTGTCAGTTTAATATCTAAAAAATTAACAATTTCATCCAATATATTCCATATTCAAATTTTCCCAGCTATTTAGAGAGCATTTTATGTAGTTTTTTTCAATCCAGTAATCAATCAAGGTTGACATACATATTGCAAATAACTGTTATATTTTTCTTTAATATCTTTCAGTCTAAGAAAGTTCCTCTGCCTTCTTTTTTCCTTCTTCCCAATGCATGGACTTTAAAAAAAGAATCTAGACCAGAATCTTCCCACAATCTGAATTTGTCTGATTATTCTTTTTTTTTTTTTCCGTTTAAAAGAATTTTTTAAATTATTTTGTTGAGGGGAGGGTCTCACTGTGTCTTCCAGGCTAGAGTGCAGTGGCACAATTTTGATTTTGGCTCACTGCAGCCTCAACCTCTGTGACAAGCAATCCTCCCACCTCAACCTCCTGAGTGTCTGGGACCACAGGTGCATACCCACCATACCTGGCTAATTTTGTTTATCTTTTGTAGATATAAGATCTCATTATGTTACCCAGGCTGGTCTCAAACTCCTGGGCTAGCCCAAGTGATCTTCCCACCTTAGCCTCCCAAAGTACTGGGATTATAGGTGTGAGCCACCATCCCTGGACTAATTATTTTCTTAGGATCAAATTCAGGTTTATATTTTTGGTAAGAATTTCCTATGTGAACTCATATACTTATTTTGCCATTTACAGTTCATAAATATTAGGGTTTATTTTCTAAATAGAAAAGTTTAAACTAAATATAACTTCAAAACATCTCGTGGGGAGTAGC
Source organism: Ateles fusciceps (assembly GCA_036589455.1). Classification (NCBI taxonomy): domain Eukaryota; kingdom Metazoa; phylum Chordata; class Mammalia; order Primates; family Atelidae; genus Ateles; species Ateles fusciceps. The sequence goes on from JAZHEH010000572.1 coordinate 259,345, forward strand.
TACTGTCATTTGGATTGATAAATTCTGATGCTGAAGAAAAAAAAAGCCTGCCTTGCTGCCCAGAACCTTTTGCCTACCCCAGTCAGTTCTTGGAGCAGCACTAGTTAGGGGCCCAGAGTTCGGTCTTCTGTGTGGTGATTTTACACTCTACCTAAACAAGGAGTCTACATCTTTTAGCTCCTATCCCACCCTTCCCATGTTGGTTGTTGTTGTTGTTTGGTTGGTTTTGTTGAGATAGCATCTCACTCTGTCACCCAGGCTGGAGTTCAGTGGCACGATCTCAGCTCATTGCAACCTCCACCTCCTGGGTTCAAGCAATTCTCCTGCCTCAGCCTCCCAAGTAGCTGGTATTACAGGCACCTGCCACCATGTCCCACTAATATTTATATTATTAGTAGAGAGGGGTTTCCCCACGTTGGCCAGGCTGGTCTGAAACTCCTGACCTCAAGTGATCCACCTGCTTTAGCCTCCCAAAGTTCTGGGATTACAGGTGTGAGCCACCGTGCCCAGCTTGCACGTTTGAGTTGATACCATGTGCCATTCCTCTTTTGGCCTCTTTTTGTCCACAGAGGCTTTGAGATAGATAGGTAAGAGCCCAGTGTTCACAAGAAGCCAATAGAGAGGAGAGCACTAGCGAGACCAGCTCGGTCATGGAGACCCCCACCCAGGCAGCACTGAAGGTATTAAGAAACAAACACAAAGATAGAGTGCAAAGTGGAACTATCAGGGGACTAACAGCCTTCTGAGCTGAGAGCCTCAGGGCTAACAGCATCCCAGGCTGAGAGCCTCCAGCAGACTCTGACCCACGAATAATAATTATTTTCTCTGAACAGGTGATTGTTATTAACAAACAGGTGTTCTGTGTTTTCTCATAGAACAAAAATAAACTAAGCAGCAGGCCACTGATCAAAGACAAACTAGAAAGCATTCTCCACAAGGGAGCCACAGGGGCAGGGTCACATATCCCGTGCTTAAATAACTAGTTTAACTGTTGTATGATATACACATACTATTTACTACTTTAGAACACCCTGAGCAGTTTTCCACTTGTGGGGCCAGCTCGGTTTTCCTTGTTGTCACTCTCAGCAACAATATAGTCCATCATACGCTCAGCAGAGCAGGAGCCACTTTATCAAGTGGCAGGCCTCCTTTGCTGGCTAGTCCCAGGCAGTGGTGTTGCCAGGATAACTTGGAGGTGATAATGGGACACAGAGGCACTGAGTCTTCGTAGGTTAAAATGCCACCAAAACTGGTCTTTGCCTAATATCCTCACTGACTATTTAGTATTTGATTTATTTATTTTTCTGACATTCCTGCAAGCTTTGTATTCATATTTCCACTTTATGGATGCGGAAACTTGAGGCTCTTAGAGGTAAAATGACTTGCCCAGGTCATGCAGTTAAGTGGCAGAGACAAGCCTTTTAAATATGAAAAAATTAAAATATAATATGAGAGTAACTTAAAATAATAATAAACCATAATTTTAAATTAATTAACCATAATAACCAACATTAATAAAAAATTAAGATTTGAAAACACTGGTGTCTAATTCTTTCAACTAACAACTTGAATTATTTCCCATTTTATCTCTTCTTCTAGTTTAGATCTGCAATTCTACACAATTGTTGGGAGCTATGAATGACAGTAGGTTTACCTGATATATTTTAAAAAATGATTTGTCTGCAATGCAAATAATTGAAACTTTGTCTTAAGATAGTGTGCCTGGGAAACCAGATTTTTTTTTTTTTTTAGATGGAGTCTCACTCTGTCAGCAGGCTGGAGTGCAGTGGAATGGTCTCAGCTCACTGCAATCTCTGCCTCCCAGGTTCAAGTGATTCCCCCTGCTTCAGCCTCCCGAATAGCTGGGACTACAGGCACACACCACCACGCCCAGCTAATTTTTTTAGATTTTATTAGAGACAGGGTTTCACCATGTTGGCCAGGATGTTCTCAATCTCCTGACCTTGTGATCCACCCACCTCAGCCTCCCAAAGTGCTGGGATTACAGGCATGAGCCCCCAGATTCTTAAAGAAATTACATTTTAGAGGTTATTGCATGTGCTTAGTAAAACATTATTGTGTCACTGTTACTGTACTATGTACTATTATTGTACTATGAGTAAATACTGTTACCATATCATGAGTTACTGTATTATGAGTAAATCACCTAATTAATCCTTTAAGTTTTCTTTTTGAAAAATTATATTTTTATTGAAGTAATATAGGTGTGTGATTAAAAAAATCAAAAGTATAGCAGAATTTATAATAAAAATACATCCAGGTCAGATGCAGTGGCTCACATCTGTAATCCCAGCACCTTGGAAGGCCAAGGTGGGTGGGATCACAAGGTGAGAAGTTTGAGACCAGCCTGATCAATATGATAAAACCCCGTCTCTACTAAAAAAAAAATTAACTGAGTGTGGTGGCATGTGCCTGTAGTCCCAGCTACTTAGGAGGCTGAGGCAGGAGAATCTATTGAACCTGGGAGGCAGAGGTTGTGGTGAGCCAAGATTGCACCACTGCACTCCAGTCTGGGTGACAGAATGAGACTCTGTCTCAAAAAAAAGAAAAATAACATCCTCCCACCCTACCTCCCTCCCTTTTCTCCCTCCCTATTCCTAGACCTTGAGGCAACATCTTGTAATCCTTTTTTTCTTTTCCTTCTTTAGACAGGGTCTTGCTTTGTGGCCCAGGCTGGAATGCAGTGGAGCAATCTGGGCTCATTGCAATCTTGACCTCTTGAGCTCAAGCAATCTTTTTACCTCAGCCTCCCTAGTAGCTAGGACTACAGGTGTGTGCCACCACACCTGGGTATTTTACTATTTTTTTTTTTTTTTTTTCTGTAAACACAGGGTCTCACTATGTTGCCCAGGCTGGTCTCGAACTGCTGGGCTCAAATGATCCTCCCATCTCGGCCTCCAAAAGTGCTAGGATTACAGGCATGAGCCACCGTACCTGGCTTTCTTAATCCTTTTAAAAGTTTGATTTCTAGTGGTTACTTATGTAATTTTTTTTTTGAGACAAAGTCTTGCTCTGTCGCCCAGGCTGGAGTACAATGGTGCGATCTTGGCTCACTGCAGACTCCGCCTCCTGGGTTCCAATGATTCTCTTGCCTTAGCCTCCCAGGTAGCTGGGATTACAGGTGCACGCCACCACACCTGGATAATTTTTTTGTTATTTTAGTAGAGATGGGATTTTGCCATGTTGGTTAGGCTGCTCTTGAACGCCTGACCTCGTGATCCACCCGTCTCAGCCTTCCAAAGTGCTGGGATTACAGGCATGAACCACCATGCCTGGCCTACATATATAATTTTAAATGAAATGCTTAAAGTATAATTTTTCTTTGCTTATCACTTTCCTTCTTTCTCCTCATCCTAGTCCTTGATGTTTTATTACTATTATTTTTCTTTAAATCTGTAACTTTTAATAACTTTCTTTCAATAATGTACTTGCCTTTTATTTATTAGTCTTCTTAAAACAATTTTTTCTTTTTTTCTCTTTTTTTTTTTTTTTTTTTTTTGAGACAGAGTCTCACTCTGTTACGTAGGCTGGAGGGCAGTGGCACAATCTCAGCTCACTGCAACCTCTGCCTCATGGGTTCAAGGGATTTTTGTGCCTCAGCCTCCCAAATAGCTGGGATTACAGGTATGCACCAGTACACCTGGCTAAATTTAGTATTTCTTTGTTACAGACAGGGTTTTACCATGTTGGCCCAGCTGGTCTCGAACTTCTGATCTCAAGTGATCCACCTGCCTTGGCCTCCCAAAGTTCTGGGATTACAGGCATGAGCCACCACACCTGCCCTATGTATTAGTCTTTATGTAAGATGTACATAATACTCCATACTCCTTTCCTTTTCCTCCTATTGAAACTGTTCTTATTAGCTTTATAAAATTAATCAGGGAAGAAGAAAGGGCGAGACACGAAAATAATCTAAGTTTGCAGCACATTCAGCGTTAATCATTAGGTCAGTTTGCTCACTGACCCCTTCCTCTTAGTTGTTTGCCTATTGCTTCAGAATCATGTGGAGTCTGTTACAATATAGTTCCCCTTAACTGCTCTATAGATAACAGCTTGAACATTATGAAATGTTGTTTTCCCTTTGAGACATTCTTTCAGGTCCTGCATACTGATGAAACTTCTGATGTCAGCCAGTCTGAAGGACTCTATGAGGAGCTAAATCATCAAAGAATGCAATTTCCACATCCCAGTGATTTAATTTCCCTTACCCTGACCAATCAGTGACCCAAATTTTCTAACCCCTTGCCTTCCATGATCTTCTTAGAAACCCCAGCCTGGAACTCTTCAGAGATTTAAGAATCTCCTCCTACCTCCTGACTCAGCACTCTGTGATCATTAAACTCTCTCTGCTGCAAATTCTGCTGTCTCAGTGTGTCAGTCTGTTACTGCACAGTTGGCATATTAACCTGTTGGTCTCATAATACTATTCTCGTGTGTTTCATCTTATGTCACATCAGCAGTACTTTTACATTTACCTGTGCTATGTTGATAATTGTAACTTTGCACTGTAATAATAATTATCCCTGTTTTGTTTAGGGCAGTGTTTCACAATCCTGGCACTACTAACATCTTGAGCTGATAATTCCTTGTTGTGGGGGGCTTTCCCATATATTATAGGTGGGTTAGTAGTATCTCTGGCCTCTACCCACCAGATGACATCCATAAATGTCTCAAGATATTGCCAAATGTCCCCTGGGGATGGGGTGTAAAAATCTCCTCTAACCCCAGTTGAAAACAACTGGTCTAGAATCTAAGGTAGATTTCAAAATTGAAAACCAATGTAGGTGGAAAAATTCTGAGATGATCCCTAAATTTTCTGCGCTGGTATATACACACCTCCCAAGCACTAATCTAGGTGCTGCAGTGAAGGTATTTTGCAAATGTAATTAAGGTCACAAACCAGTTGACCTTAAGATAGTGAAATTATCTAGTTGATAATGACTTAATCACAAGAGCCCTTTCCATTTTTTGAGACAGAGTTTCGCTCTTGTTGCCCAGGCTGGAGTGCAATGGCACACTCTCAGCTCACTGCAACCTCCGCCTCCCAGGCTTAAGTGATTCTTCTGCCTCAGCCTCCCAAGTAGCTGGGATTACAGGCATGCACCACCATACCCGGCTAATTTTTTTATATTTTTGGTAGAGACGGGGTTTCAGCATGTTGGCCAGGCTGGTCTTGAACTCACGACCTCAAGTGATCCACGCCACGTCAGCCTCCCAAAGTGCTGGGATTACAGGCAAGAGCTACCATGCCAGACCCCAAATTCTTTATATAGCCTACTATTCTTGCCTTTATCAGTCACTCACTTGAAATCTTAAGGCTTCTCCTAAAAATTGCAGAGAATCCTCCATTTGTGCATGTGGAAGATGGTTACAGTTCTAAGATTTCTAAGTAACAGCGTTCATGTCAGCTGCATTGCTGAGGAGGGCTGTGCCCTTCCAAAATGAGTACAAAAAGGAAAAAGATCTTCCTTTTTGTAGAAAATGGATTTTCTTGTAGTGCCATTAAACTTCACTATTTCAATCCAAATTGGGATGGCTAGCAGACAATCTAAAATGCTTCATTCACTCATTCTATGAAGCTTAACTAGAGAATGAGAGAAAGTGGACAAATATGACCTAAATGTGGTATTAGTACCCATCTCTGTGAGATCAGAATTTTTTTTTTTTTTGAGTCAGTCTTGCTCTGTCCCCCAGGCTTGAGTGCAGTGACCCAGAAATTCCCCACACGAGTATTAATAATATCTAGTTATGTGAATCTATTTGCCAAAACACATGTGTAAGAATGTTCATAGCAGTCCCAAAACTGGAAACGAAGTGTCCATCAACAGTAGAATGGATAGGTTTAAAATATTATATGAATATAACATTTGGTTGGGTGGGTGGCTCAAGTTTGTAATCCTAGCATTTTGGGAGGCCAAGGTGGGTGAATCACTTGAGGTCAGGAGTTTGAGACCAGCCTGACCAACATGGAGAAACCCCATCTCTACTAAAAATACAAAAATTAGGTGGGCATGGTGGTGCACACCACTAATCCCAGCTACTAGGGAGGCTGAGGCAGGAGAATCTCCTGAACTGGGAGGCGGAGATTGCAGTGAGTCAAGATTGTCCCACTGCACTCCAGCCTGGGCATCAAAGCAAGACTCTGTCTCAAACAAACAAACAAACAAACAAAACAAAACAAAAAGAATATAATATTTGTGTTAATGAGAAAGGACATTTACAACTCGTGAAACAATATGGATGTATCTTACAAGCATAGTAATGATGGAACAAAACCAGATACAAATGAGCCAGTATTAGTTATTGCTATAGTTAGGTATGTTTGTTCCCCAAAACTCAGGTTGAAATTAGATCCCTATTATTGGAGGTGAGGCCCAGTGGGAGGTGTTTGGGTCATGAGGGCAGATCCCTCATGAATGGCTTGGTGCCATCCTTGTGGTATTGAATAAGTTCCCACTCTATTACTAATATGGAAAGCAGGTTGTTAAAAAGAGCCTGGCACCTTCCCGACTCCCTTGCTTCCTCTCTTACTATGTGATCTGCACACACTGGCTCCCCCTTTGCCTTCCACCATGAATGGAAGCAGCCTGAAATCCTCACCAGAAGCAGATGCTTGTGCCATGCTTCTTGTACAGCCTGCAGAACAGTGCGCCAACTAAACTTTTTTTTCTTTATAAATTACTCAGCCTCAGCTATTCCTTTATAACATAAACAGACTAAGACAGTTATCCATTGATGTATAACAAGTTACCCCAAAATTTAGTGACTTAACACATATTTATTATCTCATAGTGTCTGTGGATAAGTAATTTGGGAGTGGCTCACCTGGATGGTTTTGGCTCAGGATCTCTCATGAAGTAGCAGTCAAAATGTCCATGGGGTAGCAGGCATCTGAAGGCTTCACTGGGGCTGGAGGACTCCCTTCTCAGATGGCTCACTCACATGTTGTTGGAAGGAGGCCTCATGTGGGTCCCTCCTTGAGCTGTCTGAGTATTCTCACAACACAGCATCTGGATCCCTCAGAGAAAGTGATCCAAGAGATAGAACAAAAAGATAGCCTCAGTGCTTTATGATCTAGCCTTGGAAGTGACTCATCCTGTCTCTGTAGGTTATACAGACCAATTCTGATACAATATGGGTGGGGACTACACAATGGCATGAACATCGGAAGTCAAAGATCACTGGAAACAATTGTGGAGGCTGGAATTATCCATTCTACAAGATTCTATAAATATAAATTATCAAAACTGGTGAAACTAAGCTATGCTGTTGGTTAAGATAATGGTTACTCTGGGGAGAGGGTAGTGACTAGAAGGAGGGAAGAGATGGGCATGCTGGGGGTACTGAAAATGCTCCGTTGCTTGATATAGGTGTGACTATTTGACTAAATTCATCAAGCTGCAACTTACATGTTCCTCCATATATATTATACTTTGACGACTTAACCAGCATAAGAAAAAGAAGAAAGAGAGAAAGCAGCTGGGTGCAGTGGTTCATGCCAGTAATCCCAGCACTTTGGGAGGCCAAGGGGGCAGATCACTTGATCAAGAGTTTGAGACTAGCCTGGCCAATGTGGTGAAACCCTAACTCTCCTAAAATACAAAAATTAGCTGGTCATGGTGGCAGTTGCCTGTAATCCCAGCCACTCAGAAGGCTGAGGCAAGAGAATCACTTGAACCCAGGAGTCAGAGGTTGCACACTGAGGTCACACCACTGCACTCCAGCCTGGGCAACAAAATGAGACTCTGTCTCAAAAAGAGAGGGAGAGAGAGAAAGCGAGAGAGACAAAGGAAGAAAAAAAAAAGAAAGGAAAAGAACTCTGGAATACATCCAGAGGACATGGGATTCATATTCTGTGAATAGAAAATTAGACCTTCTCAAGAAGATGCTTAGCCCAGTGGCCCAGGGACCCAGTACAATATAACTGAGAAGGAGAAGGGAGGTCCTGATCCATTTGATTGATCTAGGACACAATACATTGGCAGCCGTCTTATTATTAACATAGGTGCCATAACTTCTTGAGTATATAAACAGTTCTTTCCTTAGTATATACGTAGTTTGTATACTCAGGAACAGTTTGTTTATGTACTCAGGAATGAACTCTTCCTGAGTATATAAACAGCTAAAAATATTAGAAGAAGCAGGAGTGATACAATTTAGATGTCTCCAATAGTGCTCCATTCCTGGGTGTATCATGACAACCACCAAGAGACAACAGATTGTCTGTGCATTGATATGCATAGTCATGACCTCATAAGACTGTCGAGAGATTAAGTGATACGATGTGTGAGAAAGTAGTAGGAGCCTAGCTTGTAGGAGGCCCTGGACACATGTTTATGTATTCATTAACTAGTATTTGAATTATATATTGCTGTCTAACTCACCATCTTCAAATTTAGTGGTTTAAAACAACAATAATTTACTATTTTTCACAATTTTCTGGGATAGCTGGGGCTGTTAACAGTTTTTATATTGGTCTCACTTGGAGTCTCTTATGTGGGTACAGTCAGATGTTGGGGCCTGGAAAGTCCAAGATGGCTGCACTCCCATTTCTAGCACTTTGTGGGGATGACAGGAAAGCTGAGCTCTGCAGGGTGCTGGGATCACAGGGTCTAGTCTTTCTCCACAGTCTCAGAGTCTGTCTCTTTCCATGTGGTCTCTTCCCATAGTATCTCTAGCAGAGTAGCTGGACTTTTTACATGGTAACTCAGGGTTCCTAAAAGTACAAACATGTAAGCTGCCAGGTCTGGTGCCACATTCAGTTGATCAAGGCAAGTTGCCAGATTCCACGTGGGAAGGGACTATATACCAGGAGGTATGGTTCACTGGTGGTCATCTTTGGAGTCTAGCTGCCACATGTGGACACTTAAAATATATATCAGGGATGGGCACAGTGGCGTGCCTGTAATCCCAGCATTTTAGGAGGCCAAGGTTGGTGGATCACTCAAGGTCAGGAGTTCGAGACCAGCCTGGCCAACATGGTAAAACATCGTCTCTACAAAAAATACGAAAATTAGCTGGGTGTGGTGGCAAGTGCCTGTAATCCCAGCTACTTGGGAGGCTGAGGCAGGAGAATCGCTTGAACCCGGGAGGTAGAGGTTGCAGTGAGCTGAGATCCTACCATCGCACTCCAGCCTGGGCAACAGAGGGAGAATCCATTTCAAAAAAAGTAAAGAAAAGAAACAAAATTAAAAATAATAAAATAAAATACATATCAGAAGTCACCAATTTTGTTGATTTTAAGAATGTACTTCTCAATTTGTTTCTACTTTTTGTCTCAAATTTTTAAGATCAGCTTTAGGTATATGGGAAATTAATAAAGTAATCAGCCTGGTGGGCAAGCTTCTAAAATGGCTCCCAATCATCCCTGCCTTCTAGTAATTCATGCTGTTATGCAATTCCCTTCTCTTGAGTGTGGGCTGAACCAAGTGATTTGCTTCTAACAAATAAAATACAGCAAAAGTGAGGGGGATATCAGTTTTTTAATGAATTATAAAAGATTGTGCCTTTGTCTTACTGGTTCATTCTCTCTCTCTCTCTCCCGCTCCCCCGACCCCACCTCTCAATGACACTCTCCTGTCTTCTTGGCTTACTTGCTGTAAGAATTTGCTAGGGTTGCCATAACAAAGTACCACAAACTGGGTCGCATAACGACAGAAATTTATTGTCTCAATGGTTTCAGAGTCTAGAAGTTTGAAGGTATTAGCAGGGTTGGTTTCTACTGAGGGCTATGAGGTAAGATTCTGTCCCATGCCTCTCTCCTTGGCTTGTAGATGGCTGATGGCCAGCTTCTCCCAGTGTCCCTTCACATCATCTTCTTTCTATGTGTGTCCACTATTTCTGTGTCCAAATTTCCCTTTATATAAAGACCTCAGTCAAATTGGATTAGGACTCACCCTAATGACCTTATCTTAGCATAACTAATTACATCTATAACAACTCTATTTCCAAATATAGTCATACCCTGAGGTAGCAGGGGTTAGGACTTCAACAATTCAACCAATAACAGGGAGGATGAGTGCTGTGGAATGGGAAAGGAAATGTTCTTTTCTTTAAGTACATGACCCAGAGTTTGCATATAGCACCTCCCCTCATATGCTATTGGCCAGCAGTTAAACACATGACCATACAACCTCAAGAGAAAAAGGAAATACAGTTTTTAGTTGGTGGCCACCTGCCAGCCAAAACTATTGTTGTTTTATTATTAGGGGAAGAATGGGGAGAAAGGATATTGAGGGCAACTAGCAGCTTCAGATAAATTATAGTTTGCAAAAATTTTGTGAAGGAGAGAACTACCTCCCTCCTCCAAACTGCAATAATAATTGCTTTTTCTGTTGTGGCTACCAACCTACCATACCAGAAATCTTATAATTAGTCCTCACAATAACCCTGAGAGTCATTTTTCCTCCCACGTATTACAAAAGGAAAAATCAAGGCTCAGAGAGATTAAGCAATTTGGTCAGAGCCAAATCCATTAAGTGGTGGAGCCTGGAATCCAACAGAGGATTCTGTCTGCTGTTAAAGCCTGACCATTTCACTGTACCCGTCACATACCCTAGCAAGTAGCACTCCATCAGGCCTACCTTATTTGTATTGCTTAACTTCATGGCAGTTCTGGGTAGTGACTTGAAGATTAGTATGGGAAACATCAGAAATGCCCATTTCTAGACTTTATGGGCTAATGAAATGAAAGACAATCAAAATTCCTATATAAAACATACAGTGGGAGTTACAGACAAGATGGCCAAATAGGAACAGCCCCCAGCAAGATCAATGCAGAAGGTGGGTGATTTCTGCATTTCCAACTGAGGTACCCAGCTCATCTCATTGGGACTGGTTAAACAGTGGGTGCAGCCCACAGTGGGCAAGCCAAAATAGGGTGGGGCATGTCGCCTCACCCAGGAAGCACAAGGGGTCAGGGAACTCCTCCCTTAGCCAAGGGAAGCCATGAGGGACTCTGCCATGAGGGGAGAGTGCACTCCAGCCCAGATACTATGCTTTTCCCATGGTCTTCACAATCACAGATGAGGAGATTCCCTCGGGTGCCTATGCCACCAGGGCCCTGGGTTTCAATCACAAAACTGGGTAGCCATTTGGGAAGACAGCAAGCTAGCTGCAGGAGTTTTTGTTTTGTTCTGTTTTTTTTAATACCCCAGTGGCACCTGAAATGCCAGCATGATAGAACCATTCACTCCCCCTGGAAAGGGGGCTAAAGCCAGGGAGTGAAATGGTCTAGCCTAGCAGATCCCACCCCCATGGAGCCCAGCAAACTAAAATCCACTGGCTTGAAATTCTTGTTGGCAGCACAGCAGTCTGAAGTCAACCTGGAATGCTCGAGCTTGATGTGGGGGAAGGGCATCCACCATTACTGAGGCTTGAATAGGCAGTTTTCCCCTTCATAGTGTAGACAAAGCCACCGGGAATTTCGAACTGGCTGGAGTCCACTGCAGCTTGGCAAAGCTGCTGTAGTCAGACTGCCTCTCTAGATTCCTCCTCTCTGGGAAGGGCATCTCTGAAAGAAAGGCAGCAGCCTCAGTCAGGGGCTTATAGATAAAACTCTCATCTCCCTGGGACAGATCACCTAGGGGAAGGGGCAGCTGTGGGCACAGCTTCAGCAGACTTAAATATTCTTGCCTGCCAGCTCTGAAGACAGCAGCGGATCTCCCAGCACAGCACTCAAGCTCTGCTAAGGGACAGACTGCCTCTTCAAGTGGGTCCCTGATCCCCATGCCTCCTGACTGGGAGACCCGTCCCAGCAGGGGTTTATAGACACCTCATACAGGAGAGCTCCGACTGCCATCTGGTAAGTACCCCTCTGGGATGAAGCTTCTAAAGGAAGGAACAGGCAGCAATCTTTGCTGTTCTGCAGCCTCTGCTGGCAATACCCAGGCGAACAGGGTCTGGAGTGGACCTCTAGCAAACTCCAGCAGAACTGCAGCAGAGGGACCTGACTGTTAGAAGGAAAACTAACAAACAGAAAGGAATAATATCAACATCAACAAAAAGGACGTTCACACAGAAACACCATCTGAAAGTCACCAGTGTCAAAGATCAAAGGTAGTTAAACCCATGAAGATGAGGAAAACCCAGTGTAAAAGGCTGAAAATTCCAAAAACCAGAACGCTTCTTCTCTTCCAAAGGATCACCACTCCTCGCCAGCAAAGGAACAAGAATGGACAGAGAATGAGTTTGATGAATTGACAGAAGTAGGCTTCAGAAGGTGGATAATAACAAACTCCTCCAAGCTAAAGGAGTATGTTCTAGCTCAATGCAAAGAAGTTAAGAACCTTGTGAAAAGGTTAGAGGAATTGCTAACTAGAATATCCAGTTTAGAGAAGAACATAAATGACCTAATAGAGCTGAAAAATACAGTATGAGAACTTCGTGAAGCATACACAAGTATCAATAGCCAAATCGATCAAGCAGAAGAAAGGATATCAGAGATTAAAGATCAACTTAATGAAATAAAGCATGAAGACAAGGTTAGAGAAAAAAGAATGAAAAGGAACGAACAAAGCCTCCAAGAAATATGGGACTATGTGAAAAGACCAAACCTACATTTGATTGGTGTACCTGAATGTGATGGGGAGAATGGAACCAAGTTGGAAAACACTCTTTAGGATATTATCCAGAGAACTTCCCCAACGTAGCAAGGCAGGCCAACATCCGAATTCAGGAAATACAGAGAACACCACAAATATACTCCTCAAGAAGAGCAACCCCAAGACATATAATCATCAGATACACCACGGTTGAAATGAAGGAAAAAATGTTAAGGGCAGCCAGAGAGAAAGGTCGGGTTACCCACAAAGGGAAACCCATGAGACTAACAGAAGATCTCTCTGCAGAAACCGTACAAGCTAAAAGAGATTGGGGGCCAATATTCAACATTCTTAAAGAAAAGAATTTTCAACCCAGAATTTCATATCCAGCCAAACTAAGCTTCATAAGTGAAGGAAAAATAAAATCCCTTACAGACAAGCAAATGCTGAGAGATTTTGTCACCACCAGGCCTGCCTTACAAAATCTCCTGAAGGAAGCACTAAATATGGAAAGGAAACACTGGTACCAGCCACTGCAAAAACATACCAAATTGTAAAGACCATTGACACTATGAAGAATCAACTAATGGGCAAAATAACCAACTAGTGTCATAATGACAGGATCAAATTCACACATAACAATATTAACCTTAAATGTAAACGAGCTAAATGCCCCAATTAAAAGGCACAGCCTGGCAAATTGGATAAAGAGTCAAGATCCATTGGTGTGCTGTATTTAGGAGACCTATCTCACATACAAAGACACACATAGGCTCAAAATAAAGAGATGGAGGAAGATTTACCAAGCAAATGGAAAGCGAAAAAAAAAAGCTGGGGTTGCAATCCTAGTCTCTGATAAAACAGACTTTAAACCAACAAAGATCAAGAAAGACAAAGAAGGGCATTACATAATGGTAAAGGGATCAATGCAACAAGAAGAGCTAACTATCCTAAATATATATGTACCCAATACAAGAGCACCCAGATACATAAAGCAAGTTCTTAGAGACCTACAAGGAGACTTGGACTCCCACACAATAATAGTGGGAGACTTTAACACCCCACTGTCAATATTAGATCAACAAGACAGAAAATTAACATTGTGTTTTTTTAAAACTGAAATAATTACATTCTATGATAAAATTATTTTGACATTAATATACCATAAGGCTGCCAGAAACTTATAATATCTTTACATAAATAGATTTTTTTTAACTTTCTTGTTTTTATCAACACGTTGTAATTATACAGATTTATGGGGTACAATTTGATGTTTTGATATATATGTTGTATAATGATCAAATCAGGGTACTTAGCATACTAAAAAAATACAGTGGCATAACCATATAAAACACTGTACACAATAGACATACATACACATATGTGTACATGTACATACACACACACACGCACATATAGTTTTGCTTTTGTAGAAAATTACTGTCCTTTCTTTTTTCCTCCAACAGTATCGCTTTGCTCTGTGTTGCTCTAGTTTTTTTAAAAAAATCACAATGTTTACCAGAAAATAAGGTTTGTAGTCCACTCTGCCTATGGAGTAGCCATTCGTTATTCCTTTACTTTGCTAATAAACTTGCTTTCACTTTTAAAATAGCAGAAAAAGAAAATAAGGTCTATAAATAAGACTTTGCTGGAATTGAGCAGAGAGTTTAATCCCCGGCCCTCTCCCCAAATCTGATGGCAGGTTATCGTTTCAATTATCTTAGCCACTTTTTCTTTTTCTCTAAACGGAATCAGGGAGTCAACTGGGGTTGGTGATTCAGGAGTCTCAATTGCTCTGTGAAGGCTTTCTTGAGTCTCTTCTATTTTCCTCTGTAAACCCAGGATTGCGGTAAGATGTTCCTCTCCCTTTTATGGGTTAGCAGCAGTTTCTTTCACTAATCTATGAAAATTCCAGAAAAAAGGTATGTAGGTTACATGAGAGAGCCAGAGCTTTTTGGGAAAGAGGTACCAACACTCTAATCTGAGCTGCTGAAATTGGAGATAGGGAAACCTGTCAGGGTAACCCCCTAAAGTCTGCTAGCAGGCAAGGCACCAATTGCCACAAAGGTAAACTCACCTAAAGGGCAAGTGCATTCTCAAGTTGGTCACTTGGGCTTGACACAAGGGGCTCAGTGCTTGGGCATGGAGGTGGATTCTTTTTACTTCAGTGAGTGGTTAAGAGCTAAAATTCCCAAGACCTTGCCATTCAGGGTATGAAATCTGAGCCTATGTGTCTTCCAGGACAGCTGCAACTGTGGAGCCCAATCCTGGAGCACATAACCTGGTTCTGTGTCCAGTAAGGACATCATCATCTACTGAACCATGGTATTAGAAAAGCCTCGTGAGAGAGCCATGTCTAGTGTGTTCCCTGTTCTATTCCTGATGCCTAGCCTACTGTCTTGTATGTAGAAGGTGCTTGGTGAATACTTCATCATAAAAGATGCCAAATTAGGATCTGGAATTCAGTAATAAAACACTGTGGTAGTAACCACAGCAACCATAGCAACCATGCTGGTAGACTCAAATCTTTCTCTACCTCATATCTGGAAAACAAAAGTGCCCTGCTGTGGACTGAATTCTTGGACTATTCAGGTGGAGGACATAAAGAGATCTTGAAAAGGAAATACTCTAGTTCTTGTAAATAAAGGTAAATTGATTGGCAATGAATTGCCTGGAAAAATAAACGTTATTGTATATGCACCCCAAGTAAGTAGAACAAGTCGTACCGGTTGCATAAGATAGTATTTCAGATATATGAATCATGTAGATTGCAGATGACAACTGCAAGGTTCTGATTCCCTGAAAGGACATGCCTGAACAAATCTTATTTTAGTTCGATGAACCACTTAGTACATATATATCAATCTTTTACTTTAGAAATGGCTTCTCATTCCAAAATAGGCTCAAGTGACTTTTCAGGTGAAAAAGGAGAAACTCAGCATTTCTAGTCTCCAAATCAAATGTTAAAATCAGGCCAATTTCTCCATATTTCTGCATAAGAAATCAGAGGTAGCAAAGACACAGCAGATATTATTTGTTTCTGGAGCAAACATACAATGACTGCTATGTAAATAATTAAAGTAAAATATTAGTTTTAATAGTCTTGCATGCATTTTCATAGAGTTAGGAATTATTATTTAAAACACACATACAACTTAGTAACTATATATGAATCTGTTTCTTATAAACTATATATGCCTGAAAACTATGGATAAATAATATTTCTATAAATGGAATTAAATTGTAAATGAAGTAGAAAAGTTGTTGCAGATTCTATATCTAGAAAACCCCATAGTCTTGGCCCAAAACTCCTTATGCTGATAAACAACTTCAGCAGTTTCAGGACACAAAATCAACATACAGAAATCAGTAGCATTCCTATACACCAAAAATATCCATTATCTTTAGCAAACAAATACCACATACCTAATTAGCAAACTAATACCACATAGGAAGGGATTGAAAACCAAATACCATATGTTCTCACTTATAAGTGGGAGCTTAATGATGAAAACACATAGACACAAAGAAGGAAACAACAGACATGGGGGCCTACCTGAGGGTGGAGGGTGGATAGAAGGAAAGGAGCAGATAAAACAATTATTGTGTATGAGGCTTAGTACCTGGGTGACAAAATAATCTGTACAACAAACCCCCATGACACAAGTTTGCTTATATAACAAATCTGCACTTGAACCTAAAATTTAAAAAAAATTCTCAAAAAAATCATGCGATTAAAATGAATATTAATATTATTATTATTTTATGTCTCTACATGGGTCCAGGGACCAAATAAGAATATTATTTCTTTTTTTTTTTTTTTTTTTTTTTGAGATAGAGTCTCGCTCTGTCACCCAGAGAGACACTGGAGTGCAGTGGTGCAATCTCGGCTCATTGAAACCTCCACCTCCTGGGTTCAAGTGATTCTCCTGCCTCAGGCTCCCAAGTAGCTGGGATTACAGGCACATGCCACTGCGCCCAGCTAATTTTTTTGTAATTTTTAGTAGAGACAGAGTTTCACCATCTTGGCCAGACTGGTCTTGAACTCCTGACCTCGTGATCCACTTTCCTCGGCCTCCCAAAGTGCTGGGATTAGGATTACAGGCATGAGCCACTGTGCCCGGCCTGAGAATATTATTTCTTAAAGCTAATGTAGACATTTGAGTTTCATTTGTGCAGCAATGCCTGGTAGCGTAATTGTCCAATGGGTTCTTTTTGTTTGTCAGTGAATTAGATAAACCAATTCACTGAGACAACATTATTGCAATAAAGGATTTAGTTTACACAAGGCCAGCCAGGTGAGATGACAGGAGTTCATTATTACTCAAAACAGCTGCCATGAGAACCCTGAGTCCTTGGTTTTTATGGATAATTTGGTGGGCAGAGGACTAGGGACATGAGTGCTGCTGATTAGTTGGGGGATGAAGTCATAGGGATGTGAAAAATGGTCCTCATGTATTGAATCTGCCTCTAGGTGGGGGCCATGGGACTGATTGAGGGGGTCTGACGGAGGAGGGGGTCACTCAGTTGCCAGAATGCAAAAGTCTGAAAAAATTTCAAAAGACCAGTCTTAGGTCTTACGATAGTGATGTTATGTATAGGAGCAATTGAGGAAGTCACAAATCTTGTGATCTCTGGCCACATGACTTCTGACCAGTAAGGTATTATAGAAAAACAATCTAGGGGAACAAATGGCTGGTTATCATTTAGCTGTACCTACATTTTAGCAGAATTCAGGCCCCTTTCATAATCCTAATCTCATGGTCTTTCATTAGTCTTACAAATGTGGTTTCAGTCCTTGAACAAGGAGGGGATCAGTTTTAGGAAGGCGTTATTATTCTTCTGGCTTTAAAGTTAAACTATAAACTAAATTCCTCCTATGGTTAGCTTGGCCTTTGCCAAGGAATGAGGGAGGACAGCTAGCCTGTGAGCCCTAGAAGCAAGACAGTGTCAGTTATGCTAGACCTCTCTTGCTGTCTAAACTTTGCAAAAATGATGTTAGTCAAAAAAGTATGGGACTGTTTTGGTCAGACAGACCTTGATGGAAATCCTTGTAATGAACATTGGTGTGTTTATCTGTAAATAGACATTTTTTAAATTGGCTTAAAAGGTTGTGAGGATTTAATATAAGGCACATTGCTTGACATAAAAGTTGCTCAGTAACTATTAGTTCTGTTTTGGTGAAGACCTAATTCCCAGCATTTGCTGGATAAAATTTATTGGAGACCAATGGTTTGGACTGATCTCCTACACTAGATCCAACACATTAAACCAAAATGAAGTCACTCGTGCTGAAGTTCCACACCACCAAATGGAAACTAAGTTGTTTATCTGACCTTCCAACAAACGAGAAGAAAGAAAGAGAGCCAAATCTTCAAATAGGCCAGTTTTAGCTGACATAAGGAAGTCCCCCTCTGCTTTAACCTTTATAAGGAAAGTAATTTTGAAATGACCAATTTGCTTTTTGTTCTCTGTTTTTGCTTTTTTATGACGTTTTCTGTCTATAAAACCAATTTCCGCTGTTCAGCTCATGGCAACACTCATTCTACTTTATATGATGAGGTGTTGCCTGATTCTAGAATTGCAAACAAAAGCCAATTAAGATATTTCAACTAAATTTTTTGTAATTTGTCTTTTGACACACTTGAGCACCTATTAAATACTACAGCTTTGCCTCAGTCATGCTGTGGAAGTTGGGGCAGGGCCTGTATTGTGCTTCAGAATGAATTGCTGAGAGGAGAGCTGTATCTTCACAAGGCCTGAGTGGTGACATTGGGGGCTGTCACTAATAGAACAGAAGACATCTGTGCCTCTAAAAGCAGCAAGTTTATATGGGTCCTTAATAGCTGGGGTAGTGACAGGACAGCAGAAACAAGGACTGTCCCTTAGCACAGTTGGGACAATACCCTTGGGCCCTGGGTGGAGGTGGGAGTGTCACACTGAAGAAAGGAAATTTTTGACAATTAGGTTGGTGGCATTATAAGATACCTTAATTGAGCATCAAAATAACATGCCCTTGTCTTGCAGTCACATGAGTTATTTTTTTTACAGCATGAAATTAGCTTCTGTTACATTGATTTGGATTGGATTTGGGAGAAGTTTGAGAAAATATTGTAACCTACACTCCCCTTCCCTTTTTTTTTTCCTTCGGTCAGGAACATCAGAGACCTGAGTAGGAGAGAGTAAGAGAAAGAACACGGGAGTAAAAGATAAAGTATAGCCACAGCTTTTTGAAATAAGGAGAATTTGGAAGCTTCATCATGTTTTTGCTTTTGTTGTTTTCCCCTTCTGCTTCACTTTCTATGAAGCCTACTTCCCCAGTGCCATGGCGGAAGATCAATAACAACTCTTATGCTTTCCTCACTGGCTTCACTATCCTGATTCTTCTCTGCACTGAAATTGGAGCCTATTACGACAGTCTGTTGTATACTGAATCATTGGCCCCAATTCTTTGTCCTTCCCTGTATGCATACCGTTTGCTATGTGACTTTGCAGTTCCTCCAACAAAAACAGTGTATTTCTTCTAGCCTTGACTTTGGACTTGACCGCATGACTGACTTTGGCATGTTAGCAGATGTGATGCAACGGGGCTTGAAGAGTGTTTGTGCAGTGGTGCTGGCCCTCTTGCACTCTGTCACTGCCACAAGAACCCTCCACACGGGGTAGCAACTCCCTCAATTTTGGGTCCTAGAATGAAAACACCCAAGCACAGATCTAAACTGGCCAGACCCATATATTGAACAGAGGCATTTGGCTGAACTTACTCTGAATCAGCTGACTCCTAGCTAACCTGCAGAGGTGAGCAAATAAATGATTGCTGTTATAAATCATTGAGCTTTGTGGTGGTTTGTTTTTACAGTAGTAGATGACTAATGTCATATTTCTATAGAAGGGATGTAGAGAGAAATGTATGCTTTTTTTTGTAGGAATTCATCTGTCACAGGAAAAATCCTGCTACATCCCGGAATGGAAGAGAGAGAGGAGCGGTGATAGGACCAGAGTGACGAGGTTATGAGAAAAACAAGATAAATCTGGCGGATGTTACAAAATACAGTCAGCTGCGCATGGTGGCTCACACCTGTAATCGCAGCCTGTCACTACCTCAGCTATTAATGATCCACATGAATTTGTTTGATTTTTAGAGATCCATCGCTAAAAAGAAAAAAATAGAGTCAGGTGCAGTGGTTCATGCCTGTAATCCCAGCACTTTGGTAGGCCAAGGCGGGTGGATCACCTGAAGTCAAGAGTTCAAGACCAGCCTGGTCAACATGGTGAAACCCCATCTCTACTAAAAATGCAAGAAATTAGCCAGGCGTGGTGGGCAGATGCCTGTAATCCCAGCTACTTGGGAGGCTGAAGAGGCTGAAGCAGGAGAATCACTCGAACCTGGGAGGCAGAGGTTGCAGTGAGCCGAGCTCATGCCACTGCACTCCAGCCTGGCAACAAAGACTCTATCTCAAAAAAAAGAAAAATAGCTGGGTGTGGTGGCACATACCTGTAGTCCCAGCTATGTGGGGTACTGGGGGGAGGGTGGGGCTGAGGCAGGAGGATCACTTGAGCCTAGGAGTTCAGGGCTGCAGTGAGCCTTGATCATACCACTGCACTGCAGCCTGGGTGAGAGCAAGACCCCTGTCTCTAAATAAATAAATGAGTCGGAGGTATACTGCCCTATAAGGATGGGCTGAGCATAGTGATTCCCTTTTAAAGAGCACAGTATAGAAAGAGGAAAAAAGAGTAACTTTATAGTGGAAAAGCCTGGTAAACATTGCCTCAGACAGATGATCGAGGTTAACATCAACTGCAATAAGTCATGTTGATAATATGTACAGTTGGTATGATTTAATGAGAATGGCACTTTAACCTCTGTGCTCTTCCTCCAGAAAACCCATAACCCCAGTCTCACCACGAGAGAAACATTAGACAAACCCCAATTGAGGAACGTTCTGCAAAATAGTTGGCTAGCATTTCTCAAAACTGCCAAGGTCATCAAATGTAAGGAAAGTCTAAAATCGCCACAGCCTAAGGTGACATAACAATGTAGTGTTAGGTGTTATCCTGGATGGGATCTTGAAGAGAAGGAAAACACTGGGTAAAAACAGAGGAAATCTGAATAAAGCATAGAATTTAGCTAATGATAATGTGTCAGTATTGGTTCATTAGTCATGACAAATGTACCATATATAAGACATTAACAACCGGGAAAACTGGGTGTGGAGTATGTGGGAACTCTGTATACCAGTCACAATTTTTCTGTAAACCTAGAACTACTCTAAAATTAAAAGTTTATTTTAAAAAATCAGAAGGGTACTTTTCTTAATCCAATTCTCACATCCCCCCAGAAGTCTATTTTGTTTTGATTTCACTCATTGATACATTCTTCCTCTCTTCAAGGACTAGAAATTCCAGTTCACCAATTATTTTCAAGACAGTACCTTCAATTCTTTTTTTTTTTCAGACAGGGACTGGCTCTGTCAGCCAGGCTGGAGTACAGTGGCATGATCATGGCTCACTGTGACCTCCACCTCCTAAACTCAGTTGATCCTGGCTCACTGCAACCTCCGCCTCCTGGGCTCAGGTGATCCTAGTGAGGACCACAGCACACGCCACCATGCCTGGCTAATTTTTGTATTTTTATTTCTAATTTTTATATTTTTAAAAATTTTTGTATTTTAGTGTTTCACCATGTTTTCCAGGCTGGTCTTGAACTCCTGGCCCCAGGCAATCCACTTGCCTCAGCCTCCCAAAGCGCTGGGATTACAGGCATGAGCTACCATGCTCAGTCCCTTTAATTATCTTCTTTCCCTTCATTTGTTCACATGTCACCTGTAATCATCCTTGTAGGCAAGCTTCCCCAGGCAAGACAAGACAGGGCAGGGCAAAGTAGGGCAGTCCCAACAGGCCCACCTACTATCATTTCCGCAATTAAAACAGTTGGGTAAAATACCATGTCTCTTCCTCAGAGTAAAATTACTTTGAAACTGTGAAAACAAAGGGTATTCTTATTTTAGGTATTGAAGAATCATAGAACTTAAGAATGTAGCAAGTACTTGGAAAATCTCTCATTTTAAAGATGAAGAGGATGAGAGCCAGGAAAGGTAAAGTTAAAAAGGGGTAGGCTCAAAGCCATGGTCCTTTTTTAGAGATCATATGTGCAGTTTATCACACATAATTTTTAGGGAAATAATTACCCAGATCAATTACCTTTATTTCAGAAAATATTTAAGCACCTACTTTGGTGAAGACATTGTGCTAGATGCTGAAGACAATAGAAACATGAGCAAGAATAGCACCTGTCCCAAAGCAATTTCCAATCTAGGGATGGCAGGGAAATAATACCAGTATATGGAGTAACTATAATGTAAGCGAGAGTTATCTATGTGCCATAAGAGGTATAAGGTGGTGAGAAAGGCAACATGACATCCAGTCAAAGATATCAAGAAAGGTTTCATGGGCGAAATATCATTTGTAGTGGGTTTTGAAGGATGGGTGAGACTTTGGTGGGTAGAGAGGGGGTGGCCAGGCATTCTAGACAGAGGAAGAGCAAAAACCAAGTCAGAAATGTGGGAATACAGAGATTGAAGTTGAGGAAGAGCAAATAATTTGGTTTGGTAAGAAAATTCTGCAAGAATAGGCCAGAATACTATGGACAAAAGACTTTGGATGACTCTAGCTTTGGTATTTAATTCCCTAAGTAATGAGAAATGCCTGGTTTGTGCCACTGGCAGAGAAGGTGTGGGACTTTACCTGGCTTGGTGTTCTCCAGTTCAGAATGGTGAGAAGGTAGAGCCACCCTTTACCCAGTGCTGTAATCCCAGCACTTTGGGAGGCCGAGGCAGGTGGATCACCTGAAGTCAGGAGGCCAACATGGTGAAACCCCATGTTGAATGGGGTGGGAACACATTGGGAAATCCAAAGTGGTCTATGTGAATGTGGGGCTGAAGCAGTACAACGTAAGCATCGCCAAAAGAATGGTTAAATGTATGAGCCAAGAGGTATGAGACATGCGTAGGGGTTAAGCCATAACTGTAGAACTTGCAGCCAGTTTAGAACAAGGAAGGCCAAGAGATGTCCTGAGTAGTGAGTAATGGAGCAAGAGGAGGGTAAGCCAGGAACTCAGGAAACTCTACAACAGGAGGCCCATTAGTCTGAAATGCTCTCCTATGCTGATCACCAAGAGGGTGCATATGGAAATTGAGCCAATACAATAGGTATAAAGTTCCAAAGTGAGTGTCAGAATGAGATACGGATTTTCTTTTTTTTTTTTTGAAGTCATTTGAAAAGCATGGTGCTTATTTGTCCAATACAGACTTAAACTTAAATGCTATAGTTATAATTTCCAAACTTCTGGAAAATTAACATTTAGATATACATATGGGTTTGATTTATATTGCAATCAACAGTTTTAGAGAACAATATATTTGGTTACAGTTCCACATATCTATAGTAAAGACAAAGCCACATAATGTTCATGATGTTAACTCTGGCTCTAAGTAACCTAAGGTACCAAATTTTGACCAAATATCAAAATTATGATAATCTGATACCCATAGGAAACTACTTTTTAGAGAGTAAATGTGCTGTTATTATTTCATTAACCCTTTCTTTTTATAAGTACCTACAAACTGATCCTTTTCTTTAATCTTTGTAACTCACTGATATTTCAAAGTGACCTCTTCACTTCCGTGTTACCATTTCAGTACCCAGAGATTTCTGAGGCAGTATAAGTTTGACTTCGTAAAAACAGTAGATACTTTAACAGTGACAGTTTTAAAATCTGTAATCTCAGTCACATTAGTTAGCTCAGCAATTATGAAAACATTGAGATTGTGGCACTGCAAGCCAGAATCTCTTTGTGTTTTTTACATTAAGCTGCTTTTGAATATTTTTGGTATTTATCAGCCATCTGTATTACCCTGATAATAATAAAAGAATATATTTAAAATAAATGTAAAGTTAAATGTCCTGAAGGACTTATCAATGCTTTAAAAAAAAAACACAGTATAAATCAATTATCTTTTTTCCTTCAGTATTTGGTATAGCAAAAATTATTTCTGGTTCATCCTTAGATCAATCAACACCACTTTTCATGACATATAACACTGAAATTTACAGACATTCCTGAAAAGTTTTTAAGTAAATGAGTGAATCACAGTGGAGTCTCAATCAGTTAACAGTGTAGATCCATTTTTTTAAAAAACTGAATATTAAAAGAAAATCTTCAAGCTAAAAACAAAAACAAAACCCTTCTATGAACTGAAGCTGAGTGTGTGTTGTCAATGATTCCATACTTTTATTACTGACTGATTTAGACTCCTCCTTCTCATGTTGTGAGACCTGTTTGCTGAAATCGTCATGCCAAGCTTTTGGGACGCCTGGGTGAAGAGGCTATGCTACTGTTGCATCTAAGGGAATAGTGGCACCATTTCTTCCCTAATAGATTTCATATCCAAAGATGAGCAATGAGTCGCACTCCCCTGCATTCACCAGCATCTTATCAGGAGGTAATACTTGCTGTGTACATTTATGGCAGCTGATCCTTTCACCCCCATCCCACCCCACCCCGTACTGCCAATATGAGGTTATCATCAGTTTGTCATTATATGCACTGGCCTTTCACTCTTTCAATCAGAAAAGCTGTGGCTTACTTTAAAAAGGTCAGGAAGGGACCAGGAGAAATGTGTAAAGGCACAAAGTCACATAGCTGCCCCAGTTGGAGTTTGTAAACAGAGAATAGGTTAAATTTAGGTCATCCCAATCTATGAGAGTAAAAGACATCCACAGCAGGCTTTTATCCAGGCAGCTTCTTTGAGACCTTTCATGAGTTCTGAGATTACAAAATGTACACTAAAATATCCATACTTCAAAAAGCAATAAGGCAAATAGTATAATCATTATTCTAAAAGTTACAATGGTACTGTAGGCATACATAATTCAGTTACAATGTTTGATACTGTTTCTATTATATAACCATATTAACTGTTTATTTCCTACATAATTATAAATTCAGCTGGGTTTCAGTTAAACACAAAACCATCCTTGTATCACTGCTGATAGTTAGCAATAGCTCTTTAATAGTAGTTTTCATTCTGCTGTAGAAATTATCCTTGAACTGAAAAAAGTCACAATCCAATGTCCAGTCATTAAACACTATCATATTTGTGAAGAGCTTCTTCCAACTTCTGGGTCACTTTTTGGAAAAATATTATTTGTTGCTGTAAGAAATTCTGGAGATGCAGATTTTCAAAGGAAATACTTAAGCACTGGTTTGGATTCACAATCTAAAAATGCCCAACCCATAATAAGGGTGTAATGATCAGTTTTAGGGTCAACTTGGCTAGGCTACTCTTACGGTTCCCAGTTATTCAATCAAACACTAATTTGGTGTTGCTGAGAAGGCATTTGGTAGACATAAATTCCATAGCAGTTGACACTGGAGATATTATCTCAATAATCTGGATGGGCTGGTTTCAGCCAGTTGAAAAGCTTAAAAAGCAAAGCTGGAGACTTCCCTGAAGAAAAAGCAATTCCACATGTGGAGTGCCGCTGCAGCTGCTGCTCGCAGCTCCAGCTTGCCATTCCTGATGGCTTGCCTTCCAGATCTGCCTAGCCAGTCCCCACAATTGTGTAAGTTAATTGCTTGCAGTAAATCTTCTACTATATATCTCCTGTTGGTTCAGTTTCTCTGATTGAACCCTGAACGAGTTGAAAAAGAGGAGTTCTCACACAATTTAGTGAGGAAGGTTTCTTTGGAGAAAGGTATGCTTTGATTTCCTTACCTCAAATGAGATGGGGCTTCAATGGGACCCCTAAGAATGTGACATATGCTTTATGAAGTTGGGGGCAGCATGGACTGATAACAGCTTCTGAGGATGAGAGTGGATGGGCTACCTCCTTTAGCAGACAAACCACCTAAAGCCAGGACAGAGACTTCCAAGTAAAACTATGAATTGAATATACATTGACATTTGCTCCCTTGTGAAAACCTGACTGAAATGGTAGTAAATAGACTTTGTAAAAAATCACACATCCATAAAAATAGAAAGTCTAAGAGAGGAAACATCAGGAGCAAGATTTTCTTGGGAAGGAAATAAAAGAGTGATTGAAAAATCCAGCAGAACTTTTCAGTGTCACCTGAGTACATAACCAGCTATTGGAAAAGAAAAAAGCTCTCAATATTCCTTATGGGAACAACAGAAAATACAAAAATTCAACTCCAGATTCTCAGAAGAGGCCTTTGAAGTAAGCACAGACATTCACTACTTTAGTGCTGGATTACCCTGAATTTTCAAAAGTGGATAATAGTGTCAGAAGATACAATTAACTTAATATCACCATAAAATATAGCCAAATCAATATCTAGGGGTATTGGTTATGAGTTTGCTTCCTCTCAGTTCCAAATTCACTCTGTGAATTTGCCTGCCCTGTGAAGACAGTTCTGGGACCTTCAGAGGTTTTTCCTTTGCCAGCTGGCATTATGTTAAGCTTTGTCAGTGGAGGGGTTCTAGAAAGACATTGCAAGAGGCAAAAAGGGGTTTTGTTTTTGATTCCCTGTGCCCCTCTCAGCAGGCTCCTGCAAGAGTTTAGTGTGTG
Organism: Ateles fusciceps; assembly: GCA_036589455.1. NCBI lineage: Eukaryota > Metazoa > Chordata > Mammalia > Primates > Atelidae > Ateles > Ateles fusciceps. The sequence goes on from JAZHEH010000572.1 coordinate 285,498, forward strand.
GGGTGTGGGATGAGGCAGTAGACCCCAGAGGTCAGCAGCACTCCCCTTCCCAACACCAGCCCCCAGTCTTGAGCAGCTTTGTAGCCCAATGCCTCTGGTGAGTCCCAACAATTTTACCCAGCACCCTGGAGGATAAATTTCCAGCAAATTCCAGAGGACTTGCCACCATAGGGACTTCTGTGCCATTCTGTGAGCCACAGCCAAGCTCTCTCCGACAAAGTCTGGCTCTCAGCCCAATGCAGGGGCTTTTCCTTGGATGCTCCATCTCACCTAAGGGACCTAGGGATAGTGGCTGCTCCTTTTTATCTGCTATTCCTGTATTCTTTAGAATTCTCTCTTGACTAGTCAATCCAGGTACACCAATCTCATCATTTCATGCATAATTGTTTATATTAAACCTTTCCTATTTAAATTACTGTGTTTCCTCTTTCCTGATTGGATTCAGAATGAGACAAGAAGAAAAAAAAATAGCAAACTAGATACATATTAAACTTTTAGAATTTTACTTTGTTTTTTTTTGTTTGTTTTTGTTTTTGTTTTTGTTTTTTTGTTTTTGAGACGGAGTCTCTGTCACCTGGCTGGAGTGCAGTGGTGCAATCTTGGCTCACTGCAATCTTCCTCCTCCCAGGTTCAAGCGATTCTCCTGCCTCAGCCTCCCAATAGCTGGGACTACAGGTGCATGCCCACCATGCCTGGCTAATTTTTGTATTTTTAGTAGAGACGAGGTTTCACCATGTTGGCCAGGCTGGTCTTGAACTCCTGCCCTCAAGCAATCCACCCGCCTCAGCCTCCCAAAGTGCTGGGATTACACGCATGAGCCACAGTACCCAGCCTTAGAATTTTACTTTGAAAGTACAAATGGAAATACTTTGCATAAATCTGTTGGAGTCTGCCAGTGCTACATTTAAAAACTGTCCTCTTCTCCCTGTCAAGTTCTCTAACGATTGCTGAGTGAGACTAAAGTTTGCCTATATTACTGCTAAGAGTCAAGGTGAAGGACATGGTCCAGGTGTGTACAGTACTAGTGGGCTTCCTAAGGCTGAACCTCTGAATTGCAGACTCACCCTCCCAGGCACAGGCGAGGGTGCAGCAGGACAGGCCTCTTTCAGAAGGGCAGGGCTGGTACTGCAAGCTTACTACATGGTAAGGGCAACAGAGCTCATGCAGGCTGGAGGTGGCTCCCAAGAGGGAGGGGAACCGGCTGGGCCACAACTTCCTAGTTTCTTCTTCCAACCCTTAAATTAGGTAAATCAGTCTTTCCTCTTGGAGGAGGAGGGAGTAAGTGGGTATGGAGAGGCCAGGAGTATTTGACAATGATGTTCTCCATGTGCCACCCCCTTCAACAAGGTCCATGCCATTTTCATATTACTTTTCTGGATTTCATAAGGATGGATAAAAAAAGATACAGGCATAGTTGGATTGTAACACATATCAGTTAAAATTCCATGTTCATAATCTCCCAGTGCCCATATGGGTTATGAAATAACATTACAAGTTGTGTGTGTGTGTGTGTGTGTGTGTGTGTGTGTGTATGTGTGTGTGTGTGTGTTTTAAGAGTTTGGCTATTTATTGAACATGTTACAAAAGAGGTTTAGTCCAAAAAGACCAAAGCCCATGCATCATCAGACTCCTCAGATTCTTCTTTCTTTGGTTCCACTTCCTTCTCTTCAGCTTGGGCTGCAGTGGTGGAGGGAGCAGGACCTCCTGTTGGTGCAGCATCAGGTGCTGGAGCAGGTCCACCAGCCTCTCCATCACATATGAGGCTCCTGATGTTGACATTGTCCAGGGCCTCTGCAAACAAGCCAGGCCAGAAAGGTTCAACACCAGCTACTTTAATGGTGGCATTCATCTTATCTTCTGTGATGGTCACCTCATCATGCAGAATGGGGGCTGAGTAGATGCAGGTGGGTTCAGGAGACGGAGCCCATGGTGCAGGCGAGCTGGTGCTGCTGAGAGTCTCCTGGCCTTTGCCCCTAGAGAACAGACAGTGCAGCCATGGCAGCCATTGTCAGAAAGAACTGTCCACTTGCCTTGCTTCTTTCCAAAACTAGCTTCAGATTAAAAGTCCCACTTAGATACATCTGACTGGCTGAACCCACGTCATATGCTTTCTTTCCAACTGTTAGGTGATCTGGGAAAGCGATTATCTGTTGCTCCCATCTTCTTATTGTGGAAGGAAGACATCAAGAAATGTTCATAGAGAATTCTTTGAATATAGAAAAGAGATCCACATACTAAGAAGTCAAGAGAAAAAAAAAGCAAAGGCGCACTACAACTATTTGTCACTTTAGTGCAAGTAGCCACATGTTTGCGCAGACTAAAACAGGTCATGCCAGCCAGGTGCAGTGGCTCAGCCTGTAATCCTAGCACTTTGGGAGGCCAAGGGGGTAGATCACTTGAGGTCAGGAGTTTGAGACCAGCCTGGCCAACATGGGGAAACCCCGTCTCTACAAAAAAACGAAAATTAGCTGGGTGTGATGGCAGTGCTTGTAATCCCAGCTACTCAGGAGGCTGAGGCAAGAGAATCTCTTGAACCCAAGAGGCAGAGGTTGCAGTGAGCTGAGATCGTGCTGCTGCACTCCAGCCTAGCCGACAGAGCAAGACTCCTTCTGAAAAAAAAAAAAAAAGAAAAGAAAAGAAAAGAAAAACAGGTCATGCCTAAACCCACAATTTTGTATTCTGTAGCACTTATGTTCAGCAGAGAGATGAAACACAAAGTTCTACTTTTAAAGAATTAAAGTCCACAAAACTAAAAGTTAATACAGCAATAAATGTTTTTCTTCATTTAAACTAGGAGAACCAAGAAACAAACATCTAAATCAAGAAATATTAAAGTTTTCATATTTACTATACATACATTTTACTACTTTTTTTTTTTTTTTTTTGAGACAGAGTCTTGCTCTGTCACCCAGCCTGAAGTGCAGAGGCGCAATCTCAGCTCACTGCAACCTCCGCCTCCCAAGTACCTGGGACTACAGGCATGCACCACCACGCCTGGCTAATTTTTGTATTTTTAGTAGAGATGGGGTTTCACCATGTTGGTCAGGCTGGTCTCGAACTCCTGACCTCAAATGATCCACCCGCCTCAGCCTCCCAAAATGCTGGGATTATAGGTGTGAGCCACCACACCCGGCCTTTATTACCTTTTTAAACTATAAGTATTCAATATGTGGGTGCAATGATTTAGAATCCTTAGCTCAGAAACTGAGCCTCAAGCCAATATTCAAAATGGCAACCAAACTTTCCATTTTTCCCCCCACTTTTTCTTTGGTATTCAGCTTTGGTAACAGTGTTGACAGTTCTTGGCATGTTGCCCCTTAGTTATTTTTTATCTTAATATTTGCTACAGTTTGTGACTCTCGTTTTGAGGGCAAGGTTAGGTTGGGATATAAAAACTTAGTATTTTTAAATGATTTTTGCATAGTAGCATTTAGTTTGCTAGCTGGAAACCGCCAGTGAGAACCCCTGCACTTTGTCCCATATACAGGAACATGTTATTAATCTTAGAACATACCTGCATGCGTCAATAATATCTTTAAAAAGTGCTTTTTAAAACCTGTTTGTGAATCGACACTCTACATTCTTGATTACATATTTTATTTGTCTATACTTTTCCAGGTAATCATATTTGAAATTGGCATTCTGATCAAATCCTAATAAGCATCATAAGCTTGGTTGATATGAGTTTGTTTCTGAGCCCACAAAGGCAAGCACTAAATCCTTGAGCATGTTCACTTCCTCAAACAAATGAGTTCCGTCCTCTGAGGCCTCTCGGACGAAGCTACCCGTCTTGCCTTTCTAATCTCTGGACACAACTGTGCTTTTTATGGTACATAGAATAGTGAAAAGAGCATGAGTTTTGGCACAGATCTGCGTTTGAACCCCAGCTTTGCCATTTACTGTGGGCAAATTACTTAAGTTCTCTGAGGCTCAGTTCTTCGATTGTAAACTGGGAATGATATCTACTTGGAGGTTGGTGGGTAGGATAATATTCCTAAGACACCTATTGCAACACCTACAAAATAGTAGACGCTCAATAAAATGGTAGCTATTATTCAAATATTTACAAGTTAGCAGGTAACTAAGGAACTTAGGATCCTAGTGAGGGAAGAACACTCCATTGAGCTCATTCCTTTATTTCCCAATGGTACAGAAAAAAAAATTACAACCTACTCTAGGACAAGGGAGATTGCACTGTTACTACAGCTTCAACTTTATTACTCTTTTTCTTTCTTTCTTTTTCTTTTCTTTTTTTTTTTTTTTAAAGAAATGAGGTCTCACATGCCAGGCTGGTCTCAAACTCCCGGTCTCCAGTGAAAGTGGTCCTCCCACCTCAGCCTCCGAAACTGCTGGGATTACAAGCATGAGCCATTGTGCCTGGCCACTTTATTACTCTTGATTAAAGTTTCAGTTCCCACTTGGTGCAGTGTATGGATCCCCTTCTCTAAAATGACTTCCCGTCCCTGTCTTCTTCTTCCTACCCTTTGATTCACAACCCAGATAACTCCTGTTAGTCCTTCAAAACTCAGCTCTGACACATGGATCTTTGTTTCCTGTTCTTCAAACAGTCCAAGCCTGTTCCTGTCTCAGGGACTTTATCATTGCTGTTCCCTCCTGTTGCATCATTCTGCTCCCAGAGCTTCACAGCCTGGCTGCTTCTCATCCTTCAAGTCTCAGCTTAAGGGTCACTATTTCAGAGAGATCTTTCCTAACCACCTCGTGCACATACCCACCCCCACAGTCATCTGCTATGTCATTAGCTGCATTATTTTATTCATAGGGTCATCACTACCTGAAGAAACCTCAGCTCATTTATTATTTTTCTTACATAACGTTCTGTCTTCCATCACTAAGCTTCACTGGATCAGAAATTGTGTCTTTCTTTTCACCACAGATAGTGGAACCTAGAACAGTGCCTGGCACACTGTAATGTTCAATAAAGATTTACAAATCTGCTCGGGGAAGACTTTCTTTACCACCAGGCTGAATTAGATGCATTTTTGAACTCCATTATCCATTGGGCATGTTTCTTTGTACAGCACCTGAACTATATTGTAATTGCTAATTGTCAGGAAACAGCTGAAATTCTGGTTGGCAGGATTGAAAAATTTTGCTGCACAGGGGGCCCAGTGAGCCAGTAGCTGAGGGCTGTAATAGGGCAGATGAGAGCATCAAATGAAAGCTGTGGTGAGTGTCAGGATTGTACAGCATAGAGAAAGCCAAAACAGGGGCCTGGTCAGCAGAGAGCCAGTACAAAAATCTACATGTAGGGCTGAGCCCCCTCTTCTGATATAACATCAATCCAGTAAGTTCCATAAAACCCAGATGTTGGCGTGGTGGCTCACGCCTGCAATCCCAGCACTTTGGGAGGCCGAGATGGGCAGATCACAAGATCAAGAGATTGAGACCATCCTGGCCAACATGGAAACCCCGTTTCTATTAAAAATACAAAAATTAGCTGGGCATTGTGGTATGCGCCTGTAGTCCCAGCTACCTGGGAGGCTGAGGCAGGAAAATGGCTTGAACCCAGGAGGCTGAGGTTGCAGTGAGCCAAGATCACGCCACTGCACTCCAGCCTGGTGACAGAGGAGACTCCATCTGAAAAAAAAAAACAAAAAAACCCAGATGTCACCCTGCCAAGTAGAAGGCTGGAGGAGAAACAGCCCTGACGGGGAGTTAAATTTTAAATCGACCGAATATTTAGGCAAAATAAGGCTGTTAAACCAGAAAGATGGAAATATCTTTAATTAGAAAATTTGAGAATCTTCCCACACCACCCCCCTCCTTCCCATTATCCAGTGAGATAGAGGCTGTAAGTGTAGACTCCTTACAAAAATATAAAGATTGGTGCCTTTTTACTTTTTGCTTTTGAGTTGTAGTTTGAAACTCAGCCCCTTACTATAATTTTTTTCCTCTCCTTCCCTCTCCTCCACTCTTTATGCACTATTTGAGGACAGTCTATATCTTCCAATTACCCAATCCTATTTTCTAGCACAAAAAGGAGCCACAAATGTGAGCTACATGTAAAATTTCACATTTTCTAATAGCCATATTAAAAAACTCACAAGAAACAGATAAATTTAATTTTAACAAAATATTTAACTCAGTATAGCTAAAATATTATCATTATAACATGTAATCAATATAAAAATTATTAATGAGATAATTTTTTATCAAGTTCTTAAAATCTGGTGTGTATTTTACATTGACAGCACATCTCACTTTGGGCTAGCCACCTTTCAAGTGCTCAATCGTTGCATGTAGCTAGTTCTTACCTTATTGGACAGCAGAGGTCACACACAAGCCCTCCATAGAGTAGGTAAAAAGTGAATGTTCAACAGAAGAATTTATAATATTAAAGGTTATCATTATAATATCTTCCTGCCTCTTAAGAAGGTTTTGTTTTTCTTTCAAAGTGGGGCAGTACAACACATTTTACTTTACCTTTGAAGTATAGCATCTGCAGTGCTTGACCAAGAATATATTTGGCATTAAATTTAGAAACAATACATAAAACATATATTTTAACATGTCTCAAAATGCACATTCAAGTATGACATTGGCTTCACTGTGCTTATGTAAAATCATGGCTCAAAACACTAGCAGTCCCTTGTATAATAAATATATGTATATTTTGTCCTAAATTGCATGGGCCATAGCTGACATTTGTGTAGCCTGTTATAATCTATTATATATTAATATTTCATAGAATCCAGTGACTTTTTTTAATTCAATTGAGATCTTCTATATCTAATTACTAACCCATTTCGTTCTCCATTGCTTGGCTTCCCAGTAATCAATAACCATGCTCACTTTGCTTAATTGAAGATTAATTGGATCAAAAAGACAGTCTGTGCCTTGTGAAAATTTCCAGTTGTATAAGATGGTCATTCTCATGACCATCTGGCTAATCATTTCCTATTGTATACTCCTGGAGTTGGAATTATTTGCAATTCCTTTCTAAGGACAAAACTTATCTTCTTTCTTGTGTTTGTCCTTACTGCCTTTCAGCATATTCCAATATGTCAAGAATTTTAATCTCTTACCCCACCCCAAATTGCTGTTGATCACAATCAGGCAAAGTCTCTCTCTTTCGGTTTATCATCTAGTTACTTTATGTAGGTATGAAATGACATGCATTACAGAATGAATGTCATGGGCAATACTGTGGAATGGTAATCATTACTGAATGGTCCTCTTCCCCTTATGCCACCACTTCACAGTGGTTCCATTTCCAATATATTTTGCCACTTTGCTGCTGAGAATGTGTCTTACTAGGTTAGCATCTGCAGTGGTTAAAAAAAAAACTCCCATAACAATAATTGTGTGAATCACAGAATTACTAATGACCCTTTATCAATAGCGTTCCTGTTAATGAAAGTGAGATGGGGAGAGACACAAACAACTCTGAACCTCACTCATGGTCCCCACCAAATCTAAGTATTATGGCTTCTCTCTCTGACCAGACAGAGGCAGAGTTTATTGCAAAGCCACAAGTGTCCTCATTTGGATTCCCCCAAATAGTGTTTCAGTGATTTCCTCTAGCTGGAATTGCTCCTCTCTGTTTTCTAGGGGAGCTAGACAGTCCTTGTCTGATGGATTTACTATGCAGACAACTATGCAGCCCCTTTCCTTCTTTCCACAGCCTTTTATTTGGCACCTACCACATATCAATCTCAGAAGATATAGTAGGGAACGGGCCAATGCAGTCCCTTTCCTTAGAGTGCATGCCCTGGCAAAAATCCTTGAATTCAGTATCAACTTCCCTTCACAGGCAAGGCTCTGCACCCTCCTCACTAATACCTAGTCCTGAAACTATCTTGTTTTAGGTTTAGTTAGAAAGCATTGTTTCAAGAGCGGTTTTTGTTTTTTGTTTTTGTTTTAAAGCCAAGGGAGTTTTGAATAAAGGAGACGATATTTGAGTATTTACAAATTGAGTATTTAAAATATTTACACATATACAAGTTCTGGGTGAAGTATTCTGCTCCAGTTTGTAATCTAGGCACACTTTGCTAGAAAACGTTAAGATTGAATTCAAATCAAGTACAGTATTTCCGAAATCTTTAAGAGAACCCTAGCTCTGGTTGCTAGGCAACCTGACAGCCTCCCAAGCAGGGACCAACTCGCCTCCCACACTTGACCATCTCTCCAGTGGTGGGACGCGGAGTCCCCATTGGCCCCCATCTCCTCTCACCTAGCCCCAATTGGTCGGAGAACCTCTCACTCCGCTCCCGTTGGCTCTCGCCGTCTTTCGCCGCTCCGTCATTGGCAGGTGGGCTCTCGTGCCACCACACGTCAGTGTCTCACACCACTTCCTCGGCCCTGATACTTTGTCCCCACCCCTTTCCCCCCGCCCTTCCAGCCACGAGGGAAAATCCTAGCGAGCCATCGCCTCTAATTTCCTTTTGATTGGTAGAAGCCGGACTGGAGGGCGGGCGCTGCCGGGCAACTCTACCGGCCGCGATTGGCTGCTGGAGCCACAGTCCCGCCTCCCAGCGACTACTGGCGGTGCCGGAGTCGGGTGGGTTGGCGGGTATAAAGCTGGTAGAGCAGGGGAGGCGCTGGGGACTGTCCTTTCGCGGCTCGCTCCCTTTCCTCTGCTGCCGCTCGGTCACGTTTGGTGAGTGTCCCGCGCGTGGGAGAAGAGCTGGGCTGCGGAGGCGCCGCGGGCGGGGTGTGGGCCAGACTGAGGCGGTGTCCTTGACTAGGCCCGAAGGAGCTCGGGCTCTGGGTCAGGACGGGAGGCGTGGACCTTGCCGGGGAGAATGGGGCACTGTGAGCGGGGCCGGGCGGGGGCTTCCTCGCCAGGGACCTGAGGCCGACCTTGGCGGATGTGAGAAGGGCCGAGGACACAGGCGAGTCGCGGAGGGGAGAACGCGATAGAGAGTTGAGGGCTAAGGGTTCTAACGACATAGGAGTTGCAGGTGCCAGAGAGGCAGCTGTGACCGCCAAGAGGGGGAGTGAGGGGTGTCAGGAGGGAGATGGAAGATTTGGGCTGCCAGGGCGTTTCCAGAGCCTTAGTTAAGGGTGGATGCCAAAGGATGGGTAAGATCTTCTTAGGCGGAGGCTGGTAGGTTGGGAGGGGGTGTGTCCTGCTGCCACATATAGAGTTGATGGAAAGAAGGAAAGTGGGTAGCATTACTTTTCTTCCTAAGCTCAGGTGCAAAAAAAAGTGTTCACAACCGTAATTTAGACCTGGCTCAGTACTGGGGCTTAGTCTGCACTTGCTTCAGATCTCATAGATCACTGGCTCCCGCCTTCCTGCCTCCATATTTTTTTTTATGTCTGCGTTTTTAAATTTAGGCTTCCTTGGCGTTCTGAAATCCCGCACCTCCCTCTTGCTAATAGCTTTGGGACCAGCCTTAGGTGATATAATGTAATGGACAGGCACTCATAGAGTCCTCACACAAATAGGTTTTGAGTTAAGCTAAGGATATTTCAAAGCAAGTATATGCAGTCTGAAAACGCGCGTCTGGTCTTGACCAGCAGCAGAGAAATGATTATTCTGATCCACTCTGGAGGAGGGATCTGGGGAACAATGTGAGGTTGTTCCTGTTTGTCATGCTTGTCCCTATGCCCTTAGCTTTAATGCATCACTAGCTGCTTTCACTGCTCACCTCTGCTGCAGCCCCCACCCTCCCGAGGATGCTCTTGCCGACCTGCTGCAGTAGGGTGATGTGTTCTGGTTGCTGCTAACTAACATTTGCTCTGTTTCAGGCATGAATCATGAAAAACCATGACAAGATAAACAACAAAATTAAGACAAGTAGAAGTGCTCCTAGAGTTAACAGCTTTTTCCTTCTGAGATGGGTTTTGGACTTTATTGCACAGATGCTATTAGATGAGAGGCAGCTGAAAGTCGTTATCATTATTCCTGTCAGTGGTTCTTTGCACTTGAGACACCTAAAGAGCTTGTGTTCTTTAAACTTTATTTTTAAATTTCAGTTATTTTTGTGTGGAGAAGGGGGCAGGGATAGCATACCTTATGGGAAGAGAGAAAGGCTTGCTTTATGTCTACCTTTGTAGATAGATATTTCTCACCTGAGTGTGTGTGTTTGCCCTTTATTCAATTCTAGTTTAGTTCAGCTCAATTCTAGTATAATCAGTAACCCCAGCACTTAGAAGGTGTGTCCTATGCTGGGGGGGAGGGAAGGGTAAAAGAATATTTTATGTTGGGAGCTGTAGGCCACATTATTTGGGCCTTGCTTTAATCTTGTTTTCTTCTTAAATATTCCTTCAGATTGTTTTTACATCTTGTTTCTTTTAAATGTGGGTTGATTTTGAGATTTTGACTTAGATTTTAGATAGCTTTTCTCAGAAGAAATGCAAAAACCCCAGATACTGTTGTAACATGGGTTTCCTGGGTCCTCTAGAATAATTTAAAACCTGGTTAGGTTTTCCATAATCCAGTGGAATTGGGTATGAGGAGATGTGGTTGGAGAAATTTGTTTTGCTACATATCAGAATCTCTAATTTCATTTAGAAAGGAATATAGTCTTATAATTTTATGTTGGATTACTGTAGAACCAAATATCATAGAAGGATGTGTGATATTTTTATCTTTTTCAAGAAGGTGGTATAGATTTAAAAGGCTGAGACGCATGTCCTCAGTCCTAATAATAGGACTAGATTCTTTTTTTTTCTTCTTTCTTTTTTTTTGAGACAGAGTCTCGCCCTGTTGCCCAGGCTGGAGAGTAGCCGCGTAATCTCAGCTCACTACAACCTCTGCCTCCCAGGTTCAAGTGATTCTCCTGCCTCAACCTCCCCAGTAGGTGGCACTACAGGCATGTGACACCATGCCCAACTAATTTTTTTGTATTTTTAGTAGAGACGGGGTATCACCATGTTGGTCAGACTGGTCTCGATCTCCTTGACCTCAAATGATCCGTCTGATTTGGCCTCCCAAAGTGCTGGGATTACAGGCGTGAGCCACCTCACCTGGCTAGGTCTCGATTCTTAATCTCTTCACCCTAATGCATGGCGTATGTTGATATTCATTAATGTCTGTCAACTGAGTGTAGTTGTATCAGTAGAGGAGAGGCTAAACTTTCAAAGCTTGAAGTCTTGTCTTCATCTTTGCAGAGTTTGTGGTTGTGTGTGGGTGCATATGGAAATGATTGTAAGACCAACAAATTTATTTCTTCTGATTCCATTTGGCCTTCTTACATTTTTCAGCTTGGGATCTGAGAACAATTGGAACCTACCATTTGCCTTGAACAGTAGCAATAGAGAGCCAATTTCTTTAAACTGGACATTATGGTGCTGCAGCTCATCTCAAAAGTGATAGCAGGCTACCCTGGACACACTGCCTATAGGGTAGCCCTGCTCTGCAAGGAGCAGTAATAAATTTAAAAAGTAATAGCAGAAAGCACTTACTACTGAGGGCTGCTACAAGTATTAAATCTAAAAGATTTGTCTCTAGTAGTTATAACTCCAAATTCAGCCACTGAAAAATATGGCAATTGAGTACCCTTTACTTCAAGGTCTTAAAGGGATTTCAAAAACAAAATATAGCCCCTCTCCAAATAGAAGCGTAGGAATCCTGTATGGATAAGAAGACTGCCCGTAACTAGTTTTCCATAGAGAGTAGGCTATGTAGACTTGTATGTGAATGACCTGCTTGTGTAGACGTGCAGGTCCCTGATTAGAAAACTTATTTTCTGTGTGAATTATCTTGGAAACCTTCCAGAAAGAGGTGACTTAGAACAGGGCCTTGAAGATGAGTAAAATCTCTGATAGAGCAGTAACCCTGGGAGGAGGCAGGGATGTCCATGCTTTTTACTTGGAGAACTATACCAGAGTGTACAGGTTTGGGCAAGTCTTCTTAACAGTAGTTTTTACTTGCTTACTCCTAAGGAAGAAAGGTTGCCAACTTATTCTTAATTTCCTAGATTTATCTCCTGTAATAGTGAGAAAGACCAACAGGTAACTGCTTACATTTAATGAACTTCTCCAACCACTTGTTTGAATCAAGGCTAAGGAGGGAGCCAGAAGAAAGTATTCAGAGCTCTGAGTTAACTCCAGAAGAAACCACTATTGCATAAACCTGATTTGCCCTAGGCAGTCTTATCATTCTTGTGTTTTAGTCTTTGCCAAACTTAAAATGCCTATATTGCATCCTAGGAGTCTGCAAACCTGCTTTGTGGTAACCTGCCAGGCTACTTACCATTCATTAACTGCTTCCTGACCCTTGTTGATTCCTTCTATCACTTACTCTGAAAAGACCTGTTAGAAATAAGCTTGTGATATGCTTGAGACTTTGGCAATACTGGTTTAGTCAGAATGGAGAAACCCGCCTCACCCTCAATCCCCTAGAACTGCGCAAGACTACAGAAAACCTAATCCCACTCTAAGTGGTTCCTCCTCAAATTGCCATTTACTGCCTTCATTTCTTTTCCTAGTCTCCAGACCTCTTTCTCCTTAGAGTCTCTTTCACAAGTGATGATATGGACTCAGATCATGTTATCTTTAAGTGACACAGCAGTCCTTTCTGAATCTTCTATTTATTTCTTCTTTGCTTTCTGTGTCTCTCCCACCTAACCTCCCTTTCCAATTCAAGTAATCAAAATAGAAAGAGGGGCTCAGACAAGGTGGCTCATGCCTATAATCCCGGCACTTTGGGAAGCCAAAGTGGGTGGATTGCGTTAGCCCAGGAGTTGGAGACCAGCCTGGGCAACATGGCAAAACCCCATCTCTACAAAACATAAAAAATCAGGTGTGTATCATAGCATGCACCTGTAGTCCCAGCTATTTGGGGGTGCTGAGGCAGGAGGATCACTTGAGCCTGGGAGGTCGAGGTCACAGTGAGCAGTGACCATGCCACTGCATTCCAGCCTGGGTAACAGAGGGAGACCCTGTCTCAAAAAAAAAAAAAAAAAAAAAAAAATTGAGAGAATATAGGCAGTTCAAGGGAAATTTCTTTGACACAAGTAGTGTCAAATGCATATACATACATGAACATCAAGAAGAAATATTATTATTTAAATAGTCTTAACATGGGGAAGGAATCATGTTTTTTCCCCCACCAATAAGAACTAGTCTCTGTGGTCTGCTTAATTTGCAGGGGACAGAAGCATAATGTGAGATAATGAACAACAAAACCTAGGTTATTTTCTCAAAATATGTATTGTGCTGTAATTAGAGACTTTTTGGAATATTGTAATAGTCTTTACCTACAAAACTCAAGATTTATTTCTTCTTGGGAGGGATAGGTGGGTAGTAAACTTAGTTAATGAAGTGAAAGGTGCCATGGCTGTGAAGAGCTCTTAAATTATGCAATCATGTAAAAAAAATAGTAAAGCTTTACTAAATATTAATAACATCTGAATGTAGTCCCCAGTGAATCCGTTAAGGACAGATGCTAAATTTGCCAATAATTAGAGAGCAGAGGAAATGGTATATGCTGTGTTAAACATAGAAGCTATTGTCTCAAGTAACAATCAGTCTTTGAAAACAGATGGACTGAAGAATATGTTCCAGTCACCTTTGCAAATTATTTCTACTTAAGTTACATAATAATGTTTAATGCTCCTTTGTCTAAATGCTTAATTTTTTAACATAAGCACTAAGGGGGAAATATCTTTCTAAAAGGTTGGGAGGGTGAAAGTGGCAGTGTTGAAAATAAGTGAAAGTGATTAGGTCTTGCTCAAAAAAATACCTTTATTTTCTTTGAAAAACACTTATAAGAACTAAGGTAATAGTGTATTGGCGCTTTATGTTACAAAGTGTTTTCACATATTTTATCATCTCAGCAATCCTTCACAATGATCTGGGGAAGGCAAATATATTAGCTTCATTTTATAGGTGAGGAAACTGAGGCCCAAAATTGCTGCCAAAGCCACAATCTCTTAAGTGCAATGCCAACTCTCGAATGTATAGATCTCTTTACTCTAGAAATTTGCTAACTCATTACAACTTGTTTATATTCCTTTCCCCCAATTCTTGAAAACTTTGGTTTAAAGCCTGAATTGGTGACATGGGCTTCTTATTTCCTTGAGGTTTTTTTGGTTTCTTTTCACACAGTAGTGGGCTTCTTATATTGGTTTATTACCAGGACTGAACCTACCACTATAAGGGCTAATAAAATAAGGGGGAAATGTCCTATAAGCTTCAGGTATGATTTTTTTCTAAGCAAATTCTAAATTCTGTTCTGCATAATGTAATTAGATAAGGAATTGCTTATTTTAACTCACTTTGAATTGGACTCATTAGTATTTGAATTTGGATAATGATTTATAACTTTAAAAAAAGTTCTTATTTGAAATTCCTAGTGCCCGAAGGAGGAACAGTGACAGACCTGGAGACTGCAGTTCTCTATCCTTCACACAGGTATGGCGTCCTGTCATGCTGCTTAAGGAAAGTGTTCCTCTCTAATGGAAGGAGGAAATTTGTTATCCTAGAGCAATAACGATTTGTTTGTGCCGTATGTTCTTAAAAGCCCTTTAGGGTTCTACCTTATCTTTAAAATTTTGTTAATGCCATAATGCTTCAGGAGACTAATTTTGTGTTTATTAGATGAATGTTTAAAATCTAGAAATGAATTTTAGAAATTAGTGTTCACTCATAAGAGGAAAAAGTACATATAATAAAATGTAACTATGAACTACTTAATCAGAAACAATCACCAGTAAGCATGTCGGCCAATAAATTACAGCCTCAAAAGATATTTATCTGGACTGTGGACGAATGTTTAAAATTATATGAGAATGGGCTGGGCACAGTGGCTCATGCCTGTAATCCCAGCACTTTGGGAGGCCAAGGCGAGCCGATCACCTGAGGTCAGGAGTTTGAGACCAGCCTGGCCATCATGGCAAAACCCCATCTCTACTAAAAATACAAAAAAAGTAGCCAGACGTGGCAGCTGGTGCCTGTAATCCCAGCTGTTCCCGAGGCTAAGGCAAGAGAATCACTTGAACCCAGGAGTCAGAGGTTGCAGTGAGCCGAGATTGCACTGCTGCACTCCAGCCGGGGTGATAGAGTGGGACTCCATCTCAAAAAAAAATTATGTGAAAATGGACAGTAATTGCAAATGTGTTTCAACTAGTAACCTAATTATTTGCAGCCCTTGCTTTCTCATATTGCCAGGGAGTGCTTCTCTTATGATACTGCTTTTTTAAAATATTCGAGATTATGATTTAGATTAGAAGTCTAGTACAATTTCATTTATTCAACATTAGCATCTACCATATGCCAATCAGTGGGCTGGGTACCAGGGACACAAATGAACAAAGCACAGTTCCTGCTTTGCAGAAACTCCTTGTTTAATGCAGAGAGGCTAAGTCTAAACAGTAGAGGAGAAGCTTGGCAGAATATGAAATATAAATTGAGTTTCCCTTATCTGAAATGCTTGGGACCAGCAGGGTTAAAGATTTTGGATTTTTTTGGGTCTTGGAATATATAAGAAAACATACCAGTTGACCACCCCTAATCTGAAAATCCAAAATTCAAAATGCTTCAATGAGCGTTCCTTTGAGCATCATGTTGGTGTGGTGTTCAGAGCGTTTCAGATTTTGGAGCATTTCAGATTTTGCATTTTTGCGTTAGGAATGCTCTCCCTGCAGCATCTTGACAATGGTTAGACATGCAGTTTGGAAAGATAACTGTTGGCCTATGACAGAGGAGAGAGCAGAGGCAGAGCTCAATTAGGAGGGAGTGATGCTGAAGTCCTTCCCCAACACAGCCATTGAGGAGCTGGGTTAGGACTTCCCTTGCACCAGTATCCTCACCTAGTTTCCCCTCCCCATTTTTCCCCTTTCCAATTCTCTTTCATTTCTAGATTTATTCTCAGATTAATTATTATATTGGTCCTTTTTGTGTTCTAGGCAGGAAGCATTCAAAGAACATTAACAAGGCTTCCTTACCTTGCTTTATTTACTGACTCTCGAAGTAGAGTATGGAATTTCTTTTGTCCACCAGAGGGCGTGGGCCCTCACTTTAGTGACATTTATTTAAGACTTGAGTCCTCTGTCAGTACTACTTTGTTGGAAGACTTGAAAGGTTTACAAAGTTCTCTGGTAAAAGTTGCCCTTTTCTCTCCTTTTTTAAGGATGGAATTTAAAAATAAAATGTATATATTTTATTATATACAGAATCTTCATTTTTCTCCTTAGACAGTACTCTGAAAAATAATAAAATGCATTATCTGTAAAAAATTAAAAATACATGTAATTTTTTTAACCATCAGGTTTTTAAAATTGTATTCTACTTAGAAAGTTTTGGTGATTTATTTATCTTTTTATTCTTAAAATAGTGAATTAACCAGAATATTCTATTCTCTGACAGGATAAAGAATGAGTACCATAATGTGAGCACCTCAGACCTTTAGCTAGTCTTTTTTCTTATATATAGCCTATTTCAGAGAGCATTTTAAAGGACAATGTAAGAGCACATGCTTAATAGGAGAGTTAAAAGTAACATTGCCAGGCACAGTGACTCACGCTTGTAATCCCAGTGCTTTGGGATCACTTGAGGTCAGGAGTTCGAGACCAGCCTAACCAACATGGTAAAACCCCATCTCTATTAAAAATGCAAAATCAGCTGGGTGTGGTGGCACACACCTGTAATCCCAGCTACTTGGGAGTCTGAGGCAGGAGAATCACTTGAACCCGGTGGCAGAGGTAGCAATGATCTGAGATTCCACCATTGCACTCCAGCCTGGGCAACAAGAACAAAACTCCGTCTCAAAAAAAGAAAAAAAAAAAAGTAACATTTGAGACCGGAAACTCTATTAACTTTCTGTTCTTCTAAATGTCATGAAAGCAATTACTTCTCTGTATTAATCTTCCTGTCTACTTAATCACTGTCTTTCTCAATTTGAACCAAAGTTTCAATATTTAAGATTAGATGGCGTTTTACCAAGAACATAATGGAAAACAAATTGGCTGTCAGAAACCCTCAGAAGATGAGTAATATTGAGTTGGACAATGTAAAAATGTTTTTTTTTCCCACCAAGGTCAGATTTGGAATTCACTTTCCATTTGATGTATGTGGATTTCAGTTAACCTACATTTTTTGTTTGTTTGTTTTCAAATGAAACAAGTCATGTATTTAACATAGGATATTTAGGAATGATAGAGTTGTACCTTATTTTAGAAGTGCTATAATACAAAGAATTGATCAGAGCTGGTCAAAGTGTGACAAATACAGATTAATTCTGAAATTGAAACCTTGCATTATAGCTTTTTGTAGAGAATTGTACAAGCATTATAAAGATGATTAAATATATTGCCAGTGTTGCTACGTGATGCTCTTAAATTTAGTTGCTACTAAACTCAATTTATTAGTGAGCACAAGTATATTGCAAACTGATTTATACCTTCAGAAAGATATATACCTGTTCATTTTATTTCCAATAGTGTTAAAAGCCCCTGAACTAGGCAAGGAAGACCATACTGTCTTCAGCATGCTTACAGCAGTTTGAAGAGTTAAAAAGAATCTGAAAGGTAGCCTTGTGGGAAAGTCTGGGAAGGTGGTTACCCCGACTTTGGTGACTTAAGAGATCATATGTAGGAGCTGATAAGCCTATAGACTAACCTTTTTCTGTTAACAGTAGTTGTAGATCTCTTGTGGACTATCTAGTATCTTATTTTACTATAAACTTAGAATCCATGCCTAGTGGCATATTAGACAGCCCTTTTATATTTACATTTCAACTTCAGCAAAGTGGGCACCAACTTTATCAAAAAATTGATGGAGAGAGTTTGTTAAGACTCAGAGTGAGGATGGGTGAGTAGAGCATTTCAAGTGCCTCATATCCAGAAAAGCAGTAGTCTTCCATTTGAGTTGGAGATACAGGAAAGGGGTTGAAGATGAAGGGAGCAGGAGATGTAAGAGAGCCTTATCTTTATCCTTCCCAGCTTTAGGTTTTAACAAGACTGAGTCTCCCTTAGTCTTTATGCTCCTGTCCCTGAATGTTGGTGATGACATTGTTTCTCCTGTATTGAGTACAGAAATATGGCCAGTAATTTAGGAATTAAGAGGATATAATTGGGAAGTAGATTGTTGTGTTTAGGGGTTTTTCCTTCCGTTGTGGAATTGACTAGCAGTGGTATATATACTGTGCCTGGTAAAATGGGCCATACAGTAGTCTAAGACATGAGGAGACCTTATGGAACTTGGACTTACTTGAGGTGACCAGACTAATCTGCTTAGGTGCCACATCAAAATACCATAGACTGGGTGGTTTAAACAACAAACATTTATGTTCTCATAGGTCTTGAGTCTGGAAGTCAGGGTACCAGCATGGTTGGTTCCTGATGAAGCCTCTTCTCCTGGATTGCAGGTGGCTGTGTCCTCACATGGCACAGAGAAAGTGCGAGAGTGTGAGCAAGCTCTTGTGGTATCTTCTTCTAAGGGCGCTAATCCCATCCTGAGGGCCCCACCCTCATGACTAAACCTAATTATTTTCCAAAGACCACATCTCCAAATGCCATCACATTGAGAGTTAGGGCTTCAACATATGAATTTGGTCAGAGGACACAGACATTCAGTCCATAACACAGGCAGATATTTGGGAAGTAACATAGTTGAAACACTGAATGCTGTAATTCATACTATCTAAAGAATATAGGATGTAATAAATTTAAGATGCTTCATTGTCAGTTAAATTAAGATACAGTGCTTTTTTTGATTACTTAGAATTTTTTAAAGAGCTCTTTTCAAGTTAGACATAGATTTTTGTCATGTGTCACTTGCACATTCAATGAGATGGAAAATGCAAGTGAAAAAACACATAAGGGATTGCTAAATTCCACATACTTAGAGTCTACCTTCTAAATTATTTGTAATATTTGTAATTTTCCATAAAACATCCTCTGTGCCACCAAGAGAATTGATGATGTAGCATTCCTTTCAAGAGTCCAAATAAGAATGGGAAGGTTTTGGTGCTGGCCTTCAGCTTTGCAACTATGCAAAGCCAACCTACTTTGACTCCTGCTTAGGGATTCACCACCGTCTATTCCCTTCCCAGTCCATTTGGTTCCTAGGGGGTTAAAAGAGTGCTCCAGTAGTATTTCTGGGAATTTTTTTCAGGCTGTTGACTGTCATCTACAAATGTTGATACTGGTGATTTTTGTTATTTTCCCATGTGTAAGCAGTGACAGCATCATAATTGGCTTCTGTCTGACAGCAAGTGTAAGAGGAATCCCAATTTCTGAAATGTTACCCTGAAAAGTGACTTTTCATTGACAAAGTATGATGATGTAGAAGGATAGACAAGAAATGCAAAAGGAAATTTAGGAAGTTTTCGTGGGTAATTTGTGACCTATGTGATGTAGGGCTATAAAGGATTTCAATAAACAAGCACGAGGTGGATTGCCGAAGAAAGCACTTAATGTTTTTGGATAAAGAACATAATAATTTGAGAGTAAAGAGGAGAGGAAAGGTTATGTAGGTAAGTAGTTGTGAGATGGGGGAAAGATGGGTAGTATTTAGCATTTATCCTTGATTGTTGACTTTGGAGTAGTTCTCTTTGTTTTCTGCTATAGACTGTACACATAAAAGCCAAGAATTGTGTCTTAAGTCCCATATAGGAAGGAAGTAGATAGGTAGACCTAACTGGGGAAATGTATGTAGGTGTTGGTGAAATGACAGGAACAAAGGCAACTTGTCTGGGCCTGATCTCTTCACTTCCTCGGTGGTGGTTCTGAGTGCTGGTTTGGCTGAACTCCACTTACCAGGGAAAATGACATAAAGGAAACAGAGTTTGTGTGAAAGAAGTAGGGGTAGAGCAAAGTGGAGACAGTCTCTGTTCACTTAATGTATCTGACAGTGTGCTTGTCAAGTCATAAAACACTTGAGGATAGAAATCTGGAAGTCATTCTATACGTTTTCTTCTTTCCCTAACACCTAGTCAATTACAGTTTCTGCCAGTTCTTTTGCTTTTTCCATGTTTTTGGAAGCTCTTCCTATTTTTGGAGCTTTCCTCTTCATTCCACATGTAGTAAGTAATTGCTCTAGTTAATGACCCATGTCTTATCTGGACTGCCATGTCAGCTACCTACTTCATCCATTCACAGTACCAGTGACTGTAAAACAGCATTAGTGGTAATAAAACAGTGGCTGTCAAACTTTTTGACTATGGCCCCCAGTAAAAAATATACTTGGTATTACAACTTAGGTATACTTTAATATATGTATGAATAATTAAAACAAAAGGTTGATTCAAGAAAAATCCTTACATTTACCCTGTGCAGTGCAATCTTACATTGTGTATTCTTTTCTGTTTCATTTTTTAAAATGTGTGCTTGCCATCTACTAATTTGATTCTGGAGTTGGAAAAACACTGACCTGACAACTAATGTCACCATATTATTCTTTCTTTAAACTCTCGGATGGCTTCTTCCTGTCTTCGTGATAAACTTGAAGCCTCCTGCATCAGCATACCAAAACCTTCACGACCTAACCCTTACCTGCTTCTCCTAACCTATCATTTGCCCCACTCACAGGGGCTCATTTTTCATTCTGATAAACAAGTAAAGCTTTTTATCATTCCTTGTAATCTTTCTTCATGCTGTTCACTCTGTTGAAAATCTACTACCCTCTGTTTCTTCAGTGCTTTACTGGTTACTTCTATCCATTTGTGGGGCTCAAGTCAGGCCCCTGTAACCAGGATGCTTTCCTTTACACTCCTTGCCCTACCACCAGGCTGGGTTAGGTGGTTCTCCGTAATACAATGTGGCTCTCAGTGTTGTTACTTGTTTATTATCATGCGTTTTTTCTCTCATCCCATAAAATAGTGAGTATTTGAGAGGATAAGGAAGTCTCCCATTAAACATCCAAATGTTTAGCATGTAACATTGGCATTGTTTGGACGAATGAAAAAAAAAAATGATTCTTCTGTTTAGAAGGAAGATACAGCTGGTATCCCTTAAGCATTTTTTTTTTTTTCTACAGACACAGTCTCACTGTCACCCAGGCTGGAGTGCAGTGGTGCAGTCACAGCTCACTACAGCCTTGTACTCCTGGGCTCAAGTGATCCTCCTGCCTCGGCCTCCCTAGTAGCTGGGACTACAGGCATGAACCACTATGCTCAGCTCATTTTTAAAAAATTTTTTTGGCCGGGTGCACTGGCTCACGCCTGTAATCCCAGCACTCTGGGAGGCCGAGGTGGGCGGATCACCTGAGGTTGGGAGTTCAAGACCACCCTGACCAATCTTGTCTCTACTAAAAATACAAAATTAGCTGGGTATGATGGCACATGCCTGAAATCCCAACTACTCTGGAGGCTGAGTCAGGAGAATTGCTTGAATCCGGGAGGCAGAGGTTGCTGTGAGCCGACATTGTGCCATTGCACTCCAGACTGGGCAACAAGGGTGAAACTCCATCTAAAAAAATGAGATAGGGTCTTTCTATGTTGCCTACATAGGTCTTGAACTCCTGGGCTCAAGTGATCCTCCTGCCTGGCCTCCAAAAGTGCTAGGATTACAGGTGTGATCCACTGCATCTGGCCCATTAAGACTTTTAGTTACAGAGTGGCAGAGGACAAATAACGTAAATATAGGAATTGACTTTCGTTTTTTGGTATCACATTATTGGTGGGTTGACAAACAAGTGATACAGAGTGCCCATGAATTGGTCTGGCCCAGGTAACTCATAAACCAAGACCTTTGGGTCAATGAAATTCTGCCACCTAAGTAGCACCATCCAATTATGTCATACCTAAAAAGGAAATTGAGTTGTAGAATTTCAGGTTTTGGGATTCTTTCTCTAAAACTGAGGAGCTGTGCCACTCTTCAAAGCCTGGCAACTACAGTTCATTGGTTCTTATGCATCTGGGTTCTGGTTAGAAGGCTGATGGAAGGACTCAAGAAAGATTAGAAGGTGGGAAGAAGGAATCTCTTGTTTTGTCAGTGGCGGCAGCAACAGTGGGACTTTGGGTCTCTGGATTCCAGCTCAGCAGCAAGAGGTGCTGGTACTGTAGCAGCTTCAGGAGTGTAGGCTCATGGGATCTGAATAACCACCTTTCCCCCTTCGTTCTTCCAGCCCAACCAACAAGTTTGTAACTATTTCCCTGTATTAAACTCCCCTTTGTTTGAAATATGTAGAGTAATTTTTCTTTTCCAGACTGATACAACCTGTTAAAGAAGCTGAAGCTCTAATACGTTAAGTGCCCAACAATGGTCTTGAGTAGCTAGCAATTTTTGTTGCTATTGCTAAGTAAGTCTAGACACAACTTTTTAGTCTGTTTTTAAAAAAGAGGGACTGGTTTATCTATGATGAATAAATGACTGATTTATTTAAACTTTCGGCTAGTCAGGTAATTCTGATTTGTCAGCCATATTTCAAAATGTCGTTGTATTTTATTTTATAGTTCTTTACAATATAGAAAATCTTATTTGAGTGTTGTTTACTTCTAATAATCATGTTTTAAATCTAGAGATGCCTAATTTTGAATAAAATGGAAGCCTTTCTAAAAGGCTATAATTTTAAATGATAATATTCCATTCATACAATCAATGCTGCTTCACATGTATACAGTTGACTTCCCTAAATACTAAACTTAAAGAAACTAAACTGATATTTCAGGTGATTGCTAAACTCTTAATATCTATTTCTCAATTTCAGACTTGAAAACCAGCAACTTATAACCTAAAACAATGTTACTCTGTTTTTCCTTTCTAAAGCTCTTTCACCATGCCTGGGTCACTTCCTTTGAATGCAGAAACTTGCTGGCCAAAAGATGTGGGAATTGTTGCCCTTGAGATCTATTTTCCTTCTCAATATGTTGATCAAGCAGAGTTGGAAAAATATGATGGTGTAGATGCTGGCAAGTATACCATTGGCTTGGGCCAGGCCAAGATGGGCTTCTGCACAGATAGAGAAGATATCAACTCTCTTTGCATGACTGTGGTTCAGAATCTTATGGAGAGAAATAACCTTTCCTATGATTGCATTGGGCGGCTGGAAGTTGGAACAGAGACAATCATCGACAAATCAAAGTCAGTGAAGACTAATTTGATGCAGCTGTTTGAAGAGTCTGGGAATACAGATATAGAAGGAATCGATACAACTAATGCATGCTATGGAGGCACAGCTGCTGTCTTCAATGCTGTTAACTGGATTGAGTCCAGCTCTTGGGATGGTATGTTACATGCCGATTCCCCTGCCCCCAAAATTTTTTTCTGAGGTTGAATAGACCTAAATGACACTTTAATTAATGCAATATGCAAACTTTTGTTATTTATACTTGTCGGATACATTGAGGAAGATAATACCTGTCTGACATTATCTGAATTGTGAATTGGTTATCTCGTAGGACAAATGTATGGTCTATTCAAAATGTAGTCAGATGTAGTCAGATGGATGACAGAGCCTTGGCAGATGAATTTTTAAAAAATTTAAAGCATTTTCTTTCTTTATCAAAGATGGGAAAAGCATATTCTGGGTATAATATAACAGACATCAATTTCCATGTATTATTATAGTGTTGACTGCCTTCTTGTGAAATAACAAAAAGTATTTTTCAGGACGGTATGCCCTGGTAGTTGCGGGAGATATTGCTGTATACGCCACAGGAAATGCTAGACCTACAGGTGGAGTTGGAGCAGTAGCTCTGCTAATTGGGCCAAATGCTCCTTTAATTTTTGAACGAGGTAAGTGCTTGGAAAAGTGGGGTTTTTTTTTTTTAATTATTAACACAATATGCTAAGAAATTTGAAAGTGGAAATAGGAGCTGTCACTTACTGAGTGTTCATTAAATGCAGGTACTACCACCTGCTAAGAGCTTTGTGTGTGTTATCGTATTTAATTGTTTTTCCTTCTTGAGACGGAATTTCGCTCTTGTTGCCCAAGCTGGAGTGCAGTGGTGCAATCTCAGCTAACTACATCCTCAGCCTCCCAAGTAGCTGCGATTACAGGCGCGTGCCACCATGCCTGGCTAGTTTTTTGTATTTTTAGTAAAAGTGGGGTTTCACCATGTTAGCCAGGCTGGTCTTGAACTCCTGACATCAGATGATCCACCCACCTCAGCCTCCCAAAGTGCTGGAATTACTGGTGTGAGCTACTGCGCCTGGCCCATATTTAATCTTTATAGCAATTGTATGAGGTAGGTGGTGTCATCCCTACTTTACAGAGAAGTGGGTTAATGTAGGGTTTAAGTGATAAATAGTAACTTGTTCATAATCACTGGCAAGTTTAATTTGTCTTCAGTGTAGTAGAGTAACTGTGATCTTTGTTAGACTTATGAAACTGGCTTAGAAAGTCGTATACCAAAGAAGTCTTAGGACTGTCTGTGGGTACTATTATATACCATTTCACATATTGGCTTCACCTTGTGATTTCTTTTCTGTAAGTGGTGAGAATTGATCAGATAATTAAGGAAGGTCCTTAGATAATGCAGTATACTTACTAACATACAGACATCAATAAGCAGAAATATATAGATATCTTCCTTTTTGGTTCTAATAGGACTTCGTGGGACACATATGCAACATGCCTATGATTTTTACAAGCCTGATATGCTATCTGAATATCCTATAGTAGATGGAAAGCTCTCCATACAGTGCTACCTCAGTGCACTAGACCGTTGCTATTCTGTCTACTGCAAAAAGATCCGTGCCCAATGGCAGAAAGGTGAGTTTTGCCAGTTTTCCTTGGTTTTGGTATCTGTTGAGAGCAGTGTAATATACTAGTTATCGTTAGTAAGCAACTACTTTGTGGGCATTCTTCATTTAATGTCCTTTTACCATTAATTCCTCATTCACCAAACAGCATTTTCCCATAGTTTCTGGGAAAGTGTGGTTTACTTAAAGAGGTAAACTTTGGAAATGAGGTATGTCTCTGCAAAAATACCTAAGTCAATTTACCAGTTTACCCCTTGTAAGAAAATCAAAGTGGAGTAAAAGAAGGTAACTTGAATTTTGTTCATCTTTTGAGAGAGGTATTTTAACAAGGTTTTGGCGTTCAGCTGTGATTTAGGGAAAACTAATGAAAATAAATTACTGAAGTGATCTTCCCCCAACCATAATCTCTTTGCACTTGACCTGTGAATTTGTATTTGCTTTTATACTGTCATCATTAATCTGGAAATGTTGATGAGGCACTGAAAGGACAGTATTTGAGTTAATGCTGTCATAACACATTATTACATAAAGCACACTTCTATAGTCCAACTTTGCTTTTTAGAGGTTGTGAGAAAGGGTTAAAAATCATATTCAGTAAGAAATGTCAGTGAATTTAGTGGCTCTGGATAAGAAGCATTCTTGCAGTATGTATTAACAGAACAGGGATTTTCTAACTTTTTTATTAGGACCCACAGTAAAGAAGTACATGTTACATTGTATGTGTATGCCAGACTGAAACAAAAATGGCATGACATTACTTACCCATGCTGCAGGTTGTGCAGTTTGCTGTTTTTCTACTCTCTTTTGTTTTTTAAAATACTCTTTTATTTAAAAAAAAAAAAAAAAAAAAAAAAGAATGCTAGTCCTGACCCTCTATATTGATTATATAACCTGCTAATGTGTATGACTCTTAAATTTGAAAATTAGTGACATAGTTAGTATATATTGTTTCATCTTTGAATGTCTTTTTAAACGTACATTTTAAGGTATAGAGAGGTTTCATTATACAGTATATTTGTGGTTGCTGTTTAAACTAGCCTTATTCTAAAGTCAGATTTTCTAATTTCCTCACCTTATTCTGAAGTCAAACTTTAAAATTTCATGACTTATATGAATTTCATAGTTTCCTTGGACTTATCTTTCAGAGGGAAATGATAAAGATTTTACCTTGAATGATTTTGGCTTCATGATCTTTCACTCACCATATTGTAAGCTGGTTCAGAAATCTCTTGCTCGGATGTTGCTGAATGACTTCCTTAATGACCAAAATAGAGATAAAAATACTATCTATAGTGGCCTGGAAGCCTTTGGGTAAGAAGAGCTATTAGGAGTTTTTCCCTTCTAGATTAAAGTATTTTTAATATCTGTTAAGCTATTATTCGTACAGACCTGAGAAATTGAGAGTCAAAAGAATCTTAGATGTTGTCTGGTCTAATCTATATGTCTCATCAGTGAAGAATCTGACTCCAGAGAGGTGGTAGCTTACCTGCACAAATTCTTTAATCATTTCAACTCAGATGTTCTGATTTCTTTCTTTTGGCTCCATTCATGTTGTCACGATAAAATAACTGCACAAGGGCCTATATTCACTACGGCAGCCCCTTAACTCCTCTCCTTGCCTCTCTCAGTGCCCTGGCCCCAACACCGTTTTCCATCCTGCACACTACCACAGCTGAAGTCAGCTTTTGTGCTCCACCTGTGTTTTTCTCACTTCAGGCTCCCTAGCATGCTATGCATGTTCAATTCATTCTGTTTCTCCCTGTGTCTCGTGTGTCCCCCTCTCTACGTGATAAAATTATACTTGACTTTTAAGACTTGGCTCTTACAATACTATGACTTTTCTAATTAAATAGACATTATTACGGAATTGAAATAGTATTCTATTCAGTGACAAAGCTACAGTGGGTCTATTAACCTATTCAAATCAAGCAGTCTTAACTTGATTGTGAAACATTTGAGAAAAAGAACCATATATGTACAACTGTTATGATTTCCATAGCAATTAAAATGCTGCTACTTGGCTTTAATAAATGAGAAAACAATTATATACACTTACAGCTTTGAATACTTAATTACGCCTGCTGTTTAGTGTAACAAAAACATAGGCTTTGAGCACTGTAAAACTGTAAAATAAATCTTTCAGGGATGTTAAATTAGAAGACACCTACTTTGATAGAGATGTGGAGAAGGCATTTATGAAGGCTAGTTCTGAACTCTTCAATCAGAAAACAAAGGCATCTTTGCTTGTATCAAATCAGAATGGAAATATGTACACATCTTCAGTATATGGTTCCCTTGCATCTGTTCTAGCACAGTAAGTATAAATTTCACCTACTACTTAACTCCCCTTGTTTGGGAGATGGTAGATTTCTAAGACCAAATCTGGTGTCAAGCATGTTGGTGGTAGATCACAGAAAATTTTATCTTGAGGCTCTCAAATCTGCTATCGTCCATTGACTTGAAGGATGTATGGATTGAGGCTACAGTTCTTCCAGAAATATTTGTTAATTTCATACTGGCTTTCCCAGGTCCTGTTTTCATGTTCTTTTTAATTATTGAACCATAAATCCCTGGTTGACAAAGTAACTTGTTTTGTGGCATAACTTTTACAAGCTGTCATTCCCAGGATGAAAACTCACATGCTGTAATATTAAAACTAAGTTAGATTCCCTACTGTAATATTAACACTTTGAGTTAGATCCTTAAGCACTTTAAGTTAGATTGTACTTTAACCTGTAGCCTGAATTTTTGTTCCTACTAGCATATCTTGCCACACATTGTAGCTTTGGATCAATTAAACTTCTTAACCATTTTTACACCCTACATAGGTACTCACCTCAGCAATTAGCGGGGAAAAGAATTGGAGTGTTTTCTTATGGTTCTGGTTTGGCTGCCACTTTGTACTCTCTTAAAGTTACACAAGATGCTACACCAGGTAAGTGCTGAATCTTTCAGCAGAATGCATTGAGAACTGAGGCCAGGCACAGTGGCTCACACCTGTAATGCCAGCACTTTGGGAGGCCAACACAGGCAGATCACCTGAGGTCAGGAGTTCAAGACCAGTTTGGCCAGCATGGTGAAACCCCATCTCTACTGAAAATACAAAAAATTAGTCAGATGAGGTGGCGCAGGCTTGTAGTCCCAGCTACTTGGGAGGCAGAAGCAGGAGAATCGCTCGAACCTGAGAGAGGGAGGTTGTGGTGAGCCAAGATCAGGCCACTGCACTCCAGCCTGGACAACAGAGCAAGACTCTGTCTAAAAAAAAAAAAGAATGTATTTAGAACTACTGTGGGAAAGTTGATTTAGTAGGCTTCTCAAGTGAGCACCTGAATCTGTCCCATAGATCATTACAATATTTTAGTCTTCATTACTTCTTTAGATAGGTTTATACTTTCTACCCTAAAAATCTACCTTATCCAAAAAAAAAAAAATCTACCTTATCTGAATAAAGGATAGGACTAAGTTATCTAATTTTTATAGGCTTATGGCCCTATATTTAAGGCCACTTTTGTGCTTTCCCTGAGCAGGAAAGAGCAAAAATGTAGAGAAAAACTGATGAAAACTTGACATTACTTTTTAAAATTATACCATGGGCCAGGTACAATGGCTCACACCTGTAACCCCAACACTTCAGGAGGCTGAGGTAGGAGGATTGCTTGAGGCCAGATGTTCAAGACCAGCCTGGGCAATGTAGTGAGACCCCAACTCTATAACAAATAATAAAATAATTATACCACGGATTAATTGTAGACAAGTTATTTACAGTTTCAAATTCTCCCTGTTTCTTAACTTGTCTACTGGCAGATACTCAATAATAGATCTCTAGTCTGAAATCATAGGCAGTTTGTCAAACAGGTACCATCTTATCTTTTAACTAATCAGTAGCCAGTAGTTTTAACAAAAATGAAAAGTTGTTTTGTCTCATTTGGCAACATTTTACTTAGGCTTCTTTTGGACATGCTTTTTTTTTTTTTTAAGTCTTTTAATATTGGAATTATTTCCTATTTTAGGGTCTGCTCTTGATAAAATAACAGCAAGTTTATGTGATCTTAAATCAAGGCTTGATTCAAGAACTTGTGTGGCGCCAGATGTCTTTGCTGAAAACATGAAGCTCAGAGAGGACACCCATCATTTGGGTAAAAATATTAAATGGTCTTTAAGTTAATCCAAAAGCTTATTTGGAGGGCTTACGTTATTAAGGATGCTACATATAAGATAAGGATATCAAGACTTTACTGAGTACTAATCTGATGTCAGTGAAAATTGTAGGAATATATGAAACTTATCTTTAGTTTTATTACCAGATGAGTTGCATATTATAACTAATTATAGATATTCTCCCTTTTCTTTAGTCAACTATATTCCCCAGGGTTCAATAGATTCACTCTTTGAAGGAACGTGGTACTTAGTTAGGGTGGATGAAAAACACAGAAGAACTTACGCTCGGCGTCCCACTCCAAATGACGACACTTTGGATGAAGGAGTAGGACTTGTGCATTCAAACACAGCAACTGAGGTAAATAAAAGAGTTCCCATCTCGTATCTTAGGGTTTAGGAGACCTACTGGGATTTGGCAACTTAAAGAAATGTCAGTAAAGCAGAGTAATTCATAGTAAGGGCTCTAGGAGTAGATTCTAGCTGTGTTATTTCCAATTGTATAAAGTGCTTTGCATTTGAATTGTTAGTATTTTAAGACTATACAGTAAATACTAGGTTTTATTAATGATACCAGGGTTTAAAGGAAGACTGACGTAGAGAGAAGGTTCATTTGTGGTATGTGTCTTGGTGAGAGATGGAGTAGAGAGACAAGGATCCTTTTACATCTCATCCCAGCTCATCATCCAAATCTGTCCTCACATTGTCAAGGAGTGACAGTCATAGCTACGATTTGAATTCCTATTACATGCTAGGCACTTTACTTACATTTTCTTATTGAATCCTTACAACAACCTCCTTGAAGTTTATAAATGATACTGTCCTCCCTTTAGAGATGAGCCTCCAAGAAGTTACATTACTTGTCCAGGATTACAATAGCTAGTAAGTGTTGAAGCCAAGTTATAAACTAAGGACTTTTACAACCTTGAAACTACTTATTTATCTGCTTATTACAAGTTTGATAAATGCATAATCTTGCTTTTTGCTATTATACAAATTAGGTAGCAGGTCAGACCACCAGTGTTTGAGTTGCAAATACAAGATGTAACAAGTAAAACACCATATGTGTTGGGTTTCTGTGGCAGGCTTCCTCTCTCCCCCATATGGATAATTGTAAACTAAATTCACTATAAGGTGAAAGATGGGTATTTAGTTCCCTTCATGAAAAGTTATATAGAATATATATTTAGTATAAACTTCTCTAGAGTTGTCCTTTATTAAGTTTTTTTACAGAAACTTTAATTGGTACCATGATTCTCAGGGCGGGGGGCGAAGAATCCTAAGAGCCAACACCTTTTTTCGTTTCATTTCAGCATATTCCAAGCCCTGCCAAGAAAGTGCCAAGACTCCCTGCCACAGCAGCAGAACCTGAAGCAGCTGTCATTAGTAACGGGGAACATTAAGATATTCTGTGAGGTGCAAGACTTCAGCATCGGGTGGGGATGGGGTGGGAGTATGGAAACGGTTAGACGAATGGAGTATCTGGGATAATTTTAAAGGATTACATGTTACGTAAATTTTTATGTGACTGACATGGAGCCTGGATGACTATCGTGTACTTTGGAAAGTCTCTTTGCTCAGTTTGCTGACATGCTTCCTGTTGTGGTCTGGCCAATGCCAAATGTACTTGAATGATGTTAAGGGCTCTGTAAAACTTCATACCTCTCTGGCCATTCGTATGCATGATGTTTGATTTTTAAACATGGTATAATGAATCGTGTACTTCTGTCAGAAGAAAGCAGAGGTACTAATCTCCAATTAAAAACTTTTTTAACGTAAGAATTTTGTACTTTGAACAACAAGATTACAGAAAGTACCTGTGGTTTTTGAAAAACATTTCTAGCTTGGGGGAATGTAGTCTTAAAATGTGATATGCACAAACCCTTTGAAAATAGCAAGACAAACATGTCCTTTTTCTAAAATTGATAAATCCCGAAGAGGAAGAAAAGAGTTGGGACAATAAAACACTGGCTCTGGAATCTGGAATGTTGTTTAAGTCCAGGCCAGCAGTGACAAAGGTTATTGTAATGACCTCTGAACAGAGAGACACTGCCATTGAACAGGCCTCTGGTATAGCAAACATGGTACATGCAGGAGCTGTGAATATAGCTCTAGGTGTGCCCCTGAATCAGTTCATGGTAGATTCTGCTCAGCAGTGAGATGTAATTGGAGGTGTGGATGAGGAAGTTTGTTGTTGTAATCCTTCTTTGCACCTTATTTTAAAGAATAAATGAAACATTTTTCTGGTTGCCTTTTTAAAAATTTAAAATTGAGGGGAAGAATGGGGCAGGGCATTGTTAGTTTACTTCTGATGCTTCAGTGCTATAAATTCAGCACACAGACTGACAACCTAAATTAATGGTGTGACACAGTTCTTTTTTTTTTTTTGTATCTGTTCAATGAAAATAAGAAGGTACGACCCAAGTTTTGTAGTCTGACTAGAGGGATTCCACGTCAAGGTCTGAAAGTAGGACTTTTATGTTAAAAAACAACAACAAACAAACAAAAACTATCACACAGGATGGATAAGAAGATTGGTTCAACAGTTTCGTGTAGATCTTTTTGGTGCTGAACTATGACATGAGCCTTGTAGATTGTAAAATAGAGATAGTTGGAGCTAATGTACAGAACTAAATTTTTTAAACTTTATTTGCTGTTAAATTCTGTGAAGTTTCAGTTATCTAAAATAAACATACACAAATATGAAAAGTAATGTTTCCAATTGCAAGGTAATATGTAATGTAGTGTTTGTAAGATACTCTTGGTCTAATATGAACTAGTAGTATTTTGATTTGTACAGTCATAATTTGTTAAAATGACTTCATTTTAACGTTCTCTGATGTAGATTAATAATGTAAGTTCTGATTTAAAGAATGGTGGGAAAATGGTGCATGCAATACTTTTGCAAGTGTTGGGGAGATCGGTATGTTTTGAAAAGAGTAATTTAACTTTTGGGTGCCAGGAAATGGGTTTTCTCAAAGTCCATTGCCGGCAATGGGCAGGCCCGCTAATACTGGCACAGAGCGTTAATCATACACCTTATTAACGGTGAGGTGAATAACTTTGAAATAAAGTTTTAGAGAAATATTTCAGATACTTGAGTGTTCTTTTTCACTCTTAAACTAACAAACAACTTAGGCAAGAAATCAGCTAATATTCTGTTTTTAAATATGGGCATTAATTTCATTTCAGTTCATTCACTCATTCCATTCATTTATCATTTCACAAACATTTGAAATCCTAATATAGGCAAGGCACTCTGTTTAAGCCAGAAATTAAAAAATGTACAAGATATATAGTCTTGTCTTTAAGGGGCTGTTCATCTAGAATGGAGGTATTTACACTGATAATTATTCTTATACTTGAAACGAAGAAATTAACTCTCAAATTGGGTGCCAAGCATGTATAAGCTTTGCTATAAATATTTATGTTTTTTTGTTTTTTTTTGTATTTTTCTAGAGAAAAGGGAATTCTTATATACGGTTGGTGGGAATGTAAATTAGTACAGCCATTTAGGGAGACAAGTATAGAGGTTTCTCAAAAAACTAAAAATAAACCACCATAGGATTCAGCAATCCACCTACTAAGTATTTATCCAAAGGAAAGGAAGTCAGTATATATCCAAGCAATACCTGTACTCTCATGTGTGTTGCAGCACTATTCACAATAGCAGATGGGACAACATAAGTGTCCATCAACAGAGGGATGGATAAAGAAAATATATAAACACAATGGAATATTCAGCCATAAAAAAGAATGAAATCATGTCATTTGCAGCATCATGGATGGAACTGGAGGTCATTAGACTAAGTAAAATCAGCCAGGCACAGAAGGACAAAGCTCAAAAGTAGATCTCACAGCGATAGAGAGTAGAATAGTGCTTAATAAGCTGAGAAAGGTGTCGGGGTGGAGGATGAAGACAGGTTGGTGTCTGGGCACAGTGGTTCACACCTGTAATCCCAACACTTTGGGAGGCCGAGGCAGGTGGATCACCTGAGGTCAGGAATCCAAGACCAGCCTGGGCAACATGGTGAAACCCCGTCTCTACCAAAAATACAAAAATTAGCTGGGCATGGTGGTGGACACTTGTAATCCCAGCTACTCAGGAGGCTGAGACAGGAGAATCACTTGAACCCAGGAGGCGGAGGTTGCAGTGAGCCAAGATCACGCCATTGCACTGCAGCCTGGGTGACAGAGTGAGACTCCATCTCAAAAAAAAAAAAAGACAGATTGGTTAACTGTTTATACAGTTAAAAGAAATGAGTTATACGGTTTGATAGCACAGCAGGGTGACTACAGTTAACAATAACTTATTGTATATTTCAAAAATAGCTGGAAAAGTTGTGTTCCTAACGCCAAAAAATGACAAATGTTTGAGGTGATGTGGTATCTTAAATACCCTGATTTGATCATTATACCTTTTATACGTGTACCAAAAATTACATGTACCCCATAAATATGTACAATTGTGTATCAACAGGAAAAAAATTTTTGGAAAAGGAATGCGCTGGTTAGGGTCGTAGCAGCACCTAAGAAAAGCTCAGTGGTGGCTGCCCACTGCAGGTGGGGGTTGGCATAGGAAATGCTGCCATGGAATTGAGCATGCTATCATCAGTGGGGATGATGAGACTAGAATGGTAGAGATCATGTATTATTACTTAAATGTCAGAGGTAAGGTGGACACAATATAATAGACAGTAAGGCTGGGGTGGAAATCAATCAGGCTGCCTTGATCTGCAGGGCTTTGTGACAATGGTTAATAAATCATGGTGTTTTGGGAGACAGCTGACTAGTGTGTTACTTGACTTGTATGACCAAAAAAGAAAAAATAAGGAAAACTGGTGAGCATAAAGCTAAGGTAGCCTGTCACAATGGGAAAATCATGGTCTCTTCATCAGCTTCCAGATCTAAGTCAATTTACAGATCTAGTGCATGATGAAAAGGAGGACTGGTCTTGAGGAAAGGCCTTGCTTTCACACGCATACGTGATGTACGTACCCAGAACTTTTCAGAACTGGATACCATTATGGCTTTGTATGTAGATGAGGGATTATGGAAGCCATATGATAAAGGAAGTTCTGGCCAAGTCTGTCACATAATAGGTCCCACCTTGGAATTATTTTCCCAATCTCTAAGTATATATTTGGGATCAATATACTTAGACGCCTGTGGAGGTCTTAGACCTGCGAAGTAACAGCCATTATAGGAGGAAGAGCCACATGGAAACCTCTCCCTGGCCATGTTAATAAATCATGAGCAATCCACATGTGGAATGGCAGCCATCAGTGTCACCACCAAAAAATTTAGGGATGCAAGGGTAATGGGCTCCATTATAATCTTGTTTAAGTTACCATTAGACTCCTGAAGAGCAGATGGCTAATGGAGAATGATGGTGGACTACTGCTAGTCTCACTTGTAGCTGCCATGTTGGATGTGGTATCTTTATGGGAAGCCCCTGGCATTTGATATGCAACTGTCAATTTGGCAACTTCAATCTTCTCAATTTCCATCAGAAAGGAGGACCAAAAGCAGTTCACATTCCTCTTGGATGGACAGCAATTCTCATTTACTCTATTGCCCCAAAACAATCTTAAATCTCCTTCTCTATATCACAGTATAATCCAAAAGGACCTTGATCATTTTGACAATCTATAGGACATCATGCTGGCCCATTACATTGTGACAGCATGCTAGGTGGATTGGCTATCAGGAAGTGGCAAGTATTACAAATGCCCTAGTAAGACTTACCTGTGCCAGAGTGTGGATGATAGACTCCATAAAGAATCCAGGGCATACCACATTAATGAAGAGTTTAGAAGACCAATGAGTGGGGGCATGCCTAGATATTTCTTCTATAGTAAGGAACAATTTCCTGCACCTTCCACCTCTTAACACTAAGATTGAGGCATAGGATTTAGTAGGTCCCTCTGGACTTTGGACTACTGTATTTGGTGTATTTCTCCAACCCATTTATCAGGGCTGCCGGTTTCAAGTGGATCCCATAAAAGAAAGATTACAGTACTGTTTTAGGCTTTTGAGCAAATTGCTACTCAGGCCATGTATGTGACAGTTAAAAATACCATGTGGGGGCCAGGCGTGGTGGCTCACACCTGTCATCCCAGCACTTTGGGAGGCCAAGGAGGGCGGGTCACAAGGTCAAGAGATCGAGATCATCCTGGTCAACATGGTGAAACCCCATCTCTACCAAAAATACAAGAACTAGCTGGGCATGGTGGTGTATGCCTGTACTCCCAGCTACTTGGGAGGCTGAGGCAGGAGAATCACTTGAACCCAGGAGGCAGAGGTTGCAGTGAGCCAAGATCATACCACTGCACTGCAGCCTAGCAACAGAGTGAGACTCTGTCTCAATCAATCAATAAAATAAAAATACTGTGTGGGGCCTCTGGGAAGCCCCAATAGGAGGTAACAGCACAGCTCTGTAGGATCCTGGAGTAACACCATGCTTCTTGCAACAGAAAACTATTCAGACTCCTGATGTGTACTGGGCCCCAGTGCAGGCTGAGAATCTGATTATGAGAT
Organism: Ateles fusciceps; assembly: GCA_036589455.1. Lineage (NCBI taxonomy): Eukaryota > Metazoa > Chordata > Mammalia > Primates > Atelidae > Ateles > Ateles fusciceps. Next base: position 320,753 of record JAZHEH010000572.1, read on the forward strand.
ACCGAGGACTAAGCAAACAGACCTGTTAATGGATGAGCTAGGCATTATCAGATCCATGGAGTCATGAATTCAGATGGGCCCAGGAGTGATTCATCCTTATTGGAGTTGACATCTCAGGGTATGGGTTTGCCTTTCTGCCTGCCATGTGTCTTTCTATACAAGCACACTAAGACATAGAGAATACCTGATTCACTGTCACGATATCTCAAACACTGCCTCAAGGACGACTTTTTTGATGAAGGAGGTGGTGCAATGGGCACATGACCACAAGATTCCCTCATCTTACCATACACCTCAACACCAGAAGCAGCCAGCATAAGTAGAACAATGGAATAGCTCAGCTAAGACACTAGAGATGAGACAGCAGCCTGCAGGGTTGGGGTGCTGTCCTCCAGGATTTGGTAATGTGCTTTAGTAAGGACTGATATATGTCTCTATCATTAAAACACACAGGTCTGGAAACCACGAAGTGGAAGTAGATCGACTCCTGTCACCATCACAATCAGTGACTCATTTGACTAATTTCTATTATTTTTTTCTACAATCTAGGCTAGATTAAATGTTTTAGTTCCCAGGGGTTCAGAGATGCTTTTATCAGGGGACTTGATAAGGGTTCCAGTGAATTGGAATCTACAAGTGTCACATGGTCACTTTGGGCTCCCCCATACCAGTGGACAAGCAGGCAAAGAAAGGAGGCATCGGCCGGGCGTGGTGGCTCACGCCTGTAATCCCAGCACTGGGAGGCCGAGGCAGGCAGATCACGAGGTCAAGAGATCGAGACCATCCTGGCCAACATGGTGAAACCCCGTCTCTACTAAAAAAATACAAAAATTAGCTGGGTATGGTGGTGCTCGCCTGTAGTCCCAGCTACTCGGGAGACTGAGGCAGGAGAATTGCTTGAACCCGGGAGGCAGAGGTTGCAGTGTACCAAGATTGCGCCACTGCACTCCAGCCTGGCGCCTGGCGACAGAACGAGACTCTGTCCCAAAAAAAAAAAAAAAGAAAGGCGGCATCATACTGGTGGTGTACCTCCTCCCTCCTGCTCCAAGACTTCTCTGACACAAAGGCAAGGGAAGCACAGGGAACGCACTTGGCACTCACACAGCCCAATCTGGACCTGCAGAGCAGATGACATTAAGGACTACCCTTGATCGGTAGTGAGCAAGAGCTTATGATTAAATGCTTTCCCCTTTCATACCCAGGGCAGACACCTGACATGTGTTTCATCAGGCGCCATCGAGGATCCTGCAAAACTGAGCAGCAGAAACTGTAGCACTGGCCAACTTGCTAATGTGTCTGTGTGTTAGCTTTCCATGTTTCCCCCTGTCCTTCACTCATGTGCTCTGGGATCACTTCCCAAATAAACTACTTGACATGGAAGCCTTTGTCTTAGGCTCTGTTTGGGGGAGAACTGAGTCTGAAACCCCCAGCTACCTGGAATGCTCTGGCATTTTGCAGAGTCACTCCTGCTTTTCATTCAGATCTTCAACTGATATGTACTCAAAGTGGCCTTCCTTAATGACTAATCCAAAGTAGCAAGCCTCTAATATCAGATCACCCTTTTTGAATTCTCTACATAGCATCTATCACTGATCTTTTTCTTTTTTAAAAAACGTAGTTGTTAGTACCTTTGTCCTGGACTAGGACGTCCTGCATATGAGAGGAGGGACCTTGCCTATTTCATGTGTTGCTGTTTCCCCAGCACCTTAAACAGTGCCTGGCACACAGGAGGCACTGGATAAATATTTCTTGATTAAATGAATGAATGCTGAAATTTGATAATAAAACAAGATCCCAAATCAAGCCAGAATCTGAGCTAATAGACTTTTTGGAGAAAAAAAATGCATATCTCAAATTTAAATTTATTTAAAAATTACAAAAATGTCTCCAGTCAAGTTGTCCTTGAAAAAAAAATTAAAAGCAGCAGCAATGGTCTCTGTTAATTACCAGTAGTCTGGTGTAATTTATAAAATCGAGCAAAATTTGGATGTATGTCTTATCCCTCTGTAGACACGGGACCCTTTTTTGAGGTCTCTTTCTTTAGGGTCCGGTAGCATCATGACAGGGACACTTTCCAAAGCCTTCTTCCTTTGGACTCTGTGCAAAATGATTCTGTAGACCCCTGTGATTGAGCTGCGAGCGTCTTTCCCTTGGTTATTTCGAATGTGCTCTTCTGTAATGCCCAAATGTTCTAAAGTGCTTTTGACCTCGTTTTCTTCTTCCTTGAGAGTGCTGGTTTCCGACAAATGTTTCGGATCCAGCTGAAAAGGTTCCAAAGGCGTAGGGTATGGCACCCCTTGCATCCATTCATCATTCATGATGCAGTCAATCCCGTACCTCTCCATGGGGATCTGCTGAAGGACTCCTCGGATGAGTCGGTGGCAGGGCTCTGACACGTGCGGTGGTACACTGTATGTGCCTTCCAGGATGCTCTTTTTAGTTTGGCCACAGTTTCTGCCCGAAATGGCATGGTGCCAGTCACCATGAAGTACAAAAGCACGCCCAAGGCCCAGATATCCACGTAAACACCGATGTAGTGCTCGTCCCGGAAGAGTTCAGGCGCAGCGTAGGGAGGAGACCCACAGAAAGTGTTGAGCATTTCACCTTTTTTACTTACTGTGCTGAATCCAAAATCGCCCACCTTCACACAAGTATTACTGGTATAGAATACATTTTCTGCTTTCAGATCTCTATGAATAATTTGGTTTTCATGCTGTGGAAGAAGACAGAGAGAAAAGTCATTTTTACAGTAAAATGCCAAATAAAAAATGTATCAGTTTCTCTGAAACAGTGAGATAATGACGGTAGAATATCAGAAATTCAGTGAGGATCAACTGAAGTCATGATGGCAAACCCTGTCATAACCTTCAGCCCAGTGTAATGCCCACACCTCGCCAAATAGATCAAAGTTCCTATTCTGTGTGGTAAGGGTTGGAATCTGTTCCACACGTGTGGACTCAGAAATTAACACCAAAAATAAGACCCAGATCTTATGAAACTACACATTCTGAAATAAGATGAAGCAGTAATCCTTAGTTGTTGAGGTAATATATGGGTTTTTCTGGCTGATGGATCGTTTGACTGGGGCCAAGACCAGGAAGGCCTGGAGCCCTCCCCTGACTTTCCAGCTATGCTTTTTGGGGTGGACTCCTTTATCTTTATAGAATTCAGCAGAAGGGAGGCGGTTGCATTTGGCAAGGATCTAGCCACAGATCACACTGCGGATTGTGGGCAGATGCTCCATCCTTGCATCCTGAATCCAGACAATCTTCAGAGGACCCTTCACCTGTTCAGTGCCAAGGGCTCTTGGAAAATGGCTTTGTGTTTGTCATCTTTCCTGATGGCCCTCCTAGGTAAGAATCCAGGCTTTGGACTGGACAGTTTGGTCAATTCTAGGTTCAACTATACCAGCTGGGTACTGTGAGTGTCAGTTTCCTTCTTTGTAAAATAAGGCTGTGGTGAGAACTATACAAGACGCTAACTATATATGATGAGAGCAGTGCTCAGCACTGTCTTGGCATATAAACAAACTCAATAAGATGTGGGTCTATGGCTATGAAACACACTTCCTGTCTGCAGAGACCAGAGAGTTGGAGAAATGGCAGGGCCTAGAGCTGCTGAAGACTAATGTCTGTACCCTCTATTGCTGGATTCTCTTCTGTTCTCCCACCAGCTTATTTTCCAAGTAGAATGTGGACGACTCTTTGCCCACCTGCTTTATTAGTTAGTATGGGTCTGGCTTATTCTCTGGCCCTGGGAAAGCTCACCACAGCCCAGAGCCACTTAAATAATGACTGGTCATAAACCACAGATCTGAAACACTCACCACCACTATAGTCAAGTTCTTCTCTCTGGCTCACTTCTTTTCTTCTTTCTCTCCTTCCCCTACTGCTGTTTTGAGCCCTCTGGTCACAAATTCCCTAGCAAATTCTTTGACTCCCTTATCTCCCTCTTTTGCTCCATTCCCAGCAAGAGCTATTTTATTTGACTTTTTCAGTGCCTGGCATGTAATGGGATTTACTGTGGCTCACTGACCCCAACTCTTGCTCCCACAACCATGAAGGCTGAGAAGTGAATTAGAAACAGCCTCTCAACTAATAGACTTTTTTTCTGACAGACCCATTCAACTGAGTTAAGTCTTTTTCTGACAGACCCCGGGATCTGAGTAGGAAGAGTGGTTGACCAACAGTTTTGGTGGTCAGGTCTGCAAGTCCGGTCCCTCCTGTGTGCTCAAGACTATGGCCAAAAATAGGCAGGCAGCAAAAGAGCCAGTGCTTGGGGGAGACTATGGAGTGTGCTTTAGGAGCCCAGATTTATCTGAAGAAGTAACCAAAGAACTAAAATAAGAATGAGACAACTGGCCAGGTGCAGTGGCTCACACCTGTAATCACAGCACTTTGGGAGGCTGAGGCAGGTGGATCATCTGAGGTCAGGAGTTTAAGACCAGCCCGGCCAACATGGTGAAACCCCGTCTCCACTAAAAATACAAAATTAGCCAGGTGTGGTGGTGCATGCCTGTAATCCCAGCTACTTGGGAGGCTGAGGCAGGAGAATCGCTTGAACCAGGGAGGTGGATGTTGCAGTGAGCCAATATCACACCACTGCACTCCATCCTGGATGACAGAGCAAGATTCTGTCTCAAAAAAAAAAAAAAAAAAAAAGAAAAGGAAAGACAAAGAGAAAGAATGGCATGACCAAGTATTAATCTACTGGGCACAGAGGCAGTAAGAGCTAGGGGATCTTATTGAAGGCAAAAGATCAGTGTAACTGATCTCTTTCCATCTCTCCCTTCTCCCTCCCTCTCTCCTTCTCCTCTCTCTTTCTTCCTCTCTCTCTCACACACACAAACACACACACATACACAGAGAAAGAAAGAGAGAGAGAGAGAGAGAGAGAACCGAACTGAACATGAAGTATGGATAGGATTTAGATTGTGAGTGAGATGTCATACGAGGGCATCCTAGACAGAAGTAAGAAAGCAAAGCCAAGAAGCAGTGAGGAGCCAGCTATCCAGATAGTGGAAGATGAGGTTGGAGAAATGGGTATGCCAGGGAGTGGGTGATGTTCATCAGCTGCTCCCAGTGATTCCCCACCAACATCTGCAGAAGCTAGAAGCTAGGAGGTTGCCATGTAACTGGACATTCCTGGATGTTGCTTCACAGGCAAGGAGTATCCCAGTCAGACTTCTGGCTCTCAAAAGGGACTACTGTCTGCTTTGTGGGACAAAAGCCCTCTGGGACACCTAATGGTTGGTAACCAAAAACCCTGTGCTCCCAGTGTGGGTGGAATGGGAGCAAGGTTCTTAAGCATTACCCGTGCTCACCATGTGCTTCACAGCAGACACAATCTGGGAGAAGATGAGCTTGCTTTCTGGTTCAGAGAGCTTCCCCTCAGTGCTAATTTTCCCCGAAGAGCTCCCCACCCCCTGCATATTCCATCACCAAGTGCAGCTTGGATAGGGTCTCCACGACTTCGTAAAGGCGGATGATGTTGGGATGGTGCAGCTTTTCCATACTGGAGATTTCACGGGATAGCAGCCTCTGGGTTTTCTGGTCTAACTTAGTCTTGTCCAGGATCTTAATGGCCACCTTTTCTGGAAGGAAAAAAAGTCAAAGGATGTGCCAGATTCACAGGAGAATAGATAGAGCTGGAGAGGACCTGGATCCGCTCCTTTCTTTACTAGGCACAGAGATCAAGTGGCTGTTCCCAAGCTCACAGAGCTCATCAGGGAACAAAGCAACACTTGAGCTCAGCATCAGTGCCCTTCCCTTGGATCAGTGCGGGTCTTCTATACACAGGTTTCGATGCCACATCCTGCCTCTCCAGAAAAGTTTCCAGATAAAGTTAGAGCTCCTTTGCTAAGCCTAGAGAGTCTTGATGAGACCCTGCCCATCACATCACCCTCACTGTCCATCATTCCTGTCCACCACCCCCAAAGCCCCATACGCCCTTTAGTCCAACCATTACAGAACTTTTTGTTGTTCCCTAAAAGGTGCTGAACATTCATGCCTGGAAGCTTTCCTCTACCAGGATCATTCTCTCCATCACTCCTTCCCCATTCTTTACTCTTGTTCTTTACTCATAATTTGGATATTTTTCCCCACCCAAATCTCATTGAAATGTAATCCCCAATGTTGGAGGAGGGGTCTGGTGGGAGGTGTTTGGGTCATGGGGGCTGATGTCTCATGAATGGCTTGGGCCATCTCCTTAGTAATAAGTGAGCTCTAGCTCTGAGTTCACATGAGATCTGGTCTTTTAAAAGTGACCACATCTTGTGGCATGCTCCCCCAACTCTTGCTCCTGCTTTCAAAGTGCAAGTGCCTTCCACATTCCACCATGATTGGAACTTTCTGTGGCCTCTGCAGAGGCAGATGCCACCATGCTTCCTGTACAACCTGCAGAACCATGAGCTAACAAAACCTTTTTTTCTTACAAATTACTCAATTTCAGCCAGGCACAGTGGCTCATGCCTGTAATCCCAGCACTTTGGGAGGCTGAGGCGAGTGGATCACAAGGTCAGGAGTTCGAGACCAGCCTGCCCAACATGAAGAAACTCCACCTCTGCTAAAAATACAAAAATTAGCTAGGCGCCGTCATGGGCGCCTATAATCCCAGCTACTTGGGAGGCTGAGGCAGGAGAATCGCTTGAACCCAGAGAAGGCGGAGGTTGCTGTGCCACTGCATTCCAGCCTGAGTGACAAAGCAAGACTCCATCTTGGAAAAAAAAATTACTTAATTTCAGACATTTCTTTATAAAAATGCAAGAATGGCTTAATACACTTGTCATTAACCCCTGATGATCCTTCAAGGTGAGCCTCAGAATGACCCTCTTCAGGAAGCCTCTGTAATACTTGTCCTAGGATGAACATGATGTTCAGATTCTATGCATTTGGAGTTCCAGTGTACCGCAATCTCAGCTAACTGGTCTGTAAATGTCAACTCCCTTGTTTATCTCCCTCTCTTGCCCCATTCCCTACATGAACTGTTTACTTGACTTTCTCAGTGCCTGGCACACAGTGCCATGTACGTGATGCACCAGTACCCGGTGTTGACAGCGTGCTGGTCAGGGCAGGAGGAAATCAACACTGCAACGTGCTGCCAGTGGGAGCCATAATTGGTACAATGGTTCTGGATTGTACTTTGGTATTATGTATTGAAATGCTTAAAATTAGTTGCACCATTTCACCTTTGGCTTAAAGAGTCTGATGCATGTACAAGGATGCATGTATAAAAAGACTTCTGTGATACTGGAAATAGCTTAAGTGTGGTACATCTAATTTTATAATAGCACACCATGAAGCTATAAAAAATAATGATGCTAACTTATTTATTAATATGAAAAGATGTTCAATATACAAGCGAGGAAAAATACAAATACACATTTGCATAGAGAAAACTATGACAGCATATTCACCAAAATAAAAAAAAAAGAATAAAGATTTTCTAATTGGCAGATCACAGATGGTTTTCCTTTAAATTTAGTTTTGCTTATTTGTATTTTCTATGTTTTATCATTGTGGGAAGTGAAAAGTTCGTTTTTAAAGTTTTCTTTCTTGTTAAAGAGTAAGTGTGCTAATAACTTTGTTAAGCCGTATCCTATGTAGCTGTTAGACATGCCACGCTTACAGGCACGTAGTACATTCTATGTCCTTGTATTTTAACCAAGATGTCTGTGCTGGACATGCTCACAGGCATGTCCCAGCTCTCTATTGCTTTTACCTGTTTAGAAAAGTTTTAAGTTATTAGCCAATCAAGTTTTAGTTTAGATTGTGAGGTCTGGCTCCAACCAACAGAGATCAGACACAGCAGTAAGGACACCCCAAATGCATAAGGGATAAATTTGTGGTTTTCTTTTGTTCATTGTACTCTTGTGGCAAGATGGCTAGCAAGGGTACCCTTCCTGCAGTTCCGGAAGTAAAAACTGTGTTGCTGAAAGATCCTTTGTCTCAGTGCTAATTTTTCTTTGTGGCACCAAGCATCTATTTCCAACAGTCATGAATATAGATTTATTGTGTAATGAAAATGATTAATGTTAGAAAATGAATTAATCTTGACTCCAAAGTGAAACATCATTCATATTTTTGGTTCAAACTGTACCAGATTTTGAATCAGATAACAAAGAAGTTACCAGGCAAGTAAACAGGCAAACCAGGATCCCACAGTACCTGTTTGACCTACTTACAAAATAACTGCTTTGAAGAACTTTGGCACAGTGATTATTGGCATGAAAATAGATGCAGCTAGTTTAAAATCGGACTGTTATTGGTATATTAAAGTAGGTCCACTGGGGCTTCTAAAATGGAGAAGGGTTCACCCGTGTCTGCTGCAGCCAGCCCTTCCTTGCGGGAGACAATACTGAGTGGCTGGGTGGCGGGAGGGGAGCTCTAAGGGAGCAGGAGCAGAATGTTTGCTCTGGGGCTTGAATAATCTGAGCTGGCAATCAGCCCCAGCAAAATAACCTTCAAAGGCAATCCTTGGGGCACTCTTCTTCCCTTTATTTTCTACTTTTCAGTCTTTAGGATTAAGAGTCCCTTCACCTATTTATCTGAAACAGAAACCTGGTTTTGTGTAGCCTGTTGGGTGAGCTGTTGTTTTAAGGGCTAGAATAATGAATTCCACCCTTCAATTTCCTGTGAAGAACCTACTGCTTCTCCTCAGTTCTCGCATCACTGACTCAGGTGTCAGTTAAGGTATCATCACTCTGCTGCCCCTCCTCCCTGTGGCCACCACACACCATTCTATCCACAGTGAACGTTCAAGAATCAGGTGATGGATGTCAGGCTGCCATCGCAAACCTCCCTTTAGCACCGTCCAAATTTTCTTTTTCTCTTTTCTTTGTGGTTCTTAGCAAAGGCTTCCCTCCCAGAGCCAGGTCTAGAGTGTGACAGGAGAGGCATTGTAAGGGAGAATGCTTCCTTAAGTTCTCTGCCCTAGGAGCCTCGATGACCTAACCTCATGTGCAGTCACGGTACAGGCAGGCTTCATGACATAAACGTATGATCATACTAAACACTTTAGAGCCCTGGTATTCCACATTGTCATTAAGTGGTAGAAACTGCTATTCCATGAAGAGCTAGATCTCTAAATCTGCTCTTTCAATAAATGTTCAGTGAGCACCTACTATATACCAGGCAGTGAAAAAGACAACGCTGTTCTCACAGTCCAATGAAAGAAAGACTGGAAAAAAAGATCCCTTCTAACAAGTATAGCACCTATTAGGAAGGGATACAGATAGAGAATGGAAAGGCACTATCTATCTGGGTAAGGGCCTTAAGTTGTGACCAGGAAGTGAGCAGAGAGGCGAGGCCTCATACTTGGCCCAGGGGCTTGGCAAGTGTGCTGCCCAGGTGGGACATAAGGTGTGTGCTTGAGGATCCCACTGTTCTGGAAAAGCAGAAGGAAGAGGAGTGGCCCAGATTAGCCTGGGATAGTAGGTAAAGGTCAGATAAGCCAGGAGTTTGCTTTAGAAATGCAGCCTTTATCTATAGGACAATGAGAAAACATAGCAAGGTTTTAAGAGAGAGAATTGTAATCTGAGTCCCATTTAAGAAGAGCACTCTGGCAGCAGTGTGGGAAGTGCAGAGAGGAGCAGCAAGCCTGGGAGCAGGTGGGGACTAGGAGGGTATGGTAGAAACCCCAGAGGGGAAGATGCTTTAGGTGGTCCAAGGGGAAAGAGAGAGAAGTAGACAGATGGGAGAGCCCAGCATGCCCTTTTCCAAATCTGATGAGCAGTCTGACACAGGTCCCACCTAGCAGGCAACACATTCTTTAAACCAGGACTCCCAAGGCAAGGGTAGTAATAGCAAAGCAGGATTATTGTATGCAACAAGGAGACGGGGGGGATGGTGAGTCCTTAAGAGTAGCTGCAGTGGCTCATGCCTGTAATCCCAGCACTTTGGGAGGCTGAAGGGGGCAGATCACGAGGTCAGGAGATCGAGACCATTGTGGCTAACATAGTGAAACCTTGTCTCTACTAAAAATACAAAAAAATTAGCTGGGCATGTTGATGCATGCCTGTAATTCCAGCTTCCTGAGAGGCTGAGGCAGGAGAATGGCTTGAACCCTGGAGGCAGAGGTTGCAGTGAGTGGAGACCTCACCACTGCACTCCAGCCTGGGTGACAGAGTGAGACTCCATCTCAAAAAAAAAGAGTGGCTGCCCCAGTGGAAGGGGTGGCTCTACTCAAGGCCACACAATGGTTACTATTTGGAATGCAGGCTCAATGTTTTCAAATCGTCTGATTTCTTTTCAAGAGAAGCCAGACATCTGAAACTTTATGCAAAATCTTCCAGTTATTAAGTATCAACAACTAATTCAAATTTTAAAACCTAGATTAAACCAAGCAAAATACATCTACAGGACCAAGAGGACAAAGGGAAGAGAGCAGATATTAAAACCTAGGAAGATGGTGTTGTGTAGAGCGAAGCTGAGGCCTCCCTTCTACATACACAAATGGCCTGAGTCAGCCTTACAGCGAGAGGCTGGCAGAATAAAGATCAGGCCCTCTCTCTCCTTCCTTCCCCTGCAAGGGTTCCATAGAGCTCCAAGTCAATTGGAACCTAAAGAACTAAGGAGACTTGATGTAGTCTTGGGCTGAGAGCAGAACGAAGAAGGATGGAGAGTAGACCTGGAGGGGCAGATAGAAAATATCAGGTACAGTGAGCTCAGGGGGAAAAAGTCAGGGTATTGGGGGCATAAAATGAGGGGATGTACCCCGGTCTGAGGGTTAGGGAGGACTTTTAACACTTTCTCTGGAATCAAAGAGTTAGCTAGAGAAAAGTAGGGAGAGGTTCTAAAAGTAGGGATGGGTAGGAGAGGAGATCTTGAGATAAGAAAGACCTGAAACCTTAGGGTTATGGTCTACAAGCTTTTTTGATTGACTTCCTTTGTGAATAAAACATTTTTTAAATACCCAACGTTAGTTGCTTTATTGATAATAGCCCCAAACTGGAAATAATCCACATGTCCTCAGCTGATGAACGGTTGAACTGTGGTACCTCCATATGTGGAATACCACTCAGAAATAAAAATGAACCAACTATTGATACAACTTAGATGAATTGCCAGAGAAGTATCGTGAGTGAAAAATACCAATCCTGAAAGGTTACTACTGTATTTCTTGTATATAATTTTCTTGAAATGACACAATTATAGAAATAGAGAACAGATTAGTGGCTGGCAGGAGTCAGGGGACAGGTTATAGGGGGTTAGGGGTGGCTACAGAAGAGCCACTTGAGGGGCCCTTATGCTGATGGACTTGTCTTGTATCTTGACTGTGGTGGTGAACATAACCACCAATTTATGTGATAGCATTCCATAGAGCTAAAATACACACACACACATGAATATAAGAACTGGGAATATCTTAATATCAGTGAATTAGATCAATATTAATATCAAGGTTATGACTATAGTTTTGCAAGATGCAAGTTTGTGTTAAACTGGGTAACTGGTACATGTGGTCTCTTTGTACATATTCTTACAACTGCATGTGCATAATAAAACTTTTTGAGCACTACTCTAATATATGTATATATATTTATAAAGTGTATCTATGTACTACTGATTTACACATTTTCAATATCTATAATCATAGAAATTAAAAATATAATCACAAATAAATATAAAAGAAGGTTCTAATATTTTTTCCCTCATCCCAGTGAATCATCTTGGGCATCCTCTGGGGTTGTATGTGCCCTCAGAGACGAATGCCTTTGAAGACTTGAAAAAGAGAGTAGGGCTGGCATATGCAAAAGAAGGAAAAATATAAGCCAAAAAAGAGGCTGGAAAGTTGGCCATAGCCAAGGTCTTGTCAGTCATTTCACATTAAGGGCAGTAAGAAACCACTGAAAGCTTGTAAGCAGGAAGTTATATATGATCAGGCTTGCAATTTCTGAAACATCATCTCTGGCAGCTGTGGGGGAAATGATATAAGCATGAAGACAAATTACAGTAGCTTAATCCAATGAGGGGAAGGAGGAGATATGTAGGAGGTGAAATCAGTAGGATTTGTTGTTTGGCTGTTAGGGGATGAGGAAAAGGTCAAGGTTTCTCAGTTGAGCATCTGGGAGGCTGGTAACATTCACTGGAGGAGGATCTCTATTAATGTTATCACAGCTTCGTGCACTCGCTAAGTTCCCCTGTCTCTCTCCCAGGTTGCTGTGTTCACTTTGCTAAACCACAACCCTGGTTAAATCCAGCCCCCCACTGCTCTCTGCCTGCTCCCATGCTGTTGAACATAATGACTGGTCTCACTTTGAATTTCTGAGCATTAACCTCAGGTGGGCCTTAAAGCTCCTGGCAGACATACTTTCTTAGCCCAATAAACCTCATACACTTTTGTATAACTCTTTAATGGCTTCTTTTCTCTCATCACATCTCTAATGCCTTCTTCCACTCCTCATTCATAGCTGCTAATGTTGCTTCCTACTTTATTGAGTAAAGTAAGCAATAAAGGAGAATTTCCTCAAGTCCTTCCCCACCATGTATTCCAACCTACCTGAATCTGTCTTCCTTCCTTTTACTTTGAATAAACAATCCTTACTCCTATCTAAGGCCTACCTATGACTCCTTTACATGTTGAATAGATTCCATCTACTCTCATATACTAAAGAACAGCCCTCCAGTGGATCACGAGTTCAGGAGTTTGAGACCATCCTGGCCAACATGGTGAAACTCTGTCTCTACTAAAAACAATACAAAACTTAGCTGGGCTTGGTGGCAGGCACCTGTAATCTCAGCTACTTGGAAGGCTGAGGCATGAGAATAACTTGAACCTGGGAGGCAGAGGTTGCAGTGAGCCAAGAGCACACCATTGCACTCCAGCCTGGGTCACAGAACAAGACTCTCTCAAAAAAAAAAAAAAAAGAGCCCTCCAAAAATGTTTTTTCTTTTCTCCTGCATCATTGATTTTCTCTTCCCATGGGATTGTTTCCATCATCACACATTTATGCCATTGATAAAAATCTTCCCTCTCAGCAGAAACCTTACAAGTCAAAAGGAATTGGAGTCCAATCTTCAGCCTCCTTAAAGTAGTCAGTCAAGAATTTTGTATCCAAAAAAACTAAGTTTCATAAATGAAGGAGGAAAGAAAGTCTTTTCCAGAAAAGTAAATGATGAAGGAATTTGTCACTACCAGGCCAGCCATACATGAAATCCTAAAAGGTGTTCTAAATCTTGAAATGAAAAGTTGACATGAACCAGAATAGAACCTCTTGAAAGCATAAAACCCACAGGGCCTATTAAACAATAACACACACACACACACACACACATACACGCACACACACGGATTCAGGTGATAACCAACATGATGACTAGAATAGTACCTTACATCTCAATGTTAATATTGAACATAAATGGCATAAATGCTCCAATTAAAACCTACAGATTGGCAGAGTGGATAAAATATCACAAACCAAATATCTGCTGTCTTCAAGAGACTCACCTAATGCACAAGGACTCACATAAACTCAAGGTAAAGGGGTGGAAAAAGATATTCTGTGTATATGGAAACCAAAAGTAAGCAGGAGTAGCTATTCTTATGTCAAATAAAACAGACTTTAAAGCAACAACAGAAAAAAAAAAACCAAGAAGGTTATTATAACACCACCTTTGCAAAAATTATATTACTAAGAGAATTATGGCAGAGGGGGGAGATCTGATCTAGCCAACCTCCCTCTTGCCTTTAACCTTCAAGCTACCTTAACTATTCCTGAGCTTAGGCTGGGCTAGCTTTGGGAGATCTTTAGTTTATAGTTTAAGTGATAATAATCTTTCCCAAAACTCAGCCACCTTTGTAAAGCTAACAAGAGACCACAAGACTTAGGAGGAGGAGAAGAGCCTGCATTCTGCTAAGATGTGGATATAAATTATTGCCAGCTATTATTCCAGAGGTCACAAGATATGCAACTCCCCCAATTACTCATGTAGATAACATCACTATTGTAGAACCTAAGATTAGCCTTTTGAGATATCTTTTCAGATTTTTTGCAAGTCTGACTTAGCCTTTTGAGATATCTTTTCAGGTTTTTTGCATGTCTGACACTGATGGCTCCACTTGGACCCCTATGGACCCACCAACCACTCCTGTGGCCCCACAGAAGTGACTCAGTTTCCACTCCCTATGGTTTTATCTCCAACCCAAATAATCAGCAGCAAGCACCTGGTCTGGTCAGCCCCACCCCTTCCCCCAAACTGCCTTTGAAAAACCCCTAACCTACAAGCCTTTCATGAGATTGATTTGAGTAATAACTTCATCCTGGTATGACCACATGTTATGAATGGTCTTGCATCAATTAAACCCTTTCTTTACCACAATACCATGAATTAATTTTGCTTGTGCAGGGGTCAGAAAAAACCTGTCAGGTGATTACAATTATATAATGATGAAAGGATTAACCTGAAAAGAGAATATTATAATCCTAAATATATATGTACCTAACTACGGCGCTCCAAAATTCATAAAACAATTACTACTAGACTTAAGAAAAGAGACAATGAGCCACACAATAATAGTGGGGTACTTCAACACCCCACTGACAGCACTCGAAAGATCATCAAGGCAGAAAGTCAACAAGGAAACAATGGACTTAAACAATACTCTAGAATAAATAGACTTAACAGAAATTTACAGAACATCCTACCCAAGAACTACAGAATATGCTTTCTTCTCATCAGCACATGCAATATATTCCAAGACAGACCATATGATTGGCTACAAAACAAATACCAATAAATTTTTAAAAATCAAATCATATCAAGTGTCTTCTCAGACCACAGTAGGATAAAACTAGAAGCCAACTCCAAAAGGAATTCGCAAAACTATACAAATACATGGAAATTAAACAATCTGCTCCCAAATGATTTTTGGGTTAATAATGAAATCAAGATGAAAATTGAAAAATTATTTGAAATGGATGATAATAGTGACACAGTTGTCAAAACTTCTGAGATACAGCAAAAGTGGTGCTAAGAGAAAAGTTTATAGCACTAAATGCCTACATCAAAAAGTCTGAAAGATCGCAAATTGACACCGTAACGTCATACCTCACGGAACTAAAGAAACAAGAACAAAATAAACCCAAAGCTAGAGAAGAAAAGAAATGAAGACCAGAGCAGAAATAAATGAAATTGAAATAAAAATATTACACAAAATTAGTGAAACAAAAAGTTGGTTCTTTGAAAAGATAAACAAAATTGACAGACCATTAACTAGATTAATTAAGAAAAGGACAGAGAAGATTTGAATAAGTTCAATTAGAAATGAACATGGAGACATTACAACCAATGCCACAGAAATACAAAATATCATTTGAAATTACTATGAACACCTCTATTCACACAAACTAATAAACATAGAGGAAATGGATAAATTTTTGGAAATTTACAACCCTCCCAGATTAAATCAGGAAGAAACAGAAATCCTGAGCCAACCTGGTGGTGCTTACATGGGTCTTTTCAGTGTGGAAAATTCATTGAAATGAATACTTATGGTTTTTACACTTTTTTGTATGGATATATGTTAAACATAAAAAGGTTATATGTGCGTGGTTTTTTTGGTTTTGGTTTTGGTTTTAAAGACAGGCTCTTGCTATGTTGCTCAGGTTAGCTAGACTTGAACTCCTAGGCTCAAGCAATCCTCCCGGCTCAGTCTCTCAACTAGCTGTGGACTATAGGCATGTGCCACCATGGCAGGCTTTAAGAAAAAAAAAGTTATAAAAAAAATTA
Source organism: Ateles fusciceps (assembly GCA_036589455.1). NCBI lineage: Eukaryota > Metazoa > Chordata > Mammalia > Primates > Atelidae > Ateles > Ateles fusciceps. The sequence goes on from JAZHEH010000572.1 coordinate 336,481, forward strand.
CAGGCCAAGTGCAGTGATTCACACCTGTAATCCCAGCACTTTCGGAGGCCGAGGGGGGTGAATCACGAGGTCAAGAGATCAAGACCATCCTGGCCAATGTGATGATGAAACCCAGTCTCTACTAAAAATACAAAACATTAGCTGGGCATTGTGTCAGACGCCTGTAGTCCCAGCTACTTGGGAGGCTGAGGCAGAGGCTGAGGAAGATTCTCCATAATCAAGACCCTGTCTGCATCGGCTTGAACCAGGGCGGCGGAGGTTGCAATAAGCAGAGATCAAGCCACTGCACTCCAGCCTGGCGACAGAGCGAGACTCCATCTAAAAAAAAAAAAAAATTTCACAAAAAAAGCCTCCCTTGACTCCACTTCCCCCTCTAGCGTTAGACCTCTTTCCCTCATTCTCTTTATAGCAAAACTCCTTTAAAGAGTTGGTCATTTTACTGTCTCCAGTTCTCCCCCGACATTATCCTCTCTTGAACCCAAGAGATAATGCTACTAAAAATGCCCTTCTCAGGGTCACCAATGGCCTTCAAATTGTTAAAATCAGTGAGCAGTTCTTTCTCAGGCTTCAATCTTCCTCTTCAAAATACCTTTATCACTTGGTTTCTAGGACAACACAACCTGGCTTTCCTACTTCTTGCCACTTCATCTAAGGCTCCTTAGCTGTGTCCTTTTCATCTCTTCACCTCGCTAGCCTCGTTTTCAGTGCTGGATACCTGAAGGCTTAGTTCTGAGACCTCTTCTCTACAATCACCTCCTTGGTGATTCCAGATGCATAAATACCCTACCCACTTGGGTGTTGTCTTAGTTTGGGTTTGGCCAGAGGCAAACTCTGAGGCAGAGGTTCAAGTGCAAGCAGTTTATGAAGAAGGTGATCCTAGAAAACCCTGGTAGAAGAATGAGGAAGTGAGACGAGAAAGGCAGCCCATAAAGGGTGTTATTAACCAAGTGTCCAGTGAATCCTGCTAAGCATTATCAGGTCTTAGTTTTATTGTGAGGAGAGTGAGAGAGCTGAAGTATTTTTACATCAGCTCTTGCCAGTCAGTGGTTGCTGGCCACTCCAGCAGGAAGCGCATTCTGTACTTCTGGGCTACCATGCAGGCAGAGTAGGCTGCAGTGGCTAGAGAACGCACAGAGGCAGAGAGGCAGAGAGACTAGCAGCTGAAGGTCAGTCTGCAAGCACGGAAATGGTCAGGCCCAAGGGGACACGGGGGAGGCACTCACAGCGTCTGCTCTGTAGTGTCATAGACGTGTAATAGGCATGTCAAACATAACATGTTCAAGACTAAGCTCTTGATTTCTCCTGACCCAAACCGGCTTCTCCTACAAGCTTCCCCATTTCAGTCAATGTAAACTGTCCTTGTGCTTACCTAACCTTTCAATACTTGACTCTTCTCTTTTATATTCCACTTTCTTTTTTCTTTTTTTTTTTCTTTTTTTTTTTTTTTTTTTGAGATGAAGTTTTGCTCTTGTCGTCCAGGCTGTAGGGCAATGGTGTGCAATCTTGGCTCACCGCAACTTCTGCCTCCCAGGTTCAATTCTCCTGCCTCAGCACCCCAAGTAGCTGGGATTACAGGCATGCGCCACCACACCTGGCTAATTTTCTATTTTTAATAGAGAGAGGGTTTCTCCATGTCGGTCAGGCTGGTCTTGAACTCCCAACCTCAGGAGATCTGCCTGCCTCAGTCTCCCAAAGTGCTGGGATTACAGGCGTGAGCCACCACCCCTGCCTCCACTTTCAATCTGTTAGCAAATCTTGCTATCTTTAACTTTTTAAATACAGCCAAGCTCCAGCTACTTCTCAGCATTCCACTGCCACCTCCCTAGTCCAAACCACCTTTATCTCTTGCCTGGATTAATATAATAGGCTCCTAACTGATCTCTCCTTTTTCTGCCTTCTGCAGTCTATTTTCAACAGAGCTGCCAGAGTGATCCTGTTAAAGCATAAGCCAGATCATATCACTCCCCAGTTCTCTCTGATAGCTCCTGTTTTACTCCCAGGAAAAGCCAAACTCCTTATTTTGACAAACTTGGTCCTCCACAATCTGTTCCCTGTTACTCTCTGCCCTTTCCCCTCACCTGAGTCAGGAGTACTGTAGGCATCTCCTGTCTGGGCACTCTTATGCCTGCTATGCCCTCTGCTTGATGGAGTTCCTCCGTGCATAGCCATTTCCCCTCATTTCTTTCAGTTTAATTATCACCTCCTCAGTAAGGCTGTACTGGCCAACTTATCTAAAAACTGTGTTCTCAATGCTTTCTATCTCCCCCTCCTGCTCTCTTTTCTTTCTTATCACTTATCACTACATAACACAGTGAATATTTTACACATTTATTTTTGTCTACCTTCTCTCTCACTAGAATGTAAGTTCCATAAGGACAGAGATTGCTGTCTATTTTGTTCACTGCTGTATCACCAGTCCCTAGAATAGTGGCTGTTGCATAGGAGATACTCAACGAGTATTTGTTGAGTGAATAATCTCACCAAAGAATCCAGAGTAAGTCTTATCATCACAGCGTGCACTCGATTTGCACCTGGGTTTTCACTTACTCTCATGTTCCGTTCATCTTCCATGTTACCACAGAGTCTTCACAACCATGATTTCCCATGGCTGTGGAATCTTCTATCCAGCACATGTGCTTTACTTGACCATTCCTACATCATTGGATCCCATAAGTTATTACTAGTTCTCAACACTTTAAATAACATGACAATAAACATTTATTTGGTTATAGTATTTCCAATATACAATTTATTTTTAGGATGAATTCTCAAAACCACTAACTAACCATTTTGAAAGTAAGAAAATACAATTTCAAATTGCTATTTTAATGAATGTATTCAAGAGGGGGGAATCACTTTTTTAAAACCAGTGAGAGCCAGGTGCTGTGGTGCATGTCTGTCCCCTACGCTACTTAGGAAACTGACACAGGAGGATTGCTTGAGCCCCGAAGTTCTTGAATAGCCTGGACAACCATAGTTGAGACTTTGTCTCTAAAAAAAGCAAAACAAGGCTTGGCGCAGGTGGCTGATGCCTGTAATCCCAGCACTTTGGGAGATCGAGGTGGGCGGATCACAAGGTCAAGAGTGAGTTCGAGACTAGCCTGGCCAACATGGTGAAACCCCGTCTCTATTAAAGAAACAAACAAAAAAATTAGCAGGGCATGGTTGTGTGTGCCTGTAATCCCAGCTACTCGGGAGGCTGAAGCAGAATAATTGCTTGAACCCGGAAGGCGAAGGTTGTAGTAAGCCAAGATCGCGCCATTGCACTCCAGCATGGGTGACAGGGCAAGAGTCCATCTCAAAAAAAAAAAAACAAAAAACCACAACTCTTCAATAGTTTCTTGATACCTAAATGACAAAATCCAGATATGCAAGAAGATGCCCCACTAGCAAGCCTCTGCCTGCATCGTCCACCTTGTCTCTTTCACATGATTCTGTGGGTGCACCTCATGTTCTAGCTTTGCTTGAGTTACTTTTAAATCTCCACATACTCCCCACACTGGTTCATGCTTCTGTGTACTTTACATCCTATCTCTCTTTCTGGAGCTCTCGTTCCCTTTCCTCCTGTAAAATTGCACCTCAAATCTCAAGACCCATCCATCACAAGCCTTTCCTGCTCCATAGACCCTTCCTGGATTCCCTGGGCACAGGTAAGCACATCCTTGCTGCCTTACTCTAGACAGCACTTGTCAATTGTTTCCTGTCTGTCTCCATTAAACTGCTCCAAGTTCCTTATCAGGCAAGAAGTCCTCACTTATCCCTGAAAGATCCAAAACAAAATATCTGCTTACATACATATATACATACATGCACACACACACACACACACCACCACATAAATATATATATATAAAGGAGGAAGGCCAGCTGTGGTAGCTCACACCTGGAATCCTAGGCTGAAATGGGTAAATTGCTTGAGCCCAGGAGTTCAAGGCAACAATAAGCTTTGATCGTACCACTGCACTCCAGCCTGGGCAACGGAGCAAAAATAAAAAAAGGAAGGAAGGAAGGAAAGAATGAATTAATAGATAAATAAAGTGGGAGGAAGAAAAGATCCTAGAAACATGAGAGTAGAGTAACAGGAGGAATAAGTCAGAAGGGCAGCAACAGAAAAAACCGCCCATGTCTGCTGCCTCTTCTTTTGTTTGTGACAACAGATGGGACATAAAATATTCAGAAGCCAAGTGTATCGTCTCTTATGAGAAATTTTTAATCAGCCTAAAAGGTGGCTCGTGATGATTCTCAACCTTCCCTATCAGCTTGGAAAGCCCAAGGGAATTCCAAACTGTGAGCTATAAAAATAAACCCCAGCCAGCAGGGGCGCATATTGGAGCCTCCCTTTGAGAGATCCGGAGCAGTTGGTGCTTTGTATTTATTTATTTTTTAACTTTTTAGACTACTGTCCTGGGAGCGGCTCCTGGCACTGAAAGTCTCTGCTTTCCTGGGAATCTCCTCTATTAACTTATTTAAACTGTCCTTATATTTCTAGAAAACCTGATGTCAATTCTGGGCAAGTTGGTTTGGTGTAGGGGCTATATTTGTACAAACCACTATCAATTTTTTTGCTCCTTTTTGCACATACTGTCCCAGAACCAGCGGGTGAGACTGTCTCTTTGACAACAGAGCTGCTCTGTAGCAGGTTAGGTGTAGGAGGGCATGTCAATGAGGCCACACAAGACACCCACCAGCACAGCAGGAAAATGCCATGTTCTCTGAAACTCAGGGGCACAAGTATGAAGGTAATGTTGTAATACAACAGACAAGAAGTCTTTGGAACCCAAGAAGTAAGCCAGTATGTAAACACCAATTTTTTTGTTTTTGAGATGGAGTCTCACTCTGTTGCCCAGGCTGGAGTGCAGTGGCATGATCTCGGCTCACTGCAACCTCTGCCTCCCAGATTCAAGTGATTCTCCTGCCTCAGCCTCCCAAGTAGCTGGTACTACAAGCGCATGCCACCATGCCTGGCTAATTTTTGTATTTTTAGTAAAGACAGGGTTTAGCCATGTTGGCCAGGCTGATCTTGAACTCCTGACCTAGGATGATCCACCCGCCTTGGCCTCCCAAATTGCTGGAATTACAGACATGGGCCACCACATCCAGCTATTCCACCTTTTTTCTTCTGTCCTTTCATATAATATCCCATCTACAGAATTGGGCACTGTCTTGCTTCTGGCTTGTAGAAACTTCTCGGCTTAGCTAGCTAATGTCTCTATGGTAGATATGTCTGTCTTCTCAGAGACACTTCTTTGGACCTTTGGCTCTGCTGAGAGAATAGTGGCCCACGTGACTCAAAGGGCTACAGCTCACTGACATGGGCATGCCCTTGACTCAGAGGTAGCTCACTGCCAGCTGACTAGTAAGCAAGTGTATTCTTTCTCTTTAAAATTGGAACCGAACAGAATGAAACACGTGGGATGGAGATGGTCAATAAAGCAGAGAGTTTTGTAGATGTGGGACTGGCAACAACCATTTTTGGCCATGATGTGCCTTCCGATAATTAAGTGTGGAAAACCATTTTGCAGAAAGAGGTATAAAGACAGAACGGATTCATCAAGGAAAGTAGAAATGAGAAAGCACACAGCACCAGAGAAAGTGAAGATGGAATGAATAACATCTTAACATCTGGCCCTACTTCCCTGCTGTGGGTCCACAGAACTCCCCCTGTACTCAATACACCTCCTTCTATGTGAATTCCTGTAAACAGGTCCTAAACCTTGGGACAGTCTCTTCTGAGCCTTCATTTCCTCATCTGTGAAACATGGGAGGAGGACTAGATGACATCATTGCTTCCCAAAGTGGAACCTTTAAGACTCATGAGGCTGAAATGATTTTAGCACATGGAAATAGCCTTAAACAGCACTGAATCACAGCATAAACATGATTCCCACTTCAGCTCTCCTTTAATTCTCCTAATTAAGGCAAAGAGAAAGTCTGAGATTGACTGTTAGCATGTTTTAAAAATTACTTTCTGTTACTTGGTAATTTTCCTTGTTTTAATTTGTTTTATTTTTACCATCACCTTCTATTCATAGCAAGTGATACTTTTTTTGTTATTGTAATAACATTAAATACTCTTTTGAAATAAGTTTAAGTAAAAAGTAAAGTAATAGCAATGACAGCTACCATTTCGAGTGGCTACTATATGTCATGGACTTCACATATATTATTGCCAATTTCCTCAACAAATCTAAAAATCATCATCACTGTTTTACAGCTGAGGCAACTGAGGACCAAAGAGATTAACATGCCTGAAGTCAGAAGCCTAGTCAGTTACTGAATGAGTGTTTCAGGTACATTTGTCTGGTCCCCAAGTCCACGCTTTTCCTACTGTCCCATATTGCTTCCTTTCTATTGGAATCTAACATCTGAACCCACACTTGTATGAAACTGCTCAAAGTTGGCCTTATGCAATAGGCTTTGCTCAGATTAGCTCTGTGGCCCTTCTGCAGCACTGGAAACTCTTTTCTGAATTCCTCTCCTTTTCTGGCTTTATCCAGCTTCTCTTGTAACCTTCCAAATCACGTCTTCTGTCTCAATTTTTTGCCTTTCATCACCCTGGTGTTTTATCTTTTGTCTTTCATGCTGGCTCTAGGCTGCTGAAAAGCAACATTAGTCCCTATGAGATTTGAGTTACAGATAAATCTACTCTATGAGTTAGGATTCAAAAGCTGCTCTTTCAATCTGGTGCTGTGTGTTAACATTTTTCTTGTTCTTTTTTTTTTTTTTTTTTGAGACAGGGTCTCGCTCTGTTGCCCAGGCTGGAGTGCAGTGGCACAATCTCAGCTTACCACAACCCCCACCTCCTGGGTTCAAGTGATTCTCCTGCCTCAGCCTTCCAAGTAGCTGGGACTATAGGCATGTGCCACCATGCCCAGTTAATTTTTGTGTTTCTAGTAGAGACGGGGTTTCACTATGTTGGCCAGGCTGGTCTCCAACTCCTGACCTCATGATCCACTTGCCTCAGCCTCCCAAAGTGCTGGGATTGTAGGCATGAGCCACTGTACCCAGCTGGCTAAAATTTTTCAATGCATGCCCTCTGACCAAGACAGCTAACTTCTAGGAATGTATGCTGAGAGAAATCATAAATATATGCAAAGAAATATGGAAAAGGGTAATCTCTGTAGCATTCTAATTAACAGCAAAACTTTATAAAGTTTAGCTGAGCAAGACAGCTAACTTCTCGGAATGTTTGCTGAGGGGAAATCATCATATATGCAAAGAAGTATAGAAAAGGGTAATCTCTGTAGCACTTTAATTAACAGCAAAACTTTAGAAATGATCCAAATATTAATCAATAGTAGCTAAGCTAAATAATTTATGCTGCAGCTATATGTGAAACAATATGTCCTCTTTCAAAGATGAGAGTATAGATAATAAATAGATATAGATATATACACATATATATTGATATTGAAAAATATATTTAATGACATTGAAAAATTATGGTGTTCATGGAGCAACAGTGAATGGTCCCATTAGCGTATTTAAAACTAGTCCACATATAAAACGTCAACTAGGATGTAGAACTAGTTATTTAGGTGAAAAGAGTTGCTCATCACCGTTCTGCACAATCCCCCTCAGTGACTGCATCCGTTTCCACAATCACCTCAATGCAAACTCTGGTCTGACCTCATGCCCATGCCCATGACTGGAGCATGCAACTGCCCAGTACACAGCTCCTTCTGGATGTCAGTGTTTTCACTCATTGTTTTTCCTCCCACACCTGCTCTTTCTCCATATTTCCCTATTCCTATTAAAGGCATCATCCTTGTTTTGGTTCACACAGTCAACTAAAGCAAGGTCATTGCCTTCCTCCATCCTTCCATCTTCAGTGCTACATTCAATCAGTTACCAACTGTGATGGTTAATTTTATGTGTCAACTTAACTGGACCACGTAGTGCCCAGACATTTGGTTAAACATTATTCTGGGTGTGTCTGTGTGGGTGTTTTCTCAGTTGAAGACCCGAATAGAACAAAAAGACTGAGTAAGTGGGAACTGCTTCTGCCTGACTGCCTTTACCTGGGACATTGGTCTTTTTTGGCCTTCAGACTCAAGCTGAACCTGGCTCTTCTTGGGTCATGAGCCTGTTGGCTTTCAGACTGGAACTTACACCACTGGCTCTCCTGGGCCTCCAGCTTGCTGACTGTGAATCTTGGGGCAGTCTCCATAATTGTGTGAGCCAATTCCTTGTATGTCTCTCTCTCTCTCTTCTTTTCTATTGGTGCTGTTTCTCCGGAAAACACTGACTAACACGCCAGTCCTCCAGATTCTTCTCTTTGGCGTCACCAGCTCCTCTTTCTATTTTCACTGCCATCCACCTAGCTCAGGATATTCTTCCTTGTGGCTAGACCATCACTGTGGATTCCTGACAGCTCCCTGTCTCCTGCATCTCTTGCTTTTCAACCTTCATCCTCATCACTATAGGGTTAATCTTCCAAAAGTCCAATTCTAATAACAAAAATTTTAAAGAGTCTTCATTGTGAGAAAAACAATCCAAAATCCTGGACCAGGCGCAGTGACTCAAGCCTGTAATCCCAGCACTTTGGGAGGCCAAGGCGGGCGGATCACTTGAGGTCAGGAGTTTGAGACCAGACTGGCCAACGTGATGAAACCCTGTCTCTACTAAAAATACAAAAATTAGCTGGGCGTGGTGGTGCACACCTCTAATCCCAGCTACTCGGGAGGCTGAGGCAGGAGAATCTCTTGAACCTGGGAGACAGAGGTTGCAGTGAGCCGAGATCGTGCCTTTGCACTCCAGCCTGGGCAACAAGAGCAAAAATCTGTTTCAAAAAAAAAAAAAAAAAAAAGGAAAACAATCCAAAATTCTTGGATAATGTTCAAAGTCCCCTATGATTCAGCACCAACCAAGGTTCCCAGCCCTTTACCCTACTTCTTCTGCTGTTAGGGTAACTGTTCTATATGCCATTTCCTCACATTAATGCTTTTGTTCATGTTCTCCTCTAACCCCCAACCCGCCTCTGTCCTATAATCACCGCCTAACCAAAATCTTATCCCTCCTTGAGGTGTAGCTGAAATTCAATCTTCATTAAAGCCTTCCACAGTATTCCTAAGGTGGAAGAGTCTCTTCCCTTCCTTTAAGCACATAGCTCTCCTCTTCTATGTTTTTCAAATTCTGGTTTGTATTATACTTATTTGTACATGTCTTCTCTTCCCTTATCCTTGAGGATGAAGGCTGTATTTATTTCATCTTTATATCCCCCAAGGCCTAATATAGTGCTTCTATTGTTCACCTAAATGAATAATAAATGAGTATTATCTCAAGTGAAATGAAACTTGAAAGTTAAATGTAGCATGAAAACCTGACACAATATTTCATAATTGATTTTAAAGTACAAATGATACCTGGATTATCCACTTGTGGCAAACACCAAAAAAAAGCACTATTTTAAAAGCTGTCTGCCGTATGTGCAAGTTGCTGTAGGGACGTATTTCTTAGTGCTACGTCTCAATTAGAATCACCTAGGGCCGGGCGTGGTGGCTCACGCCTGTAATCCCAGCACTTTGGGAGGTATAGGCAGGTGGATCACGAGGTCAGATATTCAAGATCAGCCTGACCAACATGGTGAAACCCCATCTCTACTAAAAATACAAAAAAATTGCCGGGTGTGGTGGCGCCCACCTATAATCCCAGCTACTCGGGAGACTGAGGCAGGAGAATTGCTTGAACGCAGGAGGCAGAGGTTGCAGTGAGCCGAGATCTTGCCACTGCACTCCAGCCTGGGCAACAGAGTGTGATTCTGTCTCAAAATAAAAACACCTGGAGAGTTTTTAAATACTACCCATGCCCAGTCCCACTCTAGACCAATCACATAAGAAGGTCTGAGGGTAGGTTCTGGGCACTAATTCTCTTTAAACCTTCCCAGGTAATTCTACTGTGCAGTCAGTTGAAAATTATGGCTGTAGAGAATGGCAGCCTAACTGATCTCAATTTGTGTATTGGGATGGGCAGGAATGAACTTCTGATAAAGATACTTTAGTTGATCTTTGGTTGTACAATGGTAGGGCTCATTAAGCCACTGCAAAATAATGCCACTAACATTTGTTGAGCAAGTATTAACCCTTATGATACCCTATGAAGTAAGCACTGTTACTGGCTGCATTTTAGAAATGAAGTATCTAAGGCTCAGACAAGTATTTTAATTTACCCAGATGAGTAAGTAGAGTAACTAAGACGTGAAGACATGAACCCAGATACACAGGCTTCAGAGCAAGAGTATAGAAGACGTGAAACTCGAGTGACTTGGGAGTGTGGGGGGGGGATGTGTGGGGGGAGTACATGTACGCACGCATGTGTGTGGAGCTTTTTCTATGAAGGCCAAGCACAGGGATTGGAGGGGCATGGGATTAGGAGCTGGAGAAGAAAAGGAAGCAAAAGACAACTCTAATAAAAGAAAAGAGAGGCCTTGGAGACATGGTGGCTGGCAGAGTCCAAGCAGAGAAAACGTCAGTCAGGGACTCTCAGGAGACAGTAGAGTCCATGGGTTTTAGGACTCGGTCAATTATGCCGAGTCTCAAGTGTTCTGTTTCTGTCTTGTAAGTCCCTTATGATAATCCCCAGACTTCTGCTAAGTTAGAAGTACCTTGGGGGAGTGCCCACAATGGAGTTGGAGCAGCAGAGGGGTGCTGGGCTCTCCATACGGTTTCTCCTTAAGGCCAAAGTGCTGGGCGCTGCTAGTCCAGAATCCCAGAGTGACCGGTAGCCAAGCAAATGTGGGGTGAGGAGCCCAACAATGAGAGCGAGGACTGAACAGAAACGGTCCTGAGATCAAAGCCCTTTTCTCAAATATGACAGAGGTAGTAGCCTCTGGATGGAAGGAAAACTGGACCCTGCTATCCAGAGACAGTGGCCACTGGGAGGTCTTCTGTGCCGCACTGTGCCATTGTCACTGAGACACAAATAGAAATGGAAGCTATAAATATGGGCTTGGGAGATGAGGTGGCTTGGTTCCAAGCCACACTCCGCTCCACTTCTCAAAGGGCTCACTGGAGAGATTCTTCTCATGTTTCAGTGGGTTTCATCTACATGGTATAGTGGAAGGGATGTTGGAATCAAAAACATCTAAGATTGAACTGCTCAAGACACATTTACCTTCTTTGGATCTCACTTTGTCTATCTGCAAAATGGAAAAAAATATTGACCTCATAATGTTACTGTGAAAATTAACTGAGAAGACCACAGAAGGCAGCTGGCACAGGATGTGGCCCTTGCAGGGGCTCCACTGAGGTCACTTAACTTCCTTCCTTGGCCCTGGCCACCTAACCCTGCCCCTATGCCAGGTCCCAATACTGCCAGGGATGACCTTTGAGAAGTCAGATCCTACCTTTGGTTAGGGAATGAATCCCCAGCTTCACTTGGGAGAAGTTTCCACTTCCGATTTCCCCTCGAATTCGGTAGAAGCCTATCCGTTTCCCCCAGCGTGATCTCCCTCACCACCTTCTCATCCTGGGACATGTCCTGTGTCAGTTTCTCGAAGGGCGTCAGCTGGCGGGGCTGTCCCTCCTCGCCCTCCTTGCTGCTCTCGGTCTGACAGCCACTTTCTACGCTGTCGCGCCGATCCCACTGAGCATAGTGGGGGGTTCACCAGGCCACCTCCATTCGTGTACACTGCAGTCATCGTCCACGGGGGCTCACGTCTCCATCTCAGCAAAGAGCCACCGATCAAGTGCAGGTTGTGCAGGAGCAGAAGAGGCTCAGTGGGTGGGAGATGCCAACTGAGGACAGCAGGTGCCCAAGGTTCAAGAGAGTTTTCCTGAGAGCTGAGCAGCCTCCCTGTCAGCTTCAGTGAGAGGAGGGCAGTGAACCTGGTAGCCAAGTCTGCCCAACCCAGCCAGTAGCTGCTTGCCTCACTCGAGACATATCCCACTTTCCCTCACGTTGAACTTGCAAGCTCTAGCTGTACAATTAGGCACACGTTACATACCCACTGCCCTGATGGGACTCCAGGAACTTTCTGGCCACATGTGGAGTCTGATGCTTTGTGGTAGGTGGCTGTGCCCCAGGACAAAGGCTTCTGTTTGCTATTCCCCTTGATGGCCAGAAACTCTTGCACTCTGGTATGTAAAAGCCCCTGGGAGGCCCCCAAGTCCCTGCTGCTGGAGCTCATTTCTGACCTTCATTTCGTGCTTCTCTTGCTGCCAAGTTGCAGAGCCCTGGAGACCTATTAATCTGGACCCCAGGAAAGAAGAAACTTGCAAATCAGCCTTCTGGTCACACAGGCAGCCAGAGAAGGATTAAATCCCTGTGATGTCACTTTAGCCGGCCTTTATTTAGATGAGCCTTCCTCTAAGCCGTGAGCTGTCTTGAAAATTTGACTGGTTCAACCTAAGAATAGAGAGTAAGAAAATTATTAGCCTATGCTAATGTACTGTACAGGATTTATAATGAATGTGAAACTGCTTTGTAAGCAGTGATCTAAAAGTACCCCACAAATTTAAGTTATGATTCATGTCCGTAGTAGATGCTTGATTACATGTGATTTAGTAAGAAGAAAAAAGTATATACACACACCCCTCAACCTATATTTTAGAAAAGCCCATACAGTCTATAAGTATTTCTAGCAAAACAATTTTTCTATTTCTTGAAGTTTAGGAAAATATGCATATTGCCTTGCATTGCTTTAAAACCAAATTTTAAAAATAATATGATAGCAATGATGACAAAGATTCTGGATTACTACTGGTTTTCAAAATTCCTCATAGTTATTCAAATAATAATATTTTATCTCCTTTACTACTTTATGTTCTTACACAACTTGTCTTATACTAGTTGCTTCCACTCTTTCTTTCTGTCTCATTCTATGATGAAGGCTGATTTTTCCTCCTACGTTCACTTTTTGAGTTTTTCTGAGCAGGTGTCAGCGCCCAGGCCCAGCACCTCATTTTTAAGATGTGGAAAAGGAGGGTTTACAGCATTGCCAGTGAGAAGAAGTGCTGCCCAACTATGATGTCTTCCGGATGTTTTTTTCTGCACTCTCCAGTAGAAAATACTCTCTTCCTCTCCGAATTCCCATAGCACGTCTTGCATTTTCCAAAATGTCCCATCTCAATGAAGCTGGGAACTGGATTTCACTCATATGTATGTCCTGCTCCCCCTCCTCTTTCCCCTCAAAACGGAGTGTAAGGTTTTACATACAGAAAGTGTTTACTGGCCCGGCATGGTGGCTCATGCCTGTAATCCCAGCACTTTAAAAGGCTGAGGTGGGTGGGTCTCAAGGTTAAGAGATGGCGGCCATCCTGGCCAACATGGTGAAATCCCATCTTTACTAAAAATACAAAAATTAGCCAGGCATGGTGGCAGGCGCCTGTAGTCCCAGCTACTCGGAAGGCGGAGGAAAGAAAATCACTTGAACCCGGGAGGCAGAAGTTGCAGTGAGCCAAGATCGTACCACTGCCCTCCAGTCTGGTGACAGAGTGAGACTCCATCTCAAAATATATATATATACGTTTACTAAGTAAGGGTGTGTTAAACTTGATTTTTGGACTTGAGCATTCCAAACTGAAAATTTGACTGAAAACATGAGAAACTGGAGACTACCTTGGAAGTATGAATTTCTAACTCTGTTCAATAATACCACATTATTACAATTAAGTATAAATAAGGTTTCCTAATTCTATACTTAAGGTTAAGTATGGGGTTGCCAAATAAACATACTTAAGGGAAGTGAAGACGGGGTTGATGCCCAGTACTGCTCCTATTTCTGGATAGGGAGAAAGGAATCTGGAAGAAGGATGAAGAACAGAGGCTTAACAGGGGCCAGGTATCAGTAACTAAGCACATCTCTAGGTTGGAAACTTATTATGATGTTTTTAAAAACATTTTTAAGATAAAGTTCCCCTTAGCAGGGTGCAGTGGTGTGCACCTGTAGTCTCAGATACTCGAGAGCCTGAGGTGGGAGGATGCCTTGAACCCAGGAGGCAGAGGTTGCAGTAAGCCAAAATCAAGCCACTGTACCCCAGCCTGGGTGACAAAGCTGGGTCCCAAAAAAGCAAAACAAAGCAAACAAACGAAAAAGGTAAAGGTTCTTAATTAAAGTGAGGAAACACACACACACAAAAAAAAATTAAAGTGAGGAAAATCTAAGTCACTAATTCTTCTTCCTTTTCTTTACCCACCTCTACCTCCCAAAGTGCTGGGATTACAGGTGTGAACCACAATACTCAGCAAAAATCACTGATTCTTAATTATCCTGGGGTCACAAACTCCTTTGAAAGGCTAACAAAACCTATGATCCTATCTTCAGGAAAAAAAAAACAAACCCTCACCCATACAATTTGCGTCCAAATTTAAGATGACATTCTGAAACCCATCTGGTTAAGAATCTCTGTGAAGGTCAAGTGGCACTAGATTTCCTCAGATTCATGGCAGAAAAACACCATGCAGCTTATAAGAAACTAGAATGAAGTAGTAATTCTGCAAGAAACTTTAGCTTAACCTAAGGAAAAAGAAAATAAAGATTTTCAATAGAATGCAGTGCTTGAGGCCAGCTGCGATGGCTCACACCTGTAATCCCAGCACTTTGGGAGGCCAAGGCAAGCGAATCGCAAGGTCAGGAGTTTGAGACCAACCTGGCCAACATGGTGAAATCCCATCTCTACTAAAAATACAAAAATTAGCCGGGCATGGTGGTGGGCACCTATATTCCCAGCTACTCGGGAGGCTGAGGCAGGAGAATCGCTTGAACCCAGGAGGTGGAGGTTGCAGTGAGCCAAGACCATGCCGTCGCACTCCAGCCTGGGCAACAGAGCAACACTCCATCTCACCGGGAAAAAAAAAAAAAAAAAAGAATGCAGTGTTTGAACACTTTGTGTTCTAACAGACTCTGTGAAGAACTTGCTGATTTTGTGTCCTCATTACTGTGCTGTCCTTGTCACTGACATACTTGGACCACAACTACATAAGCACGAGGAGGGTACCAGGCATGGTGGCTCACGCCTGTAATCCCAGCACTTTGGGAGGCTAAGGCAAGCGAATCACCTGAGGTCAGGAGTTCAAGACCAGCCCGACCAACATGGCGAAACCCTGTCTCTACTGAAAATACAAAAGATTAGACGAGAGTGTAGTGCATGCCTGTAATCCCAGCTACTTGGGAGGCTGAGGCAGAAGAATTGATTGAATGCGGGAGGCGGAGGTTGTAGTGAGCCAAATTGCTCCATTGCACTCCAGCCTGAGCAACAAGTGTAAAACGCCATCTCAAAAAAAAAAAAAAAAGAAAGAAAGAGAGAAAAGAAAAAAGTATAAGAGAGGAGATAGCAGCTGAGAAATGTCAATACATTTTTGGGAGATGGAAAGAAAATTAGTGGTAAGCAACCTGGCAAAGACAGTGAAGAAAACTGCAACCTAAATTCCTGTAAGGTCATGCCAATGAGATTCACCTTTCTGAGTGCTCAAAAATGACTTCAAACTGTAAGAAGTCAAGTACCTTTAAGGCTGGAGGAATAAAGCAGGATGAAAATCATGGAAATTGTTTGAAAGTAGAGCAGTGAGACCCACCCCCTGCACCAGCCTTTCCCTCCTCAAAGATAGGTTGTTACTTTCTCTACCCCACCCCTAGCTCAGGAACACAAGGCACAGGAGAGAGGATTAGCTAAAAGTCAGAGTTGTAGAATCCCTCATTCCCTTCTTCTCCCTGCACTCTGTTTCCAGAATGGAGGAAAACAAGCACATAAACCTCTAGGTTGGCTATTCCTCTTTTGAATAGACTAGCTCAAGAGAAAAGACCTTCTGAAACCTACATTTGAAAGTTCTCCATCAAAAAAGCCACTCAGTCGTCTACAACACAGTCCTCCAGGTGCCAGTTTCATGCACTCACAGGGAACTTCCAACCAGGTTTCAGTGCCTTCCGCTTAGAATGAACGGCTGAATGAATGTTCAGTCAAGAAGCATGAGGGCGCCTGAGGAAAGCCTCCAAAATCAAAGAAAGAAACCATGCTCAACCCAAACAACAACCTCTACAACTAAAAGGAACTTGAAGGAAACAGAGCACCACGAGGAAGCAGAAGACAAAAGATAAGGTATTGAATCCATAAAACCAGAACAAAATGCAAAAAAAAAAAAAAAAAGGCCGGGCACCAGTAGCTCACGCCTGTAATCCCAACACTTTGGGAGGCCAAGGCAGGTGGATCATGAGGTCAGGAGTTCAAGACCAGCCTGGCCATCATGGTGAAACCCCATCTCTACTAAAAATACAAAAATTAGTCAGGCGTGGTGGCAGGTGCCTGTAATCCCAGCTACTCAGGAGGCTGAGGCAGAGAATTACTTGAATGTGGGGAGGCAGAGGTTGCAGTGAGCCGAGATGGCACCCCCATACCCCAGCCTGGGCAACAGAGCGAGACTCTGTCTCAAAAAAACAAAAAAAAAAATTTAAAGACAATTCACACAACAAGAAAGAGCTATCCTGGAAATTAAAGAATTCAATTGGGCCGGGTGTGGTGGCTCACGCCTGTAATCCAAGCACTTTGAAGGCCAAGGCGGGCGGATCACCTGAGGTTGGGAGGTCAAGACCAGCCTGACCAACATGGTGAAACCCCATCTTTAAAAAATAAATAAATAAATAAATAAAGAAGAATTCAATTGAAGAATTGTGAAAGAAAAATCTCGAAGAGATAAGCAATGTAGAAGACACAAAAACTGGGTAATCAATTCAGAAAGTCTAACATCTAATTATTAGAATTTCCGGGGAGGGGGAGCAAAAAAAAAAGAATTTCCACTTACACTATTTTGCTCCCAGTAAAGTAAAACGTATGGTTTCTATTGTACCTGAATTGCCAGCAAATCTCAGAAATTAAAAAATAGCATAGTGAGAAAAACTCTGAATTCTCATGACTTCTAATAGAATAAAAAAGTAGAAGGAAAAATCTAAAAGAAAAGATAAATCGGGAGGAAGGCAGCAAATCACACTGCCATGTGTGTACCTATGCAACAATCTTCCATGTTTTTCACATGTACCCCCAAACCTAAAATGCAATAAAAAAAAAAAAGAAAAGAAAAGATAAATCCTGTTTGGGTATGTGTATCTGTGGGTATTTAAATACTCATTTTTATTTTGCATAATATTTTTCCTAGAGATTTTTCTTAGAAATCTAGAAATAGGAGTTCTGAGTACAGGTTGTGGGGTTGCTCTAAATAGCATATGTTTTTGACTACTTTCTAGTAGAGTCCAAAACACTAAGCTTCATCATGTTGAAAACTAAGCAAATAATGAAAGTGATCACATACCTAATTGAAAATGAAATTTCAGATGTAAATGAGTTTTTGGTGGTTGTTCTTTTGCCTTTTGCCCTTTTGATTTTGACCAATTTTTATGGACATTAATGAGAGCTTAGAAACTCAACCAGACAGAAATATAAAGTCATATCACTGCAGATCAAAGCCTCTGAAGGAGGCAGAATGTTCCTTAATTATTAGCCTGCTGTTGCTATATAGCAATGCATTAAATAAGATCAAAGAAAACAGAGCTTATTTGGTTACTCATTTCCTTGACTTATAACTCACTGTGAAAATAATATCAATGAAAACCATCTCACCTTTATTATCTCTTTCTGAGTTTAACTTACAAAACTTCTGGGCAAGCCTCCCAGGCAACCTCTTCATTGGTTGACAAGGCCAGGATTGGTTTGCTTAAAGGAAAAGCTGGGTTTTCTCTATGTGTGGCAACAAGATTCAGTGATAGCTAGTCCCTAGTTACAATTCTTCTCGGGCAGGTACACCCTCAAGGAGAATAATTAGCAAATTCATCTCATTTGAAAATCTATTTTACCATTTAGAAATCATTTTCACCATCTTAGCTTTTAGCTCAGCTCTTTATTTTTCAACACACATGTCAAGATCACCATGAGGTGCAGTGGGGGAAATTCCAAAGCAAATAGAAAAGTAGTGAGTGTGGGTTGATTCCTAGAACAGCAGCAGTCCTGCTCTGTGACACCACCTCCTTCCTACTTGGTCTCAGAGGGAGGCCACTCAGCCCAGGTCTACCCTGATCCAGTTCGCACCCAGCATCCAGGAACAGTCCATCCAGTCTGATGGGTTTCCATCAGCTCCTCCCGTATATACTTCTAACACACTTGAGTTCCCTTTGCCATCAATGCCTCAGACTCAAATGCCTAGGAGGACAGTGCAGGAGTTCTATGTCAGTGACCTAGTACAGTGCCTATGCCTGGCGTTAGTGAGGCAGCCCTTCCTCGGCTCCAGCCAGGGCAGGCATGCCAGAATGCAGGCTTACTTTTGCCAGGTCTTTTAATTTTTGAAAAGAAATTGGCAATCAAGATTTTTTTGGTAAACTCTCTCAATTTTTTATTTTTTTGTTTTTTTGGCTTTTTGTTTGTTTTTTTTAATCTAGAGGCAGGGTCTCACTATGTTGCCCAGGCTGGTCTTGAACTCTTGGCCTCAAGAAATTCTTCTGCCTCAGCCTCCCTGTAGCTGGGATTACAGATGCAATTCACTCACCATGGCTGGTCATTCAATGTTTTTTTAATGTTTATGTTTTTTAGTGTTTTTATTTTGTTTTGTTTTTTGGGTTTTGTTTGACACAGGATTTCACTCTGTCACCCAAGCTGGAGTGCAGTGGGGCAATCACAGCTCACTGCAGACTTGACATCCCCAGGGCTCAGGTGATTTTCCCACCTCAGCCTCCCGAGTAACTAGGACTACTGGTACACACCACCATGCCCAGTTAATGCTAGTATTATTTGTAAAGACAGGGTTTCGCCATGTTGCCCAGGCTGGTCTGCAACTCCTGGGCTCAAGTAATCCACCCACCTTGGCCTCCCAAAGCAGCTGGGATTACAGGCATGAGCAACCATGCCCGTCAACTCTCAATTTTTAAAGGATGGATTAAATATTTTTAAAATACTGGCCAAGTGAAACTGAAGTGTCAGGCTGGATTTGGCCTCCAGGTTGGCAATTTATAGGCTCTGTTCTAGGTTTCGTGGGAGAATTATCCAAAAGGAAGAGAGGAACAGTTCATAGGTACATAGTAAAATACATCTGGAACTGCTGCACATTATACTCCTCTTAGATATTTGCATTAGTACCTTTCAGTCTTTTCGTTTTAAAACCACACACATGCAAATAAATACCTGTTTAACTCGGTGTTCCCCCAAGTTTATGTAACCATCTAATTCATCCTTACTAAATATATTTTTGTCATTAACATTTTTCTTATTACTCTAACCTCAGAGGTGGACAAAGCTGTCAAATATCTGTAAGAATTTAGATCCCAGCAGGGAAATTATGAAAATAATTCAATATAGAATGAAACAGAAGAGATAGTTTGAGTTTAATCTACCAATGCAGCAGATGAGGGGGGAGCTACCCATCTGTGGGGTCTGAGATGACACAGTAGTAGCTTAACGACCGAGTATCTCTTAACCTTGGGAAGATTTCGTGTTAAAAACAGAAATGTGGCTAGACACAGTGGCTCACATCTGTAGTCCCAGCACTTTGGGAGGCTGAGGTGGGCAGATCACAAGGTCAAGAGATCGAGACCATCCTGGCCAACATGGTGAAACCCGGTCTCTACTAATATGCAAAAATTAGCTGGGCGTGGTGGCACACACCTGTAGGCCCAGCTACTCAGGAGGCTGAAGCAGGAGAATCACTTGAACCCGGGAGGTGGAGGTTGCAGTGTGCTGAGATGGCGCCATTGCACTCCAGCCCGTGTGACAGTACAAGAATCCGTCTCAAAATAAATAAATAAATAGCAATGAACTAACTGTGTTTAAAAGAGCTTAAGGTTCACCCTTGTCTATACTTATTTTTTGGTTTGTTTGTTTTTGAGACAGAGTCTCACTCTATCTACCAGGCTGGAGGCCAGTGGTGCAATCTCAGCTCACTGTGACCAGGATCAAGTGATTCTCTTGCCTCAGTCTCCTGAGTCGCTGAGACTACAGGTGCATGCCACCACACCTGGTTGATTTTTGTATCACCATATTGGCCAGGCCGGTCTCAAACCCTTGACCTCATGATCCACCCATCTCAGCCTCCCAAAGTGCTGGGATTACAGGCATGAGCCACCATGCCTGGCCTGTCTATATGTTTAAATCATTATATTTGTAAGAATTACTAGTATTCTGAAAACATTTTTGTTACCAAAGTTTTTTAAAAGGAAATTAGACATGTTATAAATGCAATTTAAAATGGTTATAAGGTTTCACCAAGTTTTGAATGGGAGCAAAGATAAATCCTTAAAAATGATTGTCAAATAAAATAATATGTCTGGTCTTTGCTTTAAAATAATCAGGAGACCACGCACAGTGGCTCACACCTGTAATCCCAGCACTTTGGGAGGCCAAGGTGGGCAAATCATGTGAAGTCAGGAGTTTGAGACCAGCCTGGCCAACATGGCGACTCCCTGTCTCTACTAAAAATACAAAAATTAGCTGAGTGTGATGGCAGATGCCTGTAATTCCCGCTACTCGGGAGGCTGGTGCAGGAGAATCGCTTGAACCAGGGAGGCAAAGGTTGCAGTGAGCAGAGATCACGCCACTGCACTTCAGCCTGGGTGACAGAGCAAGACTGGGTCAAAATAAACAAAATAAATAAAATAAATCCCCATCCCCATGTTGGCCAGGCTGGTTTTCAACTCCTGACCTCAGCTGATCTACCCACCTTGGCTTCCCAAAGTGCTGGGAATATAGGCATGAGCCACCATGCCCAGCCAACAGAATTTAAATTAAACAAGATTAATCATGAGCTGGGAATTTTTTCTGCTAGGCGGTGAGTACATGGAGGGTTGCAATGTTCTATACCCCATTTTTGTATATCTACAATTGTTTCTAATACAATTTTTTAAATAATTGTTAAAATTTGCCACATCAGTTAGGCACGGCGGCTCACACCTGTAATCCCAGCAGTTTGGGAGGCCAAGGTGGGCAGATCACCTGAGGTCGGGAGTTTGAGACTAACATGAAGAAACCCCATCTTTACTAAAAATACAAAATTACCCAGCTGCTGTGGCACATGCCTGTAATCCCAGCTACTCGGGAGGCTGAGGCAGGAGAATTGCTTGAACCCGGGAGGCAGAGGTTGCAGTGAGCTGATATCACACCATGGCACTCCTGCCTGGGCAAGAAGAGGGAAACTCCATCTCAAAACAAAAAAAAAATTGCCACATCAAAAAATATAATATTTGTAATAAAATGCTAGGCATTTACAACAGGGAACAGTGCTCATTAAATGCACGCATGATTGACTGAATGAATGAATGACATACGACAACTCTGTAAAGTGAGGTGTTGTCTTTCCCTTTTCACAGATACAAAAGCCAAAACCAAAACTAAGGCCATCTGGAGTTAAGGCAGTTGCCCTTGATTTCTTGACTGTTAGCTCTATGAAGGTGAAAACTGTGTATTTAAGTAAACTTTACAACATGTGAAACCATGAATTTCAAACATCTGAGGAAGAGAATAAAGTCATGTTCCAATAGAAACACTGCAGAAACTCAGGTCCTTCCCTGTAAAAATTTTTATGTCATTTATAATTCATTTCCAAAACATAAATCTTCCCATCTTCTCTGAGGACCTATGCCTGCCCCCAAACAAAAGGAACAACATTAAGATACTGAATGGAATCATGCATTGAATCATAAGAAGGTGGCCCTGAGCAGCAAAACAAAATGTATTCTTCATCTGCTCAGAAATAACTAATTTAGGAAACGGTGTGGGAACACTCATGCCCATTTGCAGCTCATGGTTTATTTTTAGGGAATTAAAAATATTTGTAAGTCAAAGCAGACACTGCTCTTTTGCTGCCTTATAACTTTCTTCAGCTCTAATATAGTGTGCTAAGAAGCAGAGATCACTTGAGTGACGCCCTTAAGGGATGTTAGAAAAACCTTTTATATTTGAGCAAAACTCAAGAAAATCTATCATGGTAAGACACAGCAAGGCTATGGTCATGGGTGAGGAAAAGAGTGTTGTGAAACAAAAGCTCTTAGTTTTATCATCATAAAATCTTTAAGTGGATCTGAAACCTTTATTAAGAGCCTCTCGTACCTGGTAAGTGATCCCTTCACACAGAATAAGCAACCCATCTGATAATTTTTAAATATTTACCCAGCACTGGAGGCAAGTGAGAGGTGGCAGTTGTTAAGGACAAGAGGGAAATTATTAAGTGTTTTTTTTTTTTTTTATTTAAGTGTCACTCTTGCCTTAGAAGAAGGAAAGAAAATAACAGGCAGATTCTCTTACATCAACCACTTAAGAGTCACACTATGAGAAGCAACAACCTCTCCTCCTCATCCCCACCATCTGCTGGGCAGCCACAAAGCAGCAACCATATGTGAGTACATCTCCATCACATTGGCCAGGCTGGTGTTCAGGTTGGCAATGCCTGCTGGGAGCCCTACTGCCTGGAACATGGCATCCAGCCTAACAGCTAGATGCCAAGTGACAAGACTGCTCGGGAGGAGATGACTCTTTCAACACCTTCTTCAGTAAGACTGGCTCTGGCAAGCTTGTTCCCAGGGCAATGTTTGTAGACCTGGAACCCACGGTAATTGAAGTTTGCACTGGCACCTACCACCAGCTCTTCCACCCTGAGCATCTCATCACAGACGAGGAAGATGCTGCCAGTAACTACGCCTTAAGGCACTACACCATTGGCCAGGAGATCACTGACCTCGTGTCAGACCAAATTTGTAAACTGGCTGACAGCGCACAATTCTCTCGGGCTTCTTGGTTTTCCACAGCTTTGGTGCAGGAACTGGTTCTGGGTTCACCTCCCTGCTCATGAAACAACTTTCGGTTGATTATGGCAAGAAGTCCAAGCTGGAGTTCTCAATTTCCTAGGTGCCCCAGGTTTCCACAGCTGTAGTTGAGCCCTACAACTCCATCCTCACCACCCACACCCTGGAGCACTCTGATTGTGTCTTCATGGTATCTTGATATCGAACACCCAACCTATACTAACCTGAATAGGTTGACAGGTCAAATTGCGTCCGCCACTACTGCTTCCCTGAGATTTGGTGAAGCCCTGAATGTTGATCTGACAGAATTCCAGATCCACCTCATGCCCTATCCCTGCATCCACTTCCCTCTGGACACATATGCCCCATCATCTCTGCTGAGAAAGCCTACCATGAAACAGCTTTCTGTAGCGGAGCCTGCCAATGCTTGCTTTGAGCCTGTCAACCAGATGATGAAATGTGAGCCTTGCCATGGTAAAGACATGGCTTGCTGCCTTTTGTACCATGGTGACGTGGTTCCCAAAGATATCAATGCTGCCATTGCCACCATCAAGAGCAAGTGTACCACCCAGTTTGTGGTTTGGTGCCCCCCCTGCCTTCAAGGTTGGCATTAACTACCACCCCTCCCACTATGGTGACTGGTGGAGACCTGACCAAGATACAGAGAGCTCTGTGCATGCTGACCAACACCACAGCCATTGCTTAGGCCTGGGCTCGCCTAGACCACAAGTTTGACTTGATGTATGCCAACCGTGCATAGGTGTTCACTGGTACGTAGGTGAGGGAAGGGAGGATGGAGAGTTTTCTGAGCCCGTGAGGACATGACTGCCCTTGAGAAAGATTATGAGGAGGTTGGTGTGGATTCTGTTAAAGGAGAGGGTGAAGAAGAAGGAGAGAAATACTAAAGTGAAAATGTCACACAGGTGCCGCTTTTACAGGGAAGCTTATTGGGTTTAAACATTAAAAAGTTGTGGTCTGATCAGTTAATTTGTATGTAGCAATGTATGCTCTCATATACAATTACTGACCTACGCTTTAAAACATGAATGCTTTTACAGACCCAGGGGCTGAACCAAGAGATGGCTTTAGCTCTCACACCACCACAAATTCTTCATTAGCCCTCATTCTTTGACATAGATAAGAAAATTATATATCTATAAATACAGATAGATAAAGAGAGAAATAGAGTTTCACTCTGTCACTCAGGCTGGACCGCAGTAATGAGAGCATGGTTCACTGCAGCCTCAAACTCCTGGACTCAAGCAATCCTCCCAACTCAGCCTTCTGAGTAGCTAAGACAACAAGCTTGCACCAACATGCCCAGCTAATTTTTT
Organism: Ateles fusciceps; assembly: GCA_036589455.1. Classification (NCBI taxonomy): domain Eukaryota; kingdom Metazoa; phylum Chordata; class Mammalia; order Primates; family Atelidae; genus Ateles; species Ateles fusciceps. The sequence goes on from JAZHEH010000572.1 coordinate 360,520, forward strand.
ATTTTTTGTAGAGATGGGGTGTAACTATGTCTCCCAGGCTGGTGTTGAACTCCTGACCTCAAGTGATCCCCCTGCCTCAGTCTCTCAAAGTCCTGGGATTATAAGTCCACAGTACCCAGCCAAGAAAATAATGTATTTTTTGATTAGTGTAAAGTGTCATGCAAATACAGAGGCTTATGCCTCTTCTAGTAATATTACTATTCCAAGACACACCCATATAGAAGTGCTGGAGTAACTACTGGGTGTCAGGACAGGCCGTGTGCATATGTATGTAGTGTGCATTTGTACATGCACAAAAAAGCTCTGGTAAAGTGCAGATTGAACCAGTGGGTAACAATTGGGGAGGAAGTGCATGGTACAGAATTAGGGAGCAGTGAAAATGAATGTGGTAGGGGTTGTTAGTTATCCCCCCTTCATCTGTTCTTTCTTCTATAGCAGTGGTTCTCAGCCTTGATCTGCATGAAAATCACCAGGGAGCATTCGAAAAATGCAGAAGTCTAGGCCCTTCCCCCTCTACAAATATTGTGATTTAATTAGCCTGTGGGATGGGAAGTGCCTATTTGTTTGTTTTTAAGTTTTCCAGGTGATTCTGTTGTGCAGCCAAATTTGAAGACCACTGTTCTATAACAGAGAAGTTTTAACTGGGCACATTGCTATTCAACTGAGGACTGTATTTCCCAGTTTTTGCTTTAGTTTAGTTTGGCCATGTATCTGAGTTCTGGTCATGGGCTGTGAGCAGAAGTGACAAATGTGACTTCCATATTGGGACCTTAAAAAAAACAAGCATGACCTCCCTCCCCTTCCTTCTTCCCATCTTCTTGCTAGCTAGAATGTGGATACAGTGGGGTAAATGGAAATAGCCACCTTCGATCAAGATGGAAGCCACATGCTGAGAATTGCAGAGCCACAGAGAAGGAGCCTACACCTGCCACTGCACAGTCACCAGATCAACCCAGGATTGCTACCTTGTATATTACGACATGAGAGAAATAAGATTCCATCTTCTTTAAGCCTTTATACTTTTGAGCTTTGTTATAGCAACCTAATGTTTGTACAAGAGGGTTTTCATTTCTTACTCCATTTGTTTCTGGGTTGTTTGAATGTTTTATAACATGTATAATTAGTTTTATAACTTCAAGTTTATATATAATCAATATTTGTCTATCTATAGGTAAAGACAGAGATATTTCAAAGGAGGTCCTCACTCTTTAAAAAAAAAAAAAAAAAAAAGACGGCCAGGCATGGTGGCTTATGCCTGTAATCCCAGCACTTTGGGAGGCTGAGGCAGGTGGATCACGAGGTCAGGAGTTCGAGACTAGCCTCGCCAACATAGTGAAACCCCATCTCTACTAAAAATACAAAAAATTAGCCAGACATGGTGGTGGGTGCCTGTAATCCCAGCTACCTGGGAGGCTGAGGCAGGAGAATCACTTGAACCCAGAAGGTGCAGGTTGTGGTGAGCTGAGATCTTGCCACTGCATTCCAGCCTGGGCAACACAGCGAGACTCTGTCTCAAAAAAAAAAAAAAGTCTGAAATTAGGCCAGGCAGGGTGGCTAACGCCTATAATCCCAGCACTTTGGGAGTACGAAGTGGGTGTAACATGAGGTCAGGAGTTCAAGAGCAGCCTGGGTAACATAGTGAAATCCTGTGTCTATTAAAAATGCAAAAATTAGCCAGGAATGGTGGTGTGTGCCTGTAGTACCAGCTACTCAGGACGCGGAGGCAGGAGAATCGCTTGAACCCGGGAGGCGGAGGTTGTGGTGAGCTAAGATCTCATCACTGCACTCCAGCCTGGGAAAGAGAGCAAGACTTTGTCTCAAAAAAAAAAGGCTAAAATTTAAAAAAGTTAGAAATATAGGTTGATATTCATAAATATGTATAAATAGAGACCGATTTTATCTATTTTGTCTACGTCTATCTGTATAGTTTATAGAGGTTTAGATAGGTAGATATAAAGTACACTGGACCAATGACAGATATTCCTGATTTTAGTTTTCTGATACATCAAAATATTTCAAATTATTTATACCTTCATGCAAATTAAATTCAAAAATCTTTTTTTTTTTTTTAGAGACGGAGTTTCACTCTTGTCACCTAGGCTGTAGTGCAATGAATGGCGCAATCTCGGCTCATTGCAACCTCCACCTCTGGTTCAAGCGATTCTCCTGCCTCAGTCTCCCAAGTAGCTGGGATTGCAGGCAACCGTCACCATGCCGGGCTAGTTTTGGTATTTTTAGTAGAGACAGAGTTTCACCATGTTGGCCAGGCTAGTCTCAAACTCCTAACCTCAGGTGATCCACCCGGCTCGCCCTCCGAAAGTGCTGGGATTACCGGCATAAGCCATCATGCCCAGCCCAAAAATCTTTATGGAGGAATGGTCATGTTAAAGAAACTAAGTGATGAAAGTATGTCATTGCTTTAAAAAGTACTACATTCACTTGTGAGTAGCAAATTAACTTAGACAAAACAATATCATCTATACTTTTCATGTAATACTGTTAATCTAAATTTCATCAGTTTGAAGTTTTGTTTGTACTTAACTCGGTAAAATTTGTTTTGCTTTATCTGTATACAAGCTTTAAGGAAAGTTAATTAATTAATTAATTAATTATTTTTTTAGACAGGGTCTCACTCTGTCACTCAGGCTGAAGTACAGTGGAATGGTCTCGGTTCACTGCAGCCTCTGCCTCCTGGTCTCAAGAGATCCTCCCAGCTCAGCCTCCCAAGGAGCTGGGACCACAAATGTGCCCTGCCACACCTAGCTGATTTTTGTATTTTTTTGTACAGACAGGGTTTTGTCATGTTGGTCTTGAATTCCTGGGCTCAAGTGATCTGCCTGCCTTGGCCTCCCAAAGCGCTGGGGTTACAGGAGTGAGCCACAGAACTTGGCTAGGAAAATACATTTAAATTGGAGTTTTATATTAGTACATTTTCAGTATCTTTAATGTAAAATTTTGTTTATATTTATTTATAATAAAATAGGTCTCAACCAAGGAGTTATGAGGATTTTATTCCTTTAAAAGTTATCAGTAAGGTGGAGCACGGTGGCTCACGCCTATAATCCCGGTACTTTGGCGGATCACGAGGTCAAGAAATAAAGACCATCCTGGCCAACATGGTGAAACCCCATCTCTACTAAAATACAAAAATTAGCTGTGTGTGGTGGTGCACACCTGTAGTCTCAGCCATTCGGGAGGCTGAGGCAGGAAAATCGCTTGAACCCAGGAGGCAGAGGTTGCTGGGATAGCACCACTGCACTCCAGCCTGGCGACAGAGCAAGATTCCGTCTTAAAAAAAAAGTTATCAGTAAATAACACAAGTTTGGAAACTCTGCTTCTGAGGGATACTCCCCCAAATTGAACAACCAAGTGAGGTGATAGAATGATATAGACTCGGGGTAAAGACAAGGTTACAGTCAGCTTTCCCACGAAATGCCTTTGTGACCTTGAGCCAGTCCCTTCTGCTCTCTGGGTTCAGTATCTTTACTGACAGGTGAGAGTGTTGGACCCTATGATGTTTACAGATCATTTCAGTCCTGCCCTTCTGAGATCCTGGATTAGACAATAGGGGTGAATTCCAAAACACTTGTGGAAAAACTCTTAAGTTCAAGTGTCACATTGCCCCCTTCTGGATCTTTGTGGTATCCACTTGGATAATATTAATAAAACCATAAACCTAGATGGACTTGTTAAAATAGCATAGCCCAATTCCCTTTTTCTCCTCAAACAACTTTAAAAGTCATATTTGCAGGTGTTCTACTAGAAGTATTAGAGGACAACCCAGGAAAGGAAAAAGAGCAAAGGGTAGCAAAGGAGTGGTAGACATAGGGATGTGGAAGGTGGAGCTGGATTCAGGAGAGTTTTACATAGTTTTGTGTCTAGCTATTTCCCTCATATAAGAAATATTGTAGGCCGGGCGCAGTGGCTCACGCCTGTAATCCCAGCACTTTGGGAGGCCGAGGCGGGTGGATCACGAGGTCAAGAGATCAAGACCATCCTGGCCAACATGGTGAAACCCCGTCTCTACTAAAAATACAAAAAATAGCTGGGCATGGTGGCACGTGCCTGTGGTCCCAGCTACTCGGGAGGCTGAGGTGGAAGAATCACTTGAACCCAGGAGGCGGAGGTTGCAGTGAGCCGAGATTGCACCACTGCACTCCAGCTTGGCGATAGAGCAAGACTCCATCTCAAAAAAAAAAAAAAAAAAAGAAATATTGTGGCTGGGTGCAGTGGCTCACACCTATAATCCCAGCACTTTGGGAGGCCAAGGTGGGTGAATCACTTGAGGTCAGGAGTTCAAGACCAGCCTGACTAACATGATGGAACCCCATCTCTACTATAAATACAAAATTAGCTAAGTGTGGTGGCGCACACCTGTAATCACAGCTACTCAGGAGGCTGAGGCAGGAGAATCATTTGAACCCAGGAGGCAGAGGTTGCAGTGAGCCAAGACAGCACCATTGCACTCCAGCCTGGGCGACAAGGTGAAACTCCGCCTCAAAAAAAAAAAAAGAAAGAGAGAAAGAAATATTGTTAGCTATCAATTATCAACTGCCTACTGTATGTCAAGAACTGATTCCTTTATTTTTATTTTTATTTTATTTTATTATTATTATTATTTTTTTGAGACAGAATCTCACTCTGTTGCCAGGCTGGAGTGAAATGGCACGATATTCAGCTCACCACAACCTCCGCCTGTCTCCCGAGTAGCTGGAATTACAGGCGCACACCACCACACCTGGCTGATTTTGTATTTTTAGTAGAGACAGGGTTTCACCATGTTGGTTAGGCTGGTCTCAAACTCCCAACCTCAGGTGATTCACCTGCCTCAGCCTCCCAAAGTGCTGGGATTACAGATGTGAGCCACCGCACCTGGTGAACCAATTATTTTAAAATCTCCCAGCAACTCTTCCAGTCAGGCATGGATTATCTGTGCCCCAAGTGGAACCTGCTTATTCTCACAATCTTGACCCTTTCCACTCTGTCCAAGTCATTCCCATCCTGAGAAGATGGCTCCTGTTCCCACTGCCGTCTAGAAGCCTTCTTTGACTACTCCAGACCACACTCACATTTCCCTCTGCTACTATCCTGTGGCATTTGAGATCTGTATCCCATAATCTGGTCCTTGACTTCATATTCTTTCTAGCTCATTTGTGTGAGTTAAGTCTCCTCACAATCTGTCCTTGAGAGCAGGGTCCATGCACTGAGGGGTTCATCCACCCACTCTACCCACCATCACGGGCACCATGCTAAGTGCATTACACTTGACACTCAGAGATGACTTTACCTTCAGCATGTCCTCCATCTAGCTCCTCTTTAGGAAAAATTACTATCCTTTGGGGGAGTAATCTCTCATACTTACTTTAAAGTAGGAGAACTAATCCTCTGATTTTCTTCTCCAGACTTGCTCCTCTCACAGTTTTCCCCATATTGGTAAATGGCTTCCCTCCCCTCCCCTTCCTTCCCCTTCCTTTCCCACCACTCTTGTCAAATTGTCAGTTTATTAAGGGTGGTGACCCTTTTGACTTATTTAGCCTATATTTCCAGGAGCGATAGTAATCAAGACAGTATGTAAAGACAGACAAATCGATCTATAGGTCAAAATGAAGTCGAGAGAGGCTGGGCGCGGTGGCTCAGGCCTGAAATCCCAGCACTTTGGGAGGCCGAGGCAGGCGGATCACCTGAGGTCAGGAGTTCAAGACCAGCCTGGCCAACATGGGGAAACCCTGTCTCTACTAAAAATACAAAAATTATCTGGGTGTGGTGGTGCACACCTGTAATCCCAGCTAATCGGGAGGCTGAGACAGGAGAATCTCTTGAACTCAGGAGGCGGAGGTTGCAGTGAGCCGAAATTGTGCCACTGCACTTCAGCCTGAGAGACAGAGTGAGACTCTGTCTCAAACAAATGAAATAAAATAAAGTCTAGAGATTGATGCCAGTCAGGCACAGTGGCTCATGCCTGCAATTCTAGCACTTCGGGAGGCTGAGATGGGAGGATGGCTTGAGTCCAGGAGTTTGAGCAGGTTGGGCAACATAGTGAGACCTCATCTTTATAAAAAAATCAAAAAAGATCATCAAGAGTGGTAGCACACCCTTGTGGTCCCAGCAACTTGGAAGGCTGAGGTGGGAGGATTGCTTGAGCCCAGGAGGTTGAGGCTGCAATGAGCCAAGATTGTGCCACTGCACTCCAACCTGGGCAACAGAGCAAGATCCTGTCTCAAAATAAATAATAGGGCGGGCATGGTGGCTCACACCTGTAATCCCAGCACTTTGGGAGGCTGAGGTGGGTGGATCACCTGAGGTCAGGAGTTTGAGACCAGCCTGGCCGATATGGTGAAATCCCATCCGGACGTGGTGGCAGACACCTGTAATCCCAGCTACTGGGGAGGCTGAGGCAGGAGAATCACTTGAACCTGGGAAGCAGAGGTTGCAGTGAGCTGAGAACACACCACTGCACTCCAGCCTGGGTAACAAGAGGAAACTCTGTCTCAAAAATAAATAAATAAATAATAAGGGCTGGGCGAGCGGCTCACACCTGTAATCCCAGCATTTTGGGAGGCTGAGGTGGGTGGATCACATGAGGTCGGGAATTTGAGACCAGCCTGGCCAACATGGTGAAACTCCGTCTCTACTAAAAATACAAAAATTAGCCAGGTGTGGCGGCAGATGCCTGTAATCCCAGCTACTTCAGAGACTGAGGCAGGAGAATCTCTTGAACCTGGGATGCGGAGGTTGCAGTGAGCCAAGATCGAGCCATTGCACTCCAGCCTGGGCAACAGAGTGAGATTCCGTCTCCAAAAAAAATGAATAAATAAATAATAAATTAAATTAAAGGAAAAAATAGATATTGATCCTCATACACCAGTTGACCCTCCATATCTGTGGCTTCACGTCCACTGATTCAACCAATGTCCAGTCGAAAATATTCAGGAAAAATAATTCGACAGTTTCAAAATGCAAAACTGCTTGTCAATTACTCCATGAATCCACACAAATGAAGCTATGTCTCGACACTGTATTTGGTATTATAAGTAATATAGAGATGATTTAAAGTATAGGGAAGGATAAATGCAAGTTATATGCAAACCAAATACCATACCATTTTATATAAAAGAAGTAATCTGGAGATGATTTAAAGTATATGGGAGGACAAATGTAGATTACATGCAAATACCACCCCATTTTATATAAAAGACTTGAACATCCATGGATTTTGGTATCCAAGGGGATTCCTGGAACCTGAGGGAAAAAAAGAACTTTCGCAGGTCAGCAGCCATGGCAGCCTCCACAGCTATCTAATAATTTTTTTCAGGGTAAATGACATGAGACTTGGCATATTTGTGTGGGAAGACAAATAAGGAAACAAATGTTATGACGACAACAAGTGGTTTTCTGGCCATCACAGAGAGGTTATATATGCTACTGAAATGAATGGCAGAAGCACATCCTGGGCTATGGGTGGAAGCCTGGTGCCTCTTGAGTGGCTTCGTTAGCTTCACTGTGTGACTGAAGATCCTCCAACAAAACCACCTATTGCTAGTAAATTTATTTTAGCAAGCCATAATTTCACTGTGTGACATGGTAAAAGCCCCATAAACCTGCATACCTCAACCATACCTCAGTTTTCTGTTGAAACTGCTCTCTATAACCCAAATGTGAATAAGTAATTAAGGACTGTAATTGCCACCCTACCCAGACAATGTGTAAACAAATGCTAATCTTGACTTTTGTGAACCACTTAAGTAACAATCAGAATGTCAAAAAGTTCCTGGCCCTCAGAACGTCCAGAGCCCCTCACCCTCATCTCCGCCCAGGAGGTGATTTACAGAATCTACTAGCCCTCGGAATGTCTGAAGCCCCTCACCCTCACTCCTGAGGTGGTTGTACGGGTATAAAAGTTCTTGACACCCTGCTTTCGGGGCCACGGGTTGGAGAGACGTGAGTCCTCTGTGGCCGCCGGCAATAAAGATCCTGCAATTTGGCATACTTTTGTCTTGGTGTTGACTTTCTATGCTCGGGACAGTACAACATTTTGGAGGTCCCACCAAGATTTATCTTCGTTCATCACCAGACAAAAGCTGTCTCAGAGTCTCGCCTGGGTGGGAGCTCCCACCTCAGGGACCTGTAGGGGAGGCACCCCCTGAGCCAGGGCCCCAGAGTTCCGGCCCCATGGAGGATAAGCGACTACCCGGCCGACATTCACCTGAACTTCCTCAGGGTCCAGGGGAACCTCCGGAGGTAAGTCAGGCCTGGGGGCTGGTCCATCAGGGGGGCCTGAGTCAGGGGACCGGACGCGGTCATTGCAACTCTGACCAGGCAAGCCTACCGTGAGACGTCACTGGAGGCTCGGATTGCCTCACTGGAGGCTCGGGTTGCCTCACTGGAGGCTTGGGTAATTTAGTTTTCGGTTGTTTCTCATAACCTTGGTGTGAGTGAGAGAGTGAGTGTGTATATATGTAGTCCCATGGCTGGAAGGCTCCAGGGCTTGTGTGGGCCTTCACCCGCGGTTCCACAGGGACATCATAAGGCATAACGGTGATTCACCTCAGGACTAAAAATTCTGAGGTGACCAGGCCCAGGGTTTACACAGGTACACCTTAGCTAAGATGCTCTGAAACATCCCTCCGGGGACATGGCCGGGCAGGCATCAGACTGGTCTCCCATCTGGGGGACACCCATCCTGCTAGATAATTTCTAGCAGGCAGGAAGTCCTGTGCGGCGTCACTATGAGCACCTCCAGCTTGTACTAGTGCCATTGGAATAATAAATTTGATATGGTGGTGACTCCATGCTGGGTCTTTCTCACACCATCTTCATGGGAGCAGGGCTGCCCAGTACTGGGTTCATCAGAACCTGGAAGGGGATCCGGGCCCTAGTTAGGTGCAGCCTGCATCTGCTTCTGTCAGAACATTCTAGAATGATGAGAATGTCCTACCCCTGTGTCGCTGAGAGAAGCAACTGCCAGCTGCATGGGTCTACTGCACACTTGAAGTAGGATCAGTGTGGCAAGGAAATAAATTACAAGATGTCACTGCGAAAAAAAAATGCCAATGCTATATGTGGTCCTGTCTTTATTGTAAATTCACCAGTTTTCTTAGACTTCTGTTGGCTGATATACAGTGGTTTAGACCTGTTACTCTTGAGGTGGATAATATTCTCCATTGGCTAAGTGACCATTGACTTCAAGGAACTCTAATTGAGTTTACACCCCTGGAAATAATTCTGTTCTCTTTCCTTTTCTTCTTCTTATTCTATCATTGAGGCCTCATTCTTCCTTTTTTCATGTCCAAGAGAAAATTCTGCCCCCGACAACTTGGGTGTAGTTTTTTTCTCTGTCTTAGGGAATCAAACTTTAAATAAGAAACTACCAGCCCTCTTTGCCCCTTTAGGGTAAAAAAAAAGGAGTAATTGTCTCTTCTGTCAAAAGAAACAGTGACAGGGAGGGAAAGAGGAGAGAGGACAGGAAAGTAAGAGAGAGGAGAGAGAGACAGAGACAGAAGAGAGCGGAGACAGAGAAGACAGTGGAGAAAGAGGAGAGAAGAAACAGAGACAGGGAGAGAGAGAGAGAGAGCAAGAAGAAAGATAGGGAGAGAGAAATTTAATGCTTTTTAGGGTCCCTGTGTCAAGGTGACCAAAAGCCGCAGGGGTGGGGAACTCGGAGGCGGCCAGTGGCTGCGAGCTTCATTTTAAGATGCAAAAAGTGTTTTTGTTTTTTGGTTTTTGTTTTTCTGCTAGCCACCAGCCCCACTCGGCTTTCAGGCAGACCACACCACCTCAGGGTGCAGCATTTGCAACTGCCAGGTTGTTGGTTTAAATCCTCAGTGAAGCCAGTTTTAAATTAGTGAAATCTCTTGGGGAAATTTGGCATTTAAAAAAAAAGAAAGAAAAAAAAAAAACTCAAATGGGGCTGTCTAGCTCCCGGCCTTGTACCCCGCTCCAATGAATGATGGCCAACTTCAAGGTTGGGTTCTCAGGCCAATATGGGGTGAAATTAACCCCTGGAAAACTCCGCTCTTTATGTGAACTAGAATGGCCGTCTTTTGGAGTTGGGTGGCCAGATACTGGGACCTATGACCCAAAAATTACCCAGGCTGTATGGAAAATGGTTGCAGAAATTCCTGGATACCCTGACCAGTTTCCATACATCAACCAATGATTGGATTTAGTCCAACGGCCTTCCCCATGGCTAAAGCGCTGCATAAACAGGCTAGACTTCAGGTCATGTTAGCCGGCCCAAAGAAAGCCCCTTCTGGGCTAGCCATTCTCCCCCAACCCAGCAGAGGATCAGGAATTACCTCCACCCTACTCAAGGCCCTCTGAACCAGGGCCTCAGCACCCCCCTGGACAGTGCTAGTAACCAAACCTTGTCCCCCCCCTGCACACCCGCAGCAGGGCTCCACACCCATCGGCGGTCCTTCCTCTCCGAGAGGTGTCCTCAACAGGAGTAGACAATCAGGGTCGCCTATTCTTTGTTCACATAGGTGATAGAAATTAAAGAGAGGGCCGAAACACCAAGTGCTGGCACAAGCTTTATTAAGTGTGGGTCTCGCTCCAGCGTAGAGACCCCCAAGAGTGCCTCCACCATAATGTGAGCTTGAGCCCAGAAGCATTTTCCCCCTCCTGGAGGCAGTCGAGCTATGGGAAAGCAGGAACTAAGGATGAGGAATCATGTAAAAGGGCTATTTTGATCTCCCAGGCGCTTACACAGTGGCCTGGTGATGGCTGTGTGGTTTTACTAAGACATTGTGTTTTGTCTCGGTTCCTGCTTTGGACTAGTTTTGTGACTCTGTTTATCAAGTACTGCTTGAACCATGTTATTATTCATGTAATTCTTTAAGATTACTGTTCCTGGAATTTATGGTGGGCCTAACCTTTAAAGAATGTTACTTTGATAAATATAAAACTCTTTAACAATAGATAATAAGAAGAGCATCTGCTTGTTTTGCATCATTTTGTGGTTATTTTGTGACTTCAGTACTGTTCTCTTTTAATTTGTATTTTATCTACTTTACCAAATTTTGTAACCTTCTGTTCCCTTTAATGTTTAAGCTAAAACAATGTGGACTGACGTCAGTGTCTAAAGGCTAACAGTATATATTGGGATCCTATGCACAAATAAAATTGCTATTTAGGCATTGCCTTTCAGCCCTCCAGACCCTACTTTTCTGTCTACTTTGATTTCCTGCACACTCTCTCTTCCAGGTATTGGGACCCTCTCGCTGGCTGAGAGCTCCCCGGCAGACGTGCCATCCCCGACAATTAAGAGCAAGGGAAAAGCTACCGGGCTGCACCCAAAATTGGTGCGCAGCACCCATGGTGTGGCAAAGGGGATTTTTATGGCCTGCAAGCCAGCAGATGCCTCCAGTGTGAGGGGCTGTGCAGGAGGGGAGGTGCTGGGGAACTGCTGAGTTTAAAAGTTCCTGGGAGGGGGTCATGCTGGGGAACTGCTAAGATGGCTAGAGGGTGAGGGTTAGAAACCTGCTGAGATGGAAAATCCCCCAGGAGGGGTCGTACTGGGAGGCTAGGGAACTTAAGGCAGCGGCAGGGTTTTACAATGGAGTAAGTTCTGTCAGAAGGCTCAACATCCCCCGTTCTCTGAGAAGCCCCAGGCTTTGTCAGGGCTCTTAAAATCTGTACTCCAGACTGATCGCCCCACTTGGGACGACTGCCAACAATTATTACTGATTCTGTTCACCACAGAGGAAAGAGGCAAAATTAGACAAGAAGCCCTGAAAGCCATCATAGGTCCAGGGCGAGGAACAGTAGAAAAACAAAAAACAAACCAAAAAAAACAAAAACAAAAACAAAAAAAACTGGGACCAAATTAAAAAGGTTTTTCCCTCTACCCAACCCCAGTGGGACCCCAACACCTTGGGGGGTCACCAGGCTCTGAACACTTTTCACCGGTATCTTTTAGAAGGGGCTAGGGGAGCGGCCCACAAGCCCACTAACCTCTCTGAGGTAGGGACTGTAACTAACTCAGGGTCCGCAGGAGTCTCCGGCTGCCTTCCTTGAGCGGTCTACAAGACACTTATCACACCTACACTCCTATTGACCCTGAGGCTCCAGAAAATCAGCGGGCCATCAATCTGGCTTTCGTTTCCCAGTCAGCCGCAGATATTAAAGAAAGGTTACAGAAGTTAGAGGGATTCCAGGAAATAAATTTATCCCAATTGCTAGAAATTGCCCAGAAAGTTTTTAATTACAGGGATACTCCTGGAGCCATACAAAACAAAAAAGTTACTAAGGCAGTAATAGTAGCCCTTCAAAAGACACGAGTCATTCCATGAGGGCAGGGGACCTTGTAAAAGGGCCCCTCGGGGGTACCCCAGCCCCCGTTAGGGAGAACCAATATGCGTACTGTAAAGAAGAGAAAATTAGAAAGAATGAGTGCCCCAAGAGAAAAAGAGGAGTAATCGCTCAGGAAAATCCACTGAGGACTATCCTCAATTTAGAAGGTCAGTATTGACAGGGCTGGGGCTCTTATTTACTAAGCTCCCAAGAGCTCAGGGTCACTTTAAGAGTTGGGGACAAACCTGTCAGCTTCTTAGTCAACACTGGGGTGGCCCACTCGGTCCTTAGCCTCTAGGACCACTATCCAGTAAAAAACAATTATTCAGGGAGCCACAGGAAAAACCACAACAAGCCCTTGGACCACCAACCAATTCGTTAATCTGGGGAACGGCACTGTCACCCACTCCTTAGTCATTCCAGAGTGTCCCTACCCACTCCTAGGATGGGACTTACTCCACAAACTTCAAGCAAATATTTCTTTCGGTGAGGGTCAGGCTTGCCTCTCAATTCCTCCTCCCTTGGCATCCGGGCCACCTCAGCAAATCCTCATCACCTGTGCTCTGTCAGATGAGTATCTCTTGCAGGAAGCTTTATCCTTAGAGGCAGATCAACCACCAACATCAGACCTCCTCTGCCAATTCCAAAAGAATGTACCCGGAGTATGGGCCGAGACAAATTCCCCAAGCTTGGCAAGTCACCGTACCCCGGTCATGGTTCAGCTATTGGCAACGGCACCTCCAGTCCAGGTATGACAATGTCCCATGAGCCAGGAAGCCAGACGGGGAATTCCTCCACATACAACCAGACTCCTAAAAGGAGGGATCCTTACTACTTGTAAGTCCCCCCTGGAATACTCCATTGCTTCCCGTCTTAAAACCAGGCATAAAGGACTATGTGCCTGTACAGGACTTAAGGGAGGTAAACAAACGAGTGGAAACTGTCCACCCTACGGTTCCAGATCCGTACACCCTCCTAAGTCTCTTGGGCCCAGAACAGCACCATTACACTGTCTTGGATCTCAAGGATGCATTCTTTTGCATCCCACTGGCCCATGTTAGCCAGCCCATATTTGCTTTTTTTTTTTTTTTTTAGAAAAGAGAAAAAAGAGAAAGAAGGAAGAAAAAAAAGAATGAAATAAAGAGAAAAAGAAGAAGAAAAAGAAAGGGGGAGAGAACGGGAATCTTGCTCTATTGCCCAGGCTAGAATGGAGTCTACAAATGGATATTAAAAGCTTTTTTTATACTAATAATTGTGTTATACAATAGAGACAGGAAGGAATAAGGGAGGAAAATAACAAACAAACAGCCAACCAATATTTCATTTAAACCTATGAAATGCTATGCAATTGCTAGGGAGTGATCTACTCCCAACCATGTGGTCACTTTTAGAATAAATGTGATGTGTTACTGAAAAAAAAAATGTATATTTTGTGGATTTGGAGTAGAGAGTTCTGTAAATGTTAAGTTTACTTGTTTGAGGTTTAAGTTCAAGTCCTGGGTATCCTTCTTAACCTTCTGTCTCATTAATTTGTCCAATATTGACAATGTAATGTTAAAGTCTCCCATTATTATTGTGTGGGAGTCCAAGTCTCTTTGTAAGTCACCAAGAAGTTGCCCTATGTATCTGGGTGCTCCTATATTGGGTGCGCATAGACTTAGGGTCGTTAGCTTTCCCGTTACATTGATCCCTCTACCATTATACAATGTCCTTCTTATCTCTTCGGTTTCTATTACTTTAAAAGTCTATTTTATCAGAGATGAGAATTGCAACTACTGCTTTTTTTTTTTTTTTCTCTCCATTTGGTTGGCAAATCTTCCTCCATCCCTTTGTTTTGAGTCTCTGTATATCCTTGCATGTAAGATGGATCTGGATGCAGCTTACTGATGGGGTCCTTTGAAGTGGCTGATACTGGTTGTTCCCCCTCTATACATAGTGCCTCCTTCAGAAGCTCTTGTAAAGCAGGCCTGGTGGTAATGAAATCTCTGAGCACTTGCTTGTTTGCAAAAAATTTTATTTTTCCTTCACTTATGAAACTTAGTTTGGCTGGATATGAAATTCTGGGTTGAAAGTTCTTTTCTTTAAGGATGTTGAATATTGGCCCCCATCTCTTCTGACTTGTAGGGTTTCTGCTGAGAGATCAACTGTGAGTCTGATAGGCTTCCCCTTGTGGGTAACCTGACCTTTCTCTCTGGCCACCCGTAGTATTTTCTCCTTCGTTTCAACCCTGATGAATCTAATGATTATGTGCCTTGGGGGTTGCTCTTTTTGAGGAATATCTTTGTGGTGTTCTCTGTATTACCTGGAGTTGGGTATTGTCTTGCCTTGCTAGGTTAGGAAAGTTTTCCTGGATAATATCCTGAAAAATATTTTCCAGCTTGGATTCATTCTCTTCGTCACATTCAGGTACACCTATCAAACGTAGATTAGATCTTTTCACATAGTCCCATATTTCTTGGAGACTTTGCTCATTCCTTTTTACCCTTTTTTCTCTAATCTTGTCTTCTCGTTTTATTTCGTTAAGTTGGTCTTCGACCTCTGAAATCCTTTATTCTGCTTGATCAATTCGACTGTTAAAACTTGTGCATACTTCTCGAAGTTCTTGTATTGTGTTTTTCAGCTCCATTAATTCACTTATATTCCTCTTTAAATTGTCCATTCTCATGAACATTTCGTGAAACCTTTTTTCAAGGTTCTTAGTTTCGTTGCATTGGGCTAGAACATGTTCTTTTAGCTCACAGAAGTTTCTCATTATCCACCTTCTGAAGCCTGATTCTGTTGATTCCTCACATTCATTTTCTATCAGGCCTTGTTCAATTGGTGATGAGGCACTGCAATCCTCTGTAGGAGGAGAGGCATTCTGATATCAGTTGTTTTCAGCCTTTCTGTGCTGGTTTCTTCCCATCTTCGTGGATTTATCCACCTGTCATCTGTGTAGTTGCTGACCTTCAGACTCGGTCTCTGAGTGGATGTCCAGCTTGCTGGTGATAAAGTTTCCTCTGTTTCTTAATTTTCTTTTGGCAGATGCCCCTCCCTCACAGAGCTGGACCTTCCCGGGTTCAGTTGCACTTGCTGTGAAACTCTCGATCTTGAGCAGTTCCAACCGCTGTTTTTATTTTTATTTTTTTGTGGAGCGGGGTAGCAGCCTTCCCCTGAGGTGACCCACTACACCGGCTGAAAGAGCGGCGTCAAGATTCATGGCGCTTTTCTGCCCGGGAATCTCCCAGTCTGGTTCTCCCCCTTCAGTCTGCTTTTCAATCAGCTGAATGGGAGACTCTGCTTTCCCAGAGCTCCAACGCCAACCAAAGGGCACTCAGTCCCGTATACTCCGGACTGAGAACCGCTGCGTCTGGACGCCTGCAAAACGGCCGCGCCCTCCAAAAGGGTCGCGCTGGCGACCTGTGGGGCTCCTCCGCCAAGAATCTCTTGGTCCATGGGCTATGAAAATTTGTCTGAAAATGTGGCGTCCACTCACTCTCTGCACTTTCAGTGGGAGCTACAATCCTGAGCTGCTGCTAATTGGCCATCTTGGATCTCTCTCCCCATATTTGCTATTGAATGGACTGACCCCGATACTGGGGTTTCAGGGCAACTCACTTGGACAAGACTGCCTCAGGGGTTCAAAAACTCCCCTACTCTGTTTGATGAGGCACTCAGCCAAAATCTTGCCACCTTGAGCTGAGTTCCCCGAGTGTACCCTACTCCAATATGTGGATGACTTACTATTGGCTACAAAAACCCAGAAGGCCTGTAACGAGACCACCCAGTCATTATTAAAGACCCTACAGACTTTGGGTTACTGGGTCTCAGTTAAAAAGGCCCAACCCTGCCAACCAAAAGTTACTTACCTGGGCTATATCATAGAGAAGGGCAACCGGGCACTGGCACCTAGCCGAGTCCAAGCAGAGCTGCAAATACCCACCCCCACCATGAAACGCCAAGTTTGAGAATTCCTTGGGGCAGTAGGGTACTGCAGGCTATGGATTTTGGGATTCACCGAGATAGCCAAGCCCCTGTATGCCTGCACTGGAGGAAATCAGCCCTTGACTTGGACAGAGATAGAGCAACGGGCTTTTGACAAGCTCAAGACTGCCCTGACTATGGCCCCAGCCTTGGCCTTGCCAGACATCTCTAAACCCTTCTGGTTGTTTGCACATGAAAAACAGGGGAGTCACTAAGGGGGTGCTCACCCAGATGTTGGGACCATGGTCCCGGCCAGTCACCTTCCTGTCAAAAGACTTGATCCAGTAGCCTCTGAGTGGCCAGCTTGTCTGAGGTCGGTGGCAGCTACAGCCCTGTTAGTCAAGGAGGTGGACAAACTAACCTTGGGGCAGGAGTTAAACTTAGTGGCACCCCACGTGGTGGAGTCACTACTCTATGGAGCTCCGGGAAAATGGATGTCAAATGCCCACATAGTTCAATATCAGGCCTTACTTTTGGACCAGCCCCCGCATAAAATTTTTAAAGACTACAGCTTTAAACCCTGCCACGCTGCTACCAGACAGCGAGCCGGAGGAGCCCATACATGACTGCCAACAGACGATGGACGTCCTCCACGCAGCTTGACCAGACCTCACCGATGTCCCCCCTGCAGAACCCAGAGGAGTTACTGTATACGGATGGCAGCAGTTTCATGGTCGACGGAGTCAGGTATGCCAGGGCAGCCGTAGTTACCCTAGAGCGGGTTGTCTGGGCCCAGGCTCTTCCACATGGAACCTCGGCTCAAAGGCAGAACTCATAGCTCTGACAAGGGCCTTAGACTGGGCTGAAGGAAAAACTGTTAACATCTACACAGATAGCTGGTATGCCTTTGCTACGGCTCAAGTACATGGAGCCATTTACAAAGAAAGAGGACTACTTACCTCACAGGGAAAAATCATCAAAAATAAAGAAGAAATCCTGGCCCTACTAGAGGCTATATGGAAGCCCAAGGCAGTGGCATTAAGACACTGCAAAGGACACCAGAAGGGAAATTCACCAGAGGTGAGGGGGAAATAGGGTGGCTGACCTACCAGCCAGACAGGCAGCCTTGGGACCAGTAAAATCTCTGACTCTTCTTGTGACTCTGCCGGCCCCAACCCTGCCCTCCAACCCCTACGTACTCACCTGATGAAGAAAACTTTGCTAAAGAACAAGGGGGCACACAAGATTCCACAGGATGGTGGATTCTACCGGACACAAGGATTGTGGTCCCCAAGGCTCTAGGATGGTCCCTAGTTAAGGACACACACCAGGCCACTCACTTAGGACAGACCGAACTAACTGAGCTGCTAAAAGCCAAATACTACATTCCCCACTTACATGATCTTATCAAGGAAATTACTACTCGGTGTAATGTATGTGCACGAGGAAATCCGGGACGGAACAGGTCTAGCCAGGTAGGAGTAAAACTCAGAGGTGCTAGCCCTGGGGAGCACTGGGAAGTAGATTTCACTGAAATAAAACCCCCAGCAAATGGCTATAAATACTTCCTGGTGTTTATAGATACGTTCTCTGGATGGGTCGAAGCCTTCCCCCCTAGGTCCGAGACTACTTTAGTGGTCACAAAAAAACTATTACAGAACCTTGTTCCTCGGTTTGGCCTCCCTCTAACACTGGGGTCAAGAGTGGGCCTGCCTTTATTGCACAAATTTCTCAGGGCCTAGACAAGGCCCTGGGTATATCCTGGAAATTACACTGTGCCTATCATCCCCAGAGTTCAGGGCAAGTCGAACGAATGAACCGGACCATAAAAGAAACCCTAACAAAGTTTATCTTAGAAACCGGTGAAAATTGGGTCAGCCTGCTTCCTTTTGTCCTCCTCTGCGTCCAATGCACACCCTACCAGAAAGGCTTCTCCCCTTTTGAAATCATGTTTGGCAGGCCCCCTCCCTTACTCCCCAGACCCACGGAAACCGTGCATGCTTAAGTCCATAATTACGCACTCCTTAAGTCCTTACAGGCGCTCCAGTCTATTCAATCCCAGATACACCAGCTCATTAAGGACACCCGTCCCATCCCATTGGAACTTGCAGAGCAGCCAACACACCCCTTCCAGCCTGGAGACTCTGTCCTTGTTAAAAGATTCGCCACCTCCGGCCTCACTCCCTGTTGGAAGGGACCCTACACAGTTATCCTGACCACACCCACCTCACTCAAGGTGGACGGACTAATGACCTGGATTCATCGCACTCATGTCAAGACTGCCCCACCTCGTGCACATACATTACACCAGTAGAAGGACAATGGAGCGTCAAACACTCCTCCCCCGATTCACTAAAGCTAAGACTTGTGCGCTCTTCTCGGTCACCACCCTCATCACCCTAATCTGTGCTGTAAATCCCTATAGCAACCCCCCCCTTAGAACCCACCTACTACCAATGGGTCCTCACCGAGGGCTCCACTGGAGGATATGTTAGTTCCTTAACTGGGAAGGAATCGACCCTAGTCAACTTAACCCTGGAGTACATTCCGAAGACCCCCATTACCTTTTCCCTAGACCTCTGTGCCCTCCTGGGCCCGTTCCTGACCTCAACGTAGATCCTAGGACAAAAGATATTATAGCCAGGTGTGGCAGTGCAAGGGCAGAGCAACAACTTCAAACTTACAGATTATATCTATGCCCAGGGTCCACCCCACAAAAAAGGTGGAACTGTGGAGACTTAAATGAATTCTTTTGCCCCCATTGGGGTTGTGAAACTATCTCCACTATATCAGGGTACACCAAAAAACAGAGACTCCTTCATCTCTTTAACCGAGACTCTCCCCCATCCCCCATGCTACACCGGGTCTTGTAACCCACTCAAGATAACTGTAACTACCCCAGATGGTAGATGGGCAATGGGGCGAACCTGGGGTCTCAGAGTATATATGAGTGGATGGGACATGGGGGAACATCTTTACCATCCAGCGTATAACCCCGCCCAGACCCAACCGCCCTCTAGGACCCATTGTCCAGGTCTTACAACAACAGGAGGACCCCTTAAAAATACAAAGCCCCCTCATCGACACAACAATATCCCCCCTCAACAATCTTCCCCTACAACCCCAACTCGGCTCGAGGACACAACCCTGTTAACCTTATTGTCCTCGGCTCACCACCCTCCTCAACAAATCTAACCCAGATTTAGGAAAAGACTGTTGGCTCTGTCTAAACCCTGAACCACCGTTTTATACTGGGTTGGCTTCCCAGTTACCTGCCAACCTGTCCATTTCTTCATGCTCCCAATCCACACTCCATTTAACCCTGGGAGACATAGAAGGGTCTGGGCACTGCTACCATTCCCCAAATTACACCCTTGCAGTTTCTCCCTATGGTCACTATTGTGATGTCTCCCACAATGTAACCTTTAATGGTAAAAACCTTTACTATCGGGCCCCAGATACCACTTGGTTAGCCTGCACTTTTGGCCTCACCAACTGCATTTCCGCATACCAGTTCAACAGCTCCGCTCCCATACTCTGCACCCTGGTACACATCCTCCCCAGAATCGACATTTATGATGGCCAACAGGGACTAAATCTCCTGGCCCCATCAGATATTATTACTGCCCGATGGAAGCCCGTCCCTATCGTCATCCCATTACTGGTTGGATTAGGCATTGCTGGCTCCACCGCAGTTGGAATATCAGCTCTTATAACTGGGGACCAAAATTTTAAAACTCTCTCTCAGCACATAGATACTGATTTAGGCTACTTGGAAAACTCCATTTCCCAACTCACTGATCAGGTTGAGTCTTTGGCTGAAATGGTCCTCCAAAACAGGCGAGGACTGGATTTACTATTCTTAAAACAAGTGGGGGTTATATGCTGCCCTAAATGAACAATGTTGCTTCTATGCTAATAGGTCAGGCCTCATCCGAGAGAGCCTCTCCCTGGTCAGACAGAATCTCAAAACCAGAAAACAGCTTCGAGAGGCTTCA
Source organism: Ateles fusciceps (assembly GCA_036589455.1). Classification (NCBI taxonomy): domain Eukaryota; kingdom Metazoa; phylum Chordata; class Mammalia; order Primates; family Atelidae; genus Ateles; species Ateles fusciceps. The sequence continues at coordinate 380,712 of JAZHEH010000572.1, forward strand.
GAAAGTTGGTATCAAAAAATGTTTTCCTGGTCCCCTTGGCTCACTTCCCTCCTTATGGGCCTGGTGGGACCTCTGGCCCTACTCCTACTGGGAGTCATGTTCGGCCCCTGCCTCCTAAACCAACTGCTCAGGTTCATAAAATCTAGGGTAGACTTCGTAAAATTAACGATATTAAGGTCTCAATGTGAGCCCTTAGAACAAACAAACAATACTAACCTGCTGGAGGAATCAATGATTTAATTCCTGTAAATAAAACAAGGGGGGGAATGTGACATGGTAAAAGCCCCATAAACCTGCATACCTCAACCATACCTCAGTTTTCTGTTGAAAACTGCTTTCTATAACCCAAATGTGAGTAAGTAATTAAGGACTGTAATTGCCACCCTACCCAGACAATGTGTAAACAAATGCTAATCTTGACTTTTGTGAACCACTTAAGTAACAATCAGAATGTCAAAAAGTCCCCTGGCCCTCGGAACGTCCAGAGCCCCTCACCCTCATCTCCGCCCAGGAGGTGATTTACAGAATCTACTAGCCCTCGGAATGTCTGAAGCCCCTCACCCTCACTCCCGAGGTGGTTGTACGGGTATAAAGGTCTTGACACCCCTCCTTTCGGGGCCACGGGTTGGAGAGACGTGAGTCCTCTGTGGCCGCCGGCAATAAAGACCCTACAATTTGGCATACTTTTGTCTTGGTGTTGACTTTCTATGCTCAGGTCAGTACAACAACTATGAGTAGCACTCCAGAATATGTACTTTATTCAACCACTAGAATGATTCAGGAGTAGGTCCCACCTTCAAAACCTTCAAGTAAAGAAAATAAAAAGCAATTGAAACATGTAAAACATGAGCCTTTTCATGAAACTGCACTTTTACTGCTTAACGGGTAACTTAATTAAAACTGTTCCACTTTTTAAAAAAAGAAAATAACTTTTATCCGAGGAATGCATGTTTGTTTCATTATTAGGTCCAGAGAGATATTAAAATAAGACAGCAATCATGCCTTTTTGAGCTATGTAATTATCTCTGTCTCTCTCTTTTTTTTTTTTTTTTTGAAAGAGGGTCTCGCTCTGTTGCCCAGGCTGGAATGCAGTAGTGCAATATGCAATCATCTCTTGACACTGCTTGCTGTTGCTACAAGTGGCTATAAATTAACTAATAATTCCAAACTGGCCACTATAACCTTGACACTGTAGCTTAAGAATGTATAGTCAATCACTAATCAGTGTTATTTCTGTAAATGAATGAGAATTCCTGGCAAACAACTTTGTATCAGCCCACTCTTTTTATATCTGTCCCCCCTTTTAAAAATCCACTTGTGGCCAGGCGCAGTGGCTCACGCCTGTAATCCCAGCACTTTGGGAGGCTGAGACGGGTGGATCAGGAGGTCAGGAGTTCAAGACCAACATGGCCAAGATGGTGAAACCCTGTCTCTACTAAAAATACAAAAACTAGCTGGGCATGGTGGCGGACACCTATAATCCCAGGTATTTGGAAGGCTGAGGCAGAGAATTGCTTGAGGAGGAGGTTGCAGTGAACCGAGATCACACCACTGCACTCCAGCTTGGGCTACAAGGTGAGACTCTGTCTCAAAAAAAAAAAAAAAAAAAGCACTTATAATTGCTGTTAATCAGAATATATTTTCAGGGCAACTTGAATCTGTGCTCTCGAGTTGTAATCCTTAAGCTTGACCCAAATGAACCCTCTACTTATATTAATTTTGTCTCAGCTTCTTCCTTTTAGGTCAACAAACCAATTTCTCAGTTACTGAGGGACAACTGTACATTCTGTGTTTCTACTATGGAAATTGACTGGAGAGACCCTATAGTTCTACAGTAAAACAAATCTTAATTGTACAAATGAATTATACGAGGCTCCAAGCAATTGGATTATGGGACACTTAGACTGGGGTGTGAGGGGTGAGGGGATAGGGCATAGGTTCTTGTATTCAGTGATGAAAATAAAGGAATACATTCAACCTTTCTACTGTATCTTTCTAATCAATGGATTTTTTTTTAAACCTCAAAAAGAATCTTCATTATGCTGCTATTTTTGCACAACAAAACCAAGTAGGGACAGTCTTTAATTAGTGTTTTGAAAGGCCCATACATTTACATTAGAAACCTCACCTTTGAAGCCTTTGATTCCTGAGCCCATTGATCTGCCAAAGTGTTGCAATCTCAGGCAGGAATTAATTTATATCAACCTAATTTGAAACAAAAGCAGCTGCTTTCCTGCCCTCTGGATTATCCATTTAGGGGCTCAAAGGTTTCCCACCTATCAGATTTTCTTCTCTGTTCTGGTAACCTCTGGAGTGCGTCTGGTTTTTCAAAGGCAGAAAACAGCTCTTTGCCATGGTAATCACTTAACAAAAAGAAAGTAACATGAATAAGAAGAGAGTTGTTGGTTCTTAATAGCTCAAGCTGTATGATTGATGCATACATACATGGCTGCTACTATGAAGATGTCTAGGTAGCAAGGCAGTATGGAAAATGAGATATCTAAAATTGTATTGAAATTTAGAGGACAATCTCAATGAACTATTCTGACCCTTAATAATAATTATTCTATCAGTAATAGCTAGCTCTTATATAACACATTTTATGTGGTAGGCATGATTCTGGATATCTTATGTGTTAACTATTTAATCCTTATAAGAATTCTAGAAGGTGGGTGCTAATATATCAGTTTTACAGAACGGGGAGCTTTAGTCAGCACAGGGAGATGCTATCAGGTGACTCTACCCAGCTGGGATTCAAGCCCAGGCAGGGAAGCCCCAGCCTTAGGGTTCTTAAGCACCACAATGTGTGCTATATAGTTATTTCCTGAATGATTTTATAACAATCTGACATTTTTTTAATGTCCAGGATTTAATACTTGGTATAAGGTAAGTTGAACACTTTGTTATATGTCATCTCTAGCCTGGTACAGGCTTTCTTTTTCTTTTTTTTTTTTTAAGACAGGGTCATTCTATTACTCAGGTTGGAGTGCAGTAGCAAGATCATAGTTCGCTACAGCCTTGAACTCCTGGGCTAAAGTGATCCTTCGGTCTCAGCCTCCCAAGTAGCTGAGACTAAAGGCATTCACCACTATGCTCAGTGAATTTTTTTTTCTTCATTTTTTGTAGAGACAGGGGGTTCCCCTATGTTGCCCAGTCTTGACTTTAACGCTTCAAGACTCAAGCAGTCCTCCCACTGTGGCCTCCCAAAGTGCTAGGATTACAGGTGTGAGCCACCACACCTGGCCCAAAGCAATGAGTAAATAAATGTAGAATACCGCAGGTTTTCTCTCAGTTGCCTTAGTCTATCACTAATAGTTTTCTTCTCTCTATTCTCACTGCCCACCTGGCAACCCACCAATTTGATTATGATGAATTCATCCTGTCTTCCCTCTGCTCTGCCCTAAACTATAAGATCGTACTTTGCATCCTTCAGTGACTGGACATCCTGCTCAGAATTCACAAAGGGATCTGACAATCTCCTGAGGTATGTGGGACATAAGGTAAGGCCAGAACTTTTTCACAAACAAAATAGATGGCCTCAGGACACCAGAAGCAGCACCAGTGTAAAGCCATAATAGATACTGAGAAGAGCCAGAGGTAGTGTCTGTCCATTTGGGAAGCAAAGGGACTGAAACTCTCTTGCCACATCCTCCAAGATCTGCACTAACCACAGAATGCTTCATCCATTTATTCAGCACTTACTGAGCATCTACTACATGCCAAGCACTATGCTGGGCATAAAATGTGTAAGACATAGTTCCTGTCCTCAAGGAACTACTTGAATCTGTTAAGTTTAGCCTAAAGCTGCCTACTTTAGGCTAAAGGTTTCTCTGTACATAGTGAACTGTAATCTAATGAAATGCTTAAACAGATTAACCTAGTCTGTGCCAATCATCAAGTTTCAACCAATCAAAGGCAGCCAACTGTTCAAACTGTGTTCAAACAGGGCAAACGCTGAGCTATAACCAATCCGGCTGTTTCGGCACCTCATTTCCGTTTTCTATGCATCACTTTCCTTTTTCTGTTCATAAATCTTCTTTGACCACGCAGCTGCCCTGGAGCCTCTCTGAATGTGTTCTGGTTCGGGGACTGCCCAATTGGAGAATCGGTCTTTGCTCAGCTAAACTCTTTAATTTGTCTAAGATTTTTCTTTTCTTCCTTTTTTCTTTTTTTTTTTTTTTTTTTTTTGAGACAGTCTCACTTGTCACTCAGGCTAGAGTGAAGTGGCATGATCTTGGCTCACTGCAACCTCCACCTCGAAGGTTGAAGCAATTCTCCTGCCTCAGCCTCCTGAGTAGCTGGAATTACAGGCATGTACTACCACACCCGGCTCAGGTTTCACCATGTTGGACAGGTTGGTCTTGAACTCCTGACGTCAAGTGATCTGCCTACCTCATCCTCTAAAAGTGCTGGGATTACAGGCATGAGCCACTGCACCCAGCCTAAGGTTTTTCTTTTGACAAATCAGAAAGATACTCTTTTCTCTCTGCCCCAACAGCACCACAACTCACTTAACAGTATTCTGTTAATTTCTTCCTTATTTATCTCCACATCTTATTGGGACTGGCTGGGATTTCTTTTATTAATGTCTATATGGACATCATCATTCATTCATCTGTGTATCAAGTGAGCACCAATATGTGGCAGACACTGTTCCAGGAGAAGGGATGTCATGAGGTCAGAGCAGAGGGCATCTCTGCACTCTCAGGGCTTATCATAACTGCTCTATGCTTACTGCCTTCTTCACTCATGACCCCCCAGGCTTATGGTCTTCTCTCGGCTTCTTCAAAGCACTTAACGTTATATAAAGTAATGATTATAATTGTGTGTCATGTTTTCAATCTATACAGAGGTAATACATATAACAATAATTGTACAACAAAGGAAAGGAGGAAATGGAGCTACAAAAGAATAAAGTTTCTGGATCCCACTGAAATGAAGTTAGTATAAATCTAAACTAGGTTTTGATTAAATTAAAATGTATATTGTATGCCGTAGAGAAACTATTAAGAAAATAAATAAAAATATATAACTACAAAATAATTAAAGAGATATTCCGGCCAGGCGTGGTGGCTCACACCTATAATCCCAGCACTTTGGGAGGCCAAGGCGGGCAGATCATGAGGTTGGGAGTTTGAGACTAGGCTGGCCAACATGGTAAAACCCTGTCTCTACTAAAATACAAGAATTAGCCAAGCGTGGTGGCACGTGCCTGTAATCTCAGCTACTCAGGAGGCTGAGGCAGGAGAATCACTTGAACCCAGGAGGTGGAGCTTGCAGTGACCCAACATCGTGCCACTGCACTATAGCCTGGGTGACAGAGCAAGACTCTGTCTCAAAAAAAAACAACAAAAAACAAACAGAGAGATAGCCACATACAGAAAAATTAAGTTAGGCCTTTACCTTACACAATAAACAAAATTTAATTCAAGATGCATCACAGACCTAAATGTAAGAGCTAAAGATATAAAATTACTAGACGAAAACATAGGCATAAATCTTCACAACCTTAAATTAGGCAATTGTTGCTTAGATATGAAACCAAAAATATAAGCCATAAAAGAAAAAATAGATAAACTGGGCATTATCAAAATTTTAAAATCTTATGCATCAAAGGACACAATGAGCCGGGCATGGTGGCTCACACCTGTAATCCCAATACTTTGGGAGGCCGAGGCAGGCGGATCACAAAGTCAGGAATTCAAGACCAGCCTGGCCAACATAGTGAAACCCCATCTCTACTAAAAATACAAAAATTAGCTGGGTGTGGTGGCACGCATCTGTAGCCTCAGCTACTTGGGAGGCTGAGGCAGCAGAATCACTTGAACGCAGGAGGTGGAGGTTGCAGTAAGCTGAGACCGCACCATTGCACTCTAGCCTGGGCAACAAAGTGAGACACTGTCTCAAAAAAAAAAAAGGACATAATCAAGAAACAGAAAATGTTGGGCCGGGCGCGGTGGCTCACGCCTGTAATCCAAGCACTTTGGAGGCCAAGGTGGGCGGATCATCTGAGGTCGGGAGTTCAAGACCAGCCTGACCAACATGGTGAAACCCCGTCTTTAAAAAATAAAATAAAAAATAACAGAACAGGAAATGTTTTTGTAAATTTTGTTTCTAATAAGTGACTTGTATTTGTATATGGAGTCTATAATTAATACAATTCAATAATTGTTTTATTATCATCTGATATCATTTGGATATTTGTCCCCTCCAAATCTCATGTTGAAATTTGATCCCCAGGCCAAGCATGGTGGCTCACACCTGCAACCCCAGCACTTTGGAAAGCTGAGGTGGGAGGATCACTTGAGCCTAGGAGTTTGAGACCAGCCTGTGCATCATAGTGAGACACTGTCTCTACAAATAAAATTTTTTAAATTAGCCAGGTGTGGTGGTTCATGCCTTTTATTAGTCCCTTCTCATGGTGCTGATAAAGACATACCTGAGACTGGGTAATTTATAAAGGAAAGAGGTTTAATGACTCACAGTTCTAGAGGGCTGAGGAGGCCTCAGGAAACTTACAATCATGGCAGAAGGGGAAGCAAATATGTCCTCCTTCACATGGAGGCGGCAAGGAGAAGTGCCAAGCCAAAGGGGGGAAAACCCCTTATAAAACCATCAGATCTCATGAGAATTCATTCACTATCATAAGAACAGGATGGGGGAAAACTGCCCCCCATGATTCAATTATCTCCACCTGGTCCCTTCCATGACACATGGAGATTATGGGAACTACAATTCAAGATGAGATTTGGGTGGGGACACAGCCAAACCATATCATTCCTGTATCCCAGCTCATGGTGGGTGGGGTGAGGGCACTGAGGTGGCAGGATCTCTTGAGCTGGAAAGTTGAGGCTGCAGTGAACATGACTGCACCACTGCACTGGGGTCTGTGAGACAGAATTAGACTCTGTCTCGGAAAAAAAAAAGAAAAGAAAAATTTGATCCTCAATTTTGAAGGAAGTGAGGCCTAATGGGAGATGTTTGGGTCATGGGGAAGGATCCCTCATGAGTTGCTTCATGCTGTCCTCTGTGGTAGTGAGTTGGCTCTATTTGTGCACGGATTGGTGGTTGTTTTAAAGAGCATGGCACTTTCTCCTCTCTCTTTCACACCCTCTCTCGCCACGTGCCACATTGGCTCCTCTCGCCTTCCACCATGAATGCAAACTTCCTGAGGCCTCACTAAAAGCTGAGCAGATGCTGGTGCCATGCTTCTTGTACAGTTGGCAGAATTTTAAGCCAAATAAGCCTCTTTATAAATTATCCAGTCTCAGGTATTCCTTTATAGTAATGCAAAACAGACTAATAAATAACCCAATTAAATAGACAGAGGAGGCCGGGAGCAGTGGCTCTTGTCTGTAATCCCAGCACTTTGGGAGGCCGAGGTGGGTGGATTACCTGAGGTCAGGAGTTTGAGACCACCCTGGCCAACGTGGTGAAACCCCATCTCTACTAAAAATACAAAAATTAGCCAAGTGTGGTGGCACATGACTGTAATCCCAGCTACTCAGGAGGCTGAGGCAGGAGAATTGCTTCAGGCTGGGAGATGGAGGTTGCAGTGAAGATCTTGCCACTGCACTCCAGCCTGGCCGACAGATGGAGACTCTGTCTCAAAAAAAAAAAAAATTAGCAGGGTGTTATGGTGGGTGCCTGTAATCCCAGCTATTTGGGAGGCTGAGGCAGGAGAATCGCTTGAATCCGGGAGGCAGAGGTTAGAGTGAGCCCAGATTGAGCCACTGTACTCCAGCCTGTGCCAAGAGCCTCAGTCTCAAAAAAAAAAGTAGACAGAGGGCCAGGCACGCTGGCTCACACCTGTAATCTCAACACTTTGGGAGGCCGAAGCGGGTGGATCATATGAAGTCAGGAGTTTGAGATCAGCTTGGCCAAAATGGTGAAATGCTGTCTCTACTTAAAATGCAAAAATTAGCCAGGCGTGGTGGCACACACCTGTAATCCCAGGTACTCGGGAGGCTGAGGCAGAATTTCTTGAACCCGGGAGGCGGAGGTTGCAGTGAGCTGAGATAGTGGCACTGCACTCCAGCTTGTGTGACAGAGCAAAACTCGGTCTCAAAAAAAGAAAAAAGCCGGGCATGATGGCTTATACCTGTAATCCCAGCACTTTGGGAAGCGGAGGAGGGAGGATCACCTAAGGTTTTAAGATAGAGACCACCCTGGCTAACACAGAGAAATCCCAACTCTACTAAAAATATAAAAAAGTAGCTGGGCGTGGTGGCACATGCCTGTAATCCCAGCTATTCAGGAGACTGAGGCAGGAGAATCACTTGAACCCAGGAGGCGGAGCTTGTGGTGACCCGAGATTGCACCATTGCACTCCAGCCTGGGCAACAAGAGCGAAACCCCACCTCAAAAAAGTAGACAGAAGATCGATAACCAGAATCTACAAAGAACTGAAACACATTTACAAGAAAAAACAAACAAGCCCATTCAAAAGTGGGCGAAGGATATGAACAGACACTTTACAAAAGAAGACATACATGAAGCCAACAAACATATGAAAAAATGCTCATCATCACTGGTCATTAGAGAAATGCAAATCAAAACTACATTGAGATACCATCTCACGCCAGTTAGAAAGGCGATCATTAAAAAAATCTGGAGACAACAGATGCTGGAGAGGATGTGGAGAAATAGGAACGCTTTTACACTGTTGGTGGGAGTGTAAATTAGTTCAACCATTGTGGAAGACGGTGTGGCGATTCCTCAAGGACCTAGAAATAGAAATTCCATTTGATCCAGCAATCCCATTACTGGGTATATATCCAAAAGACTATAAATCGTTCTACTATAAGGACACATGCACACGAATGTTCATTGCAGCACAGTTTACAATAGCAAAGACCTGGAACCAACCCAAATGCCCATCGATGATAGACTGGACAGGGAAAATGTGGCACATATACACCATGGGATATTATGCAGCCATCAAAAACGATGAGTTCATGTCCTTTGTAGGGACATGGATGAACCTGGAAACCATCATTCTCAGCAAACTGACACAAGAACAGAAAATCAAACACCGCATGTTCTCACTCATAGGCGGGGTGTTGAACAATGGGAACACATGGACACAGGGAGGGGAGTATCACACACTGGGGTCTGTCGGGGGGGAAAAGGGGGAGGGATGGTGGGGGGTGGGGGAGTTGGGGAGGGATAGCATGGGGAGAAATGCCAGATATAGGTGATGGGGGAGGAAGGCAGCAAATCACACTGCCATGTGTGTACCTATGCAACAATCTTCCATGTTCTTCACATGTACCCCCAAACCTAAAATGCAATAATAAAAAAAAAAAAGTAGACAGAAGATCTGAATAGACATTTCTCCAAAGGAGATATACAAATGGCCAATAAGCACATTAAAGAATGGTCAACATCATTATCCATCAGAGAATGCAAAACCCCAATGAGACACCACTTCACACCTGCTAGAATAGCTAGAATAAAAAAGGTGGGTTAATAACAAGTGTTGGCAAGGATGTGGACAAACTGGAACCTAATATGCTGCTGCTTGGAATGTAATACGGTGCAGGACTTTTTTTTTTTTTTTTTTTTGCATGTCCACACAAAAACTTGTACATGAGTGCTCATTGCAGCTTTATTTGTAATAGCCAAAAAGTGGAAACAATTCAATGTTCCTCAACTGATGAATGGATAAATAACTGTACTAAATCCATACAATGGAATATTATTCAGCGATAAACAGAAATGAAGTACTGATACATGCTACAACATGGATGACCTTTGAAACATTACATTAAGTGAAATAAACCAGTCACAAAGAACCACATTGTATGATTCCATTACATGAAATGTTCCAAAGAGGTAAATCTATACAGACAGAAAGTAGATTCATGGTTGACTGGAGTATGAGGGGGAGAGACTGGCAAAGCTGGCTAAGCAAAACAGAGTTTCTTTTTAGGGTAATGAAAATGTTCTAAAATTGATCGTGGTGGCATATGCATGACTCTGAATATGTAAAACCATTGAGTTGTATACTTTAAATGAGTGAATTGTATGGTATTTGAATTGTATCTCAATAAAGCTGTTAAAAATAGCTAAAAGAATTAAAATGTCACATTAGAAAATATTCATTTCCTGCAAACCATCCAGCCAGCTGCCCCCGAAATCCTTTTCCTTCCTTGACCACATTTTTGGATTAAATATAACTTTCTGATTCCAGACCATTTATGTTCTCTTTCTGTCATTCCCATCTCTGCGCACATTTTCCAGTCAGCTTACGTTCTCAACAGCTATCTCCATTTTCATACTTTTATTTAGATCCTGCCTATTTGTCCTTGCTCAAACTGTCCAAAATATAAAGACTTATGCAATCATGGAAGGCAAGAAATCAAAGGTGAATCAGTGCTTCTCTCCTCCTATTTCCTCGCTTTATGGATTAGGAGACAAAGGGCAAGAAAGTTACATGACTTGTCCGCAGTCACCAATATACTTCTTGCTCACCTCTTCCAAAAAGCCTTCATACACTAAGTGCCAATGTTTCATTATCTTTTTACCCTATCTCTGATACCTTTTTATATTGCACTACCAAAGGAATGAAATGCACTCATCTCAAGAGGTTACATTTTAAACCCACATCCTGCATCTCAGAGAAAAAAGCAGCCCTTTTGTGTTCATGATCATTGCATCTGCTTTCTCTCCTGATACAGCTTTTCTTTCCTCAGTTGTCATGAATGACAGTTCAAAATTCACAGGGGGCTCACTTAGTACCATCCCTGAGCACAGAGTCAGCCTCACCAGTCTCCATTTCCTCACCTCACCTCACAGAAAACCATGCCTGGGGGCTTCAGAAAAAGGCTCTTTAGTCATACAAAACAATAGCATCTCTATATTTTTAAATGCTACTCAGGAAAGAAAATGCCAATAAAGGGTATCTACATTTCTTTATAGGTATATACCTATATGTATGCCAAGACCAAAAGAATGAGTTGCTTTTTTTAAATCAAATGAATATTCATCATGACAGGACACAGAAAAGCTTCCAGGGAGTGCCTGCCTCCCCCAATGATATATTTCCTGGAGAGCCAGGAAAGTTATAAATCATGTAGGTATCAGCAGTCATTATGAACTTTACATGAAGAGAAAATTTGTCAAATCCAAACTAGCCCTACATCTGAAGGGAGCCTAGTAAGTAATAACATAAATCCATTAAAGAACAAGAATCATCAAGTCAAAGATCATGCAGGTCTACTTGGCTTGGGAAAGCAAAATAAACTGCTTGTTAAAAGGAAAAGATGAGGCCAGGCATGGTGGCTCATGCCTGTAACCCCAGCACTTTGGGAGGTCCAGGAGGGCAAATCACTTAAGGTCAGGGATTCGAGACCAGGTTTGCCAACATGGCGATACACCAACTCTATTAAAAATACAAAAATTAGCTGGGCTTGGTGGCACATGCCTGTAATCCCAGCTATGCAGGAGGATGAGGTAAGAGAAGCACCTGGGCCCAGGAGGCGGGGGTTGCAGTGAGCCAAGATTGCGCCACTACACTCCAGCCTGGGCAACAGAGCTGGACTCCATCTCAAAAAAAGAAAAAAGGATGGGCCTTTTGCTGTATTCCAACAACTGCTGGGCCCAGGAGGCATCTGCACGGAAGACCTTCATCCTTCATGAGTGATGAAGAGAAAGGCAAGTGTAATTAGGCATGCTTCCCTCCCCAGAGCGGGGAACTGATGTGCGGCTGATTGAAGAAGTGATTACACAATATTGGAGAGGCATTTAAATGTTGCTCACCAGGGACCCAGAGGGCTTTCCGAGCCAGTTCTGAGAATTACACACTGTTCCATAGTGCTTGCTAATTGACCTGGTATTTCTGAGTGAAAAAATTTCCCCCAAGGAGGTAAGTGAAAGCAGATAATGAGGACCTGACATCTCACAGGGCAGCTCATGAGCAAAGCTTGAGCTCTAGAGACTAGGCATTATTTAAATGCAGAAAACTACAAAAAGACCACAGCCTGAACATAAAAAGATTCAGAAGTACGCATGGAGAAGGTTTCTGATTCTCAGTTCACACCTACCCCCACCTCTGTACGACTTTAGCTTGAAATTTAAGAATTATTTATAACTGCGAAGATAAGGAGGGTGTAAGTTAAAAAACCATGAGGTCCACAAAATGGGCACATTTCTGAGAGCTTCATGATAGTCGCTATTCATGTAATTGGACATCTATTCATAGAAAAGGAAAGATATCTGCTAAGTTCAAGAAAAGCTCTGCACACATGAAAGCCCAATTGTTGCCAGGAAGGAGGGAAATGAAATTGGAGTGGCAGTAGAGAATTCAAGTTCTTTCAACGTTTACCATGTATACTTCTGGGTGTGTTTCGATTGTTGATGATGACATTGTTGTGCCTACTTATAATTACAACAGATTTTCTTGGTTTAAGGGCTAAAAATATGCATCTATCTCCACTGTGATCTGGGACTATGGCCTGTCTCTGATAACCATGTATGTAAAAGTGAGTTAATCCTCCCTGATACAGTCAACTGGCTCAGCTGCCTGGGATGGTCAAGTACAGCATTCCAAAACTGAGATATTTTTGGCTGGGTGTGGTGGCTCATACCTGTAATGCCAGCACTTTGGGAGGCCGAGGTGGGAGGATGGCCTAAGGCCAGGTGTTCAAGACCAGCCTGGGTAACAAGGTTAAAAAAGGACGGAAGGAAGGAAGAAGGAAGGAAGGAAGGAAGGAAGGAGGGAAGGAGGGAAGGAGGGAGGAGGGAGGGAGGGAGGGAGGGAGGGAGGGAGAAGGAAGGAAGGAAAGAAAGGGCCGGGCATGGTGGCTCTATAATCCCAGCACTGTAGGAGGCTGAGGTGGGCAGATCACTTGAGGTCAGGAGTTTGAGACAAGCCTGGCCAACATGGCAAAACCCCATCTCTACTGAAAATACAAAAATTAGCTGGGCGTGGTGGAGGCCCCTGTAATCTCAGCTACTCGGGAGGCTGAGGCAGGAGAATCATTTGAACCCTGGAGGCAGAGGTTGCAGTGAGCTGAGATTGCACCATTGCACTCCAGCCTGGGTGACAGGGAGAGATTCCATCTCAAATATATATATATATTTACAAAAATAATCCTGGCATGGTGGCAGGTGCCTATAATCCCAGCTACTCGGGAGGCTGAGGCAGGAGAATCACTTGAACCTGAGAGGTGGAGGTTACAGTGAGCCGAGATCATGCCACTGTACTCCAGCCTGGGTGACAGAGTGAGACTCCATCTCGAAAATAATAAAAATAATAATAATAATAATTAGCCGGACGTGCTGGTGTACGCCTATAATCCCAACTACTTGGGAGACTGAGGCACAAGAATCACTTGAACCCAGGAAGCGGAGGTTGCAGTGAGTCAAGATCGCGCCACTGTGCTCTAGCTTAGGCAACAATGAATGAGACTCCATCTCAAAAAAAAAAAAAAAAAACGAAAGAAAAAGAAACCCGGGGGGGAGGAAAAAAAAAAAAAAAATGGAGATTTTTTTTCAAAGTTTTAAATCCAGAAATAGGATGACTTAGGAAGAAATGATATCAAGCACCAAATAAGTGGTTGAAATGGTGACATAGTTACCAATTGCCTATAGAATACACCCTCTGGCAGAAATGGATGCTCAAACATTGATGGAAAACAGTAAATGGCACATATGGGAGCTCGTACCCTACTTTGCACCTGGACAAACATGGAGGGGAAGCCAAAGCTATAATTGAGAATATATCTGGTACACATTGTAAATTTGCTTTTGTTTGTTTCTCTTGAAGTTAGAGCTTTGAGGATCTTGAAACAGTGCAATGAACGCTAGACCCAAGTGCATGGTAAGAATGTGTTTCCCAGCAGAGTCCTTGGTGCTCTAGAACATTCAGGAGCAATTCCAGTGATATATTTAGTTGCTGCCTAGGGCCTTGTTTCCAGACGGGTAGAGCTGGTGTCTCTATCAGGCTGCATCTTCTCCTTTTGTCACTGAGCCACAGTCCCAGAGTGACTGAGGAGACTGGGTTATCTTTGTACACAGGAGCCACTAAAAGGAAGAGGACTACAGATGGGAGACAGGAATGAGGGAGGCCTGCTGCGCCCTCCTATCCTGACCCAGGGTTGCTTCTTGGAGCCTTATGACAAGGGTGCTGAAGTCATGGTATGTTACAGGCTGACTCTGATCCTGAGCATTTTAAAGACTGTGGAGGGATTTATTTTTGGTCCTCACATGAGGGTATTTAAAAATCCCTACTGGAGCCTGGACCAAGCTCAAAGGATAGACCACCTCTGCAACAGGAACAGGTTGTGACCGTTCCTCTCTGAAAGGAGGCCTCTGCCATGTGTTGGGAAGGACAAGGAACAGAAACCCAGAAATGATGTGTGATCTGTTGGCCAAGCAGGAAATCTAGGTGCCATCCCTGGCCTCTACCTTCCCCTCAGCCAATACTGCTGATCCTCCCACTTCCACACCACCCAATCTTTTTACATTTCCATCCTGGGATCCCACAGTAGGTAGAGACGCACATGCTTTAAGGCACCAGCAGACGGGTGGCATCCAAGAGGCGGGGAATAAAAGTCTTAAAATACTTTTATATTCAACATATGTATTTCTCAGTGCATCTAGGTAATCATCCTAAGAAAAATACAAATTTTGGTTTTGTTAGTCTTATGTGATTGGTTTTGCTTGAATTTTGAGTTGCATGTGTGACTTGATGAAGGATGATGGCCTCTAAGGGTCTTAATCCAATCCTGTGCCTAAGTGGCTGAAAGAACCTTCTGGCAGGCTTCCCTACTTCCCATCTAGTCCAGCTCAAGTTTATTCTCCAGGAAACCACTTTGTGTGATTATTCCAAAATGCAGATTTTACCATAGTACTGCCCTGCTTATAGGATAGAATTAGAGTTCCACTGCATGGTCTAGAAAGCATTCAAGGTCTAGTTCTTGGCTTTATTTCTAGCCTCATTTCTCATCTCCCCCTGTTCCCACCTGCCGCCTTCCAGATACCCTATATTTGAGATATTTCCAAATACTTGAGATCTCATAAACATCCTGTTGGGGCTTAGCAACCAATATTCCAAAATACGGTACACTGACATGCCGAACTGAAGAAACTGCAAGCTCTCACTGACATTCCCCTCAGTCCCCAAGGTCGTTCCCAAAGACCTTGGTGGGCGTGGATCTTAGACGGACAACTTCTTTGGGAAAGCTGAAGTTCCTCTCTGCCTAAGATCCAGACTCACCAAGGAGAACAATTGTTTTTTCTTCCCCCACTGCAAGACTAAGAATGTAACCACACCTGAACAGACCATACCTTTTCACTGTCAATCAGACCTGTTTACAAGTTAATCACTGTTCCCTATTGGTTCACTGCCCCTCAGCAGAATTCCTTTGTTCCCCTCCCATAATCTCTTTGCCAGGATCAAAGTCCCCATTCATTCATTCTTTCTTTTCTTTTCTGTCTTTCTCTTTCTTTTTTGAGAAAGGTTCTCGCTCTATCACTCAGTCCAGAGTAAAGTGGCACAACTGACTCACTGCAACCTTTGCCTCCTGGGTTCAAGCAATTCTCCTGCCTCAGTCTCCTGAGTATCTGGGATTACAGGTGCCCAACATCATGCCCAGCTAATTTGTGTATTTTTTGTAGAGACAGGGTTTCACCACGTTAGCCAGGCTGGCCTCGAACTCCCAACCTCAAGTGATCTACCTGCCTTGGCCTCCGAAAGTGCTGGGATTACAGGGGTGAGCCACCGTACCCAGCTCCAAGTTCCCATTCTTTCTGTAACACGAAGGTGTGATGGTAGATAAACTTCTGTAACTCACTGGGGGTTTGGGTCTTCATTCTGAAGCCTCCTTCTATACATATTAAACAAATTTGCATGCCTTTTCTCCTATTAATCTCCTTCATGTCAGTGACTTTTCAGTGCACCTGCTGCAGAAGGTGAAGGGAACTTTCCCCTTGGCTCCGCTACAATCCCGTGCAGTTTCATGCTTCCATGTCTTTGTACATGACCTCCCCCTGCACACGTTTTCCTCAACCCATTCCCCCACTGAACCTCCAAATCTCTGTCCCTCTGTGAAGTCTCTGACTCCCTCCACTCTATGGTGCTGGTGCTCCCAGAGTACTTTGTGCTGATGATTGACTCTCTGTGGCATAAGTTTTTATGTGCACGTCTCTCTTCACTGAGGGCAGGGATGATGTTTTCTGCATCTGTATCTCTAAACAGTGCCTGGCAGCTCACAGATACTCAATACATATTTATGGAATCAATAAATAAATAAACAAAAACTGGTTTCACTTTGTTGCTGAGCAGAAAATTTATTTTAAATTCTTGTTTTACAAGAGATTAAATTTTTCATTCCTTTTCTTATCGCAACCATCTAATGGTTGAAATTCCACCTATTATTCAAATTCAACTTAAATTTTCCATTCCCCTCCCCTCCCCTCCCCTCCCCTCCGCTCACCTCCCTTCGCCTCTCCTCCTCTCCTGGCCTCTTCTCTTTCTGATATCCTAAGCAGAATTCGGCTCTTCCTCTGGTATTTACAACACCTTCAAATCCTGTCTGGTATTTCAGTTACTGTGTATATACTTGTCTTTCCCCACCATAATGTGCATTTCTGTGGGGCAGGCCCTCGATCTTATTTATTTTAGATTCTAGGCACCCAGGAAGAGTGTGTAACCACTGGCTGAATTGACTTAAATTGTTCAGATGTTTCTGAAGGTAGCATGAGGCCAGGTGCGGTGACTTATGCCTGTAATCCTAGCACTGTGGGAGGCCGAGGCAGGTGGATCACTTGACGTCAAGAGTTCGAGACCAGCCTGGCTAACACAGTAAAATCCCATCTCTACTGAGAATACAAAAATTAGCTGGACATGGTGGCACCTATAATCCTAGCTACTCCAGAGGCTGTGGTGGGAGGATCACTTGAACCCGGGAGGCGAAGGTTGCAGTGAGCTGACATCACGCCACTCCACTCCAGCCTGGGCGACAGAGCGAGACTCTGTCTCAAAAAACAAAAGAAATAAAATAAAATAATAATAAATAAAGTCAGCATGGATACCCAGAAGATACAGAAATAGATGCTTCTCTCATAAACATCGTTTTTTGGCTGAAAAAAAAAATAACCACAAACAACTGTTCCACGAAGAAAAAGAAAAGATAAAAATGTAAAAGCAACCAAACGAAAAAGGCAAAACCCTTTCCGGTGTTTTCTCCTGAAACAAAGGCAGGTTTGTTCCATGTGCATCTAAACCAGAACACCTCTCTAGCTGGAACATTTCTGAAACCTTGTGGGTTTGATGAGATGCCCCATTGCGTTTGTACAACACTCTTAAGCTCCCAGTGACGCATACCTCAAATGCGGGTAGACATTCCTAAGGCTATTGAGATGGAGGCAACACAATGTTTACAGACCAGCATTTGCTCCAGCCCGCAGACAATAAAAACAACCTGATTATGGTTTTTCCCTTGGAAGGCTGCCGAGGTTAAAATGGTCACACCAACAGTAAGAGGCTCCATTTTCCCTCTGTTTTTATTTTTAGGGTGTGATGTATTAGTAGCCTCCAGCAGATTTTAAAGCATGAGACATAATTCCTGTTCTATTTTCAAGACCTTCTTTGCACTTCTCAATTTCTCCAAATAGTTCTGGAAATGTGCACACCCATGCACTTGCCTTTGCCCAAGTTCCTGCTCCTTGCCTTCTTTATGTTTACACTTCCCCAGGGGAGCCAAAACCAACACTAACTACCAGTGAATTAAATCTCACCTCTAGGACACTAAAAGGTCAGTGTTTACCCAGGATTCCAACCATCTCTAGTCCCTTCCCCCAACAGATCAAAGACTTGCAGTTAAATATCCAGCCTCCAAGGAAAGTTCTGAGATCTGCTTCAATTTTACAATTTATTCCTTAAGTTTTATATCCCCTATTGTCAGGTCTCCATATGCAAGCCTGGAGCCTGAAAGTCTGAAGTTCTGCTTGCCTAGGCTGAAGTCTTCCACCCACGCCTGCGTTCGTTTGCCATTGTGCCATTGTTCCTAATCGCCCAGCAGAGCTTCCCCGGACAAGCCCCACACCCAACCCTGCCACCTTAACTGTTCTTAAGATAATGTAAATACCTCTCACCCAACCCTACCACTGTAACTGAACTTACTTTGCAACACCCCTCTCCCCACAAAAAACTACCCAAACTTATAAAACCAACTCCTATCCCAGTGCCCTTCGCTAATGCCCTTATCGGTCTTAGCCCACCTGCACCCAGATGAATAAACAACCAAGTTGCTCACACGAAGCCTGTTTGGAAGGTCTCTTCATTCAAAGCGCACGTTTTTTCAACACCTATCATAAAATGTCCTTTCATGCCATTTGGCTTTCTATACCCAGTTTTCCCTAACTGGAACACACTCGCTCTTTTCTTATTTAGCCTTCAAGTCCCTCCTGTTTTACTTTCTTGGATTTTCTTTTTTTCTCCTCCAACTCTTTTTTTTTTTTTGAGACAGGGTCTCACTCTACTACGCATGCTGGAGTACAGCGGCACAATCATGGCTCACTACAACATCAATCCCTGGGCTCAAGCAATCCTCCCTTAGCCTCCCAAGTAGCTGGGACTACAGGAACGCACCACCCATCCTGGCTAATTTTTTTTTTAATCTTAGTAGAGACAAGGTCTCAATATGTTGCACAGGCTGGACTTGAACTCCTGGGCCTCCCAAGTACTGGGACTACAGACATTGAGCCACCCGGCCAGGTGATATTTTCTTTTCTCTACTTACCTAGAGTTAATTGCACCATCTCAGTATTTCCACTGAACTCTGCTCACCCTTTGAACTGACAGAAGTTTGTATTCTCATTATGTTTAGCCTCTCTAAGACTGACCTGCTGCTGCTTACTTATCTTCATATCTTCAATATTCCCTAGCATGTAGTGTAACCTAGGATATGGCAGGCACCAAATAAATATTAGTAGCAAAAACAAGCAAACAAGAAGTAAAACATAATTTACCAATGGTGATACAGTGTAAACCACAAAGTAATAGCACCTTTTGAAGGACATTTGAAAGTAGCCATTTTTTAAATGTTTATTTTTTTGTGGAAATAGAGTCTTGCTATGTTACCCAGGCTGGTCTTAACTCTTGGGCTCAAGTGATTCCCCCTACCTTGGCTTCACAAACAAGCATGGGCCACCACACCCAGCTGGAAGTAGTCATTCTTTTAGTTACTGTTAGAGTAGTGTTGCTAGCATTTTATCCAATGTAACAGGAAAAGTATACTGAAAGCTCCTTTTTTAAGCACTTACTATACACCAGACATTGTGCTGCATCCACGTATGTGACTAATTTAACCACTACAACAAACTCTGTAAGACAGATATTAAAATTCTCACTGCCTTGATGAGATTGCCAAAGAGGATGATGCATTTGTCCAAACTCAGAGAGCTCATGAGTGACAAGGCCGGCCTGGGGTCCAGGTTCACCGCATCCCACTTGCTGCCTCCCTCTGATGTGCAGCGGAACATGACACTGTGAAACAGGGCACTGCCATGAAGTCCAGCATCAGCCTGGGATGGCATGAGTCAGTGGTAGTAGCAAGAGCAGGCAACAGAATTAGAAAGGAAGATTCTCTGACATGCCTTGTTTTTTGTTTTGTTTTGTTTTGTGTGTTTTTTTGAGGCAGGGTCTCCCTGTCACCCAGGCTGGAGTGCAGTGGTACAATCACAGCTCACTGCAGCCTCGACCTCCCGGGCTCCAGAGATCCTCCCACCTCAGTCTCCCAAGTAGCTGGGACTACAGGCGAGCACCACCTCACCCGGCTTATTTTTGTATATTTGGTTTTGCCATGTTGCCCAGGTTGGTCTTAAACTCCTGGGCTCAAGTGATCCACCTGCCTCAACCTCCCAAAGTGCTGGGGTTACAGGCATGAGCCACCACACCCAGCTGCACCTTAATTTTTTTTTTTTTTTTTTTTTTGAAATGGAGTCTTCTCTGTTGCCCAGGCTGGAGTGCAGTGGCACCATCTTGGCTCATCCTGGGTTCAAGTGATTCTCGTTCCCTCAGCCTCCTGAGTTGCTGGGATTACAGGTGCCCACCACCACACCCAACTAATTTTTTTGAAATTTTTAGTAAAGATGGAGTTTCACCAAGTTGGCCAGGCTGTTCTTGAATTCCTGACCTCAGGTGATCAACCCACCTCGGCCTCCCAAAGTGCTGGGATTACAGGCTTGAGCCACCATGCCGGCCTGTGCCTTGTTTTTTGAATTAACCATTGGAACTATTGAGCCAGGCATGGTGGCTAACACCTGTAATCCCAGATTAGGGAGGCCAAGGTGGGAGAATCACTTGAGATCAGGAGTTCAAGACCAGCCTGGCCAACATGGTGAAACCCCATCTCTACTAAAAATACAAAATTGGCCCAGCATGATGGTGTATGCCTGTAATCCTATTTGGGAGGCTGAGGCAGGAGAATCACTTGAACGCCCTGGGAGGCAGAGGTTGCAGTGAACTGAGATTAAACCATTGCACTCCAGCCTGGGCCACAGAGTGAGACTCCGTCTCAAAAAAAAAAAAAAAAAAAGCCATTTGAACTCTCAGTAATAGTAAATACATAAATTACATATATATTTTTTTTGAGATGGAGTTTTGTTCTTGTCACCCAGGCTGGAGTGCAGTGGCGGGATCTCAACTCACTGCAACCTCTGCCTCCCAGGTTCCAAGATTCTCCTGCTTCAGTCTCCCGAGTAGCTGGGATTACAGGCACCTGCCACTATGCCCTGCTAATTTATGTATTTTTAGTAGAGATGGGGTTTCACCGTTTTGACCTCAAACTCCTGACCTCAGGTGATACGCCCACCTCAGCCTCTTAAAGTGCTGAGATTACAGGTGTCAGCCACCACACCTGGCCTACATCACTCTTTATTCCCAACTTTGTATTTGACTCGTTATCCCCATTGTAAGTACCCAAACTGACTTGATGGAACTCTATATAATCCTATGTGACTAGATTGCAATCTATACAGCTAAAGTCCAAAATGTTCATGATTAGTATCATTATTGTTAAATGAGTCCAAATATCTTAAGATATTTGGACTCATTTAAGTTACAAATACATAAAAACACATAACAATACTTGGTGTATATTTTGTGTGTTTGTGTGTGTGTGTGTGTGTGTGTGTGTGTATACACCATAGAAGAAACAAGCCATATCTTAAGTTAGAACCACAACTCCAGTCATCTTGGAAGAGAACACCTGTGGAAAGTTAAGCTCAAGGGATGGAGACCATCCTGGCCAACATGGTGAAACCCCATCTTTACTAAAAATACAAACATTAGCACATTAGCCGGGCATGGTGGTGTGCACCTGTAGTCCCAGCTACTCAGGAGGCTGAGGCAGGAGAATCACTTGAACCCAGGAGGTGGAGATTGCAGTGAGCGGAGATAGTGCCACTGTACTCCAGCCTGGTCAACAGAGCGAGACTCCATCTCAGAAAAAAGTATGACTAAGTAGAATTTCTTCCAAGAATGTGGCTTAATAGTAGAAGGAAGGTGGTCGGGTGCAGTGGCTCACACCTGTAATCCTAGCACTTTGGGAGGCCAAGATGGGTGGATCACAAGGTCAGGGGTTCAAGACCAGCCTAGCCAAGATCATGAAACCCCATCTCTACCAAAAATACAAAAATTAGCTGGGTGTGGTGGTGGGTGCCTGTAATCCCAGTTACTCAGGAGGCTGAGGGAGGGAATTGTTTAAACTCAGGAGGTGGAGGTTGCAATGAGCCAAGATCGCGCCACTGCACTCCAGCCTGGATGACAGAGCAAGACTCCGTCTCAAAAAAAAAAAAAAAAAAAAAGAATAGAAGGAAGGTGTGTTAATTTAATTCAATGTACGAATTGGTTTAAAGGATAAAAACATCAGGTCATCTGAGCAGATGCAAAAAAAATTCAATAAAATGGTATACTTCTTATTAATAAAAATATTAGCAAACTAGGTACAGCAGGGAACTTGTTCAACCTAGTTAAGGCTGTTTGTCAAAATCTATAGCAAATATCTTTTTACTTATTAATTCATTCATTTAATTAAAAAAAAATAGAGACAAGGTCTCACTCTGTCCCCCCAAGTTGGAGTGCAGTGGCACAATCATAGCTCATTGTAACTTCAAACTCCTGGGCTCAAGCAATCCTCCTGCCAAGTAGCTAGAACTCCAGGCATGCATCACCTCACCTTACTAATTTTTTTTTTTTTAATTTTTTAGAGATGGGGTCTTGCTGTGTAGCCCAGGCTGGTTTTGAACTCCTGGGTTCAAGCAGTCCTCCCACCTCAGTCTCTCAAAGTGCTGGGATTATAGGTGGAAGCTACCATGCCTGGCTGCAAACACCTTTTAAAATAGTGAAATATTGGCTAGGCACAGTGACTCACCTGTAAGCCCAGCACTTTGGGAGGCCAAGGCAGGAAGACAGCTTGAAGCCAGGAGTTTGAGGCTGCAGTGAGCTATGATCATGCCATTGCACTCTAGCTTGGAAACAGAGCAAGACTCCATCTTAAACAAAACAAAAATCCCCAAAAACAAATCGTGCAAAATTAAATACCTTCTTTATAAAGTCAGGAAGAAATCAAGAATGCCTGCTAACACTGCTTCTATTCAATATTTGTTGGAGCCTCTAGCCAATGAACGAAGACAAGAACTAAATATTGAAAAGAAAGAAATAATATTGTCTTATTTTCAGACTAAGATTTTGAACATAGGAAACACAGGAGATTTGTAAACTGCTCATAAACTACTACAACTAGTCAGTGAGTTCAACGAGTACTGCTGGAGACCAGATTAATGTGCAAATTCCATAACACTTGTTTTCACCAATACAAATCTGATAATAAGAAAATGTAGTACTAAATCATGCTCCATTTACACAAGTGGCAATAATATTCATAAGGTATCTAAGAATAAATAAGGCTAGGAGCGGTGGCTCATGCCTATAGTCCCAGCAGTTTTGGAGACCAGGGTGGACAGATCACTTGAGCCCAAGAGTTTGAGACCAGCCTGTGCAAGATGGTGAAACCCCATCTGTATTGTAAAAAAAAGTTATCAAAGAAAATTTTTAAAAAGGAGCTAAGACATAAATAGAGACAATTATGAAAGCTTACTAAAGAACGTAAATGAAAATCTAATAAATGGAAAAACACAGCATGTTTAATAATCATAAAGATATAAGCTCTCCCCTAAATAAATGTAATTAATCTCAATTAAAATCTCAACTGCTAGGCTGGGCACAGAGGCTCATGCCTGTAATCCCAACACTCTGGGAAGCCGAGGCAGGAGGACTGCTTGGCTCAAGAGTTAGAGACCAGCCTGGGCAACATAGAGCAACTCCATTCCTAAAATAATATAAAAAATTAGCCAGGCATGGTGGCATGTGCTTGTTGTCCCAGGTACTCAGGAGGCTGAGATGGTAGGATCACCTGAACCTGGGAAGTAGAGGCTGCAGCAGGCCATGAATGTGCCGCTGCTCTCCAGCCTGGGCAATAGAGTATGGCCCTTTCTCAAAAACTAACTAACTAAATAAATAAATAAATAAATAAAATCTCAACTGCTTTTTTTTTTTGTATGTAGGTATGCCTTTTTTATGTTTTTTTTTTTTTTTGAGACAGTCTTGCTCTGTCACCCCGGCTGTAGTGCAGTGGAGCGATCTTGGCTCACTGCAACCTCCGTTTCCTGAGTTCAAGCGATTCTCCTGCCTCAGCCTCCCAAGTAGCTGGGATTACAGGCATCTGCCACCATGCTCGGCAAATTTTTTGCATTTTTAGTAGAGATGGGGTTTCACCATGTTGTCCAGGCTGGTCTCAAACTCTTGACCTGAGGCGATCCACCCACCTTGGCCTCCCAAAGTGCTGGGATTACAAGTGTGAGCCACCACACCTGGTCATGTGTGGATATGCTTAAGATGGTATACTTAGTCTTGTGTTCTATAACACATACATATAGACAGATCTGCTTCAATTTCAAGCTGTAGATTGGTACACCTGCTCTCATCTCTAAACCTTGAGACTGCAAATATTTTCATACCTTCTACAAGAAGTATGAGCAAAACTGTCACACATGAGTCATTCAGAACAGCCACAGAAGGCTAAATTTTTTTTTTGAGACAGAGTTTCACTCTTGTTGCCCAGGCTAGAGTGCAATGGCACAATCTCAGCTCACTGCAACCTCCACCTCCAGGGTTCAAGAGATTCTCCTGCCTCAGCCTCCCAAGTAGCTGGGATTACAGGCATGTACCACCACGCCTGGCTAATTTTGGACTTTTAGTAGAGATGGGGTTTCTCCATGTTGGTCAGGCTGGTCTCGAACTCCTGAACTCAGGTGATCTGCCTGCCTTGGCCTCCCAAAGAGCTGAGATTACAGGCATGAGCCACTGTGACTGGCCAAAGGAGAGATTTTTTACGGAAAGTTGAGACTAGCTCTGGTAATGTCACCATAGTTCAATAAAGAAACACCATAGATTAATATACTCTATGACTATCGTTAGAAGAAAAACCTTAGCCAAATTAAGTTTAACTGAGTTTAACTGAGCAAATAATTATTCACGAATTGGGCAGCCTCCCAAGCCAGAGTAGGCTCAGAGACTCCAGTACAGACACATGGTGGAAGAAAATTTGTGGACAGAAAAAGAAAAGTGATGCACAGAAAATGAAAGTGAGGTACAGAAACAGCTGGATTTGTCACAGCTCGGCGTTTGCCTTATTTGAACATGGTTTGAACAGTTGGCCACCTTTCATTGGCCAAAATTCGGTGATTGACACAAGAGTAGGCTACAGTTCGTTAGCAACTGCATTTAGGTTATAGTTCACAATGTACAGAGAAACTTTTAAGCCAAACTTAAAATATGTAGGGAGGAAGCTTTAGGCTGAACTTGATTTAACACTGTAGATATCCTAAAATGTTAATAACAGTAGCATAAATTTAATCCTAGAGCAGTAAGAATTGCTCTCCTTGGGAGCTGAGTGGAGCCTAGAAGGAGCTATGGTGGGGCGGTGGGGTTGGGGGATGGTGGAAGGTGGTTAGGAGCAAAACTAAAGGCTACCAAGAAACATTCCAGCAGAAGCAAAATAGACATGGAAAGACTGGAGTTGAAGAGCAACCAGCAATAGAGTGTGTCCAGATGATGAGACCTGTGAGGTGCCACTGAAAATCTCAGGACGTGGAGCCAGGAGCAGGTAAGCTGAGCATGAGAGTGAGGCTTTCTAGGGACTACTGCTCTGCAGTTTGAACCAGGTATGTTGTGAGTTCACTGAACATTGTAAAATAGCCCAAAATTCAGAATGAAACAAATCTTTTTATCCCTTGTCAGTCTTTCTTCCTTCCGACCCATCCAGCACACCTGTTTTCACACTGACCTTCCTTCTACGCTACTTAGAAAATGGCAAAAACAAATGGCAATTTATTTAGCTGGATGTGAGGCACTTCACAGTCTTATCTCAGTTTTCCTCTGCAATCTTACTTCTTACCACTTCGCTAAACCAAATTAACCCGAGGCTCCAAGCAGACTGGCTGATTCACAGTTTCCCTAGATCACCCATGCACACTAGGGGACTTGTAGGGGCCCATTGGGCGGGGCCTGTAGGATTATTTAATCTCACATTTTGTATTGGAATAAACAGACCCAGAGGGGTAAAGAGACTTACTAGTTAGTGGCAGGAATAGACTAGAACCAAATTTCTTTTTTTCTTTTTTTTGAGACAGAGACTCTCTCTGTCACCCAGGCTGGAGTGCAGTGGCATGATCTCAGCTCCCTGCAACCTGTGCCCTCTGGGTTCAAGCAATTCTCCTGCCTCAGCCTCCCGAGTACCTGGGATTACAGGTGCCTGCCCCCGTGCCCAGCTAATTTTTGTAGTTTTTAGTGGAGACAAGGTTTCACCATCTTGGCCAGGCTGGTCTTGAACTCCTGACCTCGTGATCCACCCGCCTCGGCCTCCCAAAGTGCTGGGATTGCAGGCGTGAGCCACCACGCCCGGCCACTTTTCCTTTTTTTAAACTGTGTCCAACCCAGTTACTTCTCTCGCCTTGGTGTTACACTTTCCTCATATATTTTCCCTCCATCCCGACCAGCTGACCTCAACTGTTTATCAATTCACACTCATTTCTTTCCCTTGTAAACTCAGTGTACCTCCTGCCTGAACCACATAGGTATTTACTGCATGTAAACTTGGCTTGTTGTGTGTTTGATGGTTGTGTTCTAGCTCTCTTATTAATAACCGCTACTTAATGAGAGCCTACAATAAATAGCAAGTGCTCAATAAGTAGGGTGAATATAGAATCTGTCATTCAGACCAAGACACCTCTGAGAGGCGAATGGGGTGCTATTAATAATCATACTAAGACAACAGGTGTAAACCAGGGTTGCACTGACAAACTGGGACATATGGCCACTCTATCAATAAGTGATAGTGTGGCAGACATCACTGCAGCCTGGCTCACTCAACATCACTACTAACTCTCTTCTCTTTTCCTTGCCTTCTGTTATAGTAGCTGGCAAGCCCAGTTTTCCCTTCAACCTCAAAGATAGGGATAGCTCTGAGACACAGTTTTGTCCAGTAAGACCTTAGTGTGGCGTTTCTGATAATTAGTGCTTTCCTGTTGAAAGGGGATAGTTGCAGCTAGAGCAGCTCCTTTCCTTTTCTTCCTGTATGGAACTTACAGAGGAGTAGCAGTCACCTAGAGACCATGAACTGATAAATATGAGGGCAAAAGGAAGGACAGCAGAACAGAAAGATGGGAATAAAATAGATCTCTGATGGCAGCTAAAACAAAGCTATTAATTGCTCATCTAGACCTCTTCTTCTGCAAGAAAAATAAACTTCTAGCTAAATGGGAAGATCCTTTTTTTTTTTTTTTTTTTTTTTTTGTAGAGACGGGGTTTCACCATGTTGGCCAGGATGGTCTCGATCTCTTGACCTCGTGATCCACCCGCCTCGGCCTCCCAAAGGGCTTTAGTTAATTGCAGCCCAAAGCATTCCTAACTTAGAAGAATAGTCATTATTATTTTATTTCAACTACTTTATACATATTTTTAAAAATCTTTATAACAGCCCTAAAAGGTGCCTGCTATTATCCTCATTTTTCAGATGAAGAAATTAAACTTCAGAAGGATTTGGTAACTTGTCCAAAGCCATACAGGCAATTAACATCTAAGTTTAATTTCAAGCCCAGGCCTTTCTGACCTCAGAGTCCATGCAATAAAGTAAGATGCTGTCTCAAGAGAGGAAAAAAAAGAAAGAAAGAAAAGGAACCAGCAACATAAGCTAATTATTCGGACATAGGGAGGTAAGTGATCAAACAGCCAAGAGTTCCAGCCTGACCAGCATAGTGGAACCCTCTCTCTACTAAAAATACAAAAATTAGCCAGGCATGGTGGCACGCACCTGTAATCCCAGCTACTCAGGAGGCTGAGGCAAGGAGAATCGCTTGAACCCAGGAGGCAGAGTTTGTGGTGAGCCGAGATTGTGCCACTACACTCCAGCCTGGGGAACAGAGTGGGACTGTCTCAAAGAAAACAACAACAACAAAAACAGTCAAGAGTTCAAAATGATTATATCCAGAGAGTGGAACTGCTGTTTTCGTTATAAGCTTTTAATACGTTCTCATACAATTAGGTGAATGCATTATGTTGATAACAATTTAAACAATTTTTTAAAGCAAAAAAAAATTTCAGATGCAATTATGTAATCAAGTATATCCATACATTATCCCAACTAAATGATTCCAACAAATACAGATGCAGAAAGCTTGGTGGTGGCCTAAGGATTTGGGAGAAAAGTTCTAATGAGCAGCTAGTTCAGCAGACCCAGAAAGAAATCTGCCTTGGCCCACACCACTGGGATGGGCAGCAGGGAGCCATAATGAACTAAGGTCTGCTGCTCAGGCCTCCCAAGGATTCCCTAAGTCCAGGATTTTGCTAAACAGGGTACTTACTAATTTCTGGAAAAGCATCAATGTTCTCTGTGAAAGACGAAGAGTGAAGTTCTTTTTAGTTTCCTATTCTACAACTTGGTTTTTCTTCTGTGCAACCCTCTTTACACTTGATGTCTTTTACTTTCTTTCTATTAATCTGCTTTCTCCTCACAGTTTTTTCCCCTTAACAGTTTTATTTTGCTCTCTCATCTTTAATTCTTCCCACTATCCACACTCTGAATTTCTCTAAGTTTTGGCTAATTAGTGCTCATATTCATAGACTTGTCAGGCACTTAGATTTTTGTCTCGATTTTCCAAGTGGTTAGCTGAAATCGCTTTTTTTTTTTTTGGAGTCAGAGTCTTGTTCTGCCTCCCATGATGGAATATAGTGGCATAATCACAGCTCACTGCAGCCTTGAACCTCCCAGGCTCAAGCAATCCTGCTACCTCAGCCTACCCAGTAGCTGGAGCTATAGGCATGCACCACCACACTCAGCTAATTTTAAAATTTTTTTCATAGAGGCAGAGTCTCACCATGTTGCCCAGGTTGGTCTCGAACTCCCGAGCTCAAGCAGTCCTTCTGCTTCAGCATCCCAAAGTATTAGGATTATAGGCCTGAGCCATGGTGCCAAGCCATCACTTGGCTTTTGAACACAACTTGTCCATCTGTAAAACTGGCTGCTATTCCTCAGGATGCTGTGTAATAATGGCTAAGCTAACCTTGAAGTTCTTGAGAGGAAGTAATTTAAGAACCATGATGTGCTTAATTCAAGTTGTAAACTATTATCTTCATAAGCAATTTGAATATTTTCTTCTTCTCCTGAAAATTAAAATTTCAATTCTAGAGACCTTTTTCTAGAATGACAATAAGAAATGACAAAATACAGAATGAAACCAATTTTATGAACAGTTTGCTCTTTCAGCAAGTAAAAGAAAATCAACCAATGAATTAAAGCTCTTTAAACCCTAGAGACATACAGTGACTGGATTCAAAGAATGAAGTTGGAGTTAACGTTATATTTTAATTAAGTTTCTCAAAATGGAACTATATATGAGACTAAAAACATTAACCTACTAAGACAAAAATCTTCGCTTTTCTTTTTTTTTTAAATATATAATAAGTCTGGCAAGCGCCTATAGTCCCAGCTCCTCAGGAGGCTGCGGCGGGAAGATCCCTTAAGCCCAGGAGTTTGAGACATGCCTGGGCAACATAGTGAGACCCAGTCTCTAAAAACAAAAAGAAAGTAAAATAAAACTGTAAGTGCAAGGGCTTCAAACTGTCCAATCACATGCTATCAATGTTAGAATTCAAAGCTCAGAAATTGTGGATATGTAATGAATTATGATTCTTTAACGAAACCAACATTTGCTGATAAAAGTATTTGAAATGGTACCACTACTTGCCCCAAATTAAGCCTTCTCAACTAAAAATCTAGGGTTAAACCAAGAATATAAAGGGCTGTGTGATCTAACTGTAGTTTTTACTGGGGAATTTAGATTTCATATAAACCTGTCTTTATTTTAAATGTAGGTAGAAAAAAAGCACACACCTCAAACCAAACATCCAATCCATATTTTTTCCTAACACAGGAGGCTTCTCTGAAGGTTTTTCCAGGCTTACCACTTAACAGTGGTCCAGCCAAAAATAAACCCATGAGGGTTTACTAGGCAAATTCAATCGCACACCAAACACCAGTCCATGGGGAGTTGGGCTCAGCTTTTTCCCACTAGCCTCTCCCAGGACCTCCACCCACATTCCCCATCTCCTAATTAGAAAGCTAATTAGGATTTCAAATTTAAATGCTAAATGGAGAGGGCGATCTGGGCTCAGGCCAGGATTCCTGGAACATCTAACACCCTCCTCTGTCCTCTGTTCCTGCAGTGAGCTGTGGGAAGAGAGCTGGGCGGCATGGCTATTTGGGGCCATTTAACGTGCTGAAGGGCAGTGTTTACTCTCATTTATCTGAGAAGGAAACTGTGCTGCACAGACTGCAAACTCTGAAAATATAAAATAAAAAAACAACATGCCTTGGATTTTAGTACTTTAAGGGAATAAGTAAGTACATTTTCATAAACTCAATTATTACCATAGTGACACGAGGGTACAGGAGAAAGTCCTCTCAAGAACAGTTCCTGGTTCTAGCCAGTCTCTCAATAGTGCAGGGCGACTTCTTCAGTAACCATGACAACCAGAATTAGAAGTCCTGTTGCAACACTAACAGAAACCATCTTTTGAAGAGGTTCTGTAAATCACAGTGAATACTGATGGTGCCAGCTTGTGTGATACATATTTTTCAAACATTAAAAAAATCTTATTACCATAAACAAATATTCACCTTAGATTCCCATTTGAAATCTTGACTTGGAATCCATTTTTTTGGTATGGTTTTTTTTCCCCCTTTGGATTCCCGCGGCCTCGATTGCAAACGCGATTTGTATAATTTCCAAACTTGTCTGAACTGCAAGGGTGAGAGCTTAGAATGTGATTCATTCGCTCTTATTTTGAAACGGGATGAGGAATGGGGTGGGGGGAGGGTGGGTAGACAGAGAGCCCTCTTGTCTACTATACTCAGGAAGACGAAAACAGGGGGAGGGAAGGGGGAAGAGAGAGACAGAAAGGGAGAAAGGGAGGGACAGGGAGAAAAGAAGGGGAGAGGAGGAGGAAAGGAGGAAAGGAGAAGAGGGAAAAGGAGGGAAGGAGGGGGAAAAAACGGAAAGGAAAGAAGTGCCGATAACAGAATCTTCGCTGCCCATATTAGGGATAAAAGCACCTTTATTGCCTTGACCTCTCCATCTGCCCAGATGCGTCAGGCACGCAGAAGCTGGTTGGAATCGATATTTTAAAGACCCAGTTGCGATCTCTTCCTAGTCGTATCAAGAAGTCCTGGAGCTTCTAATATTCCTGGAGGGATATCCAGGAAGAGGAAAAGAGGCTCTTCCTGATTTCGTGCGGTCTTCCAAAAGAAGCACCTTTCGGTGGGGGAGCGTCGCGGGGTCGGGTGCAATGGGCGATTTTGTTCCCCCTGGGCCACAGGCGTTAGATGTCAGTTCCCTCCATCGCCAGCACCGGCCGGCGCGCGTGGGGAGGTCACGCAGGTCCTCTGCCCTTGTAACAAGCTATCTAGATTTGGGCTGGTGCCTTGGGGCTTTGGTCCAGCGCATCCCCCTGTGCGCACCGCGAGGCGCTAAGCTGCCCTCTTTGGCTCACGTGTGGACGCACACGCAGACAGGAGTGTCCACACCATACGGGAACACGGGTGCACACACGCGCACACATAGACATGGGCGCCGCACATGACACGGGCACCACACATGAAACGGGCACACGCGCGCGAGCACGCCCTCGCCCTGGCTCTAATGCCCTCGCCTCTAGCGCGGATCGGCCTGGGCCGGTGGCGGGCGGGGGGTGGGGGAAGCGCCCCAGAAAGCGCCTAACCTTCTCCTGACCCCACTTCGCAGGCACCCCGCGGTAGGACTCCCTTTCTGCTTTGGGTCGCGGGGAGGAGAGGCGCCTCCTTCCCAGCCACCCAGGTCTGCAACCTAGCAGAGGAAGGGTGGCGGGGTGGGTGCTGGCGGCGAGCCCCGCGGCCCCTAGCTTACCTTCGAGGAGAGGCCAGCTCTCGGGCTTCGCTGCGCGGCGCCGGGCCAGGCGAGCGCAGTGGTTTCCGCTGGAGCAGGCGCGGTCGGGGAGTGGATGTCCCGAGGTGAGGGCACCCCTGTCGCTCCTGGGGCTTCCAGAGCTGTCAGGGGCAGCGGACCTGACCGACAGCGGCCAGGGCAAACCCCGCCCTCCGGCTTGGCTTCGGCCCCTGCTTCGCAGCGGGGACCGAGACGCCCCGCAACGTTTCCCGAAGGACCAATCCGGAGCAGGGGGCTGGCCCGGGGAAGGAGGGACAAGGGGCCGGTAGGCACCCGGACGCCTGCCTGGACCTAGCAGGCTGGTTTCCTATGGCAGCCAGGAGGGAGGGGCGAGAGAGAGGGGACGTGAGGCGTAGGGACACCCAGTGCAGTGGCTTCGGGAGAGGGGTGGGCCTGACGCAAAGAGGACCCCTTCTAGAGGCTGGATGGGAGCGGCGACACGGCAAAAGCGGACTGATACAGCTCGCACCAACGTACGCCTCGTGCTGAGCCGTTCCAGCGCTTGAGCAAGGGTTTCCATGTCCTTGGAAGACTGTGACCCAGTAATCCTCCCAACAGAAAGGGGGTTTCCAGCAAATCACCGTGACAGCTCCTCCGGGTGAGTAGGGCAGTGTTTAGGTTCTGCAGAAGTGCTCATGCCTGGATTCCTGGCATACATCAGGTTCCCTTGGTGCCACTTTATCAGTGGCTCCCTAATCTCCTGCTATGGAGATACTCTTTGCTATGATCCTCAGATACTAAAGCTTATTTTTCTGGTTTACAAACTAGAAATGCCGTCACTAGATTGAATGTAGAGTTGGAAATAGGAGTCAGAAAATACTATAACATACAGGTTATTTACTGAAGTTTAAGCCCTTCCTTTTACAAAGAGAAGAAAAAAAAAACTGAGTTCAGAGGAGTTAACTTAGCAAGGGTCACACCGCTGATTAATGGCAGAGCCAGGACTAGACACCCTAAGTCATAGTTCTGTGAGCTTTCTTTCTACTTCCTCCTGCTCCCCATCCTGTACTGATTGCCAGAGCAATATGTACAAGAGCAAAAATGTTGAGTAGCAAAATAACCTATGTCTAAAGTTCTTTTACGGTAAAAATGAGGGAACTCCAAAATTCCTTTTTTGCTATTTGCCAGGCATTGTAATAAACACTTTTACAAAGAGTAACTGATTAAATCCTCACAATAATCTATGAGTTAGGTACTGTTACTGTCATCCTTGTTTTGATAGATGAAGAAACTGAAGCCCAGAAAGGTTATAGGATTTGCTCAAGGTCACACAGCTGTCGAATGCTGCCTCTGGGACTCTAACCCAGTTCGTTTGACTTCAGAGTTGGTGTTCTTAATTACTTTCTCTCTGACGCCCGTTTGTGTGATGATTAAAGGGGTCAGGAACAGGAAGGGCAAGAAATAAAAACCTTGGACAGCTCCATGCACTGACTGTTGAGATTGGAAAGAAAATTGAAAGAACCTGAAACAATTGCTCTCTTGGCTTCTGAGAGTGATCATCTACTTATGTAGAACAAGGGTTCTCTTGAGAAAATTTGTTTTTAAAGAGACAACCCCCTCCTCAGAACACAAGAGGGCTTTGTTTTGTTTTGCTTTGTTTTTTTAAAGAGTAATCTTTAAAATAGTACATGCCATTAGTTTATTTTCTTTCTAAAGCAATAAAATGCAGGGTGAAACGCTACATATTTTTAAAAATATAAAAGACCCCTTGAATTCATTAACATAACAATACACAGAATAAAATTTTATAGAGAAATTGCCTGGAAACCCAGAGCCTCAAACGCCCAGTTTGACAGAGGCTGTCTGTTGCATAGGTCCTCACAATCACACCCCAGAAAGCATGCAGTAGGTTCTAATAGCTTAAAAGGTTACTGAAGTCTTTAGGCTAATACTATCACCTTTCAAGTTAGGATTTCAACATATGAATTGGGAGATACAAAAATTTAGTCCATAACAGGACCCTTCTTATGTTTTATCTTTCTTTCAGGAACCCCTGTTTGATGTTACATGTATCAGATCTTCTCATTCTATTTCATGTCTTTTCTCATATTCTCTAGATTTTTAGATTCTGTGCTACATTCTAGGTAATTTCTTCAGATCTATCGTCTGTTCATGAATTCTCTCTCGCGCTATATCTAATCAGCTGTTTAACCTGCACACTGATTTTATGAGCATGTAAATATAATTAAATCAAGAGGTGGAAGTATGAGAGTGCCAATTTCAGCATCTTTTACAGCAGGGGGTGAATGGATAGTTTAAAATTGAATCATTTATTTACAAAAATTAGTATTATCAAAATCCCTTTTTCCTTAACTTAATAGGAAACTTATAAGAACTAATATTTCTTGTGGTAAAAAACTTTTTTTCTGAGGTTTAGCAATTTATTCTACTTTCCTTCTTATTTCTGTTAAATCCAATAAAGAGTAAACTGAAAGAATTAAAACTAGTATGGTGATCCTGTTTTTATTATTTATTTTATTTATTTATTTTGAGACGGAGTCTTGCTCTGTCACCCTGGCTGGAGTGCAAGTAGCATGATCTCAGTTCACAGCAACCTCCGCCTCCCTGGTTCAAACACTTCAGGAGGTTGAGGCAGGCGGATCACCTGAGGTCAGGAGTTCAAGACCAGCCTGGCCAACATGGTGAAACCCCATCTCTACTAAAAATACAAAAATTATCTAGGTGTGGTGGCCTGTAATCCCAGCTACTCAGGAGGCTGAGGCAGGAGAATCACTTGAACCCGGGAGGCAGAGGTTGCAGTGAGCCAAGATTGTGCCATTGCACTCCAGCCTGGGCAACGAGTGAAATTCTGTTTCAGAAAAAAAAAAAAAGGTCACTCTACCAATGTATTCAGTTTGGTTCATTTTATCTTTTCCATGGTGAGTCATGGAATGCAAAACTTTTTGTTTTGCTCTTGTTGCCCAGGCTGGAGTGCAATGGTGTGATCTCGGCTCACCACAGCCTCTGTGATCTCCTGCCTCAGCCTCCTGAGTAGCTGGGATTACAGGCATGCACCACCAAGTTCGGCTACTTTTTTGTGTTTTTAGTAGAGATGGGGTTTCTTCACGTTGGTCAGGCTGGTCTCGACCTGCCTGCCTCGGCCTCCCAAAGTGCTGGGATTACAGGCGTGAGCCACTGCACCCGACCCAGAACTTTTAATAGTAAAAGCTTTAAGGATTCAGGAACAAGGTGTCTATCTGGTTCTCCATGAGTCCATGCTTAATTAACATTAGACTTACATCCTCTTGAATACCAGTTGTCGTTCCAAATAGGCACAAAACACTGATAACTGATGGATTATCGTGAGTGATTTTACTTAGACCATGGAGTTTACTTACATTGTTTATTTATTTATTTGTTTGTTTTTTTTTTAGAGTCCATGAGGCATTTTATTTGTAAATATATGTATTACATCCCTAGAAAAGAATCCCAGGATTTTCCCTCCTGTGTGTTTTCGTCTTGCTTCTTCATGGTCCATGATGCCAGCTGAGGTTGTCAGTACAATAAACCAAACTGGCGGGACGGAAGCAGATTGTTCTGCCATTTTTCTAGATCTTTGAGTTGCACATCAAATCTGGGGCTCATCACACCACACTTGTTTAGCCTGCCTGTGAGGTTCACAACAATTTTCCCAGCTCTGTGATCGTCAATGATTTCAAATTCGCCAATGTAACCATGCTTCATCATCACAGTAAGAAACCGGACGATGACTTTGGAGCACGGCCTAATAAGCACCTGACGTTTGCCTCTCTTTTCGGCATTGTTGATGCTCTTGAGAGCATCAGCCAGGACATTCATGCGCACCATTGTGGGAGGCACGGAAAGATGGCGGAAAGAGCTATTTGTTTGTTTTTTATGACCCACGGTGCCCGGCCTGATCTATTTGATTTTAGGAGGTTTGGTTTATGGAAATCTCAGATAAGGCACATACTCCGAACTCTTGGTATCATCCTCCCAACAGTCATAATAACAGTCTCCCTGGTGCACTGCATTCTCTCAAAGGTTGTAAATGCTTGTATGCAGCCATCTCTAGAATGTCATATGGTCTCTCTTCAACTGGAATGACAGGAGCTGAAAGAAATATGAAACCGACTGGGTGCGGTGGCTCACGCCTGTAATCCCAGCACTTTGGGAGGCCAAGGCAGGTGGATCACCTGAGGTCAGGAGTTTGTGACCAGCTTGGCCAACATGGCAAAAACCCTGTCTCTACTGAAAAATACAATAATTAGCCAGGCATGGTGGGGAGCAACTAATTTCAGCTACATGGGAGGCTGAGGCAGGAGAATTGCTGGAACCCAGGAGGCGGAGGTTGTAGTGAGCCAAGATCGCACCATTGCACTCCAGCCTTGGTGACAGAGCAAGATGCTGTCTCAAAAAAAAGAAAGAAAGAAGTGTGCAACCAGGAAGACACCATAACCTATAAATAATGTGCTGAAACTAGAAACCCAATATTATGGTAACTGAGAATGGCACTAAAGCCCTAAGTTTTGGTCACACTGTCACCCAAGTGAGAACCTGCCCAAAAAGGAGTTTTTTTTTTTTTAAGTTTAAAAACAATTAGTTTATTATTTATTTTATAAGTAATCAGATACACAAATACAAATATATTTCCTGATTATGAGCAAGAAGAACAGAAAAATATATATTAGACTAAAATTGACAAATGAATATGGGATACACAAAGACCTTTGGTAATGCCTGCCCATAAACGGAGGAGTATGTACACTCTCCTCTGTGTAACTGAAGTCCAATAATACTTTAACATAGTACATGAAAATGTGAAACAGTGTTACAACCTCACTTATAAACATACATTCAAACAATTCTGAACAAAAAATGAGGTATTAGAATAATAATTAATCATAGTAAAGAATTGTTTATTTTTTTTTTTTTTTTTTTAAAGGAGTTTTTTAAACAAAATTTCTGGGAGGCCATTGGTTTGGACTAAGCTTATGCACTATGCCCCAACAGACCAAACCCAACCAAAATGGAGTTGCTTGTGCTAAGGAAACACGTAGATTCTAGAACAAGCCAGGTTTTGTTTTCTCTCCTGCAAATCTCTATAACAAACATTCCTGACAGCATAGGTATCCACCCCTTGAAGTTCCCATTAAATCTTAAATTCATTTCCTCTTGCCTATAGACTATCAAGCTTCAAATGATCATGAAACAAAGGTTCCAGCCAGTTCCGGGTGAAGAAACCTGTCCATCAAGAAGCTGCCCTGCCTCCACTAGACAGAGCCAGGTAAGAGTTCTGTTATCCCCAATAGCTAGGGACTACACCCCAAGCCAGCATGAAACAGTGACAGAAAAAAGACCATTGGTCCCTCCGCCTCCCATAAAGGTTTATGTGGATTATACTCTCTCTGTGGGGAGATGAGGCAGGAAAATAGGGTCTAGAGGAAGGGAACATAAGGCTAATTCACAGGTCAGCAATGACAGGAAATATCCTCCCCATAGGGCATATGCTGAATAAATTACTTTGTAACTACTTCATCCTCTTCGTTTACACAGGCCGTACATCAAGTAACCAATAAAATCCTCTAGAGGGTATTTAAACTCCCCAAAAATTCTGTAACAGGGCCCTTGAGCCCCTATGTTTGGGTCTGCTTCCACACTGTGGGATATACTTTCATTTTCAAGAAATCTCTGCTTTTGTTGGTTCATTCTTTCCTTGCTTTGTTTGTACATTTTGTCCAATTCTTTGTTAAAGATGCCAAGAACCTGGAAACCCACTACCAATAACAGGTGTGGGGTCCAACAATGTATGTTTCAACAAGATTCTGATGTTTGCTAAAGTTAGAGAACCATTTCCTAGATGATGTAGTCTCGGCAAGAAGATACTAAAAGGCAATTTGCTGCATGTATCTTGCTGGATTTTCTGATCTCTTGTCCCCCTCCACTTCTCAACTCCAGCAAGAGCTGGTATGGATTCCAGAAAAGAAGGTAGCTGATTATCCTGTGCTTTATGCAATCCAATGTGGTCAACCACAAAGAAATCTCATGGAGAGTTATTTTAGTGACCAAGAGCGTAGTCTGTGAAGTCAGGCTTGCTCAGTTCAAATACTGGATCCACTTCCAACAAGCTATTTCTCAGCTTCTCCTCTTCCTTTCCTCTGTTTATAAAATGATAGCTAATAATACAGTAACTTCATAAAGTCATTGAGATAACTAAATGTATTCAAAATCATAAAGGATAGCTATTATGTTAACAATAAATTTTTTCTTTCCCAGACAGCATTTTGGTACAAATATAAAGGTGAGGATATTGCTTCAGCTGAATAGTTAAGAGTCATATTTGGCTGGGCACGGGGCTCCCGCCTGTAATCCCAGCACTTTGGGAGGCTGAAGCAGGCAGATCGCTTGAGCCCAGGAGACTAAAATCAGCTTGGGCAACATAGAAAGACTATTTCTACAAAAAATGTAAAAATTAGCTGGGCATGGTAGCACACCCCTATAGTGATAGCTTCTCAGGAGCCTAAAGTGGGAGGACTGCTTGAGCCTGGAAGGTGAAGGTTGCAATAAGCCGGCCAAGATGGTACCATTCCACTCTAGCCTGGGTTGACAGAGCAAGACCCTGTCTCAAAAAAAAAAAAAAAAAAAAAAAAAAAAGTAGTATTTATAGGGACATAATGATAATGGGTTGCAGGAAGGGTAAAGAGAAAAAGATTGAATTCACATGCTGCTTTCTTTACCATGTCAATAGAATTAATGAAATTACATTTGTAGGGCAGGGAGTAGAGTTTTAAGAAGTTCAGAGTATTATGACAGCCTTTGTATTTATGGGTTTTAAATCAATAAATATCTAGGCGTCTAACTATGAAGGATTTTATTAACTGGTAGGGTGATGAGGGTTTGTCTTAATTCCTACTTCTTATTTGAATCTTTTATGACAAATCCTGTAAGAGGTATAGCACAGTTCAGCACATTACACAAGAAAACAGCCTAGACCTCCCTCTCCTGATGTAATTAACACAAAGGTCAGAGTTAATCTAATGAATTCAAAGCTATTAAGTTTTCTCCAACAAAATCAGGCTAAACTTTCTAGGTCAGGCATTTGTTTGTAATTTTGCATGCAAGAGTTATAAAACACTATTTTTGCGTGAATAGTTTAATGATCATAGGATCACTTGTTTAAAACCATCAACCTATGTTAAATTGAAAATGTGCATTAAAATCCATTTGATTGGTAAAGATTATCTACATTTAGGCCTCACTCTTTGGCTTAATAAGCCTATTGGCTTATTCAAACTATGAAATGGATAGTCTAGAGAGCTTTCATGGACCCTTCTAATCATGAAATCTTTAATTCCAAGTTCAAACTAGTGGGAGCGGAAGCATTCAAATTCCTATGAAAATATTCCTACATTCAGTATTATCTGAGGATGGTAGCCTTTTTAAACTGGTAAGACTACAAGAGTCTTCTGGTTTTGTACATATCCAAAAGATTTCTAGCTTTTAAATGTATTGCTAATGTATTCAGTTTAGTTTTCCTTCGAATCTCAGACAGTAGGTGTGGTATAATAAAAAAAAATAGGCCAGGTGCAGTGGCTCACACCTGTAATTCCAGCACTTTGGGAGGCTGAGGCGGGTGGATCACTTGAGATCAAGCGTTCAAGACCAGCCTGGTCGACATGGTGAAACCTTGTCTCTACTAAAAATACAAAAAATTAGCCAGGTGTGCTGGCACACACCTGTAATCCCAGCTACTGGGGAGGCTGAGGCAGGAGAATCACTTGAACCTGGGAGGTAGAGGTTGTAGTGAGCTGATATGAAACGCCACTGCACTCCAGCCTGGGAGACAGAATTAGACCCTGTCTCAAAAACAAACAAACAAAAAAATATATATATGTGTGTGTATAATACGAATTTGGGTTTTTCTCCCTGGTCCTTGCACACAGTTCCAAAAATCCTTGGAATTTCCTGAACGTCTTTTGTTACTCATCCAAGCCCCTTTTGACCTTACCAGTTTATGCTAATGAGGTGACTATTGGCAGAGTGCCCCTAGATAGCTTCAAGATGGGTGTGGGTTACCAGAAGAACTAACCATATTAAAGGGATACAACTACTGGCCCCACTTGAGACCTCCAGGGAGAGGGCTGGAGATTGAGTCCGGTTGCCAATAATCAGTCTAGGTTATGAAATCTCAGTAAGGGAGATTCCGAGTTGAACACATCAACATGCTGGGAAAATGGAATGCCAAAAGAGGGCATACAAACTTCTGCCGTTCTCCTCCACAACCTCCTCCTCCCACCTTACCCTGTGCATCTCTTCCATTTAACTGTTCCTGCTTTGCACACTTTTATAAACACCATATTCATAAGTATAATGCTTTCCTGAGTTCTGAGTTGTTTCAATGCATTATTGAACTTGGGGGACATGGAAAGGCTGTAAGAACCCTAAATTTACGGTTGGCTGGGCAGAGGCACAGGTAGCCTGTAGATTGCATTTGTGGCTGGTGTCTGCAGTGGGGGGCAATTTTGTGATACTGAGCACTTAACTTGCTCTAAATCTGGGTAGTGTCAGAATTGTTGGACACCCAACACTTAACTTGCTCTAAATCTGGGTAATGTCAGAATTGTTGGACACCCAATTGATGTCTGAGAATTGCTGTTGAAACTGGAGGAGATAGAAGAGCCCCTCAACATTCAGTGCATTTTGGATTTATTTCTATGTGATCATTGTTGCACACTCCACTGTCCAACTTGGTAGCTGTAGACTTATCTTAAAACTCCAGTAGAAATAGAGAACACTGGAGGACTAAATATCCAGTTTATTTGCTTCAGTACTTGAAGCAAATATACATCAGTTGTTAATAGCTGTTTTTATGTTCTGCATTAAGTGCTTTGCAACTACAAAGCGTTATTCAACATATGGTTTATCATCAGTGGATAGTTTTCATCTACTTTTGCAATCAAATTTACTGGCATTCTGAGCAGTGATAAGCTTCTATACCTTTGGGAAAAGAAAAATGAACTATATCAGCACCTCAAATGTCTTGAAAGGTCTTGCCAAATGTGAAAACTGAAATGATAATTTTAACACTTTCATGTGCCGCCTTTGCCCTCGATCTCTACCTTGTGGTCAGAACTCTTGAAAGATTATGTTTTAAAATAATCCTTGTTTCGGCCATGCACAGTGGCTCATGCCTGTAATCCCAGCACTTTAGAGGTCAAGGCGGGTGGATCACGAGGTCAGGAGTTCAAGGCCAGCCTGGCCAACATGGTGAAACCCTATCTCTACCAAAAATACAAAAAAATTAGCCGGGCATGGTGGCATGCACCTGTAGTCCCAGGTACTCAGGAGGCTGAGACAGAAGAATCGCCTGAACCCAGGAAGCGGAGGTTGCAGTGAGCCGAGATTGTGCCACTGCACTCCAGCCTGGGCAAGAGTGAGACTCTGTCTCAAAAAATAATAATAATCCTTGTTTCATACCTTGGCTTAAGGGCACAGTATGCGCTATTTTCAGCATTCAAATTTCACTGGATACTAACCAGCAATTTACGTATTTGAGACCACTATCTCTTAGGGTTTTTTTTCTTAAACAACTCAGGAACATTGGAATCCTAAGGCAAACTGAAAATTCACTGGGATATAATTTATTTCTATTATTGGTATTTCCCAACTTCAAATAAAAAATATACTGTAAGTTTTGCAGTAGATATAGATACCCAACTACCAAACAGTACAGACTTGGAAGTGTTCATACCCTTATTTTGATCTAAAAACACAGCCTCCTTAATACAATGACTGGTTTTATCTCCAGATTTATATCTAAATCTGACTTCTCCAATGGTGGGAAGCCATTCTCTTCAGTATATTTTTGTAAATGTGATACCATTGAACATCAGGATTACCAAAGTGGGCTAATCGAATTGCTCTTTTACATGTGACACACTATGAAGTGGAGAATTCCTGCTATTGTGCCTACCATGTAAGAACTATTAATACAAAGAATATTAACTTCTTCTTTGCTTTTGAGCTATTTTTGGGGGTTGGAGGTGTGACTGAAAATTTATCACAATTCATGAATCAGTCTAACATGTTAATATAGGTAAAGACACACAAAGACCTATCTCTGGCCAGATACAAACTTTCACACTGGTAATTTTTTAAAAAAGAGTCACGAACACATAATTTTAAAGTTTACTTAAAAAATGTAAAGAACTCCCAATATTTAACAGGTAAAGAAAATAGCATATTGGTTTATGTGTTTATTTTATTTTCCAAGTAATACTGATTAAAAATATTTACACACCTACTTTTTAAGTCCACAGTTTAGCACTCTTATTTGTATGGCTTTAAAAGTTATAGCACAAGATCTTTACATTAAGGATTGGGGGAAAAGATTCCATTCAAAACAAAGCCTGATAATTATATACATGTCTTTCTCTGTACTTTATTTTAAATACATTAATTTTTAAATGATGCACATCTTTTTTCATCTGGTGGTAAAATACTAGTGCAACTTTTCATCAAAATAAAGTTTACCACAGATGTAAATAAATTTTCCCAATTGAAAAGGGGCCTTCAGTGGCCATTAAATAAAATTTCTCAACTTAAGTGAAAAAGAACTGGTGGTTGTCCTTATAAGC
The DNA here is from genome assembly GCA_036589455.1 of Ateles fusciceps. NCBI lineage: Eukaryota > Metazoa > Chordata > Mammalia > Primates > Atelidae > Ateles > Ateles fusciceps. Next base: position 422,855 of record JAZHEH010000572.1, read on the forward strand.
AAAAATATAAAGTATTATAGCATCATCTACATTGCTCCTTGCAACACAAACTTTGAAAGAACCAGAGATGCTTTGTAGAAGTTTAGTTGGTTTTGAGAAGGCACATGGGTGTGTGTTTTTTTTTTTAACATTCTAGAAATTTTGCCACCACCACCACTCTTTCTGTTGCAGAGATGGCATCTGTGACTACTAGGGTAGACAAGAACGTTTGTTCAAACTAAAGAAAGCCAGAAGCCAAAATTTAACTGCACAGTAACAATGCACTTTTCATCATGCAGCCTTGTGTTTCCTATATATTCAATTTTCTAACATGCATTAGAATACATAAACTTGTATTCTAATGATTTAAGTTTGATTTTACAATATGGAAAAAATTTGAGGAGAACATGACCTGGGAAAAGAGAAAAGAAGAACTTTTACCACAATGAAAATAGATACATTCGTACCCAACTATATAGTAAGAATATAATCCATTTAAGTTTCCAGAAATATACTTCTCAAAACTCCCCTTCAGTTACAGAAAAGATCCCTCCTCTGTGGCATTAAGTGGGGTGAGAGGAATCAAATTTGTTTCAACAGAAACAGTTCAGCACAACAGGAAACAGCTTAACTTTGGTCCACTTGTCTGTTAGCTTAAGGACAGTCATACTGCCCATAACCAGTTCAAAAACCCAACAAGTAAATTTAAAAATATATTCATGTGTAATTTCATTCTAAAACTGGCATAGCTGTTCTGTCCTCATTCTCTTCCTTTTCAGGTTCAGAATCCACTGTTGGCTTGGTCTCTAAATCCTCAGCATCTTCATGATCTTCCCTGGCAGCCTCAGCAGCATCTGCTTGGCTCAGCTCTCTCTCCTCTTGGTTCATGATTTCTGGGGTCACATGGTCCAAGTCTGCTTCTAGAAGTTCAGTTTGTACTTCCACTGGCATCTGATTTACCCGTTCAACATGCAACTCCTCTACATGTACTTCAGTACCTTCTTCAGTCTGAATTCGACCCACTTCTAGATAACTCACTTGGACCTGCTCTGGAAGCTCACTCATGTGTGAATTGTGCACTTGGCTGTCCTGGAGCAGATCTGGATGGACTTGTTCCACAGTTACTTGTGCTGAATCCACCTGGACCTGAAGCAATGGTAGCACATGCACCTTCCCAACTTGTTCTATAATAGTCATTGATGTTACAGGTTCAGTTTGCACACGTGTTTCTACTGAAAGAACTTCTTCTGTTACTAGACGCTCTGAAATATTGTGAGCATCACTGAGATGCCTCCTTAATTCATTTCCTTGCATAAACCACAAATCACATAAAGTACAATGGTTGGGTTTATCTCCAGTGTGTATTACCAAGTGATCTTTGAACTGGTCCCAGCTGTTAAACACACTGTTGCAGACCTGAAATAACCAAACATATGAAACAATACTTATATCCAAACTGAAGGAAATATGAATGCTTTTATTCTCTGTGAAGAAAAAGTTGAAGATTTATTCTGTAAATGTTAATAAATATGTTACCTGCAACTGAATCTAGTCCAAGCTATTTAATTAATTCTTTGGTTCATTTGGTCTTTTAACTGACACAGCTAGTAACTTAAATACATTTTGAGAAACATTTCAATACTGCCTTTATTGTTTAAGCATCATATAAATTCTAGAAACATAAAGTAACAATATTTTAATTTCTCCCGTAAGATTAACATTTAGAATTATATTATTTGATATAAAAATACACTAACCATGGGAAAGAATCTACAGCTGGAATGCTTCCTCCAATCTCCCTCCCAAATTCTAATAATTGCTCCATGGTTAACTATAGTTTCAGACTACTTGTTATTTAGGACATCATTTTTTTATTTTTTGTGAGATGCAGTCTTGCTCTGTCACCCAGGCGGGAGTGCAGTGGCGCAATCTCGGCTCACTGCAACCTCCGCCTCCCAGCCTCAAGAAATTCTCTGCCTCGTCACACCGAGGAGCTTGTATTACAGGCACCCACCAACATGCCCCACTAATTTTTTTCGTATTTTTAGTAGAGATGGGGTTTCACCATCTTGGCCAGGCTGATCTTGTACTCCTGACTACCTGCTTTGGCCTCCCAAAGTGCTGGGATGACAGGCATGAGCCATGGCGCCTGGCTATAGGACATAATTTTTATTGACATTGGTATCATCTAGGGTTGGGTTAAAAAAAACTAATTTAGTCCCCAAGACAATAATGTTCTTTACCCTCACACTTCTTTCCAGACCGTCAGCCCCTATACCTTTGCTTAGACTCTGTTACTTTTTGCTTTTAATGACTGCAAACACAAGACTCCTTTGTTAAGAACTGAATGTATCTGCACACACCTGGCATTCGTAGAGCTTCTTCCTTCCTTTTTTTGCCCCTACTCCAGTTTGGCATGCAGTGAGGTGACATTTGAGGGTGCTATTTCTAGCAAATCGTTCATGACAATTTGGACATTCAAAAGGTTTTTCACCTATTAGAGGAGAAAAAAGATACGTTGGCAAATTAAGAAAATCGTTAAGAGCACGTAATTTTAAACATTTGTTTTTTCTTTTTGGTTAATTTCTTTTCTTTTTTTTTTTTTTTTTTTTGAGACAGAGTCTCACTCTGTCACCCAGGCTGGAGTGCAGTGGCACGATCCTGGCTCACTGCAACCTCTGCCTCCTGGGTTCAAGCGATTCTCCTGCTTCAGCCTTCCGAGTAACTGGGATCACAGATGCCTGGACCATTCCCAGCTAATTTTTTTGTGTTTTCAGCCAAGGCGGGGTTTCACCATGTTGGCCAGGCTGGTCTTGAAATCCTGACCTCAGGTGATCCAGCCGCCTTGGTCTCCCAAAGTGCTGGGATTACAGGCGTGAGCCACTGCACCTGGCCCTTCTGGTTAATTTTAATAGCAAATTCCTAAAAGGAGATATCACAATTGAAATATTTTCACCATATTCCAAAGACTTTTCTAGAGATAGCAAAAATAATAAAATTTACTATTTATTATAATCGTATCTCTGCTTTGACAAAGATAAACATAATTTGGATCTAAGTTCTGTTCCATGTTTTTACACTTTTAAAAAAATTATTTTCACTTAGATAAACATCATGATCAATTTCTATTTTGGGGCAATGCATCATTATCCTTTCTGCATTTTTTGCCCACTTACCACGTGCTAGACCATGTGCTAGGTGATGAAGAAGATAAATTGTCCTTTGCAAAAAAACTTCCTATCAAAGGCCAAAGTACAAAGATGAAATACATGAAAACAAACAAATGCAATGCACTGTAAAAGATCTGTTACAGAAAAGAGCAGTGGAATATGTACTGAAGCAGCACAGAGGAAGAGGCAATTCGGCCTAGAATGAAGTAAGAGGAAAAAAAGGAAAGATGGAAGTTCATTCTGGGCAGAGACACAGAGGTTTTAATAAAACAGCATGGTGGGTGAGGAATAAGGAGGGAGGAATCCGTGATGACTCCCAGATCCCCAGGCTTAGAATACGAATGAGAATAAAGAAACAGGACCCAGGAGTCCACGTAGGTTTGGAGTGGGGTATACTGGGAAAGATTATGAATTCAGTTTTTTGTCTGTTGAGTTCAAGGTACTCAGAACAGTGGAGATGTCCAGTAGGTAGCTGTGAAGATAATTCTGGAGTCAAATAGAGGGTGGACTCATATATAAATTAGGGTTTTTCTTTTTGAGACAGAGCCTTACTCTGTTGCCCAGGCTGGAGTGCAGTGGTGCAATCTTGGCTCACTGCAACCTTGTCTCACTGCAACCTCCACTTCCTGTGTTCAAGCGATTCTCCTGTCTCAGCCTCCCAAGTAGCTGGGACTACAGGTGCCCACCACCACGCCTGGCAAATTATTTTGTATTTTTAGTAGGCACAGAGTTTCACCATGTTGGCCAGGCTGGTCTCAACCTCCTGACCTGAGGTGATCTGCCTGCTTCGGCCTCCCAAAGTGCTGGGATTACAGGCCATGAGTCACCCTGCCCAGCCAAATTAGGGGTTAAGTGATAAAGGGAAAAAACAAGAATCAAGGACAAGAACCCAGTGAAATACCAAGTTAAAACATCAGGTAGATGAGCTAGCAAAGTAAATGAAACAGCCATAAGTAGAAGGAAAGAAAACAAGGAAATGACAGTAGCCAGTGGTGTAATGGATCAGAAGGTCAACTGCCATGGAGCGAGGAAGACTGAGAGAGAAGCATGTCAATGAAAACAGTACCAAAATTCTTTTTAAAAGGCCCAGAAGGCCAAACATGGTGGCTTATGCCTATAATTCCAGCAGCACTTTGGGAGGCCAAGGCAGAAGGACTGCTTGACGAGAACAGCCTGGGAAACAGAGTGAGACCCCGTTTCTGTTTAAAAATAAAAAGACCTACAAGAAGACATATGACTAGCTAGAGGGAAGCATGCCAATAATAGGATTTTTTTTTTTTTGAGACAGAGTCTTGCACTGTCACCCAGGCTGTAGTGCAGTGGCACGATCTCGGATCACTGCAATCTCTGCCTCTTGGGTTCAAGCAATTCTCCTGCCTCAGCCTCCCAAGTAGCTGGGACTACAGGTGTGCGCCACCATGCCCAGATAAGTTTTTGTATTTTTAGTAGAGATGGGGTTTCACCACGTTGACCAGGATGGTCTCGATCTCCTGACCTCGTGATCCACCCACCTCGGCCTCCCAAAGTGCTGGCATTACAGGGGTGAGCCACCACGCCCGGCCTAATAGGATTCTTTAAGCCAGGAGGGACATCCATTATTTATTTGCAGATGGGCAAGGAGGCAATGGAGAAAGGAGTTGGAATGATAGATGGTACATAGTTTTAGAGGGACATCAAGGCGTAAGATCCAGAATTGGCTTTGAAGAAAAGGGAAATTTCTTTCTCTAGAATAAGAGGGGACAGGCCAGCATGGTGGCTCACGCATGTAATCTCACCACTTTGGGAAGTTGAGGCAGGAGGATCATATGAGGTCAGGAGTTCGCAACCAGCCTGACCAATATGGTAAAACCCTGTTTCTACTAAAAATGCAAAAAAAAAAAAAAAAAAAAAAAAAAAAAAAAATAGCTGGGCCCATGTGGTGGCAGGTGCCTGTAAACCCAGCTACTTGGGAGGCTGAGGCACAAGAATCGCTTGAACCTGGAAGGCAGGGGTTGCAATGAGCCGAGAACCCACCATTGGACTCCAGCCTGGGTGACAGAGTGCAACTCTGTCTTTAAAAAAAAAAAAAAAAAAAAAGGCTGGGCACGGTGGCTCACATCTGTAATCCCAGCACTTTGGGAGGCCAAGGCAGGCAGATCACAAAGTCAAGAGATCGAGACCATCTTGGCCAACATGGTGAAACCCCATCTCTATTAAAAATACAAAAATCAGCTGGGCGTGATGGCACACACCTGTAGTCCCAGCTACTCCGGAGGCTGAGGCAGGAGAATGGCTTGAACCTGGGAAGCGGAGGCAAGGCTGCAGTGAGCCAGGATCACACCACTGCACCCCAGGCTCTGGCAACAGAGCAAGACTTCGTCTCAAAAAAAAAAAAAGAGGAGGGGACAAAGATGAATGCTGCTACAGGTAAGTTGGGGGTTGGAAAACAAGTATGAGGGGACAAAGATGAATGCTGCTACAGGTAAGCTGGGGGTTGGAAAACAAGTATGCTATCTGCTGGAGGTGGGGTGTGGGCAAAGGTCTTGAATATATAGGGAAGCTCTGAAACAGCAATTAGGAAAAGAGATAAATCAGACACTAAAATACCTAATTTAAAGTTTGAGGTAAGAATTTTCTCTAGCAGTCCTCAACAACCAGCAGGTAGGAGTAATAGCTGAATACAGCAGGTAGGAGTAATAACTAAGTAATTCCAGGATGGAAGGTGGAGCCCCAGTGATGAGGAGGTCCTAGTTGTAACCCTCACACTTAAATACAATGACAGTCAAGTAACTGAGCTATATGTATTCTTTCTCTAATGAAACAATTATAGCTTTTATCACAATTTTTATGTGATGAAAAGTTAATTTGAGAGAAAAGACCTAATTACCTGGAATTAGTGTAATACAGAAACTCTTCTCAACTCCCAAAATGATGGGCAATATCGCTAAATGAAATGGTTAAGTTTAGTGGTTTTATCAATGAATCATTTTTCATTATCAGTGAGACCTAGAAACAAATTAGCATAGCCTCTTCTTAAATGGCAATTTGATCATCTCTGTCAAGATATAAAATGTGCATATTCTTGGGAAGCCAAGGTGGGTAGATCACGAGGTCAGGAGTTCGAGACTAGCCTGGCCAACATAGTGAAACCCTGTCTCTACTAAAAATACAAAAAATTAGCTGTGCATGGTGGTGGGCACCTATAATCCCACCTAATTGGGAGGCTGAGGCAGAAGAATTGCTTGACCCCAGGAGGCAGAAGTTGCAGTGAGCCGATATTGCGTCACTGCACTCCAGCCCAGGTGATAGTGTGAGACTCCATCTCAAACTAACAAATAAATAAATAAATAAATAACATGTGGATATTCTTTGGCCTGGTAATTCTGCTCTTAAACATGAAATCACCTAACACGTGAAAAGGCATCTGTACAAGTATGCGTACTGCAGCATAGTCTGTAATAGCAAAAGCCTAGCAACAACCTAAATGTTTATCAATAGTAGTTGATGATATACCCATAGACTGAAATACTGTGCAGCCACAGGAAGAAAATTTAAATATTAATATTCCACATATTTTTAAAAATGACTCAAAGATAAATTAAATGGCATAACGCTGTACTACCATATGCTCGTCTGTTTTCCTGAAAGCATGTGTGCCTGTTAAGCGTCTATGGCTCCCTGAAAATGCAAAGAATGTATCTGGAAGGATAAATCAGAAAAGGATAGCAATAGTTACTTAAAGAGATCTACTTGAGTAGAAATGAGACTCAATTTTCGTTGTGTGCCACCTAAGCTTTTTCTATTTAAAAAATTTAGTAAGCTCAGTAAAATACAGAAATAGCAACATATTAATTCTTGTAGATGTGTGGACAGTACAGTTTTCAAAGTGCCTTCACCATTTTCTTATTTGTCACAACCTGTAAAGTAGGTATCTTTATTCTTATTGACACAGACAAGAAAAGCCCAAGATACAGTGACCAGTCAAGTTCATAATGGTGGCAAATGCTGAACTGGAGCTGGAACTGATACTCTGATTGCTGGACACACATTCACTCTGATTCCACACTACCTTTCTTGGAAACTAGGGAGTAACTGTTTGAAAACATGGCTAAAGGCTACCTAAAGAACCTAGAGGCTTTGACACTGTGTGTCCCACAGGTTTATCTGTCAACAAGTCTGGTATTTCCCTGCTTCTCCATCTGCTTACTCTTTTACATGTTTTTTCTAAGTTAATTAGCCTCCAATCAAATAGCCATCCACATCAGAAATGTGCGAGTCACCAGCTCTCTTTACTCCTCCTCACTTACTCCTACACCTCACTGACCACCAAAATCCTACTGATCCAGGTTACCTGATGTTACTCAAATCTCTTTTCCACTAACACAGACTTTACCCAACCTCCCATTCTAGTTTAGATGACTTCAACAGATTCTTCACTGAGCTAGCAGGTTTCAACCCACTCCAATCTATCTTGCCAGTCATCTCTCTAGAATATGAATCTGATGAGATCTCTTCCTGGCTTAAACTCCTTTAAAATGACCCAGTCTTCCAAGATAATATTCAAACTCACTTATGGAACTTATGAAAATAACGTGATCTCAAACTCATCTCTCATTACTCTCCCTCTTTCTTATCCTTACACCACTGTAGATCCCCCATATGATGCCCAAGTGCATGCCACATGGTCAACCCTTCCAACCCCTTTGGCTACATCTCCTGGCATTCCTCTACTTGGACCCAACCCTCTGGTCATAATGCCCTACTAGCAATAATCCAATTTGTTTCCTCTCATTCCTCTATGACTGTGTATGTTTCATTTCCTTTGCCTAGAATGCCTGTTTCCAGGTTAACTCCTTTTCCTTTCTGAGTCATCAAAGGGTAGCAACCCCTGCTATAGCCTGAATGTTTGTCCCCTTCAAAACTAAGGTTGAAACTTAAACCCCAATGTGGTAGTATTGAGAGGTAGGACCTTTAAAAGGTGACAGGATCATGAGGACTCTGCCCTCATGAAGAGATTAACCCATTCATGGATCAATGAATTAATGAGTTATCATGGGAATGGGATGGGTGGTTTTAAAAGAAAAGTGAGAGAAATCTGAGCTAGCACACTCAGCTCCCTCACCATGTGATACCCTGTGTGGGCTTAAGACTCTGCAGAGCCACCACTGGCAGGGCTCTCACCAGATGTGGCCTCGTAACAGTGAGCTTCTTAGCCTCCAGAACTGTAAGAAATAAATTATTTTTCTTTAAAATTGCCCAGTTTCGGGTATTGTTATAAGCAACAGAACAGACTAAGATATCACCTTTGTCTCTTCCATCACAAGCAACCTAGGCAGGCATTCCCATAGGATTCTGCTTACCTCTGTCAGCACTTAGCATGTTACACAGATTATACATGCTTGTCCCCACCCCCCAACATATCCTGAGCTCCTTGAAGGCAGGGATTCTGTTTTATATTCATGACCTAGCAGTATGGCATTATCATCACTACTTTCCAAACAAAAATAAAATAAATTCGGAGGAAAAATAACAGCTAAAATTGGCCTGGCACGGTGGCTCACACCTGTAATCCCAGCACTTCGGGAGGCCGAAGCGGGTGGATGATGAGATCAGGAGTTTGAGACCAGCCTGGCCAACACAGTAAAACCCTGTCTCTACAAAAAATACAAAAATTAGCTGGGCGTGGTGGTGGGCGCCGGTATTCCTAGCTACTTCGGAGGCTGAGGCAGGAGAATTGCTTGACCCAGGATGCAGAGGTTGCAGTGAGCCAAGCTCGTGTCACTGCACTCCAGCCTGGGAAACAGAGGAAGACTCCGTCCAAGACAAACAAGCCACAGCTTACAGTGCATACTTTAAGAGCATACAAGAAACCAAACTAATAAAAATATGCAAAATGACACTAACGGGGTATATGTTTTGACGACAGTAAACAGGAAGAGGATTATCTCCTGTCTTCACAGTTTGTTATAAGGGAAAAATCCATTTTTTATTAACTTAAACATAATTTAAAACTGCTTACAAATATACCTCATTTTATTGTGCTTCACATTACTGGACTTTTTGAAAAATTGAAGATTTGTGACAACCCCATGTCAAGCAAGTTTATTGGTGCCATTTTTCCCAACAGCATGTACTTGGCTTCATGTCTCTGTGTGACTATAATTCTTGCAGTATTTCAAATTTAAAATTATCTGTTATACTGATCTGTGATCAGTGATCTTTGATGTTACTACTGCAATTATTTTGGGGTGCCCTGAACCACACCCATAATAGACAGAGAACTTAATTGATAAATGTTGTATGCATCCTGACTATTCCACCAACCAGCTTTTTCCTCATCTCTCCCTATTCCTTGAGAGGCAACAAAATTGAAATTAGACCAATTAATAATCTTACAACACCCTCTAAGTATTTAAGTGAAAGAGTCACATCTCTCACTTGAAACCAAAAGGCAGAAGTGATGAAGCCTATGAGGGCAAGGCATATCAAAAGTTGAGACAAGCTGAAAGCTAGGTCTCCCATGCCAGGTAGTTATGACTGAAAAGGAAAAGTTCTCTAAGGAAATTAAAAGTGCTACACTAATGAACATATGAATGGTAAGAAAGCAAAACCAGCTTCTGCTGATATGGAGAAAGAGTGAGTAACCTGGATAAAAGATTAAACCAAACAAAAATTCCCTTTAGCCAAAGCCTAACTCAGAACAAGGCCCTTTCTTCAATTCTATGAAGGCTGATAGAAATAAGAAGTTGCACAAGAAGAGTTGGAAGCTAGAAGAGATTGGTTAATGAAATTTAAGGAAAGAAGCCATCTCTAAAATGTAAAAGTGCAATGTGAATGAAGCACCACATGCTGATGCAGAAACTAGCAACTTATCCAGAATACCTAGCTAAGATCATTGGTGAAGGTGGCCACACTAAACAGATATTCAATGTAGACACAACAGCTTTGTATTGGAAGATGCCATCTAGGGCTTTCATAGCTAGAAAGAAGTCAATAACTAGCTTCAAAGCTTTAAAGGACAGGATAACTTTCTTGATGGGAGCTAATGTAGCTAATGACTTTAAGTTAAAGCCAATCACTCATTTACCTCTCAAATAATCCTAGGGTCCTTAACAATCTTATCACATGTACTCCATCTGGGCTACAAAAATGGAAGAACAAAGTTTGGTTGACAGAACATCTGTTTACATCATGATTATTGACTATTTTAAGCCCATTGTAGAAACCTACTGCTCAGAAGAGACTCTTTTCAAAATATTACTACTCACTGACAATGCAGCTGGTCATCCAAGAGTTCTGAGGGAGAAGTTCAAGATTAACATTGTTTTCAGTCTGCTAACACAACAGCCATTCTGCAGCCCACAGATCAAGGAATAATTCTGACTTTCCAGTCTTACTATGAATTATTAAGAAATACAGGGCCACACCAGAGATGCATGCATATAGAGGATAAACCATGAAAGGACAGAGACAGAAGGTAGACACCTGCAAGCCAAAAGAGAAATCTCAAAAGAAACCAACATAATGATCTTGAACTTCTAACCTCTAGAATGGTGAGAAAAGGAATTCCTGTAGAAATACAAGGGGCTGAGCATGGTGGCTCATGCCTATGTTCCAAGCCTGGGCAATGTGGTGAAACCTCGTCACTAAAAAAAGTAGAAAAAACTGGGCATGGTGGCACACATCTGTAGTCCCAGCTACTCAGGAAGCTGAGGCAGAAGGATCACTTGAGCCCAGGAGGTCAAGACTGTGAGCCGTGATTGTGCCACTGTACTACAGCCTGGGCAACAGAGTGAGACACTCTTTTAGAAAAAAGAAAAAAAAGAAAAGAAATACATTTTGTAAGGCTATAGGTGCCATATGTAGTGATTCCTCTAACAGATTTGAGCAAAGTAAATTGAAAGCCTTCTAGAAAGGATTCACCATTCTAGATGCTATTAAGAATGGCTGTGATTCACAGAAGATGGTCAAAATGTCAACATTAACAGAATTTGGGAAGAAGCTGATTCCAACCCTCACGGATGACCTTGAGGGGTTCAAGACTTCTGTGTAGAAAATAACTGTAGACGTGGTGAAAAGAGCAAGATAACTAGAACTGGAAGTGGAGCCTCAAGACGTGACTGAACTGCTGCAATTTCATGATAAAACTTGAGCAGATAAGGAGCTGTTTCTTGTGGGTAAACAGAAGGTGGTTTCTTGAGATGGAATCCCATGAAGATGCTGTGAACATTGTTGAAATGACAACAAACAATTTATAACATTCCATAAATTTAACATAAAGCAGGGGCAGAGTCTGAGGGGGCCGACTCAAATTTTGAAAGAGGTTCTATTGTGGGTAAAATGTAATCAAACAGTATGGCATGCTTCAGAAAAATCTTTCATAAAAGGGTCAGAAGGATAAACTTCATTGTCTTAAATTCCCCCAGCTACCCCAACATTCAGCAACCACCACCCTGGTCAGTTAACAGCAATCAACACTAGAGCAACACTCTCTAACAGCAAAAACAATTATGACTCACTGAAGGCTCAAAATTATTGTTTGCATTTTTTAGCAATAAAATATTTTAAAATTAGGTATACACCACCAGACTATAGAACAGTATCAATGTAACTTTTATGCACAAGGGAAAAAAATTGTGTGACTTGCTTTATTGTGGTATTAGCTTTATTACTTACAATGGTCTGGAACTGAACCTGCAATATCACCAATGTATGCGTATACTTACACTCTTTCTAAATTCACTAAGTCATCAATCGTATCTACAACTATCTTGGAACTAATTACCAGTATAGAAATTAGAGTTAATAAAGAATGGAAGTTCAGTTTGTCTTATGTGCTTAACTGTTCCTCCAATGGGTATATGGTTCTGTTTTTTTTTTTTTTTTTTTAAGACAGAGTCTTGCTCTGTTGCCCAGGCTGGTGTGCTGTGGCAGTCTCAGCTCACTACAACCTCTGCCTCCCAGGTACAAGTGATTCTCCTGCCTCAGCCTCCCGAGTAGCTAATCTTTCATATTTTTAGTAGAGACATGTTTTCACCATGTTGCCAGACTGGTCTCGAACTCCTGACCCCGTAATCCACCCGCCTCAGCCTCTCAAAGCACTGGGATTATAGGTGTGAGCCACTACATCCGTTCGGTTTTGTAATTTATAACAACTACTTAAATTACTTATCTGACATCATTTCTAAGGGAAAGACAAAGACATACAACATAATATACTTTAACCCTATATTCTGCTGTCGAATCCAAAATAAAAAATTAAGACCTGAGAGGCACATTTAAAGATTTCCAAAGTGGTCCATGTTGTCCTATTTTCTAACAGGTAAAAGTCAGTAGGTAATGTGGTGAGTAAAACAGGTAACTGTGGCTGGCTACTTTCACATTTATAGGCTATAAAAAGTACTGATTATCTGCTGGAGCAGTGGAAACTGCTATCAAAGTTTGCAAGTTACTTACCAACATTTGTTTATTGTGCTGCTGATATAACAATCGTTTCGCATAATTAATCCAATTACTATAATTTTTGTTCACTAACAGACTATTAAATATTCATTTTCTAAGGACCAAAAAGTATAACTATGGGCAGTTTCCAAATACTATATAAAACAGGTAGGCATCCCTTGGTATACGTGAGGGATTGGTTCCCATAGCAAAATTCACGTTTGCTCAAGTCCTGCAGCCGGCCCTGTGAAACCACACATACTAAAAGTTTATCTTCTACATACATGGGTTTTGCATCCTGGGAATACTGTAATTTTGATCCATATGTAGCTGAAAAACATCTGCATATAAGTGGACCCAAGCAGTTCAAACCCATGTTGTTCAAGAGTCGACTCTACATACTATGTTTGAAATCAGAAAGCATTTTCCCAAAAGATTTCATAAATGCCTATTAGATACCCAAACTAGTACCCTGAAGACTTTTAAATCCATTCTGAGCCTTAAAGTACAAAATCTCTTTTCTACTCCTGTATTTCTTCAGTCCTCAAATACTGACACTAAGAGTTTGGACAGTGAGGGAAATAACATCTGAATCTATGTGGTTTCTCAATTTCAAGTGATGTATACCAAGTGACAATAAGAAACCCATTTTTAAAAATTTTTACCAGAAGCTCTCCAAACTCTAGCATCAAAGAGAAAGATTATGAATACTGTAGGATATCTATGTTGTATTTACTGTATTAACACGCTAAACAACCTTAACCACCACATATAACAAAGACTTGGGAACAAATGTCCAGAAGTGTGACACTAAGAATACTGCATTAACTGCTCTCTCCACACCCTTGTAATAGTATCTTTAGGGACTACCTAAGATTCAGTTCGTTGGTGGTAGCTACTATGTCTGGTGCAGAAGACCTAGCAAAGATTTCTTGGGGGAGTGGGAGCAAGCAAGAGACCTGAGCAAGGTCAGGGACTCCTGACACGGAGAAGACTGAAATAATAGATGAAGAACTATATGGGCCAGTTCACTGCAACCTGCACTGCCTGGGTTCAAGTGATTCTCCTGCCTCAGCCTCCTGAGTAGCTGAGATTACAGGTGTAAACCACTGCGCCCAGCCTGAGGCACTACTTTTTAAAAAAGGATTTAGATATTTAAACTTGAAGTGCATGTGGGAGGAAAAAAAACACAACAAACTATTAGTATTTGCTAATTACCTGTATGTTTTCGAAGATGTTCTTTAAAATGTCCAAAATGGTCAAACTGCTTCTCACAGTACTGACATACGTGAATTTTTTTCCCAGTTCTTTGCTTCTTACTGACTCCACCTTCCTCAAGGTGGTAACAATTTAGGTGCTGTTTCCACGCGCTCTCTCGGAGATACCTTTTATTGCATATTTCACACTTGAAACTCTCAGTGGAGTGTGATTTCATGTGTTCCTTAAAATGGTAAAACAATTTAAATGAACGGTTACATTTCTCACAATGGAACAAGTCCTTCACATGTGACAGCTGAAGTTCCACAATTTCAATACCTTCTACCTGTTTGCTTGTGGGGTCAGATGCACAGCCATCTTCTTTAATCTGCCCTTTTCTGTCACCTTGACGGTACTTGCTGGTAATATCTGCCAACAGTGCTAGAGCAGAATCATCAGAGGAACCTGTGCTCTGGATGTACTTTATGGACTGCTTGGCAGAAGCCACTTCCTCTAATGTTTCAACGCCTTCATCTTCCACTTCAATTGTGCCTTCAGCAATCTCTACCTCAATTTCAACAGGTTCTGATTCTGCAGATGGCAATGACTCAGTGATAACATTTGAAGTTTCTGCAATCTTCCTTTTTTTGGCCTCACTTTTTCCTGTGGTATTTTCCTCTAATGGAGCTGAGTTTTCTTTGTTCCTGAAATATATAATGTAGGGGTTTAAAAAATCTGTAAGAAAATTCTAGCAGGTTTTTTTGAAAAACTGATAAAGTAGCAATAAAATTAATATATAATAGAAAACAAGACTGCAGAGCTTATCCTACCTGACTTCAAGACTTACTATAAAGCTATAGTAATTAAGACAATAGTAGTGATAAAAGCATAGACATGAAGATTAATGGAATAAAATCCACAGAACTAGACCCACACTTAGTCAACTGATTTTTTGGGGGGGGAAAAAGGTTCTGGCTAGGTGCAGTGGCTCACGCCTGTAATCCCAACACTTTGGGAGGCTAAGATGGGCGGATCACCTGAGGTCGAGAGTTCAAGACCAGGCTGATCAACATTGAGAAACCCCGTCTCTACTAAAAACACAAAATTAGTCAGGTATGGTGGCGCATGTCTGTAATCCCAGCTACTAGGGAAGCTGAAGCAGGAGAATCGCTTGAACCCAGGAGGCAGAGGTTGCGGCAAGCTGAGATCACACCACTGCACTCCAGCCTGAGCAAAAAGAGTGAAACTCCGTCTCAAAAAAAAAACAACAACAACAACAAAAAACCCAAAACAAAAGAACAAAAAAATTAATTTATACTGCTTGCTATATAGAGAGTAATAAAGTCCTTTATTTCTGACTCAGAAGTCTTGTATCTTCTTCCAGCATCCATGACACTGTGGCAGGAAAACATGTAGGCTTGCAAGTAGAGTAAAATCTCAGATCCCTCACAGCTCTTGCCAGTTGTTTGGCACTGAGGATAAGATGCTGAAAAAAAAATGGCTTTCTGGAAAAGGAAGGATAAGACAGCCCAGAGCAACGATCAGATTTGAGGAAAGTCTACTGGAACCAGCAGCAAACATGTTGACTACATTGTAGTCAAAAGAGCAATAAAATAATCCTCTACTTTATTGCCCATTATTATGGATTGAATTGTGTCCCCGCAAAAGATATACTGAAGTCTTGGCCCCTGATATCTGTGAATGTGACTGTATTTGGAAATAAGTCTGCAGATGTAACTGAGTTAAGCTGAGGTCTGTCCAGGTGCAGTGGCTCATGCCTGTAATCCCAGCACTTTGGGAGGCCAAGGCAGGAGGATCACCTGAGGTCAGGAGTTTGAGACCAGCCTGACCATCATGGAGAAACCCCATCTCTACTAAAAATACAAAAATTAGCTGGGCGTGGTAGGACATGCATGTAATTTCAGCTACTTGGGAGGCTGAGGGAGGAGAAAGGAGGAAGGGACAAGGAAGGAGAAACCTGGACACAGAAGAAAGCCATTATGAAGACAGAGAAGACGGCAATGTGAAGATGAAGGCAGGCATTGGAGTTCTGCTACCATAAGCCAAGAAATGCCTTTTAGCCAGAAGCTAGCAGCAAGAATGATGCTCCACTTAGAGTCTCGGGAGGGGTCATGGCACTAAGAATGCCTTGATTTCTGAAATTTAGCCTTCAGAACTGAGAAACAACACACTTCTGTAGTTTAAAGCCACCCAGTTTATGGTACTTTGTTACAGTAGTAGCTTTAGGAAACAAAAGTACTTATTAATGAAGAACAACTTGGAAGGTGGTTGCAGGAAAAGTATTGGGCAGCAAGTTCAATAGTTGTTGAAATGGTGCCCTGGTTACTGCAAATTCTTCTGTGGGGGAAATGGAGACTCTTTCAACAATCTGGCACTATGTCTGCCCCATGGTGACAACCATACTAAGATCCATTAGAAATGGGTGGGTGGGACAGAAGGTCCTGCTTCTTTCAGACAAATTACAATAATATGCACCTACACTGAATGTAAAAGAAGGGAAATTTGTGATGGTTATTGGCAGAAGCCAAGTGAATCACAACTTTAGATGGTTCACATGAGAGACGAGGGAAGAACATAATGCTTATTAAGGAAGAACAGTAACACCTGGGACAGCTTTGGGTTCAGTCCTTCCTACAGTTTAACACGCCCACCTTTGATTCATTTGGAGAGGACAGTAAAAGGTCTCCAAGTTTTTCTGCAGTCAGTCTTGGCTTCTATAAAGGCCCTCTTTAAAAGATGTCTTTGAGACAACCTCCTATGGAAAGCCATACATAAGATACTGACTAGCCTTGCAGTCCAATAGGGTTTATAATGCTGATGAAGATTCTCACTGGGGAATGAGAAAAGGATCCAAAGTAATATGAATTCTTGTGGTCAGCGCTGCTGAAAAGCTCCCCTAACCTTTATGTTAAAATCAAGCAAAAGAATAACAGGGCAGTAAGTCCAGAATTAAGGTGTATTTTTTAATTTTTTGGTGGGGAGGAGAGAGATGAGGTCTCACTATGTTGCCCAGACTGGTCTCAAACTCCTGAGCTCAAGTGATCCTCCCAGCTGGGCCTCCCCAAGTTCTAGGATCACAGGCGTGAGCCACCATGCCCAGCCAAGGTGTACTCTTTAGTTACTACTGCCCAAGTCAAACCTGAGTCAAGTCAAAAGACATAAACCTCATAACCCCAAATAGAAAGTAATATGGAGGGGGCTGGTGAATCAAGGAATCCCCGAAGCTGAAATAGATGGGTGTCAGTAGGGACGACACTGCACTGACTGAGGTGGGCTGAAAACACCGGAAGTTTGTTTAGTCAAGCCATATGCCAGTTTCTGTACTGCTTGAAACCAAAAGTAAATGTGCCTTACCGGCACAGAGTCACTTTTCTCCCTCCACCATCTCCTCCTCCTCTACCCTCTCCTTTCCTGTCTTCTTTGACTTCAGTGTCTTTAAGAGAAAGATAATTAGGAGTGGAGCCAAATTCTCCCTAGTCCCAAGGGGGGACTGAAAAGAATATACTCATCCAAGTATCCTGGGGAAAACTCAGGAATGGGAGGACTCACACTTCCATGGCTATGTCAGGTTAAGGTGCCAAACTCACCTTACCACTTTTCCACGGGGAGAGGATGAACTTGCATTTAACTGATGGGGATTGGGCATGGTTCACAGCAGGAAAGGGAAGCTATCCTGACCTTGTGGTAGGGCTGATTCTAAGTATACTGTTGTTGCTTCAACATACGAATGCAGCACAAAAGTGCATTTATACTTCTTCAACCCATAAGTACCAGAGGGAATCACCCCAACTGGGAAGAAAAGCTAACAGAACAGTGGAGCAAATCTCCTTGACATTTGCCATTAGTGGTGAGGTCAAGATTTAGTGCAGTGTCTCTATTTTCTGATGTCTGGTTTAGGTTATACTGATGATATCCTATTGATTGGTAAGTCAGAAGTCTCAGTCTCAAAGGCCCTGACTGCAGTGTTATCACACCTCCATCAGCAGGGGTTGCTGATAAACCCTACCAAATTTCAGAGGCCTACTCATCAGGTAATGTTTATAAAGATAGATTCACAACACTCGATCCATCAAGCAGTCAAAGAAAAACAGTTTCTTCTCCTACCCTCTCTCTCCTCCCAACAAAAATGAAACCCAGCATCCTACTGGAGTCTTTGGGTGCTAGACAGTATGTGCCTTAGTTAGGCATTCTACTATCTCCTTTGTATCAGCTAACCTGCAAGCAAATCAGCAACCTCTAAGTGGGACTCCAAGCAACAGGCTGCTCTGGAAGTTAACCATTGAACTGCAGTGTATTCTCTACCTTTAGGGCCCCACAACTCTAATGAACCCTTTGAGCTACTAGTCTGAGCCTGATGCTTCTGCAGATTAGAGCTTCTGGCCAAGGGAGACAGCCTCTACCCAAAGGTTATTCTTTGGGTTTTGGACTTACTGACCCCTGACACAGTTCCCAAGGTACACCAAATCTGAGAAAAAAATATTAGCTTGCCATTGGGCTCTTGTTGAAACTGATCCCTAACCACCCATGCAGGCCCTGAGGTTCTCCAGCTTGATATTCCCATTGGGGGTGAGTCAACTCAGACTTTATGACTAACAAGGTGAGAAATGCCCACCAAGTGTCACTTGTCAAATAGAAACGGTATACTTAAGAAAGGAGTGGGCCCCTTGGTCATCATGAAAAAGTAGCAGCTCCCCAACTGTTGCCCAAAGCAAAGTCACTAGATTAATGGAGCCCTTAATTCACCGATGGCTTGGCTAAGCTGAAATCTGATGGTGTTTACTGGGCTGCTGCAAGTGCTCAGGCTCAGTATCAACAATGAAAACCCAAAGCATAGTCACTCTGTTCAGTGGGCAGAACTCAAGGCTGTCCTCACGACTCTGGTCAACATTCCCCCAAATTAATCTTGCTATATTTTTACTGGCACTTAGGTTGTTGCCAATGGTCTAGCTGTTTAGTCTACTACTTGGAAGACTTGGCAGATTAAAGACATCCATGCCTCTGGAGCCACAACTATGGAAAAAACAACAGATGCTGCTGGAACTATCTGGGTCACTCATTTAGATGTGCATGATAACGGACTATTCTCTAATGAGACCAACTGGAATCAAGCTGCTAACCAAGCCTGCACTGCCCAGATTGCCACTAATGAAGCCTAGAGCCAACATTACTCTGGATATGGTAATACATCCACCACCATTAGAGACTGGGCACAAATTAGAGGACCCTACGTTTCTTATGCAAAAGTTTGCCACTGTTACGTCAGACTTGTGACACCTGCTACAACTTGGTCTGCTTGTCTCTTAGTGAAGGACCAGATAACACAGGGCATTGTTTCTGACTGTTCCCTGCAGACTGACTACACTGGAGCTGTGACCCCACTGCAGGGCTATCAGTGGTGCTTCACCATTGCTGACATTTCCTTAGGTTACACTGTTGCTATTCCAGTCTCATCAGCTAGTTCTGGCCACACCACTGTGGCTCTTGAAACTAATCTATGTCATATGTTCACCTTTTTAGACCATCTGCAGTCTAATAATCGCTTACCTTCATCACACACACACACAAATAACCACAAAAGCTAATCAGTAATTGGTTAACAGTCAAGATATGATGGACCTTTCATGCTACCATCCATAGATACTGAGTATCTTGTTGAGTATGGCAACACCTTTCTCAATGACTCAAAATGATTTCTAACTCTACTTCTCTCACCTACTTTGTCCAAAAATCTGAGTAAAGCAGTTTGATCACTGAATTCAGTTATCCCTAGAAAGGGATCATCTCTTCTTGGTTAATTCCTGGATGATGAAGACAAAAGGCGGGGGGAAATTATATAAACCTAATCTGAAAAAGTATGATTCTGCCTTGAACATTATATATATTTTTTTGAGATGGAGTTTCTCTCTTGTTGCCCAGGCTAGAGTGCAATGGCATGATCTCAACTTACTGTAACCTCCGCCTTTCGGGTTCAACTGATTCTCCTGCCTCAGCCTCCCAAGTAGCTGGGATTACAGGCATATGCTACCATGCTCAGCTAATTTAGTATTTTTTTTTTTTTTTTTTTTTTTAGTAGAGACAGGGTTTCACCACGTTGGTCAGGCTGATCTCGAACTCCTGACCTCAGGTGATCCGCCTGCCTCGGCCTCCCAAACTGCTGGCGTGAGCCACCGCACCTGGCCCGCCTTGAACATTCTTAAACATTTTCTTTTCCCCAACAATAATCCTGGGACAACCTGGTACCTCTTCCAGGCGACAGCCTGGTCAAAATCAGGCTTAGGAAATTCAAACTTCATTCTAGTTGAGCTATCTGGATTCTCTTAATGGAGTAACATCATCTTTTAAGAACACTGACCACATGACTGAATTCACTGCTTGCCAAGTATACTCACTTATTATGGCCCATGTGAGCCAAAATGGGAAACATAATGGGTCTCAGTTTTAAATGTCCTTATCCTTCTTGCACCTGACCATACCAGATGAAAGGTCTGGATAAGAGGAGGGGATGATTGGAAAAGAGGTAAAGAAGGAATGACAACCTTGCCATCTGGGGGAGAGAAACATCTTAGACTCCAGAAGATATGGGGCAGGGAGGGATAATAATCTTTGTCAAGCTGGGCATGGTGGCTCACACCTATAATTCCAGCACTTTGAGAGGGTGAGGTAGGAGGATCACTTGAATCCAGGAGTTTAAGACCAGTATGGAACGCATAATAAGATCCCATCTCTACAAAAAATTTAAAAAGATTAGCTGGGCATGGTGGCACATATCTCAGCTACTTTGGGAGGCTGAGGTGGGAAGATCACTTGAGCCTGGGAGGTTGTAGCTGCAGCGAGCCGTGATTGCACCACTGCATTCTAGGCCGGGTGACACAGTGAGATCCTGTCTCCAAAAACAAAACAACTCTTTCAGAATTACCCCTAGAATCTTTCAAATCAAGAAAAATGCTCCGTTGCAGGTCTCTCCAACTGCTACAAGCATCTTTAAACTGACCGCTGTGTTTGCCATTCCCTGCCATGTGGTTTCCCTTATCTTTACCAACATGTCTTTGAAAAACAGCTGGAGATGACTCCTGTGTGTCGTGGCAAAACACCACGCTCCACTACCATTCTCATAGCTGAGATCAGTCCATGAGGTGAACAACTACTACTCAATTCAGCTGGCATTCAGGAGCTTGTTGTGATAAACAGGACAGACTTGGCTGGGCATGGTGGCTCACGTCTGTAATCCCAGCACTCTGGGAGGCTGAGGTGGTTGGATCATCTGAGGTCAGGAGGTCTCGAACAGGAGGTCTGGCCAACATGGTGAAACCCCATCTCTACTAAAAATAACAAAAACTAGCTGGGCCTGGTGGCACGTGCCTGTAGTGTCAACTACTGGGGAGGGTGAGGCAGGAGAATTGTCTCAACCTGGGAGGTAGATGCAGCGAGCCAAGATCATACCACTGCCCTCCAGCCTGGGCAACTGAGACTCCATCTCATATATATGTATACACATATATATGTATATATATCTGATATAGAATATATATATAGATACATGTAGATATATATATCAGATATAATATATATATCACATATATATATTGATATATATATATCAATCATATATATCAGATATCTGACATATATATCAGATATATATGATTGATATATGTCAGATATATATATGATATATATATGATTGATATATATATAATGCGAGAGAGAGAGATATATATATAAATAGGACAGACTCAACTAGCTGTCCTCACAGTACCTCCGAAAACCAGAACTAGAATCAGTCACTCTAAATGAACTGGGAAAGCTGACTACATTGTAGGCCATGTCAACCTGTGACTCTACACTAATGTAGGTCCTATTTTGGAGGCACAAACAATAGCAAATAGTACTTTCCTTCCACGGTTTCTATGTGACCCTGGGACTACTTCTTATATGGAAGCCAGGTACTAATTTCCTTGCCTCGCAAAAATATAATGTGACTTGTCAGGCACGGTAGCTCACGCCTGTAATCCCAGAACTTTGGGACAATGAAGCAGCTGTGTCACGTGGGGTTGGGAGTTTGAGTCCCGTCTTGCCAACATGGCAAAACCCCGTTTCTACTAAAAATACAAAAACTAGCCAGGCATTGTGGTGGCGCCTGTAATCCCAGCTACTCGGGGGGCTGAGGCAGGAGTATCGCTTGAGCCCAGGAGGCAGAGATTGCAGTGATCCAAGATTGTGCCACTGCACTCCAGCCTGGGTGACAGAGCAAGATTCTGTCTCAAAAAAAGAGATGACTTACACCTAAGAGGTGGTTATAGGAGACCATCAAGTGTTTAAGGAAGATCAAGCAGCCCTTGGATTACTGTTGAGGTCTCTAAAGTAAGGCTACTCTTGGTTAGAAATTCTCAAAGGAAAGCTTCCTAGAGTAATAACTGACTTACTTATGCACATCCTGTGGGCAGTTTTTTCTAAAAATTGGATTAATCTAATTTTAAAAAGTGGTATAGAGCAGGGCACAGTGGCTCACGCCTGTAATCCTAGCACTTTGGGAGGCCGAGGCAGGCGGATAACGAGGTCAGGAGTTTAAGACCAGCCTGACCAACATGGTGAAACCCCATTTCTACTAAAAAATACCAAAATTAGCTATGTGTGGTGGTGCATGCCTGTAATCTCAGCTACTTGGGAGGCTAAGGCAGGAGAATAGCTTCAACCTGGGAGGTGGAGGATGTGGTGAGCCGAGATCGTGCCACTGTACTCAAGCCTAGGCAACAAGAGTGAAACTCTGTCTCAAAAAAAAAAAAAAAAAAAAAAAAAGGTGGTACAGGTTGGGCACGGTGGCTCATGCCTGTAATCCCAGCACTTTGGAAGGCTGAGGTGGGTGGATCACCTGAGGTCTGGAGTTCAAGACCAGCCTGATCAACATGAAGAAACCCCATCTCTACTAAGAATACAAAATTAGCCAGGCATGGTGGAGCATGCCTGTAATCCCAGCTACTCACAGGGCTGAGGCAGGAGAATCATTTGAACCCAGGAGACAGAGGTTGCGGTGAGCCGAGATGGTGCCATTACACTCCAGCCTGGGCAACAAGAGGGAAACTCCATCTCAAGAAAAAAAAAGTGTTACAACATTTATGCACGACTTAACGCTGATGTGATCACTGATACTACCTGGACTCTGGAAGAAGTTGTATGTCAGCTTTAAGCCACTGGCCAGGTTTATTACGAATGACAAACTTGCCCTAGTAGACATCCTCCCTATGGGACAATGCGGAGCCTGTATAATTGCTAAAACATCTTGCTATACTTAGATTAATGCCCAGGGCTAAGTGGAAAAGTCAATACAGAAACTGAAAGACACCTGGTTAGTCCAGGATGAACCTTATGGGGTGGGTATATGATTAAGGTCAACATGGCAGGGTGGCCAAATCCTGCTACCTGAAGTTCTGCTGATTTCAATAAATACTTAAATAAACCCAGTATGAGAAAAACTGAATAGATTAGGTCCTGGTCCCTACTTTTGGGGGCTTTTCAGATGCAGTTTCACTCTTGTTGCCCAAGCCAGAGTGCAACAATGTGATCTCAGCTCACTGCGATCTCCAAATTCTCCTGCCTCAACCTCCTGAGTAGCTGGGATTACAGGTGTGTGCCACCACACCACTCTAATTTTTTTTGTATTTTCAGTAGAAACGGGTTTCACCATGTTAGCCAGGCTGGTCTCGAACTCCTAACCTCAGATGATTCACCCGCCTCAGCCTCCCATCCTGAAGTGCTGGGATTACAGGTGCGAGCCACCTCGCCAGGCCAGGCCAGGCCCTGATCCCTATGGTCAGATCAATCAGAGTGGCTGAAGGAGTGCTGAACTTATGGGGAAAATTCACCACCAGCCAGAATACAGAAACCAGGATATGGAACAAGACAACTCTCCATGGATCCTCATGTTTCTGCATGTCTTATAAACAAAGACATCGACAGCATTTTATTTTGGACTATCTTTTCAAAGTTGTCGGTACAGCAAAGAGCTTTGGAAGAGAAGAGCCTGTCCTCTTCCAGAATGGAGGGTAGTTTTATTTCTTGTCCAGTATAATGTTTCTTCTTGGGCAAAGGTTGGGCAGGTTTGCTTGTAGCTCATTATAAAAGATGAGTTTCGACAGGCCGAAACCATGTTAAAATAATAACGCTTAGGCACTCAGAAGAGCCCACAAAATTCAATTTAATAAAAAAAAAAAAAAAAAAAAAAAAGATGAGTTTCCCAAAGCTCACAATTCCTCAACTGTGATGCAAACAACTGTGAGCACAATACACACCTAGGCCCTGTGTCACCCCTGTGGGACTAGGGGGGATGGGGGCAAGAAAAACTGATAGAAACATGGAACTCATGCTGCCTTCTTTGCTCTAAGTAATCAAGCCCTTTTCTCTCTGACTCAAGAGTCTCATGTCTTTTGCCAGCATCCATGAAACTGGTTGGCTAAGTTCCTAGCTTGCAAGTAGGATAAAATCTCAGACCCCCACAATGCTGCCCCGGCTCAGTTCTTGACAATAACCGCATTTTAAAAAATAGGCAAAAGATTTGATCAGGCACCGTGCCAAGGAAGACAAACAGATGGTAAAAGAGCACATTAAAAAATATTCAACACCATTAGTCATTAGAAAAACGCAAATTTAAACCACTATATACCCACCAGCCTGACTAAAATAAAAAAGCCTGACCATATGAAGTACTAACAAGGCTATGAAGAAATTGGAGCATTGACAGACTGCAGAATGAAATGTAAAAAACTCTGGCAGTTATCTTAAAATATTAAACATGTATTTACCATACAAGCCAGCTATTCTACTAAGAGTTATCTACCAAGAAAAATGAACACATATTCCAAAAACTCATTACACAGATGTTCATAACCACTTTATTTGTAATAGCCAAAACTTGAAAACAACCTACTAAATGTCCATCAACAGGTGAATCAACAAATTGTGATATATCCATACAATGGAATAATATTTAGCAGGAAAAGGAATTACCTACTGATACACACAATAATATACATGACATGAATTTCTTTTTTCTTTTTGAGACAGTCTCACTCTGTCACCTAGGCTGGAGTGCAGTGGTGCAACCTCAGCTCATTGCAACCTCTGCTCCCCCCTGGTTCAAGCGATTCTCCTGCCTCAGCCTCCCGAGTAGCTAGGATCACAGGTGCCTGCTGCTACAATAGGCTGATTTTTATATTTTTAGTAGAGACGGGGTTTCACCATCTTGGGCAGCCTGGTCTTGAACTCCTGACCTCGTGATCCGCCTACCTCAGCCTCCCAAAGTGCTGGGATTACAGGTGTGAGCCACCGCACCCTGCTTTTTTTTGAAATGGAGTCTCGCTCTGTCTCCGAGGCTGGAGTGTAATGGCACGATCTCAGGTCACTGCAGCCTCTGCCTCCTGCGTTCAAGTGATTCTCCCCCTTCAGCCTCCCAAGTAGCTGAGAAATCCACCATGATGCCCGGCTAATTTTTGTAGAGATGGGGTTTCACCATGTTGGCCAGGCTGGTCTTCAACTCCTGACCTCAGGTGATTCGCCTGCCTCAGCCTCCCAAACTGCTAAGATTACAGAAGTGAGTGACCACGCCCAGGGTAAATTTCAAAATAATTATGGTAGGTGAAAGAAATTAGACAAGCACTACCATACCATTACACGTACATAAAATTGTAAGGATTAAGATAGGAATAGGGAGAGAGAAATGGATTATAAAATTACACAAGGAAACTGGAGAGTGATGGATGTGTTTATCACCGTGCTAACGGCTTCACAGGAATGTACATGTATGCTAAAAGTCATCAAATTGTATACTTTAATATGTGCAGCTTATTGTATATTATACCTTATTAAAGATTTAAAAATATTAAAACTACAATAACATACCACTATATACCCAATTAGAACGCCTAAAGCAGGAGTCAGCAAACTGGCCTAACGGTAGCCTGTTTTATGTCAACAAAGTCTTATTAAAAACATAGCTAAACCCAATCATTTACATGCTGTCTACAGTTGCCTTGCTGCAACAGCAGATCTGAGTAACTGCAACAGAAACTATATGGCATGTAAGTCTAAATACTTATCTCCCTTTAATAAAATGTTTGCCAACTCCTGACCTCAAATTTGAAAAAAACCTAGACAATATCAAGTGTTGGTGAAGATAGGGCATAAGTGGTTGTGTTTCAGCAAAACTATAAATAATAAAACTACCATTATTTTTTTGAGATGGAGTCTTGCTCTGTTGCACAGGCTGGAGTGCAGCAGCATGATCACTGCAGCCTCAACCTCCTGAGCTCAAGCAATTTTCCTACCTCAGCTACCCAAATAGCTGGGACTACAGACATGTGCCACCACACCCAGCTAGTCAAACGTTTTTTTTGGTAGAGATAGGGTCTCACCATGTTGCCCAGGCTGATCTTGAACTCCTGGGATCAAGGGATGCTCCTGCCTTAGCCTCCCAAAGTGCTAGGATTATAGGCATGAGCCACCATGCCCAGCACATAAAACCACTTTAAAAAAAAAAATTGTCGAAATTGTTTTCCAAAGCACTAATATGATTACTGTTGTAATGGAAAATATAAAAGATAAAAATACAGAATAATAGAAGTACCTAAGTAAATCTGCTTCACTCAGTGAGGAAAAGCTTCAGGTTGTTGGCTCTCACCTGAGCCCAGAAAGATGAGTAAGATTTCACTAAGATTTTGCCAATGAACAAGCAGACAGATGGCAATCCAAGAAATGAACAGAACATATGCATAATCGGCCGGGCGTGGTGGCTCACGCCTATAATCTAAGCACTTTGGAGGCCAAGGCGAGCGGATCACCTGAGATCGGGAGTTCAAGACCAGCCTGATCAACATGGTGAACCCGTCTTAAAAAAAAAAAAAAAAGAACATATGCATAATCATGTTATTATGCGGCAGGTACTGTTTTAAGAGCTTTACACATACTGCTTCCTTAAAAGACAGATCTAAAACAGGATAAAATATTTGGAGATTTCATCTGACTCAGAGCTCACTTTTCAATAGCCCTAACCACAAGGCATTTGCAAAAAACAATCGGCCAGATGTGGTGGGGCTCACACCTGTAATCCCAGCACTTTGGGAGGCCACGGCAGGTTACCTGAGCTCAGGAGTTCCAGACCAGCCTGAATGACACGGTGTAACCCTGTCTCTACTAAAAATACAAAAATTAGCCAGGCATATAGCAGCGGGGCCTGTAATCCCAGCTACTCAAGAGGCTGAGGCAAGAGAATCACTTGAACCCGGGAAGCGGAGGTTGCAGTGAGCTGAGATCGCACCACTGCACTCCAGTCTGGGCAACAGAGTGAGAATCCGTCTCAAAAAACTAACCGAAAAAATAACAATCAACAGCAACTGTTTATCATTGCAGCTACTGTGGTGGCATTACAAGTTTGGGCTATCAGGAAGCTGAACAAAAACTGAAAGGGAAAACTGGAGAATGAGATGTTCATAGGGGGCTTTAAAAAGCTCTGACAGGCTGGGCACGGTGGCTCATACCTGTCATCTCAGCACTTTGGGAGGCTGAGAAGGATGGATCACCTGAGGTCAGGAGTTAGAGACCAGCTTGGCCAACATGGGGAAATCCTGCCTCTGCCAAAAATAAAAAAAAATTAGCCAGGCATGGTGATGTCTGTAATCCCAGCTACTCGGGAGGCTGAGGAAGGAGAACTGCTTGAACCCAGGAGGCAGAGGGTGCAGTGAGCTGAGATCGTGCCATTGCATTCTAGCCTGGGCAACTCAAAACTCCGTCTCAAAAAAAAAAACTCTGACATATGCCAGAGAACCTAGAAGGCCACGCACATGCAGAGCTGTACAGATGTTCAGGAAAGACCTTAGCAAACTCTCATCTCTATCTGACCTGGAGGTTCTGTTAACACAGGAAGTAAAGGCGAAAGCAGTTGTAAACTGCTTGATGGGACACTGATGTTGTGCCCTATAAAGAGAGCTCCCCAACATAAATGTGGAGACTTACTGATTGAGGACATTTAAGAAAATTTCTGTCCAATGATCACTTTGTTCAGTAAACTACCTAAGCAGAGACTTCAATGGCCACACACACAAAATACAGATTGTACAGAATTATAGGAAAGGACTTACAGAAGTCCAGGAAAGTCACTAAACCACTAATAGTAAGAAACCATGTCTGGCTCATCTAAACTAGTTCCAGTGGGATAGGGAATTAAACTTCAAATACAGCATGTAGTTGAAGATAAAGTTAGAGATATGCTGGAGAAGCAGTCACTGCTTTTGAGGACTATGTGCAGTCCATGGATGTGGCTCCTTTTAAGAAGATTTAAAATCCATCCTTGATCACTGCACTTAAATAAAAGTTTCAAAGATCAAAAAAAAGAAACCATGTTTGGCCAGGTATGGTGGTTTATGCCTGTAATCCCAGCACTTTGGGAAACCGAGGTGGGCACAGCTCTTGAGCCCAGGAGTTTGAGACTAGCCTGGGCAACATGATGAAACCCCGTCTCTACAAAAAACACAGAAATTAGCCGGGCATTGTGACAAGCGTCTGTGGCCCCAGCTACTTGGGAGGCTAAGGTGGGAAGATCTCTTGAGCACAGGAGGTCGAGGCTACAGTGAGCCAAGATTGTGCCACTGCACTCCAGCCTGGGTGACAGAGTGAAACCCTGTCTCAAAAAACCAAACCCAAACAAACCATGTGAGAGACAGAAAGTGGGTGGGAAGGTAGGGGGTGGGATTTAAATACAACTTATTTAAAAATATCCAATTTTTGGCCAGGCCTAGTGGCTCATGCCTATAATCCCAGCACTTTGGGAGGCCAAGACGGATGGATCACAAAGTCAGGAGTTTGAAACCAGCCTGGCCAAGATGATGAAACCCCATCTCTACTAAAAATACAAAAAAATTAGCCAGGTATGGTGGTGGGCACCAGTAATCTCAGCTACTCAGGAGCTTGAGGCAGAGAATTGCTTGAACTCGGGAGGCAGAGGTTGCAGGGAGCCGGGTTCACACCATAGCACTCCAGCCTGGGTGACAGAGCAAGACTTCATCTCAAAAAAAAAAAAAAAAAAAAAAAAATTACAATTTTCAAAAAAACGCAAAAACCAAAAATCTATTTTTTTTTTTTGAGACGGAGTCTGGCTTCATCTCCCAATGACATGAACTCAATTATGTTTCCCAAATCCAATTTAGGCCACTGTTACAGAACGTTTCACTGTTCTGCTCCCAAGAACCTCTCCAAATTGACATACCACTCACTACCACAAGCAGCAAAAGGGTCACACAGAACATTCTTTCATTCAACCACATTTCATTCAAGGTTCTCATTCAAGATTTAACCACAAATCTGAATCACCCCATCTATATATATTTCCTTTAATCTTTTTGAGAAGAGATGGCCTGATCAGGTATATATCCTCAGAACACATCTCTATTTTGACATCCATGCTCAGGTCTCTCTGCAATAGAGTACTGATCCGGTTTTAATTGGCATGCATGCATCTGTCTATCTATTCACAAATGTTTCCTGTACACCTGTTATACGCCAGGTGCTAAGAATCAAAGAATATATATATACATATCAAGCTCTTGTCAGAAAAGTTTAATCTTGAACTGTCCAACTAAGAGATGATATTACGGATGAGTGCAGTTCAGTAAGTTATCCAAATTTTTATCTCTTAAAAAAATTATTCACGCCTGTAATCCCAGCACTTTGGGAGGCCAAGGTGGGTGGATCACAAGGTCAAGAGATTGAGACCATCCTGGTCAACATGGTGAAACTCCATCTCTACTAAAAATACAAAAATTAGCTGGGCATGGTGGTGCGTGCCTGTAGTCCCAGCTACTCGGGAGGCTGAGGCAGGAGAACTGTTTGAACCCAGCAGGCAGAGGTTGTGGTGAGCTGAGATCCTGCCATTGCACTCCAGCCTGGGTAACAAGAGCGAAACTCCGTCTCAAAAAAAATGCCGGGCACAATGGCTCACGCCTGTAATCCTAACACTTTGGGAAGCCAAGGTGGGGGGATCACCTGAGGTCAGGAGTTCAAGACCAGCCTGGCCATCATGGTGAAACCCCATCTTTAAAAAATAAATAATAAATAAATAAATAAAAATTTTTTCTCCAGCCAGCCGTGGTGGCTCACACCTGTAATCTCAGCACTTTGGAAGGCTGAGGTGGGCAGATCACTTAAGATTGGGAGTTCGAGACCAGCCTGGGCAACATGGTGAAACCCATGTCTCTACTAAAAACACAAAAATTTGCTAGGGATGGTGGCAGGCGCCTGTAATCCCAGCTATTCGGGAGGCTGAGGCAGGAGAATTGCTTGAAACTGGGAGGCGGAGGTTGCAAGTGAGCCAAGAGCGCACCATTGCACTACAGTCTGGATGACAGAGCAAGACTCCATGCCAAAACAACAACAAAAAACAGGGTCTCACTCTGTTGCCCAGGCTGGTATGCA
The DNA here is from genome assembly GCA_036589455.1 of Ateles fusciceps. Lineage (NCBI taxonomy): Eukaryota > Metazoa > Chordata > Mammalia > Primates > Atelidae > Ateles > Ateles fusciceps. Next base: position 453,097 of record JAZHEH010000572.1, read on the forward strand.
GTCAGTGGCATGATCACAGCTCACCGCAGCCACAACCTTGCCAGGCTCAGGTGATCCTCCCACCTCAGCCTCCTGAGTAGTGAGGATCACAGGCGTGTACCACCACACCCAGCTAATGTTTGTATTTTTTGTAGAGACAGGGTTTCACCATGTTGCCCAGGCTGGCTGCAAACTCCTGGGATCAAGCCAACCACACACCTCAGCCTCCCAAAGTGCTGGAATTACAGGAGCGAGCCACTGGGCCTGGCCTAATGTTTTCTTAATACTTCTTAGGAGAAATTTTAATACTAGGAATGGCTCCTCAGCAACTGATTTATCTTCTAACAATGAATAATGTAACTGAAAACTCTTTTTCTTTTAACTAAGTGCACTTAGAGCTAGATTTAGCCCATCTACTATGTAGACTTATGGTATGCATTTCTGGCTATCATGCTTCTAACATGAAATGATTATCACCTTATTGCCACTTGATCTATTTATTTCCACCAATTTCCCTATGTTTAAATAGTGTTATGTTAATCTTTGTAAACCAAACCCTTTGTAAAATAAGGCTTGGTACAAACAATAACTTGAATCCAACAAAACATTTTATAGGGATCCAGATCCTTAAAAAGCTGTCTAGACTTATTTTATTAGATACCAAAGATGCTACTTTATTTAATCTTAGCAGTTTTAACACATGAATAGGATATCAAAGTCAAGTGAAAGAACAATCAGTATCCAGAAGGTTTTTTATACATCCTTAAATATTCTTAGTTCTTCACTAACAGAATGAACATGACTGAATATGACTATCTGAACCCCATTATAGAAATAAGTACCTGACTTCAAGGGCTTTGATAGCTTCTAGCATTTGTAGAAACTCTGCTGCTTTCCATACGTCATTGGCTTCTTCTTCTCCTTGTATCATTAATTTTGCTGTATATGTGAACTCAATTAAATGGCGAAAGGCCATTTTACTAACACCTGTAAAGAAGATGTACATTAGAGCATGTATTCATGTTGACTCAAATCTTATAATGTTTAGTAAAGAAAGAAAAGCTAAGGGCTTAGAGCTTGATTAGTATTTTTTATTTTTGAAAACTATTTTCTGGCAGAATTCTCATTAACAATATAGTAATATTACAGTCAAATTCCAGCCCTACCTAGCTGGAAAATCTTAAACTACTTTAAGATTTTTCCCAAAGATTTCTTGAGGCTCTTGGAGAAAGAACAGTAAGATTCTATCACTCAAATATATGAATTGGCTATTACATGTCAGACATGCTACATTTCTTGCCAGGGAGATTACAGCTGTGCCAAGTCAGCTCCAAAATCTTCAACAGTTTTTCACAACTTAGCAAACAAACTTTAATATCTCTCTGACTTTATTTCAAGGCCTTTCACATTATTTTCCTATTTACCTTTCCAAATTTTAAACTGTATCACATACACACTGTATACTATTTCTTAAACCCTGTACTTTCTAACAGCTGACTTGGCTTTATTAACACCCTCCTAGTTGAATGCTTAATCATTTTATCTCTAATTATACTCATCCTACCACCCCTAAAAGGTCCAACTCTAATAGTATATGTTCAATGAAACCTTTTAACATTTAAGAACATGAGATCTACCCTCTTAACACATTTTTAAGTGTACATTATTGTTAACTATAGGTACATTGTACAGATTGCTCTAGAGTTTATTCCTCTTGCTCAGTTGAAACTTTATGCCCATTGATTAGTAAATGTCCATTTCCTCCTCCCTCCCAGCCCCTAGTAATCCCTATTCCACTCAGACTTTCAATCTATTTTAGACAGCTCATATGAGTGGAAGTAACAATTTTAGATTCCTCATATAAATGGAAATATGCAGTGTATGTCTTTCTGTGACTGGCTTATTTCACTTAGCATAATGTCCTCAATGTTCATTCATGTTGTCGTATATGCAGCATATGCTTGTTTTTAAAAGCTGAATTCCATTAGATACATATAATTCATTTTCTTTATCCATTAATCTGTTGATGAATATTTAGGTTATTTCCTCTCGTGGCTACTGTAAATAGTGCAGCAATAAACACAGAGTGCTAAAACTTCAGAACCCGATTTCAGTTCTTTTGGATAAATGCCCAGTAAGTAGGACTGCTGAATCGTATGGTGTTTTCTTTTAATTTTTTGAGGAACATTCATACTGTTTTGCATAATGGCTGTACCCATTCCCACCAACAATGTGCAAGGATTCCAATTTATTCATATCCTCACCAACACAAGTTGTCTTCTTTTTTTTTTTTTTTTTTTTTGAGAGGGAGTCTCGCTCTGTTGCCCAGGCTGGAGTGCAGTGCTGCAGTCTTGGTTCACTGCAACCTTGGTCTCCCAGGTTCAAGCAATTCTCCTGCCTCGGCCTCCTGAGTAGCTGGGATTACAGGCATGCGCCACCATACCCAGCTAATTTTTTTTTTTTTTTTTTTTGTATTTTTAGTAGAGACAGGGTTTCACCATGCTGGTCAGGTTGATCTTGAACTCCCGACCTCATGGTCCACCCACCTCGGCCTCCCAAAGCGCTGGGATTACAGGCGTGAGCATCTTTTTTTTTGACAGCCATCCTGAAAGGTGTGAAGTGATACCTCACAGGGTTCTGATTTGCATTTCCCTGATGACTAGTGACGCTGAACATTTTTTTCATAAATCTGTTAGCCATCTGTATGTTTTCTTTGGAGAAATGTCTATTCAAGTTCTTAGAACATTTTTAAAACATTTTTAATTTTTTCTACATCATTCGGACTGCAGAGCTGCCACCTTTTTTTTTTTTGAGTTACCACATTTTTTAATTGGGTAGATTTTTTTACTATCAGTTGTGGGTGTTTCTTATATATTTTAGCGATTCATTCCTTATCAGTTATTTGGTTTTGCAAATATTTTCTCCTTAGATTTCCTTTTCACTCAGTTGTTTCCTTTGCTGTACAGAAGCTTTTTAGTTTGATGTAGTCCCAGCTGTCTATTTTTTGTTGTTAGCTATGCTTTTGATGTCACATCCATGAAATCACTGCTAAGAATGATGTCATGAAGCTTCCCCCTCATGTTTTCTTCCAGGAGATTTACATTTTTGGTCTTACGTCTAAGTCTCTAATTCATTTTGAGTTTCTTTGTATGGTAAAAGATAGGGGTCCAATTTCATCTTTTTGCATGTGAATATCTAATTCTTTCAACATCATTTGTTGCAGAGAATATTCCTTCCCTATTGTGCATTCTTGGCACCCTTGAAGATCAGTTGACCATATTGTTTGCATGGATTATTTATAGGCTCTCCATTCGCTCCACTGTTCTGTATGCATGTCTTTATGCTAGTCCCATACCATTTTGACTATTGCAGCTCTATAAAATATTTTGGTATCAAGAAGTATGATGTTGGCTAGGCGCAGTGGCTCATGCCTATAATCCCAGCACCTTGGGAGGCCAAGGCTGGTGGATCACCTGAGGTCAGGAATTCGAGTCCAGCCTGGTTGATATGGTGAAACTCAGTCTCTACTAAAAAAGGAAAAAGAAAAAAATTAGCTGGGGGTGGTGGTGCGCACCTGTAATCCCAGCTACTTGGGGAGGCTAAAGCAAGAGAATCACATGAACCCAGAAGGCAGAGGCTACAGCAGACTATAATCACACCATTGCACTCCAGCCTGGGCAACAGAGTGTGACTCCCTAAAAAGAAAAAAAAAGGTATGATGCCTCTAAGCTTTGCTCTTTCTCAAGACTGATTTGGCTATTCCAGGACTATCTGTAGTTCCATATGAATTTCTGAATTGCTTTTTCTGTTTTCATTAAAAAAAAAAAAATTCCATAAGGATTTTGAGGGATTGTATTGAATCTGTAGCCCACTTTCTGTAATACAAGCTGGATATCCCTCAGATGAAAAGCTTGAGATCACAACTGTTTTGGAGTTTAGAATATTTGCATTATACTTAACATTGTTTGAGCATTCCAAATCTGAAAATCTGAAATCCAAAATGCTCCAACAAGCATTTTCTTTGAGTCAGGCTGATGCTCAGAAAGTTTCAAATTTTATAGCAGTTCAGATTTTTTTTTTTTTTTTTTTTGAGATGAAGTCTCACTCTGTTGCCCAAGATGGAGTGTAGTGGTGCAACCTCCACCTCCCAGGTTCAAGCGATTCTCCTGCCTCAGCTTCCCAAGTAGCTGGGCCTGCAGGCACATGTCATCATGCTTGGCTTATTTTTGTATTTTTAGTAGAGACAGGGTTTCACTACGTTGGCCAGGCTTGTCCTGAACTCCTAACCTCGTCATCTGCCCACCTTGGCCTCCCAAAGTGCTGGCATTACAGGCATGAGCCACCATGCTTGGCCAGCAGTTCAGATTTTCAAATCTGAGATGCTCAATCTGTATGGACAATTTAACAATATTAAGTGTTCCATTTTCATGGATGAAAATCTACTGTGTCTTTAATTTATTTTTTTGAGACGGAATCTTGCTCTGTTACCCAGGCTAGAGTGCAGTGGTGCATCTCTTTACTGCAACCTCACCCTTCTGGGTTCAAGCAATTCTCCTGCCTCAGCTTCCCAAGTAGCAGGGACTACAGGCATGGGCCACCATATCTGGCTAATTTAAAAATTTTGTTTAGTAGAAACAGGGTTTCACCATGTTGATCAGGCTGGTCTTGAACTCCTGACCTCAAGCAATCCATCCACCTCTGCCTCCCAAAGTGCCCAGACCCAATTTCTTTATGTTTTATGGTTCTCAGTACTGCATGTCTCTCATCTATGGTGAAAGGTTAAGCTTATTCCTAAGCATTTTATTCTTTTTGGTGCCAATATAAATGGAACTGTTCTCCTTATTTCCTTTTCAGATAATTCATTATTAGTGTATAAAAATGCAAATGATGGCCAGGTGCGGTGGCTCACGCCTGCAATCACAACACTTTGGGAGGACGAGGTGGGTGGATCACCTGAGGTCAGAAGTTTGAGACCAGCCTGTCCAACATTGTGAAATCCTGTCTGTACTAAAAATACAAAAATTACCAAGGCATTGTGGTGGGTGCCTGTAATTCCAACTACTCTGGAGGCTGAGGCGGAGAACCACTTGAACCCAGGAGGCGGAGGCTGGCAGTAAGCTGAGGTCGCACCACAGCTCTAAAAAAAAAAAAAAAAAGGCAACTGACTTTTGTGTGCTGATTTTGTATCCTCCATCTTTACTAAATTTATTCTAGTAGTTTTTTTGTGGTGTCTTTAAAGTTTTCTATATATAAGATGCCATCTGCAAAAAGAGATTGACTTCTTCCTTTCTGATTTGGATGGCGTTTACTTTTCTTGCCTAATTGCTCTGTCAAGGATTTCCAGTGCTATACTGAAGTGGTGAGAGTAGGCATCCTTGTCTTGTTCCTTGATCTTAAGACAAAAAGCGTCACTTTTTCACTGCTGAGTATGTTAGCTATGGGCCTTTATTATGTTGAAATAATTTCCTTCTATTCCTAGTTTGTTCAGAGTTCTTACTAAGAAAGGGTATTAAATTTTGCCCAAGGCTTTTTCTTCATCTATTGAGATGCTCATGTCATTTTTCTTCTTTATTCTGTTAGTATGGTATATCACATTTATTAATTTTCATATGTTGAAGTATCTTTGCATCCTAAGGACGAATCTCACTTGGTCATGGAATATTATCCTTTTACCTTGCTGTTAGAATCAGTCTGCTAGTATTTCACTGAGGATTTTTCACCTATATTCATCAAGGATATTGAGCTATAGTTTTTTTTGTGGCATCTTTGTCTTGCTTTGGTACTGGGGTAATGCTGGCCTACAAATGAATTCGGAAGTATTCCTTCCTCTTCAGCTTTTTGGAAGGCTATGAGGACTGGCATTAATTTTTCTTTTAATATTTCATTGAATTAATCAATGAAGCCATTTAGCCCTACACTTTGTTGGGAGGTTTCTCAAAACTGATACAAGTTCAATAGCAGTTGTAGGTCTGTTCACACCTTCTATTCCTTCATCAATTAACCCATCTATGCCCAGTGCTCCATTATTGGAACGCTAAGCATGTGGGGAGTTATTTATATCCTACTGCTCAAAGTCATCACCAAGGTCTGATTTTTCAAATTCAAAAAATTACAACCTCAGGCATAAATGGGTTAACAATGAAACATTCTTTATTACTTCTCCAAGCCTCAACTCTGTACCGGTTCTGATAATGATAGTTTATGGACATCTCTTGACTGTAAGCTACTTGAGGAAAATGATTTTTGATCTGTACACTCACATCACAGTACCTAACAGCACTTCCTAAAATGCAGGAACACAAAGTAGTAATAAATGAATAAACACTAAAGTCACATTCTTTTTTTTTTTTAAAGATAGTCTTGCACCGTCGCCCAGGCTGGAGTGCAATGGTCTGATCTTGGCTCACCACAACCTCTGCCTCCCGGGTTCAAGTGATTCTCTTGTTCTCCTCCCTCAACCTCCCAAGTAGCTGGTATTACAGGTTCCCACCACCACGTCCAGCTAATTTTTTCTATTTTTAGTAGAGATGGGGTTTCACTATGTTGGCCAGGCTGGTCTCAAACTTCTGACCTCATGATCCGTCTACCTCAGCCTCCCAAAGGGTTGGGATTACAGGCATGAGCCACCATGCCTGGCCTAAAGTCACTTTCAAAATTATGCATTTATCATTGATACTTTTCTTTGCCAGTTTTGTGTTTAAAATTTAGTCCTAAAGTGACACTCTGTTTCAGAAAACAGTAAGAATACTGGTGGAATATCATTTGTGTTCAAAAGCAGCATCCTCTATTTGTGTAAACAAAGGTTACTGGCCAGGCATAGTGGCTCATGCCTGTAATCCCAGCACTTTGGGTGGCAGAAGTGAGCAGATCACTTGAGGTCAGGAGTTCGAGACCAGCCTGGCCAACGTGGTAAAACACCGTCTCTATAAAAAATATACAACAGTTAGCCAGGTGTGGTTGCATGTGCCTGTAATCCCAGCAATTGGGGAGGCTGAGGCAGGAGAGTCACTTGAACCTGGGAGGTGGAGGTTGCAGTGAGCCAAGATCAAGCCACTGCACTACAGCCTGGGCAACAGAAAGAGATTTCGTCTCAAAAAAAAAAAAAAAAAAAAGGAAGGATACCATTCAGGAAGCTAGAACTTTCACGTTTTACTCACAGCTCCTCCATGAACTGAGTGATTTGGGGCAACTCAGAACCTATGAGCCTCAGCAGACTCATTTTCAAAATGTCTAAAAGTAATCTGAATATTGACAAACACCGTAAAATATAGTAAGACCAAGTTACAGTCTATCAAATAAGCAAACAAAAGTAAATGGACTCGGCTGGGCATGGTGACTCACACCTATAATCCTAGCATTTTGGGGAGGCAGGCGGATCACGAGGCGGATCTCAGGAGATCGAGACTATCCTGGCCAACCTCATGAAACCTCGTCTCTACTAAAAATACAAAAAAAATTTAGCTGGGCGTGGTGGTGCAGACCTGTAGTCCAGCTACTCAGGAGGTTGAGGCAGAATTGCTTGCACCCAGGAGGCAAAGGTTGCAGTAAGCCAAGATCACGCCACTGTGCTACAGCCTGGGCAACAGTGCGAGACTCAGTCTCAAAAAAAAAAGGTAACTGGACTCACAGAGGGCTAGTTTTGTTTGGTTCCCTTAGTAATTTTTTCCCCTTGTTGCTCTCATTTATCCTTTAGTATATGAGTAACCCAAGGAAAACACAATTAGCTTTTGCTGCCTTTCAGAAGTTTTGGCTGAAAGTTTAAAAGCACAAGAAAAATTCTGTTTTTTTTTTTTTGTTGTTGTTTTTTTGAGACGGAGTCTCGCTCTGTCGCCAGGCTGGAGTGCAGTGGTGCAATCTCAGCTCACTGCAACCTCCACCTCCCAGGTTCAAGCAATTCTCCTGCCTCAGCCTCCGGAGTAGCTGGGACTACAGGTGTGCGCCACCACACCCAGCTAAGTTTTGTATTTTTTAGTAGAGACGGTGTTTCATCATGTTGGCCAAGATGGTCTCCATCTCCTGACCTCGTGATCTGCCTGCCTCAGCCTCCCAAAGTGTTGGGATTACAGGCGTGAGCCACCACACCTGGCCAAGAAAAATCCTTTTTAAAACAATATGTAAATGTTTCCCGAAGAAGAATGAGATTCTGATTTTTAATCAAACACACATACATACCACTTACTACATATATAAAAGGCACAGCTCTAAATACTTTACAAGCATTAACTCACTTAATCCTCGTAACAACTCTATAAAGCGATAAAACCCAGATGGTCTGACTCCTAAGTCTATGACAAAGATTTTTAAATAGCATACTAAAAGGATAAAAATTTTAAACTTTTCCTTTCATGCTCTCATTCACTATAGGTTCACGATCTCTTACTCGTAATTCAAAAGTCCGTCCCAATTTTTTTTTTTTTTTTTTTTTGAGATGGAGTCTTGCTCTGCTGCCCAGGCTGGAGTGCAATGGTGTGATCTCAGCTCACTGCAACCTCTGCCTCCCAGGTTCAAGCGATTCTCTTGCCTCCTAAGTAGCTATGATTATAGGTGTGTACCACCACACCTGACTAATTTTTGAATTTTTAGTAGAGATGGGGTTTCACCATGTTGGTCAGCCTTGTCTCAAACTCCTGATCCCGTGATCAGCCTGCCTTGGCCTCCTAAAGTGCTGGGATTACAGGCATGAGCCACCGTGCCCAGCCAATTTTTTTTTTTTAACAGACACACACACACCTACCGCTCCATGTTATTCTCTGGTGGTAGGATGGGTGAATTACTGCTTATTCTTCCAATTCACACTTTGAGTTTTATTAATATTTTTACCAGAAAGGCTTTGCTGAACTCTCAGGGAACCATATGCTAGGAATGTAAACTAATTTAGCTAGAAAAATCTTAATACCACCAAGATTCTCAAATATATTAGAATTTCATTATCATTCCTCTGATCTCCTGCTCAAGTCCAAATACCTATTGACAATCTCTTGAGGGGAACCTTCCACTTGGAGAAAACTCCGTATGCCATGTACTGTCAACACACAGCCAGTCAAAAAATGTGGTAAGGACCAGGCGCAGTGGCTAACGCCTGTAATCCCAGCACTTTGGAAGGCCAAGGAGGGCAGATCAACCAAGGTCAGGAGTTCGAGACCAGCAATGGCTAATGATGAAACCCAGTTTCTACTAAAAAAAATACAAAAAATTAGCCAGGCGTGGTGACGCGCACCTGTAATCCCAGCTACTCGGGAGGTTGAGGCAGAAGAACTGCTTGAACCCAGGAGGCGGAAGTTGTAGTGAGCCAAGATTGTGCAACTGCACTCCAGATTGTGCAACAAGAGCTTGGGTTCCACCTCAAAAAAACAAAAACAAAAACAAAGTGGTAAGCTTGGAGGTCGGGCATGGTTCATTTCAACTGACATGGGGCTATGTCAAGTCCTTATTCCACTTAGAGTGAACAGTAACATGCATGGCTGCCAAGCTATTAATATTTGCAAGTATTACATATGTTCTGCATTACCCTTAGAAAATTTCTAAAATCTGGAAATTTGAGAAGTATGTCTGGCCTCCAAGGATTTGAATAAGGAATTGTGGACCTAGCTCCCTGTCTTGACTGATCAGAATCACCTGCAGACTAAATAAGGTACTGGTACTAAGGGCTAGGTGTGGTGGCTCACGCCTGTAATCCTAGCACTTGGGGAGGCCAAGGCAGGAGGACTGCTTGACACCAGGAGTTCAAGATCAGCATGGGCAAAGTAGTGAGATTTCCTCTCTCTAGAAAAAGTAGGCTGGGCGTGGTGGCTCACACCTGCAATACCAGCACTTTGGGAGGCTGAGGCAGGCAGATCATGAGGTCAGGAGTTTGAAAGCAGCCTGGCCAACATGGTGAAACCCCTTCTCTACTAAAAACACAACAATTAGCTGGGCACGGTGGTATACACCTGTAATCCCAGCTACTTGGGGAGGCTGAGGCACGAGAACTGCTTGAACCCGGGAGGTGGAGGTTGCAGTGAGCCAAGATCACATCACTGCATCCCAGCCTGTGCAACGGAGCGAGACTCCATCTCAAAAATAAAAATAATAATAAAAAATAAAAATACAAAAACTAGCTGGGCTTTGTGGCATGTGCCTGTAGTCAGAGGCTGAGGTCAGAGGACTACTTGAACTCAGGAGGTCGAGGTTGCAATGTGCCATGATGGTACCACTGCACTCCAGCCTGGGTGACAGAGCAAGACCCTGTCTCCAAAAAAAAAAAAAAAAAAAAAGGTATTAATATCTGATCTTTGGAATCAAAACTGGGATAAATATCTAAGTTTTTTAAAAAATTATTATGACCACCCTAGGTGTTTCTTATATGACCAGCCCAACACTGTCCTAGGAACAAACCAATCACCTAATTAGCTAACATGAACCAAACTGCTAACACTTGCTCAGGTAAGTTAAGTGATGGTAGATGTAATTATAACCTATCAATACTAGTTTGGTAACTTGGAAATCTCATCAATCCCTTATTCCTTTCATAATAGAAGTATGCAGAATACAATTATACTAAATGTATCTAAGGAAAATTTTGAAGTGAACAACTTAATCTGAGTCTTCTCCCTGACAGCAATGCTTAGAAAGGAGTAAAGGGGGTAGTGTTCTGGCATTCTTCTATACTTAGGGAATCTCTGCAACTAGTTGAAAACTCATACTCAAAAAGATGTACAAACATGTACAAGGATGTTTTGTCCTTGATAGTAGGGGCTAAACTTTCTAGACACCATGGTAGAGTTGCTGTTACAGAGAAACTAAGTGCTATGGATCTGTGGTTTCAGGTGAAGGTAGAAAAAGAATGAATTTAGAAAATTGGAGGTTCAAGTTAGATTGTGTGTTCTGAACAATGGAATGAATGTCTTTTGAAGATTTTATGTGGTGTGAATCCAAGCCACAAAGCTGAGCTGGGATGCATTAGCTTCAATAGTAACAAATCTGATTCGAAGATGGTTCTAATCAAAGGTAACTTACTTTAAACAAGAACATAGAAAACAGGGAGGGTGAGCTCATCTTGCACCTAATGAGTTTATACTCATAGAGAATATCACAATCTAAATTTCTTTTATATGCATGTCACCTGCTTTTACACAATCCTCTAAGACAGTGGTCCTCAACACTGACTGCACATTAGAAGCATGCTAGAGCAGGGCTGCTCAAATTTTACTGTGCATAGGTATCATCTGGGGATCTTGTTCCAATTCAGCAAGTCTGGAGTGGAACCTGAGTCTACATTTCTAACAAGTTTAAAAATGAACCCCATGTATCGCTAGTCCTCAGACCACAACCTGCACAACAAGAACCTAGAGAACTTTTAAATACAGTTGCCTGGATCCCACTCCTGAAAGACATAATTATCTGGAGATAAAACCTGGGGCATTTATATTTGTAAAAGCTTCCCTGGTGTTTCTAATGCCCATTTAATGTGCCATGCTATAAGTCATTATTTATATTTTACGAGTGGGGGAGGGGGTCCCAAGTTTTAGCTAAGATGGAGAAAGCACACTCCACCCTATCTTGTCTATTGATTACAACTAAAAATACATAAAGACTCTGAAAAGCAAGTTGACGCAAGCAGACAGGAGAGAAATCAAAACTCAAACAGTAGTGAGTTTCTTGGTTTTTTTCTCCTACATGTGTCAGCTTAGACTTGAGGACAGCCTAAATCTCATTAAATGTGCAGTGAGTGGAGACAGAGAAAAGTTCCAAGAGAAACTCATTCTGGCTAGAGAACCAGAAAAGACAATGAATGCGGGAGGGACCGTGGCAGAGGGGTGAATATCTGGTAGTTTTTCTCTCTCTCAGTTCTGCCTCAAGGCAAGCCCCAGTTCTGAGGCTGCACACCTGTAGCTGTCTCCTAAACTCTAAAAGAAAGTTCCTCTGGCTGGGTGTCGTGGCTTACACCTGTATTCCCAGCAGTTTGGGAGGCCAAGGTGGGCAGATCACGAGGTCAGGAGTTTTGAGACCAGCTTGATCAACATGGCGAAACCCCATCTCTACTAAAAATACAAAACTTAGCCAGGTGCGGTGGGCATGGTGGCGCGCGCCTATAATCCCAGCTACTTGGGAGGCTGAGGCAGGAGAATTGCTTGAACTCAGAACTCAGGAGGCGAAGGTTGCAGTGAGCTGAGATCTCACCACTGCACTCCAGCCTCAGAAACAGAGCGAGATTCTGCAACAAAAAAAAAAAAAAAGTCTTCTGACAAAAGAACTAGGAAAAAGATGATTATCTGAAGAGTATGGAGGAGGGAATTCATTTTATTTTTTTCCTTTCACTTTTCTCTCTCTCTACATTTTGTCCAGGAAACGAACCCCTCTACAGAAAACGTATGAAAGCACAGAGAAGCTAAAATCCCAGTTTTCTCACCAAAGAACCATGAAAAGAAACTCTGGGGACCTTGTATACAAAGGAAATCATGGAGAGGAGAAAAATCCTCTAAATTTGTGTATACAATCTCAAGTTCCCCACCAAGATGGGCATGTGTGGAACTGACCCAAGGCAGCAGAGCAAAAGCTTTGAGAATTGCACAATGGCATGGATGGCACTGTGAACGGCACTAGGACGTGAACGGCAATAGGAAGGTTTTGAAAACCAAGTTCAAACTGGATCCATAGCTCACAGAGGCAGTCTGAACCTAACCAGGTTGACTACCCTCTAAAACAAAACCAAAAAGATTTTCCAGGATTTTAACAGCATCCAGTCTTGTAACAAAATATTCAAATGTCCATGACATATTCCAAAATTATACAGGTAATAGGTAATTCCAAATTACATATTTTTACAAATGAAAAACAAGGAAGCTAAGATGTCTAAGGTCACACAACATACAGTTAAAGCGAGGGCTACAACTGTTTCCTAACTATATGCCCAGCTTTCTCCACAGTCAGGTGATCTTGCTAGACAGCACAGTAATCCCAAAGTTAAGGGCTTAAGATACTGAGCCAAATTAATTATTTAAACCAGAATCTGACCAAATGACAGAAATAAAAAGAGTGCTTGTCTATTTTCCTTTCTTATCTATCTAGAGTTCAAATATGAAGACTTGTGTGTGCCACAGAACATAACAGGCCAGAGGTACAAGAGAAAATCTCAAGGTGATTACTCTTCAGAAGACGAGACTCTACTTCTCCAGGCAGTGTGCTCACTCTACCAGCAACAAATATTCCAGCTTAAGGCACTTATTTTTTAAGACTTAAAGATTCTGCTAAGACTCAAACTCCTTTTTAAAATCTTTCCTCTCTAAGGAAGACCATGTTCCCTCCTCAGTGATACCATTTCACAGTAGTAGTCTTTGTAATACTGTCTGCACTTATTTGCCTGTTGCTGACCTGCTATGAAATTTTCAGGTTGTTTAAGGGACATCTTATTCATTAATTCATCTCCTGGGTCTAGCATAGTACATAATAGGTACTCAATATGATAAACAGTCCTTTTTTTTGAGACAGGGCCTTGCTCTGTCACCCAGGCTGGAGCGCAGTGGCACAATCATGGCTCACTGCAGCTTCGACCTCCTGGGCCCAAGCAATCCTCCCACTTCAGCCTCCCAAATAGCTGGGACCACAGGCATGTGCCACCATACTCAGCTAAATTTTTTAAATATTTGTACAGAAGGGGTCTCCCTAATGTTTCGTAGGCCAGGCCCGTTTATTAAGCTTTGACAATGCACCAAATACTATGCCAGGCATTCTGCATGTTATTGCAATTAGTCTTTATAAGCCTATGAACCTACTTTTCAGATGAGAAAAGTATGCAATTGAGGTAAAGTAACCTGCCTGGGGTCACATATTTAATAAGCCTCAGGTGAATGAATTCATGGAGGCTTGCTTTGTAGTAGAAACCAGTATCATCTGGGGAGTTAGAGTCTCACTTTTCTAAGTTTTGTGGATTTCCATTATTCTATCTCTGTCCTGATCACAGATATCAAAAGATAATCTAGCTGTGGATCTATCACCTAAAATGCTAAACCAAAATTAAAGAATATTCTTAATTCTTTTGTTTTCTTTACTCCCCTAGGCATCAAAGAGGAAGAAAATGTTTCTAGGCAACCCATTCAGAAGAAAGAATATGTACACAATGAAACAGATAATAGGCTAATGCCCTTTTCGGCCTTAGCCCACGTGCACCCCAGGTGAAAAAAAAAAAAAAGAACCAGATATAAAACCAAAACCGAAGAACTCTGAAAGAAGCTAAAACTCTGTAATTATGTAGGCAAATGGATTTATTTCCTACTGTTTCGGATTTTGATGGTGGTAGGGAAGGAGTTACTGCAGTAGCAGAAAACAAAAGCATGGTAATTAATAGCACAAACTTAATTCCTTGCTAGCTGGGCAACCCTGGGCAAGTAACCTTTTGGAGCCTGTTTTCCTGACGTGTAAATTATTAGAAATAACACCACTTCTTTTTTTGGTTTTGATTTTTTTTTAAAAAAAAAAAAAGAAGAAGAAACACAGTCTATGTTGCCCAGGCTTGCCTTGAACTTCTGGGCTCAAGCAATCCTCCTGCCTCAGCCTCCCGAGTAGCTGGGACGACAAGCACAAGCCATTGTGCCCAGCATCAAAGGATTGCTGTGAGCCTTAGATAAGACACAAACTACATATCACAATGCCAGGCAGTTGGCAGGTTATTGTTAGAAAAATGTCTAGCAAGTACAAAAATCATTTTTTGTTTCAAGGTAACAGGTATTGATCCATCCCATTCAATAACCAGAATTTCCTCTGAACACTACTTCATCTTTCCTAGCTTTCTCCCTATCATGGCAGCCCACTTCACACTGTCCATGTCACCTGTACCTCTGCTAGTACATCACTAGTTCTGCTGTAAGAGTAAAGGGTTCTACTAGTAACCTGCAGCATCTCCACCAGTCTAAAATATAAGCCCGCTGAACAAAGATGGTAATTCACTTTTAGTAAGTATTTTCAAAAAACAATGACCACCCGTTTCCACAATGGAAAAGACCAACATCTACCATCTAAGTTTTTCCGGGAAGATCATTCAACCAAGCAATTTACTAAAACAAAGAATTCTCAAGTATCAAAAGAACAATTTATCTATCTACTTACCTATAGGAACTATTGATGCCTATTTCCTATGGTGTCTTGATAAATGGAATAAAACTGCTTCACCAACTGTTTGCTAAACACAAGTATTTAAATTCCAGTATTGTATTTAAAACAAACATTTAAATAAAATGGCTTCTTTGATTTATCAAATAAAAGAAAAATAAAAAAATAAAACAAGCATTTACCTTCTATCTCCACCAAAGGTTCTTGGGTAAACTCCTGAAAGAATTTGTAGAAGAACTTACTGCAAGCAGCCAAAACAGCCTTGTGAGCCTTAAAATGGTGTCCTAGATAAAATTTTAAAAAAAAAGAAAATCATACACAAGCACAAAAATTAAATGTATAACTATAAAAAAGATTTAAAAATCATAAAAAGCAAAATAGGTCTTTCTTCATAATTACATAACTATATAAATTATTGAAGTAAATGCAGAATATTCTTGGCAGCTATCTTAGCAAATTTTAATCACAAATATTAAGCTAAATCTTCAAACACCTTAAGTTAGTTTTATAAAGGCTAATTTACAACACTAAATAAAGAGCCTCTTACCACTTTGTTATTTCCAATTAATTAGTGAGAAGCATATCCAATTCAGTTGAAACGGCTAAATAAAAGGACAACCCAAAAGGTCACATATCATTTGGAAACAGAGAAAAAGCCGTAAGCACAAAGCTGGATATGTCTGCTATGAAGAACATTTTAATATGCCTAATATTTGGAAGCTCAATCTATGGTAGACCTATAATTTTAAAAACAGTTTACCTTAAGAAACCTATTTTCACTAAACAGAAAACATACCCAAGCTAGATTTGCTTCTATTACTGTGGCAACTCCTAAGACTGTAAAGACCCCACTTTATTTTGGAGATTCTCAAAGGGGGTATGAGTGCTGCAAAGGAATCTCTCGCATTCTCCCTCCAAGACCATTTGGGAAACCAGAAAAGAATCAACACTTCCCAAATGCCTCCTGTGAGGGACTTCTCAAAGCAGCTTACCAACAAGAGGCTATCTACCAAACATTTTAAGACGTCCTCTCCCCCAACGCCATCATCTTGCACTCAAGTGCAAAGAGAAAACTTCAACAGGATGCAAGAAGTTAAAATGAGATGAACACCAGACTACGTGGAAAGCGTGACTGGCCAACCAGCCTTCTGCAGCACGCTCTGTGTGAGTGGACACTGACAAGTGCAATCTGGTCCCAGTGCACACACTGTGAAGACTTTGGTAGGGAGACCATAGAGGATGGGCTTAAAAAAAAAAAAAAAAAGGCGGGTGTCCGAAGGACAGAGAAAAACTGAAGCCAAAAATTCGTTCTTCTGCCCACTGCCCTACCCACCGTCGACAATCAGGGTGATGTCAGTAAACCGGTCCTGCTCTCGCTGTTCATTCAATCGGTCGAGGATCATTTTATGATGTTCAGGGAACTCCTGAAGGCATTCCATCGTCTCTTCAGCCTCCATGGCCGTCGGGTTGCTCTACAAAAGAAGAGCATGATAATGTACACCCATGAGCTCGGGCTGAGGAACAAAACCCCTAAAGCATAAAACAACAACAACAAAAAACCCAACAACGTGAAAAGAAGGGGGAAGGGTGAGGCAAGAGGAGAGGAAGGCGAGGGAAGAAAGAAAGGCGAGCCGAGCGGCGCCCCGCGTTGGGGGCCGGAGCCGCGGCCGCGGGACTCCGAGCCTGACCTAATTGGAGTCGGGAGACGCGAGCTGGAGCGGGGTGGGCACAGCGCCGGAGGCTCCGAGCGCCAGGGCGCGCAAGTCCGACAAGGGAGGGGGACTCGACAGCCGCGGCGGCCCTCTAACGGCCCGCCCAGCCCTTCTGCCCGGCCCGGGCTCCTGCCGCCCCGGGACCCGGTCCGGCCCGCGGCCCACAACGACTCTCGGGTCGCCTCTCCCTCCCCCCGCCCTCCCTCTCTCCCCCGCCCCGACCGGGCCGGCACTCACTGAGGGAAGGAGGAGCGGCCCAGGCTTGCGCGTCACTTACGTCGACGTACAGCGTCACCGCGTCGGGCTCCGGCTGACGCCAACGCCTTCCGGGCGCCGACCAGCAGGGGAACGGGCCACGCCCCTACCCACACCCCTCAGTGGATGGGCGGGGCCGAGCGCGGGGATTTGGCGCTCACTGAGGGTGAGGACTTGCGCTCAAATAGGAAACCGGGCTGCGGGGTACTTGGGCTCGTGTGGGGACTGGCTGTGCCAGAAGCTGGGAGCCTAAGTCGCCGCCATTCCACCTCTCACCGCTCCGCAGCTTGACTCCAGGTGCGGATACTTCCCGACCTGAGCCCGGAATGAACTCGCCAACCGTCCTCACAGCCCAGCTGCTGCGCGGTCCCTCCAGCCCCGTCCTGCCCCGCCCCCTTCCTTCCGAGACCTAGGTCGGCCCGCCTTACCTAGCTCGTGATCCGCCCTTTTTCCTCTCTGTGCCTCAGAGCCTCCGGTTCAGTGCTTTTCCCTCCCCTGGGCATAATGCGCCCCACACTTTTCCCGACCCTTGACCCATGGCTCGCCCTCCATTTTCCCCGCAAGAGCCGCGGCTCTCCCTCTGCTCGGGCCCCGCTGGCGCACGTGTGCTCGGTTGGACACTCGGGCAGCCGCGGCACTGGCAACGGTAGCGACGGGCGCGAGCACGTTCGGGTCGCCGGTGATCTTCCTCCGCGAAGCGCGCCCTCCCAGCTCCCGGCCGTAGCACGTGTTCGCTGGGCTTAGCACCTGGAGCTGCTCAGAATTATTTACACCGGGTCCCCTTACTGGAGACCCTCCCCACTCGTTTAAAGAGTCTAGGCCGGGCGCGGTGTCTCCCACCTGTAATCTCAGCACTTTAGGAGCCCGAGGCGGGCGGATCACTTGAGGTAGGGAGTTCGAAACCAGCCTGGCCAACATGGCGAAACCCTTGTCTCTACTAAAAATACAAAAATCCGCCGTGCGCGGTGGTCGGCACCTGTAATCCCAGCTACTCGGGAGGCTGAGGCAGGAGAATCCCTTGAACCCGGGAGGCGAAGGTTGCGGTGAGCCGAGATCGCGCCTTTGCACTCCAGCCTGGGCGACAGAGCCAGACTCTGACCCCAACTTAAAAAAAAAAGAGTCCAGTGACCCACAGTCGGCTGCATGTAACTGCTTCCTTCATTCCTCCAAAGAAATACATGTGTTAGTATTGATACATTTTGAGGATAATCCTATACTTGAGATTTACTTATTCTTTTCTCTCAAAGAATTTGAGAATTGGGATTAGGGAGGGACTCAAATAGCTATATGCAAGGGTGAATGTAATCATTATTTCAACAGACATGTATTGAGAGTCCTAGTACTAAGCACTGAGAAATCCAGCTATGAAAAAGGTGTTTGTGGCTTCTGCCTTTCTGAATCTTAAGTCTGGTAGAGTCCATAGGTATTTTGAACAGTAATTGCCTAAATGCTTACTGGTGAGTTTTGCAACATGTGAAGAACGAAGTAACTGGGTGTCAAGGAAAGCCAATGACCTACAAGAAGAGATGTGGGCCAGCGTGGTGGCTCACGCTTGTAATCCCAGCATTTTGGGAGGCCGAGTTGAGGAGGAGGGGTTGAGCCCAGGAGTTTGATTTTTTTTAGGTGATGTGAAGTCTAAGTGGTCTCAGTCAAAGGTAGAGCACATGCAAAGGCGTCAAAATTATAGCATTCAGGAAACTCAAAGAATGTTGCTTGATAGACGCACAAGGGTGCCTTTTAAACAGTGTTGAAAATGTTAGATTTTCTCTTTGCAAGGGGAAGCCTTAACGCATGGTGATAGCCTAATATTTACTTTTTAAAGACATAATTTTAGCCCCAATATGGAGAACAGATTAAATGGGACAAGCTGCTAGGAGTAGAGACCAATTGAGAGACTGTTAGTAATGTAGATGAAACCATGGTGGAAAATGGAATTAGAGATCTGGACAGAATCTAGAAATAGGCCAGGTGCAGTGGCTCAGGCCTGTAGTTCCAGCACTTTGGGAGGCTCAGGTGGGGGAGTATTGCTCGAACTGGGGCGTTTAAGATCAGCTTGGGTGACATGGTGAAACCTCATCTCTACAAAATACAAAAAAATTAGTGATGTTGTGCACCTGTAGTCCCAGCTACTTGGAAGACTGGGATGGGAGGCTAGCTTGAGCTCAGGAAGACTGAGGCTGCAGTGAGCTGAGATGGTGCCACTGTACTCCAGTCTGGACGACAAGAATGAGACCCTGTCTCAAAAAAAAAAATCTAGAGATAGACCAACATTGGCTGTAAAGCATGCCATAGATACAAATATTGCTGGATATATTGGTGACAAGGGAGAAGGAATAGTCAAAGATGGTTCCTGAATTTCTGGCTTGAGCCAGTAGATTGTTGGCACCATCTACCAAAATAGGAAATACAGCTGGAGGAGCTGGATGGGGAGAGAGGATGGAATGAGAGGGATTATTATAAGGAGATGATGTCAGAGGCACTTGGATATATGGGCCTGTATATAGTTTAGGGAAGATTAACCGTAGAGATAGAGATTTGCAAGTTTACAGCATAAAATGAATATTGAAGTAATGAGAATAGATGGGATTGTTTGAAGAGAATCTGCAGGGGTGATAGGCTAACAGCTTGTAAATTGAATTGGTGTTTTAAAATATTATCATCAGCCAGGCGTGTGGTGGCTCACACTTGTAATCCCAACACTTTGGGAGGCTGAGGTGAGCGGATCACGTGGTCAGGAGTTCAAGACCAGCTTGACGAACATGGTGAAACCCTATCTCTACTAAAAATACAAAAAATAGCCAGGCATGGTGACGCGTGCCTGTAATCCCAGCTACTCGGGAGGCTGAGGCAGGAGAATTGCTTGAACCCAAAAGGCAGAGGTTGCTGTGAGCCAAGATCACGCCACTGCACTCCAGCCTGAGTGACAGAGTGAAACTCCATCTCAAAAAATAAAAAATAAAAAAATATATATAATCATTGTTATTCACACAGCTTTTTTTTTTTTTTTTTTAAGACGGAGTCTTGCTCTGTTGCCCAGGCTGGAGTGCAGTGCCACGATCTTGGCTCACTACTGCAACCTCCACCTCCTGAGTTCAAGCAATTCTCCTGCCTCAGCCTCCTGAGTAGCTGGGATTACAGGTGCCCACCTCCACGCCTGGTTAATTTTTTGTATTTTTAGTAGAGATGGGATTTCACCATGTTGACTAGGCTAGTTTTGAACTCCTGGCCTCAAATTATCCACCTGCCTCAGCCTCCTAAAGTGCTGGGATTACAGGCATGAGCCACCGTGTCCAACCACAGTATTTCTTAAGATGAAGAAATTGTACATAAAAATAGACTTTTTGGAAATTCCAGTATCTAAGGCCATTTTTCTTGTACAGCAATTGAATTTAACCAAATGAAGAACTCTTCTTTTTAATTTAATTTAATTTTATTTTATTTTTTCCTTTTCTTTTCCACTGTGGTATTTCAGGATGGAGAACCCTTTTCTACATAAGGTTTGAGCTGTCTGGTTTACTACAGTCGCCACCAGTTTCTAATGTTTTAGACTCAGCTATCATTCATTTTTGTTACTTGCTTAGTCCTAAGGCATTTCAGTTTGGTACTCCTAGTCTATAGGGTCAGAATGGAAGAGAGTGTATGACTTTTTACCTAAAAAGTATAAACATTTATGGATTGAGTAGGAAAGGATTGAGTATTGCAACTGAAGAAAGATGGAAAACTGGAAGAGTATGACATCAGTAAGGCCTTGAGAGGAGAGTTTCAAAAGAGAGTGTGTGGGCCGGACACAGTGGCTCATACGTGTAATCCCGGCACTTTGGGAGGCTGAGGCTGGCAGATCCCCTTAGGTCAGGAGTTGAGACCAGCCTGACCAACATGGAGAAACCCCATCTCTATTAAAAATACAAAATTAGCTGGGTGTGGTGGCAGGTGCGTGTAATCCCAGTTATTCTGGAGGCTGAGGCAGGGGAATCTCTTCAACCCGAGAGGTGGAGGTTGCAGTGAGCTGAGATGGCTCCATTGCACTTCAGCCTGGGGCAAGAGCAAAACTCTGTCTCAAACAAAAAAAAGAGAGGGTGTGGCTAGCAGTGCCAAATGCTGCCAAGTGGTCAAGCTAAAAAAAGATTGGAAATGGTCTGGTATATTTAGCATCATGGATGTCTTTGGCAGAAGACCTTAGCAAGAAAAGGTTTAATGGAGTTCTGAGGGGAAGAAAGGGAGGTAAGAAGTCTATATTCAGGGAGGTTAAGGAATAGCTAGGAAAAGAAATTGGGACAACAGTTTTAGAACTCTCATTTAAAAATGCGAGAAGAGATGGAGTACCTGTAGAGTCTAGCCAGTTTTACTATTTTTGTGTTTGGATGGGAGAAACTTAGGCTATTTAAATGGTGAGGGGGAAGGATCCAGTGGAGGAAGGAGATAAAAGTACAAGAGGAAAAGGAGCTAATTGTACAAGACAGGGATTAATAGATTGATAGTTCTTAGGAGTGTAATTTGCTTTCAACAAGTTAAGGAACTTTCTATCAAACTGAAGACCTCTATTTTATTCCTGAAATAGGTGGTCAGGTCATTTACTAACAAGTCAAGAATAGGAGAGAAAAAGTGTGTGTTTTGGGGATGGAGAAGTTTGAGATTGGAAGATGTATTCGTTATCGAAGGCGGTATAACCATCCGAATTCCTACTGGCTTAAAAAAATATTATTATTTAATAGTTTTTGTGCCTCAGAAATCTAAGTATCACATAGCTGAGCTTGCAGGGTCACTCACTAGGCTCCAATTGAGTCATCAGCTAAGGTGGCTTTAATGTCAAGGCTCCACTGGGGAAGGATCTGGTTCCAAGGTCACTCAGGTGGTTCTTGGCAGAATTCAGTTCCTTCCCGGCTTTCAGACTGAAGACTTCAGTTCTCCATAAGGCCTCTGGTCATGCCAGGTTCTCCATAGGACATGGCAGCTAGATTCCATCAGAGTGAGAGGGCAAGAAAGGGTGAGCAAGACAGAAACCAGTCTTCTTGTATTCCAATCTCAGAAGTGACATTCCATCACTTTTGCTGTATTCTGTATTTTAGAAGCAAGCCACCAGGGCCATCCTACACCCAAAGGAGAGTAATGACACAAAGGCACAAATAGCAGAAGGCAGGATCATTGGAAACAGTCATAGATGCTGCCTACCACAGAACAGGATGGAAGGGATTTGAAGTGGACCCTGAACACAGTAATGTCACAGTAGCATCAACAGGAAGCACAGTAAGAACAGCATGCAGTAGGAGTTGGTGGCCAGGAATTTATATGATAGCAGTTTGCCGGACATGATTTCCACTAGTAGCATTTGTAGTCAGGTCCATACGGTAAGTGACTTAGAATGAGTTAGTGTTAAAACACAGTTCCCCTGTGGTGCAGATGTTGTGCCAGTTAATAATAATAAGGTTTATAGATTTTCTGCGGAATCAAAATAGATTATTCAAACTTAGTAAGAACTGACGAACAGTTCTGGCTAACCTAGTGGTATCCCTTTATATGTTTCAAGGCAACATTAGGAAGGAAATAATAGAGTGGCTAAGAAGGTTGGTTTGACAGCCTGAGTCGAAATCTTGTTTCAGCTTAATAGCTGGGTGATTTCAGGCAAGTAGTTTAACTTCATTAAGCTTCCATTTCCTCACCTTGGAAACAGTGTTGTGGGAAGCAAATGAGGCAACATACGAGAACCACTTGGGTTAATAGCTGGTATACATTAGCTTTCAGCAGTCATTATCGTTATATTCCAGCATAAGATTTACATTCTACCTGCTGAAACGGGGAAAAAAAAAAAGGTAGCCATGCGCGGTAGCTCACGCCTGTAATCCCAGCACTTTGGGAGGCTGAGGCGGGTGAATCACGAGGTCAGGAGTTCGAGACCAGCATGACTGGGCGAACCCCATCTCTACTGAAAAATACAAAAATTAGCCAGGCACAGTGGCACACACCTGTAATCCCGGCTACTCAGGAGGCTGAGGCAGGAGAATGTCTTGAACCCGAGAGGCGGAGGTTGCAGTGAGCCGAGATCCCGCCATTGCACTCCAGCCTGGGCGACAGAGCGAGATTCTATCTCAAAGTAAAAAAAGCATTTATGGAACAAATGAGCTTGTCTTTGTGTTTGCCCAAAGGAACTGAAAATTCAGGGCATCCCCAATGAGCCCTCAGATCAGCAAGATGAAAAAAGGATCATAACAGGTCCAAACTTTTTTGAAGAGCACATGATATTTTACATACGCCACAAACAAGAAACTGACAAAATTGTTAGGGCTATTTCCTTTTCTTTTTCAGGCAACCTGCTGGACTCAGGAAGGTAGCATGCACTTAAGGAAAGTTACTTTGTTGTTTACTAGCTAGTGAATATTAGCCTTTACTTACATAATAGTTAAACTCTGATACTGGCTTGGAAACTCCTAATTTGGGAGGTATTACATCATTCCTATGGTACCGGGAAAGAAGGCAGGACAGGGGCCAGACAGCAAAAATCACAGAAGATACTGTGCTAAGTATGGAATTGCATGCCAGGCCAGAAGTTTTCTTTTCAGCAATGTTGGCCACAGTGGCAGCTAAATCCTTGTCCATCTTTGGCTCTTGTCCCATCATGGCATAGTAATATGAAATGCAATAATAACCAGGTGTGGAAATGGTTTCTACTTTCCTAGATTGGAGACCTCCAGGCTGTTATTGTCAAAGGGTCCACTAAAATCCAAGTGCTGCTGCCCTTACTGTTGTTTTTTTTATTGCAAACATGGAACTCATTGGATCCTGCTCCTTGGTCTTTTTGTGAATTAGCTTCTTTTCCTCTACCTCTTAGCACTGGAGTGACCCAGTTCATCCCTTTTTTTTTTTTTTTTTTTTTTTGAGATGGTGTCTTGCTCTGTCACCCAGGCTGGAGTACAGCCTATCTCGTTTCACTGCAACCTCTGCCTCCTGGGTTCAAGGATTCTCCGCCTCAGCCTCCTGAATAGCTGGGATTACAGGTGCCCACCACCACACCCAGCTAATTTTTTCCCATATTTTTAGTAGAGACGGGGTTTTACCATCTTGGCCAGGCTGGTCTGAAACTCCTGACCTCATGATCCACCCACCTCAGCCTCCCAAAGTGCTGAGATTATAGGCATGAGCTACCTCGCCTGGCCAGTTCATCACTTCTAATGTCATTCTAACATATTTGGGATTAAATCTGTTATGTTAACATTTGGTTTCTATTTGTCTTACTGTTCTGTTACTTTTCTCTCCTTTCTTGCCTTCTTTTGGATTTTTAAAAATGATTTCAGTTTCTCTTTCTATTAACTTGATAGTTATACATTCTTTTAGTGGTTAACCTAGAGATTATTACATCATGAATTCTAGATTTACAACATCTAAATCACGGTTATCCTTTTCCCAACCAATGACACTTTAATTTCCTTCATTCTCCCTCTACCCAGGTCTTTTGCTTTTTAAATCCATTTATTTTAAATCCCACAAGACATTGTTTTGATTGTTTCATGTGGTTAACTTCCATTCAGATTTGCACATAAGGGTAAGTCCTTTATGTTAGTCATCATTTAATCTCTACTTCCAAACTTCACACTGTTTTCACTTCCTGGTGGTGACAAATTCTCACAGATTTTGTCTGAAACCATCTTTATTTTACTTGCTGGATAGGCAGCCTTTAAGATAATTTCCAAAGAGGGCCAGGATTAGAGTGAGGAGGGTGAGGCATTTGTCTGGGGTGCCAAAAACTCAGAAATCAAGGTAAGTAATGGTTGAACACAACATTTTAAAAAAGCATAATGAATGTAAGGCTTTCATTTTGGGGTAGATGGAGTAGTTATATTTTTTCTTATTTCTGCCATTAAGTATAATTTAAAACCCTGGATAAGATCTAGAAAACAAACGTAAGAAAATTGGCCAGGCACGGTGGCTCACGTTTGTAATCCCATCGCTTTAGGAGGCCAAGGTGGACAGATCACTTGAGGTCAGGAGTTTGAGACCAGCCTGGCCAACATGGTGAAACCCCGCCTCTACAAAAAATTAACTGGGCATGGTGGTGGGCACCTGTAATCCCAGCTATTAGAGAGGCTGAGGCAGGAGAATGGCTTGAACCTAAAAGGCAGAGGTTGCAGTGAACTGAGATCACCCCACTGTACTCCAGCCTGAGAGACAAAGTGACACTTCATCTCAAAAAAAAAAAAAATTGAGAGAAAAGAGCAAACTGACTATAGGCACCTCAAAACCTGAAGAACAACACAGTGGCAAACTCCCTGAATTTTCTTTTCACATATCCCAGACTTTAGGTTAAAGAAGACAGGTAAGCCAGGAATGCCAATGAGCACAGGCAAAAACAAACAAAACTCTTAATGAAAGCCTGCTCTTTAGCCAAAAGATCAGGAAAGGGGCTGTCTAGCAAAACAGAAAACTTTTACAAAAGCCATACTATTGAGGCCAAATACCACAGAAAAATGTGGCCCCACCTGCCTCCACATCAGGAAGGCTCCGGTGGCCAGCATGGCGGCTTCTGCCTATAATCCCAGCACTTTGGGAGTTCGAGGCCGGCAGGTCACCTGTGCTCAAGAGTTTGAGACCAGCCTGGCCCACATAGTGAAACCCTGTCTCTTCTAAAAATATAAAAATTAGCCGGGTGTGGTGGCGTGCCTGTAGTCCCAGCTACTCAGGAGGCTGAAGTGGGAAAATCACCTGATCCTGGGGAGGTTGAGTCTGCAGTGAGTAGCTGCACCCCAGCCTGGGTGACAGAGCAAGACCCTGGTGTGGAGCCTAAGCATCTGCACTCTTTAGGCTATAATGAGGCACCTCAACTCCCACGTTTCCTATGGGGTGGTGTCCAAGGCCAAGTAGGAACCCAGACTTTCAGCCACACCCTGCAGTTACAAGGTTCTCTTCCCCCTTCCCATAAGGTAATGTTAGAGGAGGCCTGATGGAGAGTCAGGACTTTCACCATTATCTCGCAGGAATAGGGCCATCTCTACTGCAGTGCTGGTGCAGACCATGCAGAGAGCCAGAACTCCTGCTCCTCCCCAGTAATAACCAGGAGCAACCTCCTTAGGAGTCAACGGAGGTCAGGTGGGAAACTTGGACTTCTATCTCCATCTAGCAGTAATGAGCTAACTCCACCTCCTTCATCTATAGGAACAGTGTCATAAAAAGCCAGGTAAAACAGATGGTTCAAATAAAACTCAGTCTCATAACTTCTAAAATATACAGGTTTCAATTTTTAAAATCACTCATGCTTCAAAGCCAAAATCAGGAAATTCTCAAACTAAATATAAAAGACAATAAGTAGATGCCAACACTGAGATAAAAGAGATGTTGTAATTTAAAAAAATTTAAAAGTGGACAAAAACCATGATAAAGCCATGATAAAAATACTTCAAGGAGCAATTATGAACATGCTAGAAACAAATTTTTTAAACCTCAGTAAAGTAATGGATTATGTAAAGAAGAAGCAAAAGGAAACTTTAGAACTGAAAATTCAGTAACTGAAATTAAAAGTTAAGTGGCTGAGCTGAACAGAATACTAGAAAATACTGAGAATCAGTGAACTGGAAAAAAAAAGAATCAAAACAACCGAATTTAAAGAGGAGAGCAAAAATAAACTAGATAAGAAAAAGAAAACAAAAAATAAATAGAACATCAGGAATCTATGGGGCTGCAACAGAAGATTTAACATTTATGTTCTCAGAAACCCTGAAGGAGAAGAAAAAAGAGTGAGGCTGAGAAAGTAGTTGAAGAAAGAATGGCTGAAAACATCCCAAATTTGGTATGATTTAGTACAGGTTCAAGATGCTGAGCAAACCCTAGAAAAGTATAAACCAAAATAAATCAACACCAAGAAACATTGTAATTAAGCTTATAAAAATTAAAGGAGGGGGAAAAAACTATTGAAAGTAGTTAGAAAAAGAAACAAAACCCAAAACCTTGCCTACAGGGAAAAACAACTCAAATGACAGCAAATCTCTGATCAGAAACCATAGAGGCCAGAAGGAAGTGGCACAATATTTTTCATGTTGCTGCTGCTCCATTCTCAACCTATTGAGATTCCAAATACTTGTATATTAGACTTTCTTGTTGTATTCTCTATGTCTTTTCCCCTCTCTTCTATATTTCCCATCTTTTGTCTTTTCTCCTTGTTTCCTCATGGACATTTTCTTCTGATTTTTCTTCTAGTTCACTAATTCTCTTCATCTGTGCTAATCTTCTGTGAAACTCATTGAGTTATTGATTTGGCTGCTATATGTTTTTTTAATTATTTTTTTGAGACAGAGTCTCACTCTATCGCTCATGCCGGAGTGAAGTGGCACAATCTCTGCTCACTGCAGCCTCTGCCTCCCAGGTTCAAGAAATTCTCCTACCTCAGCCTCCCAAGTAGCTGGGATTACAGATGCCCACAACCACACCCAGCTAATTTTTGTATTTTTAGTAGAGACAGGGTTTCAGCATGTTGGCCAGGCTGACCTCAAACTCCTGACCTCGAGTGATTCACCTGCCTTGGCCTCCCAAAGTGGTGAAATTACAGGCGTGAGCCACTGCGCCCGGCCATGGCTGCTTTATGTTTTAGTTATTTTTGCTTCTTTTTTTATCATCTCTAATTTTCTATGAGTTTCCCAATCTTGTCTTTTATTTTCTTATTCATATTGAATGGCATTTTACAGTCTGTCTCAGTGTCTAGAGACTGTTTCTTTGTTGCTTCTCTTGGTGATTCTTCATGTTGTTTTATTGTCTTACTTACCTAATCATTTTTTAAAATTGGGTGCTGGATACTGTATGTGAAATTTTTTAGAAATAATTTGAGGCCTGCAATAATTTTATCTTTCTCTATAGAATATTTTTGCTTTTGGCTGGCAGCTAGGGGTATTGGCGATTGGGATAACCTTAATTCAATTTTAGAAACTGATATAATTCAAAGATTAACTTACTTCCTTTTAAGGACTAGTTTATTACCAGTTCTCCTTTATTCCTAGAGTGTGGCACCTTAGGTTTTTAACACACATCCGAGGTCTCCTCTTTATTAAGATTGTTTGGATTTATTCTCTTTGTTCATTTCTAGATGTTATCACTAAAGACTCCCTTAAATATTCAATTTTTGTGTAAGTTGGTAATCAGTTTTGTCCTTAATTGGGCCGGGCAGAGTTAAAAGAGAAGTAGTGCCCATTCTCATGCCTAGCTTGATAGTGAGAGTGGTCAATAAGAGTTTCAGAAGGCTAGGAGAAAACCAGGGAGAGTTAGTGAAGAACCATGAGTTTAGTCAGGCTCCCCTCCCTCATCACCTCTTGTGTGTAAACTTTAGAGTCCAAAGCATTATTTTTAGTGATGAAGGT
The DNA here is from genome assembly GCA_036589455.1 of Ateles fusciceps. NCBI lineage: Eukaryota > Metazoa > Chordata > Mammalia > Primates > Atelidae > Ateles > Ateles fusciceps. Next base: position 481,457 of record JAZHEH010000572.1, read on the forward strand.
AGCACTTTTTTTGGGGGCAGGCGACATGGAGTCTCACTCTGTCGCCCAGGCTGGAGTGCAGTGGCACGATCTCGGCTCATTGCAATCTCTGCCTCCCAGGTTCAAGCGATTCTCCTGCCTCAGCCTCCTGAGTAGCTGGGATTACAGGTGTGAGACACCACACCTGGCTACTTTTTGTATTTTTAGTAGAGATGAGTTTCACCATGTTGGTCAGGCTGGTCTCGAACTCCTGACCTCATGATCCGTTCCCTCTTGGCCTCCCGAAATGCTGGGATTACAAGCGTGAGCCATCATGCCTGGCCTTGAAGGTAGCACTTTCTTTTAAGTTCGTTGGGTTCTTCTGAATCTTTTAAGCTCCTGTTGTTTTCTCTGAGGACCAAGCAAACAGAATCCTGGCTAAAAAATAACATTATAATGGTGAAGATAGAGACATTGAGGATTATGTTGATAACTTGTGATAGGGAGATCTGGATAGTTTTAGTGCAGACTCTTATTTGAATATATTTCTAACCAAATAACTTGTGTTTTCCTGAAATAAAGACTACTAATAATATCACTTAATAAGATGACATTAGTTATATAAAACAGACAAGGTAACCATATCAACACATTTTGAATCTTTATTGAAAAAAGGATACAGGAATAACAGAATAGGGGCCGGGCGTGGTGGCTCACACCTGTAATCCCAGCACTTTGGGAGGCCGAGGCGGGCAGATCATGAGATCAGGAGATCAAGACCATCCTGGCCAACATGGTGAAACCCCGTCTCTACTAAAAGTACAAAAATTAGCTGGGTGTGGTGGCGCATGCCTGTAATCCCAGCTACACGGGAGGCTCAGGCAGGAGAATCACTTGAACCCGGAAGGTGTAGATTGCAGTGAGCCGAGATCACACCATTACTCCAGTCTGGGCAACAAGAGGGAAAGTCCATCTCAAAAAAAAAAAAAAAAAAAAAAAAATTCAGCATGCTTTCTCTCAGCACTGAGCACTGCAGTTTCGAATGTGTTTTTGGTAAAGTGTTACTATTGGTTTGAAGAATTCATGCATAGGGCTTAAGAAAGCTGCATCTTACACAGTACTCAAGTGGCCTGTTAATGTGTTTCTCTTTCCTGGATTGGAAATTTATTTAGGAAACTAAGACTATATTTTCTCTGCGGTCTCCTAGAGGTCATCAGGGCCACTTTCATTTTGGAGGTTTCTGGTATATTAAAAAATCAAGAAATTTCCAAAATTGTAGCCTATTTTAAATATTTACATTTGACAAATTTCTACTTTCTCATAATCAAAATATAATACAATATAATCATGCTTTTCAAAAGCTTAGTTTTGGGATTCCAATAAAGAATATTATTAATAATTCATCATGCCCTAGGGGGACAAAAGTTTAAAGATGAAGAATTAACATTGTTCAGTCCTGTCACTGTAGCTTGTCTTTGAGGCCTTCCATGTATAAGAAGTGTGGAGTCAAATGTGCCTGCTGTCTCCCTCAGCCCAAATTCTTGTCTTGGCCCTGGTCTTATTCAACTTTGTATCATGAGCCAATACAATGGTTGCTTGATGGCAGACACTCAGCAAATGTTTGTTGACATTTGTTATGAACAAATGTTGTAAGAATGATTCATTTGACTTCTGAAAGTCAAGATGCCAGAAAATGAGTTTGCTACTCAGTTGCTAGGACTCCTAAAACACTATTTTACACATAATTTTCAGGCTTTCCCAAACTGTTACTAAACTTCCAGTGGATGATTATCTTTCATGCTTTCCCAACATGATTCAAATTTTTGGTATGGAAAAATATAAGCATAAATGATGCATGTGTGGAGGGGGAGGGAAGGCAGTAAATACAGTAAATCTATACCTCAACTCCTGACCCCATGAACCCATTTTATTAGGCATAAAACCAAGGGTTAGCTCATTGAGGGACTTTCTAGAGTCATCTCAGATGTATGCCAGAGTACATGAAAGTTAGCAAAACATCCCAGTCTGTGGAAAGCAGCACCACCTCCTTGTGGCTGAATTTAGGACGACAGCATCGATCAACTCAGCAATCTGTGAGCCAGGGTCGACGCTGAACTACAGTCTTACGGAGTCCGGTATGTTGCTGCCCTCTAGTGGTTTTTCGGCCTGTGCAGGACCCACCGCTTTTCCTCACTGTAAGGGAGCAGCAAAACTTCCAGGTTATCAAACGCTGAAATCTGCGGGGCTGCTGATACCAGCCATGTCCACGGTACTCCCCTCAAGGCGCCCGAGATCATCAAGTATTGCAGGAGTCATCAGGTCCAACACTGGGAGGGCTGAGATTTGGTCCTTCAACTGAGATGCAGGATCGCACCGCTAGTCCTCTTCAGTGCCATCCCCTGCTTTCAAGGGTGCAAAACCAAGGGGATGAGGACTGAGGACAGAATGGATCTGCAAGCAGGAACCCAAAGCCAAACTGTGTCCACCCGCCCCCTCCCCAGGAAATGAACTTAGGTTACTGTTGGGAGGGAGGGCGTGTGGCGGTAGTGTCTCTAGTGGACAAAAGGTGACATGTCCATTGTCGTTTGAATCACTCTTAAATTCTCCTGATTTGTTGTTTATATTTCCCAAACAAGGCTTCCTGTCATCTCTGTTTTCTTTCTTCCACACTATTTTTCTCCCTAGATTCACCTGCTCGGATAGCTCCTAGCTCTTGTGCCCTCACCATCTTTTCCAAAGCCATCATCAGGATTCATGTAGCTTTTAAGGAGTGCGGCATAAATGTAGATGATATTTAAAAGGAGACAGACCTGGCGGGGCGTGATGGCTCACGCTTGTAATTCCAGCATTTTGGGAGGCTGAGGCGGGCAGACACCTGAGGTCAAAAGTTTGAGACCCCGTCTCTACTAAAAATACAAAAATTAGCCGGGAGTGGTGGCACACACCTGTAAGCCCAGCTACCCGGGAGGCTGAGGCAGGCAGGAGAATCCCTTGAACCCAGGAGGCAGAGGTTGCAGTGAGCTGAGATTACGCCATTGCACTCCAGCCTGGTCGACAGAATGAGACTCAGTCTCAAAAAAAAAAAAAAAAAAAAAAAAAGACTCAATTCTTTGTAATTCTGCTCCGAATTGCTCCTCATTGGCTGTCTCGCTCTCAGAGATACACTTGAGTCCATTGTTATGGAAGAGATTAGATTCAACGATTAAATGCCTTATCAGGCACAGACCAACAAGCCAATGGAACACTATACTGACCCTAAAAACAACTCTGTACAATTTAGAAGCTACAGTATTTCACAGAATATAAACAACACCTTTTGTAAGACATATCCTGATTCTAAGTAAGAAAAACAAATCTTAGAACCTCTCTGTATATAACCAATTGCCAATATTCTATGAGACTCCTGGTACCTCCTAATCGCCCTAGGCTCTGACACTCTATTGCTGGCCCACCCCCTTAAATATGGATGTTCTTTTCACACTTTCTGGCCTCAGAACCTTGCCTACTGTGGTAGGTAATGATGAGTGTCAGGACATGATACCCCAAAATATGGCACCTTGACATTTGAGAGAACAGCAGAAGCAGGAAGGTCTCTGTTCTGTGCTCCACCTTTCTCCACTGAGGCTGGCCATAAAAGCATTCTCTGACCTTCCCGGAAGCAGGTGCCCTTCCTATCCCTGGAGGAAAGAAGCCCAAGATACAGAAATGCCAAGAAGAATCTGAACAAACCGGCCTTGCTAAATTTCCCCGGTTTATTACTGCTAGGTCGTCTGCTTTGTCCTCCATACTTCTGCATGACTCTCCATGAAAATACACAGTTAACCTGTTTCTTCGAGTCTTCATTTCTGAAGCCTCTTGTGTCACATAAAACTTATATTTAATAAATTTGTATGCTTTTCTCATATTAATCTGTCTGTCGTTATAGGAGTCTCAGCCATTAATCTAGCAATGGATGAGAAAAGATACTACTTTTCATCCTACAGTAGCCTTTAAGATGGCTCCCAAGGATCCCCACCTCCTAGTAGTATTTGTGTCTCTCTTAAAATCTCCTTCTCTTGATAGTGGGCTGGACCTAGTTATTTGCTTCCAAACACAGAAAAATAAAGAAAGCTTTCTTGGTGCTCTGACTTCTTACTGAGCAGAGCTGGAATTATTCTTTCCAAGGACTGCAACTGAGGGTTTTGATGTTCCAGGTGGTTCTTTTATGTGAGGTGCCTGCAAAAGCCCTTAGGCAGAAAGGAGTGTTTGTGAATGTGTGGGAGGAGAGGAGGAGAAGAGGAGGGGGTTGGCTTGAGACTTTGGGAAAAATTCCGTATTCTGAAGTGTCTACAGTTTTCTGGGAGCTGGGCAGTAATTTTGACTTTTCTTTCTCTATCTCCTCTTCCCCTTTTTTGTTTGGCTCTTCATTTTACAGGAGCTCTCCTGTCCTCCATGCCCCTTGCTTCCTGCTTTCGAAGTCCTGACTTCAGATATAAAACGAGTTGTTTTTTTTTTTTTTTTTTTTTTTGGAACATGGGGTTTCACCATGATGGCCAGGCTGGTCTTGAACTCCTGACCTCAGGTGATCCACCCACCTCGGCCTCCCAAAGTGCTAGGATTACAGGTGTGAGCCACCGCGCCCCGCACGAGTTGGGTTTTTTAAAAGCTTTATTGTGACATAGTTGACGTATAATAAAATGCACATATTTAAAGTGTATGATTTACAACATATAAGTCAAAGTATACAATTTGTGAGATTATCACCAGTCAAGTTTTTTTGGAACTCCCTCCACATTGTCTCCTCCCTGCCTCTCCTCACCCACACACAACCTTTTTGTCTGTAAAGATTAGTTTGAATTTTCTAGATTTTTATAAAAATGATGTTTTAAAAAACACTCATAGGTTGGAAAATGAGAAGTTTTTTTTTTTTTTTTTCCCCTGAGATGGAGTCTCACTCTCGCCCAGGCTGGAGTACAGTGGCGCCATCTAGGCTCACTGCAGCCTCAAACTCCCCGGGTTCAAGGGATTCTCCTGCCTCAGCTTCCGGAGTAGCTGGGATTACAGGCGTGCGCTACCATACCTGGCTAATTTTTGCATTTTCAGTAGAGACAGAGTTTCACCACGTTGATCAGGCTAGTCTCTAACTCCTAAACTCATGATCCGCCTGCCTTGGTCTCCCAAAGTGCTGGGATTACAGGCATGAGCCACGGTGCCTGGCATGTGTGTGTGTGTGTGTGTGTTTTTTTTTTTTAATTTGGACAGAGTGTCATTCTGTCATCCAGGCTGGTGGCATGAGCAACACTCACTGCAGCCTCGACCTCCTGGGCTCAGGTGATCCCCCCATGGAAGCCTCCTGAATAGCTGGGACTACAGGCATGTGCCACCATGCCTGGCTAATTTTTTGTAGAGATGGAGTTTTGCCATGTTGCCCAGGCTAGTCTTAAACTCCTGGACTCGAATGACCTGCCTGACTTAACCTCCCAAGATGCTGAGAATACAGGCATGAGCCACCATGCCCAGATAGGAAATCTTTTATTTTACAAAATTTTTCATCTACTTTTTTTTCCTGCTGGAATCAATTTGTGGGAAGATATGGAGTATCCTTCTGGGGAATGAATGAAATTAATATGAAATTGTATAAGTTATTTATTTATTTATTTTGAGATGGAGTTTCATTCTTGTTGCCCAGGCTGGAGTGCAATGGCTTGATCTTGGCTCACTGCAACCTCTGTCTCCCAGGTTCAAGCGATTCTTCTGCCTCAGCCTCCCAAGTAGCTGGAATTACAGGTGCCTGCCACCATGCCCAGGTAATTTTTTTGTGTTTTTAGTAGAGGTGGGGTTTCACCATGCTGGCCAGGCTGGTCTCGAACTCTTGACCTCAGGTGATCCACCCGCCTTGGCCTCCCAAAGTGCTGAGATTACAAGTGTGAGCCACCACACCTGGCAGAATTGTATAAATTATTAAGGTGTTTTTCTTACAATCTGAAACCCATTATTTTGTACTGTTTTGTTATATTGGAGCAAAATCCTGCAAACCACACTTCTTCATATTTGTGGTTGTAGAAGCTGTGTATTTGGCAGTCAAAAAGGCTCCTAAGCTCTTGGGCAGCCATGATGCTGAAGCAACTGCTCTTAGGAGCAGGCTCTTAAGATATGCCAAGTACCTACACCTGCCAAGTACACTGCTTCTGGCTTCTAATGTTTGTCAAGGGAGAACCTAATATGAAGCTGACTGGCTTCATATTAGGTTCTCCCCTTGGCAGATATTAGAAGAAAATTTCCAGGAGAGGCGAGGGTAAGCACTTGCTCCTTCCTGGCTGGTTCCTGTGTTTCCCATTGGTGTTCTCTGAAGCAGCATTTTTTACCTTTGGAGGGATAGTTTGTCTTTTCATAGCAGCAGCTGAATCCAGTTTGCTCTTTTTTCCTAATACATGTAGAACCAGCTTCATGTCGTTGCCCCAGAAACACCAGCATCAGCCCAGCAGGTACCCTCTCCTCAAAGATATGGGTCCCAGCCCCCACAGTCCCTCCACTGAGCTGAGAGGAACCAGCACCAGCCCAGCACTGTTCTACCTCCCTAATCTGGATCGACTCTGCAACTCCTCTTCTGTAAATGTCATAGTTTAATAAATCTAGCTTCTTCCCTGCTTCCCAGCTCCTTCCTGCAGTTGCTATCTCTGTGATGGCCTAGACTTCTCTTTTACCCTTTCATTTATGTATTTGATAACTTTCTACCTAATTACCAATTCTACATTTTAAAGTCTATCTCTTCAGTTAACTGGTATAGTTTCTGTTACCTGACTAGATTCTATTATAGGAATAAATAAATATGCTGGTCATACTTCTTCATTTAAATTTTATTGCATGAGATTGTTTCTTATTTTATTTTATTTTTATTTTTATTTTTTTGAGATGGAGTCTTGCCCTGTGGCCAGGCTGGAGTGCAGTGGTGCAATCTCGGATCACTGCAACCTCTGCCTCCCGGGTTCAAGAGATTCTCCTGCTTCAGCCTCTCAAGTACCTGAGATTACAGGCACATGCCAGCATGCCCAGCTAATTTTTGTATTTTTAGTAGAGACGGGGTTTCACCACGTTGGCCAGGATGGTCTTGATCTCCTGACCTCATAATCCACCCGCCTCGGCCTCCCAAAGTACTGGGATTACAGGCATGAGCCACCATGCCCAGACTTTCTTTTCTCTTAAAAGAAAACATACAGGTGTTTTTGGTTTTCTTTTGTTTTTCTAAGCTGACTGCCTCAAGGCATTTCAGGCATGTCTCATCCATCTAGAGGAACCAGAATAGATGCTGGTGTTTCTGGGGCGACACCAGAAAAAAGAGCAAACTGGATTCACTGTTACACTTTGAATGCTTTCTCCAAGAGCAAACACAGGAATTCAACAGAGAAGAGAAAGGAAACTCCAAAATCGGAAGAGGAGAAGACAGGCAGCTTGCATGGCCACAACTGGCTGGAAACCAGGAGTGAATCTTCAGAATGGGAGAGGGTGAGTGGGTGTCCTTCTGTCGTCCACTTTCCCACTGGGAAATCATACAGTTCAGACCACAGGAGTAAACCCTCTCAATCCCTGAATTTGACTTGGGGAGTGGCCACGAGACTGAGAAGAAGCTGCTCCAGGGAGGTAACATGTCCTGGGTTCCACAGTCTCCCTGAGACCTAAGTAGCTACAGTAAAATGCCTTTTTTTTTTTTTTTTTTTTTTTTGAGATGGAGTCTTGCCTGTGTCACCCAGGCCGGAGTGCGGTGGTGCAATCTCAGCTCACTGCAGCATCTGCCTCCTGGGTTCAAGTGATTCTCCTGCCTCAGCCTCCCAAGTAGCTGGGACTACAGGTGCACACCACCATGCCTGGCTAATTTTTGTATTTTTAGTAGAGACCAGGCTTCATCATGTTCGCCAGGCTGGTCTAGAACTCCTGACCTCAAGTGATCCACCCGGCTTGGCCTCCCAAAGTGTTGGGATTACAGGTGTGAGCCACTGTGCCTGGCCTAAAATGCCATTCTTGATCCTAGTTCTTAACAAACTGTGCACTCTCCTGGGAAGAGTGGCATCAGTCCTGGGGATTAGGGAAACTTGGGCTCACACAACCTGGACTTAAAAGCAAGCCTGGAGAGGGCTTCAGCTGCTGGAGCTAGAAACAGGCAACCCCTCTGGGTCCTGAACAAGATGAGAATTGCTGTGGAGGGTAGTTCATGAGCTGGATGGCTGCAGCCCTGAGCTGAGGCTGAAAATTACAAGTTAGGTACAGATTGCCTATTCTGACTGAATTGCAAAATGGTCTGTGAAAGCACAAATGAGAGAGAGAGCCCTACCAGGACTGAGGCATGGGAGGGATGTGGGCACCCCACTTACTGGCTAAGTCTATGACCACTGGGACTGGTGGCCCAAGCCACCCCGTGGCAGGACCTCAGTGTAGGGACAGTCACTCCTCTCCCAAGAATTTTGCCAGGGGCCTGAGGGCCTCCTTGCCCCCTACTCTTATCTTGCCTGGTCCAGCTCTGACCAGCTTCACCCCACCTGAGACAGAGTATAGGATTCAGGCTCCTTGGGGTTCCATAGCTGTGCACCACCTGGGGTACCCAAGCAGTCCCCTGAGAGGTTAGAGGTCAGGCATAAACATCTTGCCACTACCACTTCAGCTGGTTTCTACCTGATCTGTAGCCAGGCTGGAGTGTAGTGGCACGATCTTGGCTCATTGCAACCTCCGCCTCCAGGGTTCTAGTGATTCCCCTGCCTCAGCCTTCCGAGTAGCTGGGATTACAGGAGTGCCCCACGACACCCGACTTTCTGTCTTTTTAGTAGAGACGGGGTTTCACTATTTTGGCCAGGATGTTCTCTATCTCCTGACCTCGTGGTCCGCCTGCCTTGGCCTTCCAATATGCTGGGATTACAGGCGTAAGCCACTGTGCCCAGCCACATATATGTTTTCTAATACAGTAATTTAAAGACAAAAAATTCATCTCTCACTTTGCAGTGTACTAAGACGTCTTAGAAAAAAAAATTCTTCTCTAAGCATCGTTAGGTACATTTTTTTAAGCTTTGTGTTTAATATTCATTAGAATTCAGTAAAAATATTTTATAATTTCCACTGTGATTTCTTCTTTGGCTCAAAGGTATTCAGATATATATATTTGTGTTTTAAGTTCCAAATATTTGCCAGGCTGCACTAATTTTTGTAATGACTTATAACTTAATTGTCTATTGGAATTAAGTACATGATAGAGATAGATTTTCAAATTAATGGGAAAATATTAATTATTTAGTAAATATGCTGTAACATCTAGTTAGCTACTCTTAAGGATAAACAAAGGTGGTTCTCTACTGCATTCTTAATTCCAAAATAAATTTCAGGTGAATAAAACATTTAAACAAATATATGGAAAATAAGCATATAAGAACTAATTGTAAAATAATATTTTTGAACATCACATTGTGGAAGTGACTTCCCTTTACCTTTTTTTTTTTTACTGTTTAGACTACAGATGCAGTTATGTCAAATTATATTTTCTCTTGTCCTCAACCACAACTTCTATTACTGCTCCACTGTAATTTTTCCATATTTTAAAAAATTATATATGCATCCATGTGTATTTGTTGGATTTTGGTGTGTGTGAATGTGGTTTGTTTGTTTTGTTGTTGTTTTTGTTTTTGAGACAGACTCTCACTCTGTCACCCAGGCTGGAGTACAGTGGCGTGATCTCAGCTCACTGCAACTTTCACCTCCTGGGTTCAAGCGATTCTCCTGCCTCAAACTCCAGAGTAGCTGGGATTATAGCTAATTTTTGTATTTTTTTTTTTTTTTTTTTTTTGAGACAGAGTCTCACTCTGTCGCCAGGTGCCAGGCTGGAGTGCAGTCGTACAAACTCGGCTCACTGCAACCTCCGCCTCCCAGGTTCAAGCAATTCTCCTGCCTCAGCCTCCTGAGTAGCTGAGACTACAGGCACATGCCACCATGCCCAGCTAATTTTTTTATTTTTAGTAGAGATGGGGTTTCACCATGTTGGCCAGGATGGTCTCGATCTCTTGACCTCATGATCCACCCGCCTCGGCTTCCCAAAGTGCTGGGATTACAGGCTTGAGCCACCGTGCCTTGCCCAATTTTTGTATTTTTAATAGAGACCAGGTTTCACCATGTTGGCCAGGCTGGTCTTGAACTCCTGCCCTCAAGTGATCCGCCTGCCTCAGCCTCCCAATGTGCTGGGAGTACAGGTGTGAGCCACCTTGCTCAGCCCTGTGAATGTGTTTTTAATGTGCATGAATGGGATTCAGGTATATACAAGTATCTCTGTTTTCATTATTCAATCATCATCATCTAACTGCTGCAATATGGGGTTTATATATGTCCATATACATAAAATAGATCCATACATAAATACATTTTAAAATCTGTTGAGTCGTTGGTGTCATATTCAGGAAATACCTAACGTGAACGTGTTGGGGCTATCATGAGTTAAAATTCTGTCTGAATTTGAGAGCCTTAGATAATCCAAAGGGAGATTCTGACAATATTTACATCCAAGCACAAGAGCCCTCCTGTTTCTTTGTTCTTGCCCCACTATTTTTATCATGTATTTTGCCATTGCATCTTGTTGGTGGTGGATGCTCATCACCTGCAGAGAGGCCTATTACTGCTTTTTAATATATTGACTTCTTTCTGATGCACTGATATCACAGACTAGATGTGCCTCACCTTTCCTTTGGAGCAAACCACTGTCACTGAGTTCAGGTAAGTTTGAGTCAGCTGAACTCCTGTAACTACCTAGGCAGAATTATTCTGAGTATCTTTGTCCTAGTCTTCAACTCATCTGTGAGTGCCCCAAGTGGCTCCCATAAACCTTTCAGTTAGCTAGAGCTTTTAACCATCTTCCATCTATTCTGTCCTTTCTGTTGTTTAAATTTTTTTATTTCTCATTTATTTCTTCTTATTGTAGTCTTTTCCCCCTCACAGTTTAGTAAAGACAAAAATGTGGCTTTGGAGGGTATCACCACATTCAGTAACATTTTTTGTCGTCAAATCAGCTCTCACCATAACGGAGTTGGCTGTATTGTGATGGCCTTTTGATTGTGTTTCTGCTCTCTCCCTGTAAAGTCTGTGAAAGCTGCAGACAGGTTTTCACTTTTGTGTGCTTGGCTTCTATCACAACACCTAGCTATAAACATGTGCTTCCTAAATGTTAGAATCAGACTTTTAACAAATAGAATCCAGGAAATTAATATTGCATTCATTTATGCTTTTGTCAACTGCTTAAACAAAGAAAAAAGAATACATTGCCATGAAATTTCACCACTGATGTAACACGCCAAGGGAAAAAACCCCACCCAACAACAAAAAAACTATTTAACTTTTTTTTTTTAAAGACTCCTCTGGCTCTGTAGCCCAGGCTGGATCACAGTAGGCTGATCGCAGTTCACTGTAACCTCAAACTCCTGGGCTCAATCGACCCGCCCACTTCAACCTTCCAAGTACCGGTTCCCACACCGCCAGGCACCTGGCATCAGGGAGCAGAGCCCTCATCCCAGGGGGCAACGTCGAGGTGCCCCTAGGAAAGGCAGAGCCCGCCGAGGCCGACCAGGTGCTTGACCCACGCCGACGCCCAGCCTCTCTGTCCCGGGCGGGGAACGTCCCGCTCCGGGAACAGACGACTGAAGCCCGAGACCTCTGATAGCGGAGACTCTCCCGAGTGTTGCCGTCGTCCTGCCCTCAGCAGCCACCACCAGACCTCTCAAGACTTGCTGTTGGCGTTTACGACCCGCAGTGGCCAAGCTGACCCGGCGCTGCCTCTGCCGGCGCAGCCCTTCCCCGCCCGGAAGCCCCGAGAGGACTTTTGCGCATGCGCTTCTCGAGTTGCTCTTCTGTGAAACGCGGCTGGACAGTGTCACCTGCGCGTCTGCTCAAACCCAAAAGTAGAGGTTGTCCTCTCCGAACTCTGTGTTCTATTTTGTAGTCACTTCCATTTAATGGTTCATCATTATGAAATTATTATTTTTTGGCTGGGCGGGGTGGCTCATGCCTGTAATCCCAGCACTTTGGGAGGCCGGGGCGGGTGGATCACCTGAGGTCATGAATTCGAGACCAGCCTGGCCAACATGATAAAACCCTGTCCCTACTAAAAATACAAAAATTAGCCAGGCGTGGTTTCAAATACACACACACACACACACACACACACACACACACACGCGTATTTCGCTTGTGTTCCTGGCTGGTCGTTGAAGAAGAGGAGTTGGCGGGGCCGGTGGTGGTGGGGGAGGCTCATTGGGGAACTTGCCCTTGGTCCTGGGTAGCTTGGCTTTGTTGGCCAAGGGTGTGTGGTGGAGTTGTGTGTGCTGGGGCTGTAGTCGGGGTTTGAGGGCTTCTGGGAAGGGGAATCCAGCCAAGGGTAAAGAGCTGCCAGTAGTCAAAATTTCGGACATGGGCTGGGCTGCTGAAAGTTTCAGCAGACAGACAACAGCCCCCACAACTGTGCTTAACCCTGAAATGCTTCTGGGTCCTCCTATCATTTTGTCCGAGTGTGCTAGGGCGTCTTTCTGAAGTCGTCCTGTTGCTCTCCCTGTTACCTCTACCGTTCTCCTGCTTCTTTATGCTTTGGATCAAATAACTAGGCTGGAGAAGAGCAAGTGGTAGAGGACAGACCCCTGATTCTGGCCTATTATACAATCATCCTAGCATGGGTTTAGAGAATGACATTTTTCTGTTTGCAGGCAGGGTAGGCCTATAGACTAGGGCTTGTGTGCGGGTGGCTCTAGCGTGGTCAGTGGCAATGGAGCTACAATTATTGGTCTGAAATTCAACCATACGACCTCAGGGTGCGTGCCACTGGTTATTAGGGTAGGTATGGAACCTGGTTAAGTGGGAAACCTTTCCTTGGACAATTTTCGTCTACCTAAGAAGCGGCATTTTCATCTTCATGTTTCACTTCTAGTTTCATGGTTCTCTCTGCACCCCACCCAACCACAGGCACTCCCATGTCCTAAGCACATCACACTCCTGATGTCCCCATCTCTGGACTAGTTCAGTGCTCAGCAGGGATTGGAGGAGCTCCTGGTCCTGTCCTGAACACCGTGTTAATGGAATTTGGCAGGGCTGGGGCTCATGCCTGTAATCCCAGGGCTTTGGGAGGCTGAAGCAGGATGACCATTTGAGGCCAGGACTCGACTAGCCTGCGCAACACAGAGAGAACCCCCGCCACACACACACAAAGGAAAATGAAATAAAATAAAATAAAAAAGATAGCAATAAACATGTACAAAAGAGATCAAAATGTCTATTTAAATATTTTACACACTTCTTTGTGGGAGAGCATTAAGAAAAAATATAAACTTTCAAGATGAAATATTGGAAGAAGTTTTTCTTCTTTTATGTTCTTCTTATCTAAAAGTTGTGATCATAAAAAATAAACATTCTCAAAATATCCTAAAAATAAAATATATCTTGAATATTTACATGTTTTATGAAGGAATCTAGATGCATTTCTTTAAAAATATTATTTTTTTAAAAGGATGTAATAAGGTTATAGACCTAAAATTGAATGTAATATCACTCATATTTTCTTTTCTGGTTTTTAGAAAAAGAAACAGCACACTCATATAGTTTAAGCATATAGAGATTTATTAGGGGTTAAAGATAACTTAAAATTTGATCAAAAGGTGAAGGCAGATTTTCAACTGAACTTCAGGAATGGCTCTCAGAACCAAACTGCAAACTGGGTCCCTAAGAGTGAAACTGTCAGAAATTTGAAAACACTGAATCAGGTTAAGTATCACCCAGCTGTCCTTTTTGAACTCCAGTGCATGTTGGCTGTTCTGTTGGGTATACACAGGGCAAGGAGACATTCCCAGAGATGAGAGAGGCCAAAACAAGAATCAATGACTGAATTTGCCAAGATGGTACAGTTCCTTCAAGAAGACACAGATGCTGCAGCCCCGTGGGGCTTAAATTAGCTAAAAGCCAGCAAAATTGAGGAGGTAGTCAGACACATGTCCAGAGTGCCTTGGAGCACACAGGCCACCCCCTGAACCTGTGAAGAAAGGCTAACATGGTGAAACCAGGAAAGGAAAGGAACCCCAGACTTGCTCCTGGTTCATAGTACTGCCCCCTTCCCCATGCAGAGAAACCCCAGTAAGGGCCCTCATATTGACCTTGTGGACTTCACTGGGATGGAACCCTTCAGACCTAAGAGCTTCTAGGGCTCAGCTATTGGGAACATTTTCAATTTTATTCTTCTTCTGAATGACTTAAAGATTTTTCAATTAGGAAAACTCTCTTCATGTCATTACTAATGTGCTAAAGAACTTTGCTTCTAGATCTACTTAGAATTATTATGCTTCTTGTACTACTGAAATAACTAAAAGCCTTTTTTCTTATCCTCCACCTGTGGAAGTGCTTTTAGGTGGATAGAGTCAGGGTTGGAAGTGGCATAGGTGGGCCTGGGACAGAGAGGGGACAGAGACTCATGTCAGAGCTATTTAAATCAAAGAAATGCAAATTAAACATTGTGATATATTTGTCTTACATAATGGCATATATTAAACTTTTTCAGTATATCCAAGATTGGTAAACATTTAGAAAGTAGTAACTCTTAAACACCACTGGCAGGAATGAATTGATCATATAATGTGTGGGCAGGCAATATAGCAAGAGACGTAACACATTCCAATGGAAATACTCTTTTGACCCTAAAGTTCTGTTTCTTCTACAAGCAAGGTTTGTTCAAAAAAACAAATAAATGTGCTTTTCTTAGGCTGGGTTCGGTGGCTCACACCTGTAATCCCAGCACTTTGGGAGGCCGAGGTCGGTGGATCACCTGAGGTCAGGAGTTCGAGACCAGTATGGCCAACAAGGTGAAACCCTGTCTCTACTAAAAATACAAAAATTAGCTGGGCATGGTGGTGCATGCCTGTAATCCCAGCTACTCAGGAGGCTGAGGCAGGAGAATCACTTGAACCTGGGAGGTGGAGGTTGCAGTAAGCTGAGATCGTGCCACTGCACTCACTCCAGTCTGGGTGACAGAGTGAAACTCTGTCTCAAAAAAAAAAAAAAAAAAAAAGTACTTTTCTTTTTTTTTTCTTTTTTTTGAGATGGAGTCTCGTTCTGTCGCCAAGCTGGAGTACAGTGGGGTGATCTCCGCTCACTGCAACCTCTGCCTCCTTGGTTCAAGCGATTCTACTGCCTCAGCCTCCCACGTAGCTAGGATTACAGGTGCACACCACAATGCCCGGCTGATTTTTGTATTTTTAGTAGAAACGGGGTTTCGCCATGTTGACCTGGCTAGTCCTGAACTCCTGACCTCAGGTGATCTGCCTGTCTTGGCCTCCCAAAGTGCTGGGATTACAGGCATGAGCCACCATGCCTGGCCACAAATGTGCTTTTCAATAAAGGATTGGGAAAAAATAAAGTGCAACGGCAAATTCCAAAATGATTAAGCCCTTGGAAATAAAATGGGATACACGATTTGAAAGCTATCCAAGAGGTGGCATGTGCAGTAAGAAGAACCCAGCATTTGGCAGGCTGGTAGCAATAGCACCAGAGCCAAGAGGGCAGGATGTTGAGTAGGAAAGAAAAGCCCTTAGAGAAGGGCTGAGTTCCAGGATCCCTGTCCACATGGACAACATGACCCTAGTCTCTCATGTCTGCCAGCTCTTGTGTCTTCTGGCTTTTCTTAGAATCGCTCAGCCACATGGTTTGCAGCACTCACTTCCCTTGAAGGCACTTGAAACTGGGACATCTGTCACCAGGCAGGCCTGTCTGGACTGCCTTCCAAACTGCTCATGCAGTCTCTGAGTCCCATCATTTCCCTGCACACACAGTAGTTCCCATCTTAGCAAAACTGGGTGTTCTCTGAGATATCACTCAGTACATGAAGATTGTCCAGACTTCTGTCCTGTGCAGGCAGGCAGGAACCTGGGATCTCCACTCTTGCATGCAGATAAACATACAAATCCTTCAAACTTTCAAGCTCCTAGATGGTGAAACAATACATCTGTGCTGAGAGTGAGGAGAAGGATGCAGCAGGAATGCCAGTCTTGTACTTTTACACCTCTGGGTCATCAGAAACCAAAGTTCTGCCTTGGTTTTCCAAACTGTTGGGATTACAGGCATGATCCATGATGCCCAGCCTCAATTATTTTTGATAGTTTTATGTCAATATTTCCGTAATATATAACAATTCCTTATTATTCTAGCAATCTTTTCCTCATCACTTTGTCTTAGTTCTACATAATTCTTATACTGAGGATTAAACTGAAGCAAGGTTCTAACCCTGAAACTTCTCTAATTACTTTTAATCTCAATGATATTGTTTGAGTATTTGTCCCCTCAAATCTCATGTTGAAATTTGGTCCTGGCCAGAACAGTGGCTCACACCCGTAATCCCAGCACTTTAGGAAGCCAAGACAGGAGGATAGCTTGTGGCCAGGAGTTCAAGACCATCCTGGGCAACACAGAGACTCCTGTCTTGATAAAAATAAAAATAAAGATAAAAAAGAATTTGATAATGTTGGAAGTGGGACCTAAACGGAGGTGTTTGAGTCATGGGGGTTGATCTATCATGAATGACTTGGTGCAGTCCCCAAGTAATGAGTGAGTTCTCACTCTATTAGTACACACAATAAAAGAGAACCATGTCAAAAGGTACCTGAGATACACCAAGATAAGCTCAAACTTGAAGCTATGCTTTTAATATGTAAATGTGTATGAACATATACATCCAACATGTGTTTAAAAATCTGTTTGAACTGCCACTGTCAGATTCAATGTATACCCAGCATCAGTGTGCTGGGGTTAGTGGGCATCAACAAATTCAGAGCCTTATGTAGTCCAAAGGAAGATTCTGTGAAAATTTATACCTAAGCTTGAGAGCCCCGATGCCTCTTTGGACCTGGTTTGGAAGTATGATCATCTACTGTAGCAATTGCACCTTGTTGCTGATTGATGTCATCATCCACAAGATGGACCCATTGCTGATTTTCACCCTAGTGACTTTTTTCCCATTGCATCCATAACATGGGCTAGGTGCTCTACACCTCTCCAGTGGACTTCAAGTGCTGAGCTCAAATAAATCTTGTCTGTCCCACCCTTCTAACCAGACAGGCAGACCTCTTCTGTCTTGAGTGTCTCATAAATCTTTCAACTAGGTAAACTTCTAGTGTTATGCTTCCTCTGCCCATTCCGTTACTCTGTTTTTCTGTGCAGTGACTTCTCATTAAGTTTTCTACTATTGTTGTTGCGTTGTTTTGTTTGAGACAGTTTCACTCTTGTCGCCCAGGCTGGAGTGCAATGGCGCATTCTTGGCTCACTGCAACCTCTGCCTCTTGGATTCAAGCGATTCTCCTGCCTCAACTTCCCAAGTAGCTGGGATTACAGGCACCCGCCACCACACCCAGCTAATTTTTTTTTTTTTTTTTTTTTTTTTGTAGTTTTAGTAGAGACAGGGTTTCACCATGTTGGCCAGGCTGGTCCTGAACTCCTGACCTCAGGTGATCCACCCTGGCCTCCCAAAGTGCTGGGATTACAGGAATGAGCCACCATGTCTGGCCCTACTGTTATTTTTTTAAGCCCTAAATTCAGGGAAAAATGTCTGGCTTTGAAGAGAGTCATCATGTTCAGTAATCTTTCTGGTCTTCAAATGAGCTCTCCCAGTGGTCTTGGAGTTTGGCTGTATTCTGAACGGTCTCTTGACTGTGTCTTTGCTCTCTCACTAGGTTGTAAATTCTGTGAAAGCTGTAGCTAGTCCTTCATCTTTGTGTATATGGCTCCCATCACAGCATCTGGCATATAGAAGGATATCAACACATGCTTGTGAAATGTTGAAACTAATCAGACTTTTACAGTAAGAATGATATTTGACCAAGAAAATCTATATTTGTATCTGTCAACTTAAAAACAAATCACACAACTATAAATTTAGAAAGGAGATTTTCTTTTCTTCTCTTTTTTTCTTTTTCTTTTGTTTGAAACAGGGTCTCACTCTATCACCCAATCTGGAGTGCAGTGGCACAATCATGGCTCACTGTAGCTTCAACATCCCCCGGGCTCAGGTGATCCTCTCACTTCCTTAGTAGCTGGGACTACAGGGCATGTGCCATCATGCCTGACTAATTTTGGTACTTTTTGTAGAGATGGGGTTTCTCTATGTTACCCAGGCTGGTCTCAAACCCCTGGGCTCAGGTGACTCTTCTGCCTCAGTCTCCCAAAATGCTGGAATTACAGGTGTGAGTCACTGTGCCCAGTCAACTGTCTTTCTTTTTCTTTTGGTACAGACATGGTTTTGTCATGTAGGCCAGGCTGGTTTTGAACTCCAAGCTGGGTTTGGCCCCAAGTGATCTGCCTGCCTTGGCCTCCCAAGGTGCTGGTATTATAGGCGTGAACCACCACGCCTGGACTTAATTTTATTTCTTATAAAGTGTTACAGCCTGTAGGGTGGTTATTCCTGACAGGCTGGAAAGTATAGCCCCCAGCCAAAGACAGAAGTAGGCACATTGAGGAAGTGGAGGGTGGAACAGGAATTTATGTTGAATGAGTTGGCCAAGTATACATATTCAACAGATTACAGGAGGCATATGAATATTCATGAAGGTGTTCCTAATGTATATGTACAGAATAAATATGCCTGTTACATATAGCCCATGTTCATTCTGGGATGGAGACAACATTCAAATGTATTACGATTAGGCCATATATGTCAAAAGGTGAAGGAGGGACACGAAGGCACTCAAGTGTGCAGCCTCTGTGAACCGTCCATGCTGGTAGTCTTCTTATTAGGAGGAAGTTACTGAAATCAGTCTCTTGTCCAATCAAAGCTGCAGTTATAGCTTGTGGAACAAGAGCCTCAGTTATAGCTTGTGGAACAAGAGGCACTGTCTGGCAATGGATGAACTGTAAATGTTTTAATAGTGCTTATCTCGAGGCCAGTGCTTGATTAGCTGCTAGAGAAAAGAAAAACCTTGTGGTAGTTAGAACATAACCTGTTATTTAAGTGTACAGATGTGTGATTTTACCCTTGCCTGGCATAGTGTTAGGTCTCATTTATATTTGGTGTCTTAATGCCACAAGGAGTCTGTTCTTTCAGTCTCATGACCTCTATTATAATAATACTGGTCAGTCATGTCTAAACCGCAAAAAGGAGTACGTGTAACGAGCTATGTCTGACTTCCTGTCTTGTCATAGCAAGAACTCAAGTTTCTCTGAGGTTCCCTTGGCTAATAGAGGGTCCATTCAATTGATTTTTAGTTCTCCTACTCCTCGATGTTTTTGCCAACAGAAGCTTTGACTCAGATGAAAATGTATTACAATACAATATCATTATAGCTATGATATGAAAAGGAAACACAATCCACTTTCAGACAGAAGACTCCAAGAAATGTACCATTTTACATTTGTTCTCATTAAGTTATCTTTCAATCTATGATAAAATCAATAATAATGATATTAGTATTAATAGCAATTGAGCAAATTATTTTCTTCCACGCACCGTTCAATATTCACTTTTACATGGAATGTCTTCATGAAAGCCACCTTGTAAAATGAGAGCAAATTTTGCTTCCACTTGAGAGATGACAAGATCCAGGTAAATTAAATAACTTGCTGAGGGCCACTATCTGGAAAGGAACACCACTGCTGGCTAACCGAGTCAGCCAACCAGAGAACTTGGCTTTTTGCTATTACGCATGTACACACACATTCCGAAGACCTTCTAACTTAGCAATTCACCAGTAAAAGCCAAAACTGGGCTTGTGAAAGTACAAGTTAAGAATGGACAACCATCTCTACCTCACCTCTAATCTAAAACCCAAACCATTCCTTAGGCATCTCCCCAATAATTCCTCTGCTAAGAGATCTGGGGTTTCAGATCTACCTATATGATTTGGGGGCAGTAATCAACTTCTACAAGCTAGTGTCCCCCAAAAGAGCTTCCTTCTAGGAAGATAGTACTTTTCAATTTCTAACTCAGTCTAACACCAAAAGGACTTTATTCTATAAAATTTCATCAAAGGTGATTGGCTTTTATGTTAATAACACCAGGCCATTCTTCTGGTATGATCAGCTCTGGGCTCTCCTGTCACCACCCAGCTTGCCCCTATCTGCTCGGGGCTGCCTAATCAGCCAGAAGACCACAAGAAAAGGGCACTCATTCTTTGTCACCTGGAACAGGACTGCTATGAAGCACTTTCAACAACTTGTGCTTGAGGCCTGGGATTCGGTAGAGCATGCTCCAGTGTACCAGAGGATTCAAGTCCCTGGCAGCCCCCTTTCTATCCTAAGCTGGGCCACCTCTCTTGGGACCATCAGGACATTGAACTGCTTTCCCATTCTTGTGGATTTCTGAAATGGGTTCACCTGAGACAAGAACCAACCACTGTTCCAAGTCTTGTTGGCAGTGGAGCCCAGGAGCAGTAGCTGAGTTGATGCAGAGTTGCCTCTGACACCTGCCTTTGGCCTCCTTGAGATTTTTTTCACTGAGACTCTTCAATGGGTGATCCTGTGCCAAAAGATATTGTTACCATGAAACCTCTAGTTTTGCTCAAACACAATGGTAGAGACTGTGCCTGCAGAGAAATTTGTACGTGTATTTTTGCCCATGCAATAAAACTGTGCAAAAATGCATTAATCTTACCCATGTGTGTTTCTGGTTTGGCTGCTGAGGAAGGACAGGGAACAGAGGAGCTGGTGGCCAGGGCTGGGCCAGGACAGGTGCATGGCCCTTGGTGCAATAGGGAAGAATCCAGTGTGAACGCAACTTTGATTTGTATAGAGGTGACTGGGTGTTTTAAAGTGAGACTGAGGGAATAGGGAGGGGTGTGAGTGAAGAAGACCTGAGTAGAAACAGGAAAGTGAAAAATTACAGAAAGTGGAAAGGGAGAATTGGTCTATATGAACTGAGTCTCCTAACTGGGGCTAAACAAAGCTAGGCTCCTGCCCTCCCACAGAGGCTGGGAGACAGGAGCCCTATCTTCAGGTCTTGAACACACAGTATATTATTTTTGCAGCCTTGACCTTTCTCTTTTTCTTTTTTTCTTTTTTTTATTTAAGACGAGGTTTCACCATGTTGGTCAGGTTGGTCTTGAACTCCCGACCTCAGGTGATCTGCCTGCCTTGGCCTCCAAAGTGCTTGGATTACAGGCATAAGCCATCACGCCCGGCCTGCCATGACCTTTCTCACCCAGGCATCTAAAGGAGGGCTAGGGTCATCCCAGAGATGTGGCCCTGAGCTGTTAGAAGCTGTTAGTGTTTTTGAAGTCTTTATAGGCCAAGGTTGAAGCTTAGTAAAGAGTACTCCCAGAAACCTGTCTAGAGATTGATCAAGGAGATAATCTTTGTCAACTAAAGAAAAAAATCAAGCTTTTAAAGATTTAAATTTAGTTTTATTTAGAAGTCTTTCTGAGGACTACAGACTGAGGATTATAGACCTGGAGGAGTCTTTAGAGAAGTTTTGCAGACTGCTTGAAAACAGCATTTCTGCTCATAACTTATATACAGGTCATGGAGGTTTCAGTATGCCTTCAGAACTTACATCAAACTTGCTCAGAAGTTACATTAAAGCAGAATCACATCAATGCTTGGGGTGCAAGAGTACATCTGGTGACAGATTACAGAACATAATCACTAACCCTGTCACATACTATTGGTAGGAAAAAGCAAGGACTAAGTTCATTTATCTTTTAAGGAACATAGTGACTCAGACAGGAGATGTGAGGGGCAATGTGCTGTATCCTGTTTTGTCTTTAAAGCATTCTCCCAGAAAGGTGGACATCATCACAGAATCAGGGGCTTTGTGAAATTATGCTGGCTACAGAAATGAGCAAAGTGGATTTTTACATTGCAACTTTGTCTCAAGTAAGTTACTGGGGATGTAGGGCCAAGGGGGAGGCACCTTCCTGCACCATAAGAAAGCTGGGAATGGGAAGAGAAGGCAGGAGTGCAGGACGGAGATACCAGAGTACTCTGGCGGTGGTTTGCAGAGCTAGGACCTCAATTTTGGGTGGGGACCAAGATGCCAAACAAATCTCCAAATTTGCCAAATTGACTTCTGTCTAGGTTCCTGGATCTGTTCCAGGTGTTGAAGAAAGGATCAACCTAGGACCAGTGTGGTGGCTTATGCTGAATTGGGAAGACACATGAGGAAGAAGCAGGGAGAACCAAGCAGTCACCTAGCAAGGCCAATTCCGGAAGAGCACGTTTGGGGAAAATAGGCTTAAGTAGAACTAGGAAAGTTCTAGTGGGAAGACAAGATTGGTCCAAATGAATCGAGTCTCCTAACTGGTGAGGCCAATTCTGGATGAGCAAATTTGGGAGAAATGGGCAAAGCCTCCCCCTCTTCCAGGATATGTGGGTTTCCTTCATCACAGTTGCCACCACATGAATTTCTAGGATGAAGTGGTCAAAATCTCCTGGGAACCTTGAGCTTAAATTGTGTTTGTGTAACACCTTCCCGAAGGTTCCAATAAAAGAACTAGCGGGGTTTACAGAGTGAAGTAGAAGGGACTGACAAAGACCCTCTTGACCAAACCCTAGACAGTCTCCTCACCCCTTTCCCACCTATGCTTGGAAGTTGGACATAGCCTCAAGAGTCCAATTTTAGCCAGAATCCCCTGTCTTCAACACCTAATTCACCCGAGAGTTCAACAGCAAGTTTCCAAGATGCTACCCAAAGGAAAAAGTGGTTCTGGAAAAGCGGGGGAAGCGGGGAGCAGCCTCTAGGAGTGACAATGCTGACAAGAAGGCTCAAGGTCCCAAAGGTGGTGGCAATGCAGTAAAGGTCAGACACATTCTATGTGAAAAACATGGCAAAATCATGGAAGCCATGGAAAAGTTAAAGTCTGGGTTGAGATTCAATGAAGTGGCCACACAATATAGTGAAGATAAAGCCAGGCAAGGGGGCGACTAAGGTTGGATGACCAGAGGGTCCATGGTGGGACCATTTCAAGAGGCAGCATTTGCCTTGCCTGTAAGTGGGATGGATAAACCTGTGTTTACAGACCCATCAGTTAAGACAAAATTTGGATATCATAATATTATGGTTGAAGGAAGAAAATAAAATCATATGAAAGACTGAAAAAAAAAATCTGATTCGCCCTCGATATCTGACCACATTCCTTATTCTCCAATTAATATCTGATCACTGTGATGTGCCTATAGCAAGAATACTGTTAGGTCACTTTAGAAAAAATTAACCTATCCTTTTAGTAATTTTTCATTTACTAACCCCCCCTCCTTCCCCCACTTTCCATCCCTACCCCTCAGTCCTTGGCTGTAAATCCCAATCTCTATCCTCTAGTGCAAAGTACACCTATGGCAATAATTCTGCATAAAGTCTGCCTTACCATCTTAACAACTGCATAACCATATTTTCTTTGACAAAAATAAATTATCTTTGAGCTCTTGAAGAGGTAGGAAACTTTCTGTCACATAAGTCCCGTATCCAGTCCTGAAGCCTTTTCTTGCCTGAGAATTGTTAGGGCTGGTTTCCGGAGGAAATAAAAATATTTTACTTCAAAATCTGTTTCTTTAAACTCAGTGGCTCATGCTTGTAATCCCAGCACTTTGGGAGGCAGAGGTGGGTGGATCATGAGATCATGAGGTCAGGAGTTTGAGAGCAGCCTGACCAACATGGTGAAACCCCATCTCTACTAAAAAAAAAAAAAAAAAAAAAAAAAATTAGCTGGATGTGGTGGCTCATTTCAGCTACTCGGGAGGCTAAGGCAGTATAATCATTTGAACCCAGGAGGTGGAGGTTGCAATGAGCTGAGATCGCACCATTGCACTCCAGCCTGGGCAACAGGGCGAGACTCTGTCTCAAAAAAAAAAAAAAACCTATTTCTTTGACATACTTTTTGATGGTGGTTCACAGAGCCTGCAAACAGAAGTAGTCCTAAAAACTGTGTTTTGTGAGGGAGACTCATCTGTGGAGAAAACCTGTATTGATGTAGCCAGGCGTTTTCTGAAATTCTCTCTTGTATACAGGAAAGATTAACTGAGAATCTGATCCTTTTAAAAGTCTGCAAGAAATGTTTGCCATTTATTTTCTCTGAGGGCTGTTACCTGTGAGGTCTTAGCGCTACAACAAGACCACCTTTGCTAGCCAGGCCTCCCTTCTCTCTCTCTCTCTCTCATAACCTGTCCTTGCCACTATAACCTCATTTACCACCATAACCTGTTTTGGGCCATGCTCCAAGCCCCCATTCTTTCTGGTATCCTTAAGTTGGAATATAAACATTAGTACCCCATTGTGGAGTTAGGGTGACTTTCCCCCAATGCATGCTAGTAAATTTCTATGCCATCTCTCCTAGTAATCGGCCTTTTGTCAGTCGATTTTTCTTAGAACCTTCAGCGGATGAAGGGAAAGTTTCCCTTGGCTTTTACAGTTTTAGTGCTTCGGTAGGATCCCAAAGTCTCTTTGCTGTTCTGCAAATCCAGTGAAGGGAACCTAGGACCTGACCAGATGGCAGAAAGGTAAGATTTTTTTACCAGACAGACTCTCAGTCTCTCTCTCTGTGGAATCCAGTCAAGTGGATGGCAAAAATCACTGTATGTCTCTTTTTCCTCTGCAAAATTTTGATTAGTAGGAGAAAAATATTTGTGTGGCTAGTACTAAGTCTAACAACTCTGATGATTATTCATATTGTCTGGTCTCTCTCCTCCCAGAAATAGTCTTCTTTGTCTTTCTGTGTTGTTCTGTGATAAAGGACACCATAGTGTGGTGATAAAGGACACCATAGTGTGGAACATGGGCCTAAATCTCCTATAAGACTGTTTTTCAAGCCAACCCTGAAACTGGTCAGGTTTGTGATTGTGATCAGAGCAGCATATAAACTTTGCTGTGGGTCTCCAAAATAAAAATTGAATGAGGTCCCCCCTCTTGTCTTGCTTTATGTCCTTGAATGCTTGACCTGTGACCAAGTGGGAGCACTCTCTCTTTGTCTCTGTCATTTGGGTGGCATGATTTTCAGGTCATGTCTGGTGGCCAGTCTGAAAATGGCTGAGGACCAGAGACACATAAGGTTTGAAGCAACACACTTTTTGTTCCAAATGTGTCAAGCTCTTGAGGTAGTTTGTCTTTAAAAGTCCCATCTCGGGGCTGGTTGTGGTGGCTCATGCCTGTAATCCCAGCACTTTGGGAGGCCAAGGCAGGCAGATCACCTGAGGTCAGGCGTTCAAGACCAGCCTGACCAACATGCTGAAACCCCGTCTCTACTTAAAATACAAAAATTAGCCGGGCATGGTGGTGCATGCCTGTAGTCCCAGCTACAGGCATGGAGTTGAGGCAGGAGGATCAGTTGAACGTGGGAGGCAGAGGTTGCAGTGAGCCAAGATCACACCATTGCACTCCAGCCTGGGCGACAGAGTGAGACTCTGTCTCAAAAAAAAAAAGTCCCATCTCTACAGGGCTTTTGTTGCCTCATCCCTTGTTGCTGGGTTAGTGCTGGGAAGTCCTATCCTACCTACAAGAGCCTACTTGGTGTCACAGATTAAGAGGTCTGTGACCCCCACAAATTTGTAAGTCACCAGAGGCCATGTATGCACAAACAGAATCCTTAACCACGTGTGGCAACAAGAATCTTTCTATCTCAGCCGATTTCTGGGAGTAAATTTTTGAGGGAGAGGATCTTTGAGATTGCCACTTCTATGTCTTTTCAAGAAACATCTTTTTCTCTTTTTTTTTCTTGAGGCGTATTCTCACTCTGTTGTCCAGGCTGGAGTGCAGTGGCGTGATCTCTGCTCACTGCAACCTCCGCTT
The DNA here is from genome assembly GCA_036589455.1 of Ateles fusciceps. Classification (NCBI taxonomy): domain Eukaryota; kingdom Metazoa; phylum Chordata; class Mammalia; order Primates; family Atelidae; genus Ateles; species Ateles fusciceps. Next base: position 507,141 of record JAZHEH010000572.1, read on the forward strand.
CCCAGGTTCAAGCGATTCTCCTGCCTCAAGCTGGGACTACAGGCACATGCCACCATACCCAGTTAATTTTTGTATTTTTAGTAGAGACGGGGTTTCACCATGTTGGCCAGGATGGTCTCCATCTCTTGATCTCGTGATCTGCCTGCCTCAGCCTCCCAAAATTCTGGGATTACAGGCATGAGCCACCGTGCCCAGCCGAAACATCTTTTTCTTAAATAATAAAAACTTACATTAAACCTAGAAATTTATATCTTGGGTTTTCCATTGAAGAGTCTATTGGATTAGGTCGCATTGAATTAGGTATACCAGTGGAAATTCTAATTTTCAATGTTCAGACAATGGCTCCTTTAAATTAGAAAGACTTCTAAACTCAAAAAAAATTTTTTAAAGATCTCTCATTCTCAACAATTGCCTTATTTGTATAGATTACATTAAAAGAAAGACATATAATGGTGTCATGGCTAGCCTTAGAAATTATCTTGACAAAATTAAAGAGCAAACCCCTAACTAAAAATAAAGTTAAAACCTTTTATGAGCTCAAACTCCTTACTTTGGATCTCCTTCAAGATTCACTAAGTAGTCTAGTCCACCTTGTAGTCTAACTAAAATTCTGTGCTTTCACCAGAGTGGCCTGGGTTGGTTTGACTCCTGGACAGGGAATCAGCCCCTTTTGGTTTGATAATTGTGTGACTTTTTACTTTTGGGGGTATCCATTTGTTTTTCATCTTTTTCCTTTCCATGGACAGGTTTTGATTGTTTGTCTTCTAGCTGTGAGGGCACATGGGGCTTTTTGGGTTTTTATTTGTGATGGCCAGCTGAGAATCTAAGACCCTAGAGAATATAATCAGACAGATGTAAATTATACCCCATTTGTGATTAGCAAAACTCTTACTTCATTGAGCTACCTTTAAAGTTAGTTCTGGATCTTGTGAGGACTTCTTTGTACCTCTTTGGAGACACCTCATGCATTCTTGGTTAAGTAGGGTGCCTTTGGTTACAAAGATCAAAAGCCAGCAATGTTAGCTGTTTGTCCCAGCTAAAATCTGATAAGAAATTTTAAAATATTTTTTTAATTTTTTTAATTTAAAAAAAGCTACATGGTCAGAAGTTGGCTTAATTAAAAGCTGATATTCAAGTCATATACATATGTGTGTGTGTGTGTGTGTATATATATATTTGTGTGTGTATATATATATATATATATGTATATATGAGGCCTATACCAGTGGCATAGACCAGTGGCCATTGTGAGGACTGGGGGACATGACCTGTACCTCATTTTCCCTAGTCCAGCTGTGCCTCCTGGCCATGCTGAGAGAAATCAGATCCTACAGAGATTGTCTTGAGAGCACTTTCCTTTGTCTTGGGTTCTACATCAGGTATATAACAGTTAAAATTACTTATTTCCTTGATTTTTCACTAAAAATCAGTTACCAAGCATTATTATTATTAGTAGTAGTAGTAGTAGTATTTAGACCTAGTCTTGCTTTGTCGCCCAGGCTGGAATGAAGTGGTGCAATCTCTGCTCACTGTAGCCTCTGGCACCCCCACCCTGCCCCCAGTTCCAGCGATTCTCCTGCCTCAGCCTCCTGGATAGCTGAGATTACAGGCGCATGCACCACACCAGCTACGTTTTGTATTTTTAGTAAAGACAGGGTTTCCTCATATTGGCCAGGGTGGTCTCGAACTCCTGACCTCAAGTGATCCCTCTGCCTGGGCCTCCCAAAATGCTGGGATTACAAGACATGAGCCACTGCGCCCAGCCTAAGTATTCATATTATAATTATTATATATCATTAAAACTTCTACTTTAGGCCAGGCATGGTGGCTCATGCCTGCAGTCCCGGCACTGCAGAAGGCTAAAGCTGGTGGATTGCTTGAGCCCAGGAGTTCAAGATGAGTCTGGGCAATATGGTAAAACCTTGTCTCTACAAAAAAAAAACCCCATAAAATTAGCTAGGCATGGTGGTACATGCCTGTAACCCGAGCTACTCAGGAGACTGAAGTAGGAGTATTGCTTGAGCCCAGGAGGTCTAGGCTGCAGTGAACTATGATCATGCCACTGCACTCCAGCCTAGGCAACAGAGTAACATCCTCTCTCTCTCAAAAAAAAAAAAAAAAAAAAAAGGCTTCTACATATAAAAAAATGCTTCTATATACAAAATATATACAACATATACAAAAACACTTCTATATTCAATGTATACAGAAAGGATGTTTTAAATAAAGAAGGTTGGCAAGGCGAAGTGGCTCATGCCTGTAATCCCAGCACTTTGGGAGGCTGAGGTGGGTGAATCACCTAAGGCCAGGAGTTTGAGACCAGTCTGGCCAACATGACGAAACGCTGTCTCTACCAAAAATACAAAAATTAGCTGGGCGTGGTGGCGCACTTCTGTAATCCCAGCTACTTGGGAGGCTGAGGCAGGAGAATTGCTTGAATCCAGGTGGTGAAGGTTGCAGTGAGCCGGGATCTCACTATTACACTCCAGCCTGGGTGACAGAGCAAGACTTCGTCTCAGACAAAAAAAAAAAGGTTATTAAAAAGATTTAAAAATACAGTTGTTGGTAAGAGAAATTTTGTCCAGTTTGAGAGTTTTGTTTGTTTTGAGGTGGGGGTGTCTATCTGTCGCCCAGGCTGGAGTACAGAGGTGTTATCAGCTCACTATAACCTCAAACTTCTATGCTCAAGGGTTCCTCCTGCCTCAGCTTCCCACGTAGCTGGGACTATAGGTGCACACAACAATAATTAAGTTTTTTTCTTTTTTTTTTTTTGTAGAGCGGAATCCTGGTTTATTGCTCAAGCTGCTCTTGAACTCCTGGACTCAAAGGATCCCGCTGCCTCAGCCTCCCAAAGTGCTGGGATTATAGGTGTGAGTCACCACACCTAGTTTAGTTTACAGGTTTCTTTTAAGGTTTTAAATTTTTAACAGTTAATAATAGATAAAACTAAATTTAAAAAATTATAAGAGGTTATAAAAGGTTTATAAAAATCTTATCTTCTGTGGTCAAAACTAATTGAGATTCGATAGATCTGTTCGTACAGTTTTACTAAAATTAGCTTTAGCATTAATAATATACCGATATAGAGATAAATTTTTAAACAAAATTTCCACATAATATTAATAAGAGATAATAATACAAGATTTTTTTTGTTCACCTTTTAAATACATTGCAAAAGAAAAAAAAGAGAGTTCGCTTCAGGCTGTCTTTGTCTTTTTGATTGTTTAGAGAACTGAGTCTCCTCTTTATCAGAGTAAAGGTTTTTGCTTTCTGAAATCTCTGCATTATCACTTTGGCTAAATGAGTAATTTGGTCAGGCACAGTGGCTCATGCCTGTAATCCCAGCACTTTGGGAGGCGGGTGGATCACACAGTCGGGAGTTCAAGACCAGCCTGGCCAACATGGTGAAACCCCGTCTCTACTAAAAATACAAAAATTTGCTGGGTGTGGTGGTGGGTGCCTGTAGTCCCAGCTCCTTCTCTGGAGGCTGAGGCAGGAGAATCGCTTGAACCCAGGAGGCGGAGGTTGCAGTGAGCCGAGATCACACCATTGCACTCCAGCCTGGGTGACAGAGGGAGACTGTCTCAAAAAAAAAAAAAAAAAAAAAAAAGGCTTGGCGCAGTGGCTCATGCCTTTAATCCTAGCACTTTAGGAGGCTGAGGTGGGTGGATCATGAGGTCAGGAGTTTGAGACCAGCCTAGACAACATGGTGAAATCCCATCTCTACTAAAAATACAAAAAGTAGCTACGCATGGTGGTGGGCACCTGTAATCCCAGCTACTCAGGAAGCTGAGGCAGGAGAATCACTTGAACCTGGGAGGTGGAGCTTGCAGTGAGCCAAGACTATGCCATTGCACTCCAGCCTGCCAGCCTGGGCAACAGAGTGAGACTCCATCTCAAAAAAAAAAAAAAAAAAAAAAAAAATAGAGTAACTTATTCTACACTTACATGTAATCCTATTTTGATCCAGTGTTTGAAAGCTTTCTTATTTTTCTATAAAGTGTTTTAAGCCTTTGATAGTTGACAAACTTCTGAAAATCAAATTTTATATTCTAAAATTAAGTCTTTTTAACCTCAAACTAATTTTTGATTTTGGTATATAAGAATCATATGGAAAACCCTGCCAAATAGAAGTGGTGTTTAACTTTGAGTTACATTTGCATAAATGTTTTATTAATATGTGCTCCAAAATTATAGGAGATTCCTAAAATTATGATATGTCTTGGCCTGTGTTGAGTCATGATATGATTATTGTGTTAAATTGTTGCATGCCACAGAAATAACCAAATTTTCTTGTGAATTTTGTCTATTCTAAGTCTTTTGCCATTCACAGACATTTATTGTTTTATTTTTATGCTTCTTCAAAAAGTTTATAATCAGCTACAGTCCAAAATTTGATCCTTCTTCAAGGAAATTCATAAAAGGATCCTGACAAGTACTCTTGAATATAGGTTTTTGATGACTTTGGAGAGCATAACATTGAACAAGGTGAAAATTTTCAATACTGTAGTAAAAAAAGTTAATGGGTTCATGAAAGTTGATAACTTCAAGCAGCACAAGAATGAATTACATGGAACTAAACTGATAAAAGACTAAAACAATTTTTATAACTTTTTGTTTAAAATATTGCTGATTCTTTTTGTTTTGCTTTTGAGTCAAGAAAAAAATTTATTTTTAACTATTAATATTTATAGCTTACAACAATTGGGTAAAGTATACTTTTGTGAATAAAATGGAAACATTTACCTTTCTATACCTGATTTATCCAAAATGTGGATGCTATTTGTGAGTATTCTTAATTTATAGTAATACAGTTATTTGCATACATTCAATAATAATCTGCTTTCTTTTGTAACAGGTCACAATTAGATATACTGGTTATTTTACCAAGGCTTTTACTGGAATGAAATATTTTTGGATATGACCAAACTGCTTTGAACAATTTAGGCTGTTTTCATAGAGCAAATAAAAAGCCCTTTGGGAAGACTGGCTTGGTGCCTCACCTACACAGTTCCCTTACAAGGTTCCTGATCTTATGGTAAGTAAATAATATCACCTTATGACAGATCCAGGAATCTCCGAATATTCTGGGAACCTCAAAAGAGAGGAATTTGTGGAGGGGGGAAGGATGTTGGTCAGTGCAAGATCTGCTGCTGCTGGGGAGAGGATCATCAACAGCAGCACCATGGTAGCTCAACAGAAGAACCTTGAAGGCTATGTGGGATTTGCCAATCTCCCAAATCAAGTATACAGAAAATCGGTGAAAAGAGGTTTTGAATTCACACTTATAGTAGTGGGTGAATCTGGACTGGGAAAGTTGACATTAATCAATTCATTATTCCTCAGAGATTTGTATTCTCTAGAGTATCCAGGTCCTTCTCATAAAATTAAAAAGACTGTACAGGGAGAACAATCCAAAGTTTTAATTAAAGAAGGTGGTGTTCAGTTACTGCTCACAATAGTTGATACCCCAGAATTTGGAGATGCAGTGGATAACAGATTAATTGCTGGCAGCCTGTTGTCGACTACGTTGATAGAAAATTTGAGGACCACCTATATGCAGAATCACGATTGAACAGACATCAAATGCCGGGACTCTGGAATGTTTTCACTGAGGATAAATTGCCATAATATGATGCAAACTATACTTCTCTATGATAATTATAATAGAAAGGTTCCATTCAGTGTAGCATATACAATAATGTAATTTAGTCTAATACAGTTGACCCTACTTTTTGCCACTTCCATTGTTTGAAAGTACACATGGAAATATCTTACCAATAACTGCAGAGTAGTACTAAAAAAAAAAAAGAAGAAGAAGAAAAAAATACATACGGGAAAAAAAAACCCTATGTGCTAACAGTGCACCTAGGGCTTTTTTATAACCTCTTTTTGTTTGTTTGTTTTGGATTCTTTAAATATATATATATTCTCATTTAGTGCCCTCCTTAGTTAGAATCTCACTACTGCTTCATTTTTTGTAATAAAGATTTAATTTACATATTTTCCATTATTGGTCCTGCTAAATAGCATATAGCATCTTTCATGTGGTAGAAACCAACAAGGAAATTTTCCTTTAACTCCCCTTTTACACTTTATGGTAATCATTTCTAGGCCAAATTGTGAAGGTAATAACCAACCTGTTTCTACATATATGCAGCCTGTTGATTTCACTAGAAATGAGAATCATAGCCTCTTAAAGAGTAAAAAGTCACCATTCTGCATTTAGCTGTATTCATATATTGCATTTCTGTATTTTTTGTTTGTATTGTAAAATATTCACATAATAAACTATGTTGTGATATAAAAAAAGAGAGGAATTCACTGGTTTTATATACACATATTTTATACACTGGTTTTATAAGCACAGTCTGATGGCAAATCTTTGGCTTGGCTTCTTAACTTTAAGTAGCTTTAAAAAGCCTAATCTGAGATTCCTTATGACAAAGTTCTAGCAACACCAGCTTAAAAAATGCCTATATTGCCAGGTGCGGTGGCTCATGCCTATAATCCCAGCACTTTGGGAAGCTGAGGCAGGCGGATCATAAGGTCAAGAGATCGAGACCATCCTGACCAACATGGTGAAACCCTGTCTCTACTAAAAATACAAAAATTAGTTGGGCATGGTGGTGTGCACCTGTAGTCCCAGCTACTCAAGAGGCTGAGGCAGGAGAATTCACTTGAACCTGGGAGGCGGAGGTTGCAGTGAGCCGAAATCACGCCACTGCACTCCAGCCTGGCAACAGGGTGAGACTCTGTCTCAAAAAAAAAAAAAAAAGCCTATATCACTAATCACTATTCTTGCTACACTTTATGCAAATAATCAGGCCAAATATAATAACACTGAAAACATCTTACAAATAAATTCATCCTACTATGCTTTGTCTTTGGTATAAATGAGAGACTAAAGAAAGAAAATTTGTGCCACAGGGGTTGATCATTTCTTCCAGGAACTCATCTGGTGTGTATGTGCAGGCCGCAGAGGTTACTATGCCATTCATGGCATGGTCAGTCAGCCTAAAAGACCTTACAGTAAGATCTTTCTAGTATCTTCAAACAAAAAAAGGACTCACCTACTCAGACAGAAAGTCTGTTTTTTTAAAGGAAGCTTAGAGAGATTTGTGGGGTTCAAGGTTATTATATTTATTAAGATCTACCCAAATTTACCCATTTAATTTCACAGAGTCCCATTACTTGTTAATCAATCCCATTGCTTGTACATAAAAGATATGGTAAAGGTGAATTTACCTAATACATATATAATTTAGAGCCTCACTATATTCTCTAGGCTGGCTTTGAACTCACCTCAAGCAATCTTCCTCTGGCCTCAGCCTTTCGAGTAGGTGGGACAACAGGCAGTGCCAGCTTGCCTCGCTCTTCACCTTATATTTTCATTCTGGTTTTTTTTTTTTTTTTTGAGATGGAGTCTCACTGTCACCCAGGCTGGAGTGCAGTGGTGTGATCTCAGCTCACTGCAACCTCTACCTCCTGGGTTCAAGCAATTCTCCTACCTCAGCCTCCTGAGTAGCTGGGACTACAGGCACACCCTGTCACACCCGGCTAATTTTTTTATTTTAGTAGAGACAGGGTTTTACCATGTTGCCCAGGCTGGTCTCAAACTCCTGAGCTCAGGCAATCTGCCCACCTTGGCCTCCCAAAGTACTGGGATTACAGGCATGAGCCACTGCACCCAGCCATTTTTATTCTCTTGGTTGGAGGATCAAATCCTGGGCTGACTTTTGCCTCTATCATGGCTGTATCTACAAAAAAAAATAGCTTCTTTAAGGAATATCTTTGAGATTCTTTATCATAATAAAAAATTTAAAGCCATGAAGCAATCATTTTGTTTCTATAAATCCTGCAATTCAGTTATAAGCAGCTATCACCCTCTATAGTTGTTGTAGTTCTCAATCCCAGCATCATGGTCTACAGAAGAAAATACTTAGACACGTTTTTATTCAGTAGAGTCTTCATTTCCAGACAATAAAAAGTTATAGCCTGTGATCCATGTCTCAGTAGCAATGAAGTAATCACCATGCTCAAGTTTACCAAATTAATGAGCCCTCATCAACTAGAGTTATGTGTCTTTCCAGGTCTGAAAAACAATCCCACTACCCATTTTAAAAATTGTTTTCTGGGCCGGGCATGGTGGCTCATGCCTGTAATCCCAGCACTTTGGAGGCTGAAGCAAGTGGATCGCCTGAGGCTGGGATTCACAAGGCCTCTTAGTGGTTCAAATTAGCACCACAACATTCATGGATTCAGGATACACTGTGCAATTTGAGCTCTGCTCTCACAAGCCCAGGTTCATACTGTCTCTACACACCACTGCTTTCCTCCCACAAGAGAGAAACACATGTTGTTTTTAGCCACCATTGTGTCAGGAGCCAAGATTGGGTGAGTTCTTGGAGCCACTGTCTGAATCCTAGGCTACTAGAAGCAAATGTATCAGAAACAAAACAAAACAAGGAATCAGAGATAAGAAAGTATCTAGAGTTGTACTGAGAAAGTTGTCACAGAGCTACTCTGCACTGCACTGGAAGGAACTAGTGGATCCTGGGGTTTACAACCTATCAAACATTTGTGAAGAGTGTCTGAAAGGAAACTCCTTTGAGCTACAGGCAAGGATACAAAACTAAGATTAAACAGGAAGTCAGTAGACTGCATTTTTAATCCAGGAGGTTTAAAAGCAAATGCTTCATTTTTTGCAGGTGAACCTGTTGACTTGGTAGAGTTCTCAGTTGCTACAAAAAACAACAGGCAATACTCTTTACTTTCTCATTTACAGTTACATACCCTGTGGTATTTTCTCTTTTATTTTTTCACTATTCCTCATGATTTTTGTTTTCACCTGGTATAACAAGAGGGAGACCCAGGCATGTCAGGTCAACTTCCCCTATTCATTCCTAAGACTGTAAACCGTAGCCCTTTTCATATGTAATTCCTAAGACTGTAAACTTCCCCTTTTCATTCCTAAGACTGTAAACCGAAGCCCTTTTCATATGTAATTCCTAAGACTGTAAACTGAAACCCTTTTCATATATTAAGCTATACACCTAAGATTCTTCCACGTGTAACATCTAAAGTATAAGCCTATATAAAAAAGGAACCTTCCTTTGTTAGGGGAGCTTGGCTGTTAAGGCAACTATGCCACCTTGCTCCCGGCCGAATTAAACTCCTTCCTCTCATATTTGGTGTCCGAGAGATCTGTTTCCCACAGCCGCTCCTGCTACGTAAAAGGTTGTAACTGTTGCCATCATTTCGCAGCCTCAAATCAAGAGTCAGTAATCTGACAAAGGAGCAGAAGATTGTTAAAACTGGGAGTTTCTCTGACTAAAAGGATTGGTGAAGGGGATCAGAATATGTCACCCCAAAATATACTGTTTTGGCATAAGAATTATTTTGAGTTGAAGGCATTTGAGTTCCTGAAATTCTTTTTATGGCTAAAAAGAGTGCCTCCTGAAAAAACTCAATTGTCATTAATCCTCACCCCACAGCAACTCTAATCTTCTCTAAGAGAAGTCCTCAGGGAACTGCGTATGCAAAAATTATGACAGTGAGAGAAATCTGACAGCTGACTCCATCTTGCTTCTAACCTCACAAGCTGACTCTTAGCTCTTTCCTGGGCATAGGTCAAGCTAACTATGGGAGAAATTTAGCTTAAGTTTAATCTTAAGACAAGGAACATAATAGCCCCTTCCCTAAACTCTCCTGTGTAGTTCAGGAACCGAAGAAACCATCTTTGTAAAACTAATGAAAGGGCACAATATTAGAATTTTGGGAAGTGCCTGAATTCTGCTAACACCTATGCATAGTTAAATGAAAACAAGTCATTGTTTACTACTCAGGAGTCATATAAGGGTAATCAAAAGATTTGTAATTTCCCTAATTGCTACCATAGATAACATTGCCATTGTAAAACCTAAGACCGGTATTTGAGATATTTTTCAGACTTTGTATTTCTGGTAGAACAACTGATACACAGGCCAGTCACCTCCTACCCAGGAACTGACTTAGTGCACAAAGACAGCTTCAACCCTCTATGGTTTCATCCCCAACCCAACCAATCAGCAGTCTCCATCCCCAGCATCCTGCTCACCAAACTGTCCTTAAAAAATCCTGTCCTAAGAATTCTCAGGGAGATGTATTTGAGAATGAACTCCTGTCCTTCTACTTGGCCAGCCCTGCAATTAGTAAACTCTTTCTCTGCTGCAAAAAGCTGCTGTTCTTAGTGCACTGGCTTTTGTGGACAATGGGCAAAATGAAACTGTTGGGGGATTACACTGACCCTACCCAAGCAGACATTCTCTAAAAGCTGTCATATCTATTATCTATTCTTCTAAAGGACCATTTATCTTCTAAAAAAGTTATTTGTATTTCCATAAATGCCCCTCTACCCCCCCCATCTCAAATGACACAGGATTTTTCTCAGCCACTTTGCCAGCCAGAGACCTCTGGCTGGCGATGCCCCTGCCCCTGCCCAGGCATTGCTGGGGCCCAGGCTCACCACAGGAGATGGCCTGTCTACTCGGTTTACTGGGCTGTTCCTGGCTTGCCCTCTGGTACAGATCCTGTGGCCCCTGTGATGGTGCACTCAGCCCCTGGCAAGAGGTAGTGAGTGTGTTCCTGTGCTGGCACTGGGTGCTCCAAGTGCCAGCACAGGATCAGTCTCTGTGTGAGACTTGTGGCTGGACCAGGCATGTTGCAAGTGACTCCCATGTTGGACTCTGGCATCCAGATGAGGAGAATGTGGTGGCACCCAAATGGGTACCCACAACCCCAAAGCCCCAAAGGGGGTGTTACAACATGCTAATAGCTCTTTTAGTCCCACTCTCTGCAGCCTCACAGATGTTAGTGTGTTAACAGCTCTATCAGTCCCATGGTCCCACTCTGGCCTAAAGCTCCAGGGTTGACTCAGCCCAACAGCTGCTTCCCATGTTACAGCCTTCTTGTGCCTGCATTTGATGGGTCCTGAGTTCTTGTCCTGCATCCAAGGAGAATGAGGTTACATTGACAATCAAAAAGTTAGGAGGGCAGAGAAGAGTTTTATTGAGACACAAAACAGTTCTCAGTGGAGAGGGGATTCGAGGGTGGTCCTCCACCAGAAGGTGAGTGGTCTCTCTCCCAATGTGGCTGAGTCTAGGGCTTTTATGAGCTCAGCATGGGGGCATGCATGCTGATTGGTTTGTGTATATGCAAAAAAAGGCTAAAACAAAGGCACCACTCAAAGGTAGGCACAAATGTGTAAAAAACCAATTAGGGAAGGGTAGGTATATGTAAAATAGGTGAAGTATGGGGACCAATCAGAGGAAAATGCACTAGGGGAATTGTGGGGGATCAATCAGAGGAAAATGTGCTAAATGAGAAGAGAGATTCTTGATCCAGTCAGTGGATTTATCAGAGACTTGTAGCTTGGCTTTTAGGCTTTAAACTGTCTTTGGTTTGAAGGTGGGGTTTCACCAGGGACCCACCCTTGTTTACCTCGGATTTGTCTGCCTCCTGCCACTATCATTAAGATGATTTATAAAGTCTCAAATTTCACCACTCTTTTAGATATTCAGTTCTATGATGCCTCCATGCACATTAGATAAAAAATTAATAAACATATATTCCTTTTCTCCTGTTAACCTGTCTGTTGTCAGATGAATTCACAGCACTCCCTGCTCAGCCATTGAATCTAAGAAGGTTGAGAAAAAGTATCTCCTCATCTATTCTGGAAAGCATGAATGTGGATTCTTGCCTTTCTAATCTATGACTTGCATAGCTTCTGTGCAACTTCCTGACTTCCCAGACAATTCACCTGTGCATACCTCTTCTGTGTAAAGACTACCCTTGGTTTTGTTTTTTTTGAATGTTTAAAAATGTTTACATTTTGTGTCACCTTCCTTTAGTCAGTAATAACTCAAGTTTTGTTAGTATATATTATATATTAGTATATAGTATATATTAGCTAAGTTTATCTTGTAAAAATTTAACAAAAATACACTTTTTTTTTTTTTCAAAAATACACTTTTTGGCTGGGCATTGTGACTCATGCCTGTAATTCCAGGACTCTGAGAGGCCAAGCAGGCAGATCACTTGAGGTCAGGATTTTGAGACCAGCTTGGCTAACATGGTAAAACACCACTCTACTAAAAATACAAAAATTAGCTGGGTGTGATGGTGTGCACCCATAATTCCAGCTGCTCAGGAGCTGAGGCAGGAGAATAACTTGAACTCAGGAGGCAGAGGTTGCAGTGAGCCAAGATCATGCCACTGTACTCTAGCCTGGGCAACAGAGCAAGACTCCGTCTAAAAAAAAAAGCTTTTCTTCGTTTTTTATATGACAAACAATGAAGGAAAGTATTAAAGGCTGGACATAATTTGTGGTTTGTGTCCCACAGTTTGCATTCCAGATTTGATCTGGTGCCTGGAACCTCCATATACCTGACATTGCCACCCAGCACCCAACTCTACCACATCTGTATTAGTCCATTCTCATGCTGCTATGAAGGAATATCCAAGACTGGGTAATTTATTTATTCATTCATTTATTTATTTTTTCTTTTTTTATTCTTACCAAAATCAGTTGGAATAGACTGGGTAATTCATAAAGAAAGAGGGTTTAATTGACTCACAGCTCTGCATGGCTTGGGAGGCCTCAGGAAACTTGCAATCATGGTGGAAGTTACCTCTTCACAGGCCGCCAGGAGAGAGAATGTGTGCCAGCAGGGGAAAATGCCAGATGATTGTAAAACTATCAGATCTCTTGAGACTCATTCATTATCATGAGAACAGCATGAGGAAAAGCACCCCCATGATTCAATTATCTCCACCCAGTCCCACCCTTGACACATGGGGATTATTATAATTCAAGGTGAGATTTGGGTGGGGACATGGAGCCAAATCATATCAGCACCTCCTCTGATTTTCCAAATGCAAATGTCTTATAGTCTCTTCCTGAGGAATATGCAGTTTCTGACTTGCCCTGTCTCTGACCACCCCACACAAACACCATATTGGAATAAGACAGAATCTGAATGCTGGAACTGCAATGCCCCCTCCTTTAGGGGAGTGAGCTCCATAACTCCTCTCCACATTCCTAACCTGGAAGGGTGACCCCTTCCCTCCAGAGGTGCTGATTCCAGCATTTTTGCTAAAATAGGAAGCTAGCGTGGAAATGGAGAGAGAGGAATAGTGGCCAAGATATTTTGTTTTTTCAAAGGCTCTGCACAGTATCTTCAATTAGATAAAGCAGCTGTAACTTTTCTTCTATTGACACTGACCTCTTTCCTTTATTCTACTGCCTGTAGAAGGAGGCAACTGAAGATGCCTCAAGTACCAGGGCAGGTTTTGAGAGCTGAAGAAAAGGTGGGGTATAGAGGGGAGGGCTGGAGGTAACCACCTTTGGAGTGAGTGAAAAGTCAGAGCACAAAATGAGTCTAACTATACAAACCAGAAAATCATTAGAACTGAAGGAAAAGGTAAAACATAGGGAAGAAGAAGTCAAGTCGGAATTTGAACAACTTAGGCTATTTCTCCAAAATGAGCAAGAGACTGTTCTTGGGCAATTACAAGATGAAGAGATGCATATTTTAGCACAAGTAAACGAAATTTTCAGTTTATACTTCCTCATTAAAATCTACTAAAGGAGATAGAGAGCATATATGTGAAGTCAGGCCTGGAATTACTGACAAATGTTAAGGATATCTATTACAGATACAAAAATTTAAAATTCCCTGAACCTTTGTCATTCAGATTAAAAGAATATGGTTACTGTCTGCCTCCACAATATTCTAGCCTAAACAAAATTATCAAGCAATTTCAAGTAGATGTAATTGTAGATCCTGAAACAGCACATTATAAACTTATATCAGCAGACAGAAAAACTGTGCGATACGGAAATACAAGGCAAAACTTATCTCCAAACCCAAGAAGACTTTATCACCTCCCAGCTATTGTGGGTTCTAAAGGCTATATAGTTGTAGCCAGCAGTACTCGGAAGTAGAAGTGAAAGACAAGCCTGAATGGATCCTTGGTGTCTGTAATGACTCTCTTCCCAGAAGGAGGAAGCGTCCACCAACTTTAGTACAGGATGGATTATGGGGAATTTGGCGATCTGGTCAGGATAATTATATTGTATTGAGTCAGAAGGAAATTAATCTGCTGCCAAAAGTAACACCTAGTAAGACTGGCATTTTTTTAGACTATGAAATGAATGAGGTTTCCTTTTATAATTTGAATGACAGAGCTCTACTCTATACTTTTAATGATGATTTTACAGGAGCACTTTGGCCTTATATTTATACTGGAATGGACTCTAAACCTTTTAAAATTTCTACAGTAACAGATTCTGAATAAATAACTATTAGAAGACTATCATTTTCTTACACCTAGCAGACATAATAGAGCCAGTGAATCGAGTTTTGATAATTCTGTATTTTGTCCAATTTTTCCCACAAAAAAACCCCAGAATTGTTTATATCTCAGTTGCAGCACTAAAAAACTGTGATTATAGGACCTACTTTATAAAAAATTACAGGATCAATGATAAACTACTTTAGAAATTCTAAAATAAAATACTAAAAATATATATTACTAAAAAAAAAATTGGGTCTTCTTACCTGTCTGGTGCATTCTGTGCTCTCCTCTGGTCTGACATCCACCCACGTTCACCCAGAAAAAGATGGAAATGATCTGAACAGGATAAGCTAGGGTGAGGCTTAGACATGATGAATACAGCTGGAGACATTCATGATAGAGTCTGGAGGTCTCTTCGGGGGATCACTTCCAAAAGTGCAGATTTTTAGAGAAACCAGAAAGGTTCCGGAAAGGGATGTTTTCCTTTTGCTTAATGGCAGTTTCATGCTTCCTCTATAAGAAAGGAGTTTGTAGCGTCAGTATATTTGACAAATGGGGGAGAGGGAAGATTCAAGAGCTTGAAATTGCATTGCACTTCCAAAAGATGGATAAGACATCAGGGATGAATTTCAAAGGTCAAAGGTGATAGAAATGGGGAACTGCTCTTTGAGGATTTCAAGGGGAGACAGAGCAGAGGCCTCACCATCAATCTACACATCCTCTGCTAGAGTCTTGCAGTTCTTATTTCCCCTACTATCTTCCAACGATTATTTCCATATTTCAAGGCCATCTGACAGAGTTAACCATCAGAATTAAATAGCAGTTCCCACAGAGTTCCATTCCCTGAAGAGGTACCTGGTTGCCAGGGCAGGCCTGGAGCCTGGGTCAGGCAGCACTGTGTCTGGCGGCACTGTGTCTTTCACTCTCCACGGAGGTCTTGGACTGAGAGCTTCAAGTTCCAAAGAGATGAGATGTCGGCTTCACCCTTAGGAGCCTTGAGGGTTCTAACCAGGAGAAGGGTCGAGCCCAGCCACTGGAAGGTCTGCTCTTTGCCGTGGGAAACTGGTTGGGGACTCGGATGGCTTTTACTTTGTTCCCAGCCCAGCCCAATCCGCCCGGTTCTCAGTCCCTACACTGCCTCCTTTTCCCATGCACATCGCAAGGTGTCGGTTGCTGGGACCCTGGATAATCAGGGGATCCTAACTTCGCTATGAAAAATAAAAGCCTTCTTTCTTTTTTTTTTTCCTTTCTATTTTTGAGACTGAGTCTCACTCCGTCGCCCAGGTTCAAGCGATTCTCCTGTCCCAACCTCCCGAGTAGCTGGGATTACAAGCACCTGCCACCGCTCCCGGCTAATTTTTTTATTTTTAGTAGAGACGGGGTTTCGCCATCTTGGCCAGGCTGGTCTTGAACTCCTGATATCGTGATCCACCCACCTCGGCCTCCCAAAGTGCTGGGATTACAGGCGTGAGCCCCCGCACCCGGCCTTGAAAAATAAAGCTCTTCTTAAGCGGGAGGGGATTCATTTGAGGACGGAGGGTGGGAATAGTGCCAGCAGCACTTTGTCGTAGTGGCACTGGGTGAGCAGTTGATCGGTTGCAGCCCGCTCGTTTCTCGGTGCCCATGGTTTCTCACTGACACTGCAGCTCGTTTCTTAGAGCCAGCGGATGTTCATGGACAGCACCATCGAGCCAGAAGCAATATTTGTGCTGGTAAGCCATTTCCCACTTGTCGAAGTGTACTGGGTCCCAGGCCCTCTGGTTTGTCGAATCTGCGGGTCCCACTCGAAGCACCTATAGGTAAACCCAGCCGGCAGTTTCTCGTTAGCACTTTCGCTATTTGAACACAGTAGGAAAATTATGTGGTGGCTCCTGGCAGTCCCTTTCACCATCCAAGGACCGTGTCCTAAAGTCAGTGTCACGGTCGCAGCACCTGGCGTTTCGTTGGCTTTTTCGCCAGCAGCGCCGAGCGGTGGGGTTTTCTGTAACAGCACTTGTTGCTCCGAATTTCTCGGTCCCAGAACCTCTCTTTTCCAAGGGTCGACATTTTCTCCGCGACAGCACCGTTAGTTGCGCCAAAAACGGATATTGTCCTTGGCAACCCCTCCGGCCGGCGTCACTCGTAGGCTTCCCGCTATTTCGCCGAGTCGAGTTCTTTGGTCGCGGCACAGTTTGTTGCTAGATGCCTCCATTTTCTCGGTGGTGGCAGCGCTCAGGTAGCCGATCTGAGGGATTTGGAGTCGCAGCCAGTTGCGCCGAGTCTGGCATTCCTGGGCGGCGGCGGCGCTGGGCTGGGGAGCTCGCCTGCTCCTCGGAGTCGGTGGCGGGGAGCTGCCTGGGCGCCGTCTCTTCCCAGAGCCACCAGCGCCGCCGCACGGGCTCCGGCTCGGCCTCCAGAACCCAGTCCTGTGGCCGCGCCGCTCGCGCCTCTGTCGCAGGCCCCTGCAGTTTCTCGCATCGTTGGCTTCTCGGGCCTAGCAAGTTTCGATTTCTCGGTGCCTGTGATTTCTACCTCTTGTCCAAGTCAATAGCCAAAATGTGATTGTCTCAGCCCAGGCAAGTCCCGATTTAGGACAAGCCCCGGTCTAGTCTTGGCTGTGATTTCTTGGCCCTAGGAAGTCACTGTTTAGCTGTGTAGCAAGGGAGACTTAACTGTGCGATGGTGATTTCTTTTCTTTTCTTTGGTTCTCTTTCTTTTCTGTCTCTTTCTGTCCTGATACGGGTCCGGCTCTGTCGCCCAGGCTAGAGTGCAGCGGCGCGATCTCGATCTCGGCTCACTGCAACGTCTGCCTCCCGGGCTGAAGCGATCCTCCCACCCCAGCCTCCGGAGTAGCTGGGACGACAGGCACACACCACCACGCACGGCAAATTTTTTTGTATTTTTTTGTAGAGATGGGGTTTCGCTATGTTGCCTGGGCTGGTCTCAAACTCCTGATTTCTAGTCTTACCAAGTCAGAGTTTCGCTATTTCTTTCCGTAGCAAGTTGAGAT
The DNA here is from genome assembly GCA_036589455.1 of Ateles fusciceps. Lineage (NCBI taxonomy): Eukaryota > Metazoa > Chordata > Mammalia > Primates > Atelidae > Ateles > Ateles fusciceps. Next base: position 524,470 of record JAZHEH010000572.1, read on the forward strand.
TTATTCCAGTTTGCGATTTCTAGTCGTAACAATTCTGGCTTTAACCGTGCCTACATAATTTTTGTAGTAGCAAGTTCCTGTTTCGTAATAGAAACCCCCTTTATAGCCATACGTGCGGTTTATAACCCCTGCATTAATCTGAGTACTGCAAAATGCAATTAAAAAGAAAAACCATTTAGTAGTGTCTGAATCGTTTAGTCATATCAAGTTCGATTTCGCAGTAGTCTCGTCCTGGCTATCGTGGTGATTTTTCACTCTTATAGAAGTTTGGGTATGTAAGCTACAGGAAATTTTTGGTGTCGCAAATGCCAGTTTAGCTATGGCTGTTTCTCCTCAATCCGAGGAAACTCTGGATAGGCGCACAAGAGAGGCACGGGTTTAGTGCTAACAAATAGAATGGTAGTATGACACCATCGGATACTGTTTGCAGTCTCTTTGTAGTATTCTTTGTATATTTACCCCTTCCCCAATTTGTGTTTGTGTGTGTGTGTGTGTGTGTGTGTGTGTGTGTGTGTATCTTGTTCTGGGAACAAGGTTATTGGTGTATTTTATTTCATTTCTATGTGCTTTTAAAATTTTCAGGCCGGGTACGGTGGCTCACACCTGTAATCCTGCACTTTGGGAGGTCGAGACGGACGGATCTCGAGGTCAGGAGATCAGCCCATCCTGGCTAACATGGTGAAACCCCGTCCCTACTAAAGATACAAAAAAATCAGCCAGGCGTGGTGGCACGCACCTATAATCCCAGCTACTCGGGAGGCTGAGACAGGAGAATCGCATGAACCCAGGAGGCAGAGTTTGCAGTGAGTCAAGATCGTGCCACTGCACTCTAGGCTGGGCAACAGAGCGAGACTACGTCTAAAAAAAAAAAAAAAAAAAATCATTAATTTAAATGTTATGGTATTTTTTTTTCTTACCCTCTGTCTTTCCTGGTAAAGTAAATGTTGCGTTTATTTTCTACGGATTTTCAGTATCACGTCTCAGGTTCCTGCTAACTTGCCTTCTCCCGCGAGCACCAGGCGAGCTGGTGCCCGACCGTTAGGGTTCTCTTCCGCGGCTCTGCTCCTATGCCGAACTCGCGGTTTCGCATCGCACTTTCGCCAGTACCGGCGACTCCTTGTTTTCTCGGTTGCTGCTCCCTTGGTAGCGCTGAATAAAACAACGTTCCTCGTTCACAAGACCCAAACGTTCTTTGTGGTATCGCTTCCTGTGCCCTAGCACCGCTACTTTCCCCGGGCTGACTGTCTGTTTCAGTACCGTGATTGGCCAGACTTTCGCTGGCAGGGCTTGGCCTCAGTTTTTCTGTCACTGGCGTATTTCCCTAGGTAGGCGCTTTCTCGGTGGAAGCACGGTACAACCTTCCAAGCCCCGATATTTCTAAGAGACAACAGTTTCTTCGTGGTAATACCTTAACTGAGCCAAAAATATAGTTTGCCGCTGGATACACCGCTAGTTGTTCGGCGTTGGCACTTGCTATTGATGCAGGATTTTGGCTCCTTAGTTCAGCTAAGTCCGGGTTCTTTTTCTTTCTTTTCTTTTCTTTGTTTTGGAGACGGAGTCTCGCTCTGTCACCCAGGCTGGAATGCAATGGTGCCATCTCAGCTCACTGCAACCTCCGCCTCCCAGGTTCAAGAGATTCTCCTGTCTCAGCTTCCTGAATAGCTGGGATCACAGGCACACGCCACCACTCCCGGTTAATTTTTGTATTTTTCGTAGAGACGGGGTTTCACCAAGTCACCGTGTTGGCCAGGCTGGTCTTGAACTCCTGACCTCAGGTAGTCCATCCGCCTCGGCCTCCCAAAGTGCTGAGATTACAGGCGTGAGCCATCGTGCCCGGTCAAGTTCGGGTTTTTGTCTCATGATCAGGAAGAAATGGGCACGTGGGCATTGAAGAGTAAGTGGAGTAGAATTTATTAAGCGACAAGGAAAGCTCACAGCAAAAAGAGGGGTCCTGAAAGCAGGTTTCGGGTTGCACCCTTTACATTTGAATACAAGAGCTTTTATATAAAAGCTGATGGGACTGTGTTCCCTGTTTGTATAAGGTACGAATTCCTGGTGGCTCCACCACCATCCCCCTGTCCGCATGCCGGCCGTTAGTCCTTAGAGGGCATATTTAGGCCAGCCCCATGTGCAAGTTCCTTTATTCCAGAGGTTCTTTGGGGACCTTTCCCTTACTGTGTGCCTAAAGGAATGTGGCTAACTCCTTTTACTATGTCCCAGTATCCCGTTTCCTTATACTGGTACTTTCTCAGTTACAGCACCGCTCATTCGCCCAAGCAGGATTGATCTCCGTGGCAGCACTGCTGATGGGTCGATCGCGCCGCTTCTCCTAAACAGTATCTCCATTTTTAGGGTCCTTGCACTACCATAGCGGCTCTTCATGGGTCGTGGACTTGCAGGCGTTTGCCAACTCCATCCCATGCTGCCTCCCTAGGTTCGGCTGCGGGGCAAAAGGAACAAACTCCTCCAAAAGAACAACCTCGAGGGTTAGATATTTAGAAGCCACATTTATAGAGGCTTTTCTTTCATTTAAAAAAAAAAACAAAAAAAACATACGCACACACACACACACAACTGGCCATTAGAAGCATGACATTGAGTAATAGAGATATCATAGTCCTTATTTTAAGACATGTTTTCATAACTGGTACATGCACTTTATTTGTTTATCTACTTGTTTATAATACTGCAATAAACCCTAAAATTGACACACTCTAATTTTCAGCAGTTATTTCAGAGCAGCATGGCATCCATTTCCTGTTGTTCAATTTTTCTTTCCAGCTCCCTTTACATTTCTATTTTTAAAATGTTATTTTTTTTCAAATTCCATCCTGCCTTCTAAAACCATCTCATCATATTCTCAAATCCTTCTGGCTCTATTAAATTTTCTGATATCATTTTAAATTGTCATATCTTTTCCTGTTATTTCCTTTTTTTTGCAGTTCTTCTCTATAGAATTGTAGAATTTAACCATCTTCTCATTTTGTTTTTGTTGCTCCTAATTAAAAAAAATTTTCCCCTAAGCTCTGTTGGGCTTGAGTGCCTGTGATTTCTAAGTCATTTCCAAAAATCTGATTCCATGGTGCCCTCAAAGCCCTCATCTCTATGGCTAACATAGGAGATGAAAGCTCAGTTCCCAGAGTACCCAAATGCCAGCCACTAGAAGAAACAATGAGGAGAGGGAGAGAAAGAAAAGCAGACTGTAAGACTTCAGAACAGGAAGTGAGAATGGTCACATGGGAAGCCTGCTCCAGGTCCAAATCACAAAAACACTTTCCAATTCCACTTTGACAATTTATTGCCATTTTCTTGTACTGATAATTGGTATTTAATCAATCTAACAAGAAGTGCAAGGCAAAGACAGTTTTATTCTCATGTTCTATTCAGATTGTAGCACCTAAACTCCTCTATATTCAAATTTAGAGCTGTGAATGTGTGGGGGAAAAAAATGTCCTCATAGCTAGACAAAATTAATGTGAACACCGAGTTTCTGGGTTTTAGTTTCCAACAACTAAGGTGACAGAAAAGTTTCAGCGTCCAAAGGGTGATTGCTACTGCATGTTTTTTCCATCCCTTTCTAAAGACAACCGTTTTTCTGTTCCTGACATACTGCAGGTTGAAGCTATGGTGATGCATAAATCTTTCTTCTGGGATTCCTGCAGGAAGGATTGAGTCTCAGATGCTGCAGGCCCCGAAATGGTAGAGATTGTGAGAGAATAGCCTCCCTGGGCCAAGTATGCACCGGTGATGTACTTGAGCCTCCAGTATTGCTGAATCTTCAAGTTTTGCTGAATATCATTTTGCTGGATCCAATCCATGTGGATTTTTGAGGTGGACGGGCCCCACATTGGCAGAATTCTGCAACTGCCTGGAATGTCTGACCTGGAGCTGATGCCCTAGAATCCCATGGTTGTCAATTCAAAAGGCACAGGGCTGGGGGTCTTCCTCATGTCCCCCTAAATTTAAATTCCACCTCCACCCTGTTAATGTAAACTGCAGACCATTGAAGGAACATTTATTGATGGTTGTTCTCTGCTCTCAGCAGGGAGGCTAAGCTCAGTTTCAAGAGTGCCCCTTCCCACCCTGTTGGTATCCATAGCTATTCAAAGGCTCCCTGGAGTTCAGCCTCCAGCTCTGATCTGGGTCCCAGTCCCTGTCATGCCGCTGCTCACCTATATGTATTTCTAATCCTGACTCCACCCACCTCAAATCTATTTCACAAGTGGAGAATATGGAAGAAGGCTTTAATTATCATGTACAAAGAACTATGAATTCTGAGAAGATCTAAACATTCCTTAGCACATAATATTGATTATGCGAATAGAATTTTTCCAATTGAAAAGCCTTGAGGCATTCAAGGGGGAAGAACAAAATATAGAAGGATCTCCACTGCAGAGACTTCCAGCTCCAGGCAGGGCACAGTCTTATGAAAGCCCACAAGAACAGCATGAGGGCTCCCACTGGGGTGCATGAGCTTCTTCCAGGGCATTGATAGAAAGGATTTGTGCAATAAGCCATGACCAAGACTGGGGTCCCTTTCTTTTCTGGGTTCTAGTCTGTCCTAAGCCTTAGTTTTCAGCAATTTCTTGGGGGCGTCTGGGGCTCTGAGAGTTGCTCTGGGCATCTGTCTGTCTACCTTCTTTGGCTGGCATCTCCTGGCTGGTGCAGGGCCCATTGTTTTGTGTTGTCTATAGCATACACCTATTTTTCAAGCGAGTGTAGCTCCTTTGTGGTTTCAGCCATTGGTCCCCAGACATGTGAGTCTCAGCAGCACTTTTGTCCCCTTTAAACTCCAGGAATGACTCTAGCCTATGTAAACCCAGTATGGCAGTCTGAATGCACTGCACTTCATATGTGCACAGAACTGGGGACTTTGGCAGTGGTGGCTGAGTCCAGTGAAGTTGTCCAGTGCCCAGTCCCAGCTTCTTTTAGGTTTAAGTCTAGTGGCATGTGGGATTCTGGAGATGCTGCCTTCAAGATAGCTCTTCCAAAGATGATGAATGGAACTCCATATTTTAGCCTCCAGATCAGGCCAAGCTATGTGGCTGGTCTAGGAAAGGTGGTAAATGATTCAGTCCAGTATGGAGTGTGCTTTTATAGTATATTCTATCGTATACAGAATGGTAGACACCAAAGTCCAAATAGTTGGGAGATGATCACTAATTTGCCTGGAAAAATCACTTCGGGACCTGATAGGATTAAGGTGAAAATCGTAGGCACAATTGAAAGTCAGCAAGGTTGTTATGATTGAATCAGGCATGAAACGAGGAAGTGAGGGAAATTCCATGGGAGAGTACAGTTTAGTTACTAACAATATCTATTGTATGGGAGAAGAATAGTTTTTCCTCACCCATTGCCAGGGTCATGGCTTACAATCTTATCACAAAACACATATTAACAAGAGAAAAGCATTAAAAAATTATTTAGTGAAGTTTTCCATGACAAGAGCCCTCAGAAATAAAGATCAAAACCCAATGAAAAGTATGTATTTTTATGCTTGAATTTTATGGACGGTCATGTGAAAGTATGATTAAACAAAAAATACATTATCTAGTGCTAATAAATGAGCTCCGAGGAAGCCAGAAATGGCTGTCTGTTCAGATTCTTTTTAGCCTCTGGGTAGGGAAGTAACCCTCTGGAATAAGGGTTTTATGTCCTACTTTCAGGGAGGTAGGTCAGATAATTCTTTTATGGCCAGCTGCCACATAGAAAGGCACAGTGTTTGTGGTAATACTGACCTTCTTGCTTCTGTGGTTTTCTCAATTGCCAAGATACCATGAAACCTTCTCATGGCCGGGTGCGGTGGCACGTGCCTGTAGTCCCAGCTATTCGGGAGGCTGAGGCTGGAGGATCTCTTGAGTCCAGGAGTTCTGGGCTGTAGTGCACTATGCCGATCGGGTGTCCACACTAAGTTCGGCATCAATATGGTGACCTCCCAGGAGCGGGGGACCACCAGGTTGCCTAAGGAGGGGGTGAACTGGCCCAGGTCAGAAACGGAGAAGGTCAAAACTCCTGTGCTGATCAGTAGTGGGATTGCGCCTGTGAATAGTCACTGTACTCCAGCCTGGGCAACAGAGTGAGACCCTGTCTCTTTAAAAAAAAAAAAAGAAACCTTCTCATGAAGTATCTCAGTTCAGGAACTGGGTCGCTGTATTATCTAATTGTCATCATACTAGTCCCTCAGTCCTGAGAATAGATCTGTCCAGTTAAACAGTTAACAGGACTGTCTCAAGTCAGGTGGTGGGATTGTAGATGGGCTTCCACCAAAGTTAGACCTCTATATGATGCAAGCAATCATTCATTTAATAAGAGATATTTTCATTGAAACAAAAGAAAAAAATTAATGGTTGGAACCAACAATAAAATGAGTTTTTTGAGTCCAGAGGGCAGCCAGTCAGGAATTTCTAGATGTTGTGTTTGAAGCGTCTTCAGTTTGATTGGGGGCGGGCAGTGGCAATCTGACAGAATATCCTGGTTTGCAATTTGCACGAGATATTCTGATGAAATTTCTGAGTAGTCCATACATGAGTTGTGGTGATTTCTCTGCAACCTATATTAAACTATCCAGCTTCAGCATACAGGACTTCAGGAAAAGCATAGTTTAATTTCAGCAATTCCAAGCCAGAAGGGTAGAAGAAAATCAGATATATTAGTTTGAAGAGCCATAGGTAGATGTTTTTTTCTTTTCTTTCTTTTTTTTTTTTTTCTTTTTTTCTGTGATGAAGTCTTGCTCTGTCGCTTTGGCTGGAGTACAGTGTCACCATCTCCACTCACTGCAGCATTCACTTCTGGGTTCGAGCAATTCTCCTGCCCCTGCCTCCGAGTAGCTAGGATTACAGGCACACACCACCACACCCAGCTAATTTTTGCATTTTTTTTTTGTAGAGATGGGTTTTCACTATGCTGGCCAGGCTGGTCTCAAACTCCTGGCCTTAACTGATTCACCCACCTCAGCCTGCCAAAGTGCTGGGATTATGTAAAGGCGTGAGCCAATGTGCCCAGCCCCCTTTTTGTTTTTTTTTTTTGAGGCAGTGACGGAAGGTGTTCTCTTCCGGGTCCACAAGGGGGCGAAGGTTTAAGGGCAAGAACTTCCCAGCACCATGCCCCTATTCCATCTCTCTCCGTCCGGGGAGATTTAACGGTGTCTGTTTTTCTTTTCTTTTTTTTTTTTTAAATAAAGACGGGGTTTCACCATGTGGTCAGACTGGTCTTGAACTCCGGACCTCAGGTGATCCGCATGCCTTGGCCTCCAAAGTGCCTGGATTACAGGCGTGAGCCACCACGCCCGGCCCGTTTTTATTTTCTCAGCGGGAAGAATCAAAAGTGGATCACTCCAGCGGAAGTTCTAAAGAACTCTTTTCATTAGCCAGGGGTCTTGGAGAAAATGGGGGTTCCTCCCAGGTTAAAAGTCCCCTTCTTCCACACTCCTTTGGACTCCATGTTTGGATCTCCTTCTACAAACACTTACTCCCTTCGTGGAAGCCGTTTTTCTCTCTCCTGGATTTTCCCCCTCTGGGGTCCCCCTTCCACTCAGTGTGGAAGCTTTCTCTCTTCCTCTCCTTTTTCTCTTTTTTCTATCTAAATAAATCACTTTCTGCAAATACTTTTTGAGTCCGGTATTTACCCTGGTCTCCTCTCCCATTCTTGAGAGAGTGATAAACCAAAAACCTGGGGAAACATCCTCTCAGGGGAGCTGAGGGCTCACCTGAACCCCAAAACCTCAACAAGTCTTGCTTTGTCATTGAGGCTGGAGTGCAGTGGCACAAACAAGGCTCACTGCAGCCTCAACCTCCTAGACTCAAGCAATCCTTTCACCTCTGCCTTCCAAGCAGCTGTGACCACGGGTGCATGCCACCATGTCCAGCTAATTTTTGTACTTTTTGTAGCAACGATATTTCGCCTTTGCCCAGGCTGGTCTTGAACTTCTGGGCTTAAGAAATCCTCCTGCCTTGGCCTCCCAAACTGCTGGGATTACAGGCGTGAGGTCTAACACCCAGCCCATTGCCAGATATTACAGGAAACAAAAAATTCAAGATCCAGTCTAGATTTCAGGTAGATGACAAAACCTCAAAAACAATGAGCTAGAGTCTAATAACAGGTGCACTGTAGTATTTTTTTCTGAAAAAATTTTTCTCTATATTTACCCCCTTTTTTATCAAACATCATCAAAGTATTCATAATTTGTTTGCAAAATAAATTTAGTGTATTTAAAGTTGGCCTAATTATTTACACAAGTGCAGCACGAACAGTGGTTTAGCACATAGCCTCTCTTTAAGTTGGCTTTTGGACCTTTCAATAAGGAATCTCAAATTAGACTTTTAATAGCCTCTCAAGGCTAGGAAACCCTACCAGGATCTTGGTATTACACTTTGCCTGCAATACCTATAGATTTGGGTGAATTCTCCTTTTGCCAAAGTCCTCCAAATATCCTGATGTTCCTGGGCCTGCCAGGAAGTAACATTTCTTACTCACCTGTAAGGCCAGGAACCCTTTTAAGCCAGGCCAGTTTTTCATGTCTGAGTGTGTTCTATTCCTAAAAACCACAGAAGAAATAAAACAGTGATATTATATTCTACATGGTAACAACTCTGAACCTTTGTTCTAGCAGTGGAAATATAATATCTCTAGGGATTAAGCCCAGTCTCCAGAATGTACCCAAGGCCATAGGAAAATAACATTTTTAAACAGCACCTCCAAGGATGAGCTGAGGGTTTGTCAGCATAGAGGAAACTGTCACAAGGTGAACCCTCTTTTCTTTTGAAGCAGTAAAGGAAGTTCCTATTCTTCCACATTCTTTGGTCAAAACATGAGATATGACCCAGCTTTATAGTTATTGTCATGCTACCTTAACATGTATGTAAATCTGTTAAGGCTAACTCAATGTTAGTGTTCTCTCTCTCTTCTATTGGGTACACAGGGGTCTTTTTGTTGTCAGGATTGTTTTATTTCTCCCACAGTGGATATATTCTTCCCTTTTCTTTCCTCCTAAGTGAATTATTCTTAGAAGCAGTCATAGATAGGGCTTCCCAGAAGATGGTTCCATGTGATCAAGCAAACTGTTGTGTTCAGGGTAGGTTCAGTTCATAGAACCCAATGCTCATACAAGCAGTGGGGGGATTCTCTTTAAGAAAAAGAATTAAAAATTTGAGTACAAAATTACAGACCTGTTCAAAGGGATCCTAAAAGCTAAGCTTCCTTAGCTGCATGGTAAATTTGCCTCTGACCCTGCATGATAACCAGTAAGGGCCAATGAGGTAGCATAGCATTGAATTGTCTCTTACCCCTTCCTGTTCCACTTACCCTCTCTTTTAACTCCCACTTTCTGAAAAAAACTACTTCTGAATTTAAAGGTGTCACATAAGTTTTCACCTTAGTTAATGCTTCCTGGGGAAGCCGGGCCAATAAAATATGCCTCTCTGTTTATCTTATTTATATGCTTTGACTCTTGTCTTCTGCTGTCTGAATCCTCAATAATTCAATCTGTATTGAAAAGACTATGGGGGTGCCTACAAAACTAGAATGATTCAGGCCACTAATGACCTTCAAATGGCCCCGAATGAGACATGATGCCAGTATTTAATAAGTCTGCCTGAGTGGGGCAGAAAAATAAAAAGACCTTAAGTATCAAGCAGGTATGAATATTTATATGCCCATTTTATATAACACTCTTGTCAATCCCCCAGTTTCTTGGTTAGCCAATAACGCTCATGATCACAGGTGTTAAAAATTATAAATAATGTATTGGCATACTGAATCCAACAATGTATATTTTAAAAAATACATCATGATCTAGTGGGATTTATTCCACAAACTCAATATTGATTTAACACTTCAAAATCAGTTGATATTATTCACCACATTAACATTAAAAGGGAATTAAGCGGCCGGGCATGGTGGCTAACGCCTGTAATCTAAGCACTTTGAAGGCCAAGGCAGGCGGATCACCTGAGGTCGGGAGTTCAAGACCAGCCTGACCAACATGGTGAAACCCCGTCTTAAAAAAAAAAAAAAAGGGAATTAAGCCGTGCGATAATATCAGTAGATGCAGAAAACCTTTTAAAAATTTTATCCCATGTCATTATTAAAACAAAGCATATCTTAAATTAGAAAACATGGATTCCCTTATTTATTTTAAACTACAAGAGACATACAGTTAATATTAGACCTTGAAGGAAATAAAAATGTTTAACCCCAAAATGTATTTCTTTGACATATTTTCACATGGCCGTCAGAGAACCAGCAAAAGAAGTAGCCCTGCGTGCTGTGGTTTGTGGGAAAAAATTTGCATCTGTAGAAAATCTGCACTGATACGTACAGGCCTCTTATCCAGATGTAAGAAGGATTACCAGAGAGTCTGGAACCTTTAAAGGTTTTCTCCCCTCCTATAACCTATTTTGCCATGATCCACTTTTTTCTGTAACCTCAAGATGGTATATAAGCTCCTGCACCTCACTGAGGGACTGGGCAATCATATATTTTGTATGTATTTCTCCTATTAATCTGCCTCTGTGAGTCGATTTTGAGCAAACTTTCAGAGTGCTAAGAAAGATTTCCCTTGGCCCCTGCAAATTTGATGCTGTGAGCAGGAAGCCAAAGTTTGGCTCTTTTGGAAGCCCACAGTTAAGGGAAACCAGGAGCTAATCAACCAGCAGAAAGATAAGAATTTCTGACCAGCCAGATTCCAGGCCCTGCTTTGTGGAATCCAGTCAAGTAGGTCAAGCAGACAGTAAAAATTCACTCTCTGTTTATTTTTCCTATCCAAAATGTTGACTGAGGGGGAGAAAAGGATTTGTGTGACTAGTGCTGGCATATCAACTCTGGTGTACTTTCTGACGCTTTGTGGTATGAATCATGTTGTTTCATCCTTTTTTTTTCTTTTGTGTTTTTGAGACTGGAGTGCAGTGCTGCCATCTGGGCTCACTGCAACCTCTGGTTCCCAGATTCAAGCGATTCTCCTGCCTCAGCCTCCTGAGGAGCTGGGATTACAGGTGTGTGCCACCACACCTGGCTATTTCTTTTTGTATTTTTTATTTTAGTAGAGACAAGGTTTCACCATGTTGGCCACACTAGTCTCAAACTCCCGACCTCGGGTGATCTGCCTGCCTGGGCCTCCCAAAGTACTGGGATTACAGGCATGAGCCATTGTGCCCAGCCAATTTTTTATTTTTATTTATTTATTTATTTTTTATTTAGACAGAGTCTTGTGCTGTTGCCCAGGCTGAGGCTGGAGTGCAGTGGCGTAATCTGGGCTCACTGCAACCTCTGCCTCCTGGGTTTAAGCAATTCTCATGCCTCAGCCTCCCATGTGGCTGGGATTACAGGCACGTGCCACCACGCCTGGGTAATTTTTGTGTGTTTAGTAGAGACAGGTTTTACCATGTTGGCCAGGCTGGTCTCAAACTCCTGGCTTCCAGTGATCTGTCCACTTGGCCTCCCAAAGTGCTGGGATTATAGGCGTGAACCACCAGTGCCCGGCCCTCTTTTTTGTTTTAGAGAGAATGTCTTACTATGTCACCCACGCTGAATTGCAAGTAGTATGATCATAGTTCACTGTAACTTCAAACTTCTGGACTCAAGCCATTCTCATCCTCCTGCCTTAGCCTACCCCGCAGCTACGTCTACAGGCACATGCCACCATGCCCAGCTAATTTTTTGTTTGTTTTGTTTCTGAGACGGAGTCTCGCTTCCATTGTGCAGGCTGGAGTGCAGTGGTGCGATCTCGGCTCACTGCAACCTCTACTCCTAGGTTCAAGCGATTCTCCTTCCTCAGCCTCCCAAGTAGCTGGGATTACAGGCTGACTTTTTAAATATTTTTAGTAGAGATGGGGTTTTGCCATGTTGGCCAGGCTGGTCTTGAACTCATGACCCAGGTGATCCACCCACCTCAGCCTCCCAAAGTGCTAGGATTACAGGCATGAGCCACTGCACCCGGCCGCCTAGCTAATTTTTTAAAAATACTTTTGTAGAGATGGGTCTCCTTATGTACCCAGGCTGGTCATGAACTCCTGGCCTCCCGAAGAACTAGGATTTCAAGTGTGACCCATCATGCCCAGCCTGAAATAATCAATATGCCAGAGGTATATTGGTATATCGGGGTGGTGTATTTTGGTGTCCTACAGTCATATTTTGAGGGGAGTGTGTCCAGAACAATCAACTCAGAATTCAGGTTGGTATCTTGAACTGGAGTGTTAGGGAGAAGGGACACAGTAAAATCACACGCACACATACACACACTATTAGAAGATGAGCTTTAAATTTGCACTGAAAGTTAACACTGAATGCTAAAATTACATTTATCTACTCAGCCACAGGCAGAGCTGTGCACACTCCAACTTCCCTAAGTGGGGCTGTGCATCTACACAATGGAGAGAACTGAGAAGCAAGCCCAGCACAAAGCATGTGCTCGCCACAGTTTTTGGTTGAGAATGAAGCAAGATAAAGGACAAAATACAGTTGGCACAATGTCTATCACAAATAATGATTTTCATGCCACAAACCACACAATACATGAGGAGAACTAAAAGAGGAAGCAAGAAGCTGAAAGTATTTATGAGAAATTGCACCTTACAGATATTGGAGGAGTGGGGAAGATGATTTTCCCATTTACCCAACCATTTCAATGTATTGAATTACATTGTGAAAAAACAAATACAATCATATAAATAGGTTTAAAAAATCACAACTCAGTTTGGCACGGTGGCTCATGCCTGTAACCCCAGCACTTTGGGAGACCGAAGCAGGTGGATCACATGAGACCAGGAGTTCGAGATCGGCCTGGCTAACTTGGCAAAACTCCGTCGCTTCTAAAAATACAAAAATTATCTGAGTGTTGTGTCAAGCGCCTGTGGTCCCAGAGACTCAGGAGGGTGAGGCACAAGAATGGCATGAACCCAGGAGGCAGAGGTTACAATGAGCCAAGATTGTGCCACTGCACTCCAGCCTGGGTGACAGAGTGAGATTCTATCTCAAAAATAAATTAATAAAATTAAAATAATTCAAAAAATAATTATAATCTGTATTCAATTTTCAAGAGGTAAACAAACTAAAATGGCACCACATGTTGAAAATAAAGGAGTGGATACCTGAATTTAATCAAATCTAGGGTAAATATTTTTCTCATTTTAGCATCTCTGAAATAGGTATATATTTTAAAATGTGTGGCCTCATACCATTGGGACACATTATATAATTTGCAGCATTTTCCTTTGTTAATAGTATGTGTAATAATGTCTCAGGTGACCCCTTCTTACAGGGGTCTTAATATTGGCTTTATTTTTATTTTTTGAAACAATGTTTCTCTCTGTCACTCAGGCCTAAGTGGAGTGGTGCAGTCGTGAATCACCTTTCACAGCAGCCTGGACCTTCTGGGCTCAAGAGATCCTCACGCTTCAGCCTGGGACTACAGGCATGGGCGACCACGTCTTGGCTAGAGGCGGGGTCTCACTTTGTGCTTAGGGTGGTCTTGAACCTGTGAGCTAAAGGGATCCTCCCACCTCAGCCTTCCAAAGTGCTGGGATTACAGCTTTTCCCATAAAATGCTCTGCTGGGGTGGAAATGAGGACTGAGAAGCAATGGGCAGGCATTTGTTTTAAGAAGGCTCTGCCTGAACTGTGCCTTTTGGTGAGGTGATTGTAACTTTTTAAGTGGAAACCATGCCATTTTCCCTTTATTCTTCCATCCTAAAGACCAGGAGGCAATTGGAAGATCCTCAAATATCAGGGGAGAAACTGGCTAGCAGAAGACATTGTATGGTGGCAGGGGAAGATTAAGTCATAGGCCTTGTGAGTGGGTGAGAATTTTCGACCCTAAATTGGGTCTCCTGACTTGTCAAGGCCCTTCTCTAGGCTCCCCTGGACCTGTCCTCTGCCCAGGTTCATCTAGAAAAGGATGGAATTGGTTGCATAGCATCTCCAGGGTGCGGCTGGGAGATGATGAGTTTGAGTGGGAATGCTCCTGGAAAAATGTGAAAGCTTAGGGGAAACAGACGCTTTTCTTCCTGGCACTGGCAGTTCTTTATTTCCTATGAAGAAGGAGTTTATAGCCCACTCGGACTGAAAAGTGTGAGATTGAATTCAAGCGCTTGAAAATTCGCCTGCTTTGCATTTCCCCTAAAGACAGAGAAAATGTCAGTGATCCATTTCACAGATCAAGGGTATATGTAAGTGGATGGCAGTTTGAGATGAGATGTTCATTGGGCTTGGAGAGGGAACGGACGTCTGCCATCAATCTCACCTCCTATGCTGGAGTCTTGCAGTCCGTTTTTCTCTCCTGCCCTCTTCCAGCTCCTATCCCCCAGTATCAAGGACATCTGACAATTAACCATCAGAATCAACGAGCGGTTCCCACAGAGTTCCATCCCGCAGGAGAGGTACCGGGACCGGCGGAGAGGTCTGAAGCTGCGGTCAGAAACGCAGATACCTTTCACTCTCCTCTCTGAACCCTAAACCGAGAGTTTCAAGTTTCCAAGGCAAGCAGTTGTCGGCCCCTCCTGTAGGATCCTGAGGGCTCTGGACGGGGAGGAGAGAGCCTGGGAGCAAGTGGTGGCCTGGAAGAGGCCAGTCACGGGAAGTTGGATGGCTGTTTCCTGCGTAGAAAGCTGTTGGCGACTAGAATGATTTTTACTTTGTTACTGGGACCGGCCTGTTCTGCTAGATTCTTGGCACCTAAACAGCCTCCTCTTCCCCTGCAAGTCACTGGGTGGAATGCAAGAACAATACAGGCTTCCTGTCACGCCTGTGATCCCAGCATTTTGGGAGGCCCAGGCAGGCGAATCGCTTGAGCCCAGGGGTTTAAAACAAGCCTAGGCAACATAGCGAGACCCCTGTCTCCAAAAAAAAAAAAAAAAAAAAATAGCCGGGGGTGGTGGCGCGTACCTGTGGTCTCAGCTATTCCAAAGGCTAAGGCGAGAGGATCGCTACATCCCAGGAAGTAAAGGCTGCACTGAACCGTGATGGCGCCACTGCACCAGCCTGGGCGACAAAGGGGAAAGAAAAAAAATAATAAAGAAAGAGACAACGGAATGCCCTAAGCCCATGGGGGACAGAGTGGGTAAAGCAGGCAGCACTTTGGTGGCACGGAGCGCGCAGTTCCATCGCTGCACCGCTCCTTTCCCAGCGCCAACTGTTTCTCACTACCAACGTCACTCCTTTGTCAACGTCAGCGGATGCTCTCCGGCGGCAACATTCCTGGCACCAAAGATTGTCTTTTGCAACTGCACAGGCATTTGCTATGGGTAGGTGATCGCTGGGTCCTAGCGCCTCTGGTTTCACAACTTTGCGTTTTTCCCCGTCACCCCGCTCCCCCGCCCTCCCGCAGCGTAATCGGTGAACCGAGCTTGCGGTTTCTCCGCCGCACCTTCGCCTGTTGCGTCCCACGAAGCCGGTGGATTCGGTGGCTGCAAGGTTAGTTTCACCGAGTCCGGCGTTTCTCGGTACCCCCCAACGCTCTGCTCTTTGTGCTGTCCCAGGACAGTCTCAGCACCGTTAGCTACTTCATAAAGGCATCGCTTGTCTGTCGTGGGTAGGAAAGCTGCTGTGGGATGACAGTTTTTCAGAAGTTTCTAGTAGAACCCAACTGGCGGTTTGTCGATCGCAGAACCACTGGTTGCGCGGAGCTGAATGTACTTCAGTGGCAGCGCGTGTTTCTCTGTGGTTTCCCCACGGTTGTCGTAGAAATCGCGGTGTTTCTCTGGCACCACCGTGACGTGGATAACGTTCTTCAGTGGCTGCGCTGTTTCCTGCACAGAGTTGCTGGTTTTGATCCGTACTTTCTCCCAGAGAGCCGACCAGACACTTTTCTGCTTGTGTCAGCTGCTAGCTGTGCTGGGCAGTTTCCTGGTCTCCGTGCGTCGCTTTCTTCATCCGAGGCCCTCTAGTGCCGGGGTCAGGGTCGCAGCACCCGGCGTTCCCAGTGACTCTTTGCCTGTGGCGCGGAGCCGGCTCTTTCGCTGTCACAGCACTTGTTGCACGGTTTCTCGAAGGCCAAACCTCTCTTTTTTTCCTCAGAGTCGACGGTTTCTTGGTGACAGCACTGTTGGTTGGGCCAAAGCGAATGTTGTCCTTGACAACCCCGCCGGCTGCCGTCACTCACAGGCTCCAGGTACCCAGCTGAGGTCTCTAGCTGCTTGGCGCTTCCATTTCCCTTTGGCTGCGGATCTGAGAGATTCAAAGTCGCAGCTTCCCCAGTTGCTCCGAGCCTGGAGTTCCCGAGCGGCCTTGGCGCTGGGCTGGCTAATCCCGCAGCTCCTCGGAACCAGTGACAGTCCTGTGGCGGCGCCGCTGCCGTCTCTGTAGCAGGAGCCCTCGGTTTCGCGCGTCGTTGGCTTCTTGGTCTTACCCCTGTCCAAGTAGGGGAATAGCCGCAATGTGATTTCTCAGACCAAGAAAGTCCAGACTTAGGACAAACACCGGTCTAGCCCTGACTACGATTTCTAGGTCGTAGAAAGTCACGTTTCGCCGTAGCAAGGCTAAGTTACCCTGTGACTCATTTCTCAGCAGTCTTTTCCTGTAGCCTCGAATTTCTAATATAACAACCATGGAGTCAGCCCAGCCTCAAGTTTCTTAGTCCTGGCAAGTTCTGGTTTGCTACTAGTAAGACCTGCTTTCACTGCAGAAGAGATGTTTAAGTCTCGTAGAAATCTGGGTACCAGCGAATGCGGTTTTTTTTTTTTTTTTTTTTTTGGTTTAGTGATGACCAGTTTAGCAGTGCCTGGGAGCTCTTATACCAAGTTTGGTTTCGCAATATCGAATCCCGTCTTAGCTATGCTTGTCTGTTTTTAAACACCCATGCAAGTCAGGAAATGGCGGCGAACGCGATTTCTCAGTTTTACCAAGCTCCCTTTGACAATAGCAAGTCCTGCCGAAAGCGACTTTTTCCTCTTGTGTACCAAACCGAGGTATACCAGCTGCTACGATTTTTTAGTCGTAGCCAAACACGTTTAACTGTGACTGTTTTTGTTTGTCGTAGGAAATTTAGACAGCTGCAACCTGTAGGGGTTTAGATCTGACACAGATATCCTAATCGTAGGATTGCATCATCAGCAATATTTATAATTTCTTCTTTGTAAGGTTGGTTCCCTGTAAATTTTGCTTGTTTTAAAATTAGTTTTGTGTCTTTTGTTTTGAGAACGATGTTACCGATGTTTGTTTTCATTTTTACTTGCATTTCAGACTTTTATTATTTTAACGTTTTATTTTTATTTGAATGTAATTTTTTTTTTTTTTTTTTTTTTTTTTTTTTTAGAGGGAGTCACCCTCTGTTACCCAGGCTGGAGTGTAATGGCACGATCTCGGCTCACTGCAACCTCTGCCTCCCGGGTTGAAGCGATTCTCCTGCCTCAGCCTCTGAAGTAGCTGGGACTACAGGCCCCCAAGACCACACCCGGCTAATTTCTTTTTCTTTCTTTCTTTTTCTTTTCTTTTTTTTTTTTTTTTTTTTTGTATTTTTAGCAGACACAGGGTTTCACCATGTTAGCCAGGCTAGTCTCGAACTCTTAACCTCAAATGATCTGCCCACCTTGGCCTCCCAAAGTGCTGGGATTAGAGGCGTGAGCCACCGCGCCCGGCCTGTAATGTATTTTTTTTTTTCTAGTAATTTTGAGAGTCTCAGCTTCGTGCTCCTTGACTTTCGTTCTTTTAGGGGCGGGGGAGCCGAGCTCCGTCTCAGCCTTGCTACTGTCAGGACCCGGGTTCTGTCTGGCTTCCTATGTGGAGCTGGCTGTTTTGTATCAGCACGTTTGCCAGTACCTCCCACTGGGCGTTTTCTCAGTTGTTGCACCCAGACTGACCTTTCCCTTTCGCATGGGGTCCTTGAGTTCTTTGTGCTGTCACTTTCTCGGTCCTGAGAAACGCTAGTGTCTCCTAGATACTTCCTGAACCCCGTTTTGCGGTGCAGAACAGTGATTGCGCCGAGCCTCTGTACGCACCAGTAATAACGTGGTACCGTTAGCCGGCGCTTTTTCTGTCACAACGTATTAAAACGGGTTAAAACACATTAAACCGATTAAACACATAAAACGGATTAAAACACATTAAAATGCCACAACACATTTTTCTGCCACAACACATTTAAACAGAGTCGGTTCATTTCTCCAAACAGGATGTTTAGGCGTGGAAGCACCGCTCCTTTCTAACAGCACGCTGTTTCTCTCTAACAGCACCATTTGCTGTGTCTAAACCGATATTTGTTTGGCAATACCCTCGCTATCCACTAGGTGCCGGCGCTGGCTAAGTTCAACGCGCGTTTCTACTTAGCGAGATCCTTAGTAGCTCAGAGCCCTAGCGGACAGTTTTCCGATCGCAGCAGTGCTCATTTCCCGGAAACAGATGGTTCTTGGCCCTTGAAGCGCTCTTTAATACCTGCGTTCTGTAGCGCTAGTTCTCTGCAAGGTTTGCTTAGTGTCCGTTTCATTTCGGTTTCTTTTCTTGCTGTGTTTTTCTGTCGGAATTACGGTTCGTTTTGGTTCTATGTACTCTCTAAAATGTTACCGTTTTTCAATTGTCTACTAATTTTCGTGCATTTGTTACGATTAAGTTTTTTAGTATCTGGCTGGCCTCCGCCCACGGGCTCCGGAGAGCATAAATACCCAGGCTGATGGAGTGCAGAAGGCTCTCCCTCCTTGATCAGCGGAAACATCTGTTTCCTCCTGGTCTGAGGCTTAAGAGATGGAACAACATTTTCTTGGCTGTGTGAAGCGTGCTTGGGATTCCGCGGAGGTGGCGCCAGAGCCCCAGCCTTCGCCTATTGTGAGTTCAGAAGATTGTGGGCCGTGGCCTCTTCCTTTGTATCCAGTACTGGGAGAGTACTCACTGGACAGCTGTGATTTGGGACTGCTTTCCAGTCCTTGCTGGCGGCTACACTGGGTCTACCCGCAAACGGACTCTTTCCCGGAGTCCAGAGCGTCTTGGAACCAAGTACAGCCCAGCCCGCTGAGTTCAGTTGGCCCGAGAAACAGAAGCAGCAAGAGGCACTTGAAGAGGTGGACCAGGCAGAGGAACCCGACAGACTCACACTCCAGCAACTTCCCTTGAGCAGTCCTCCCCACCCCTGGGACAGACAGCAGGACACCGAGGCCTCTGGCAGTGGGTGCCTTTCGGAATGCCACCATCCTCCAGCCTTCCATTGGTGGCGCCACCTCCCCGGGTTTCTCAGACTGCCTGGAGTGGATTTGTCGCGTTGGTTGTGCCGCGTTGTCTGTACCCTGGGCGTGTTGCCCACGGATCTGTGGAGCTAAGCAGCCTTAGATAGCAGCAGAAGCCTTTTTGGATTCTCCTCCTTGAAAAGATTCTCAGTTACCAAATGTCTCCACACAGAAAATAAAAATACATTAAGGTGTGCCTTCATTGCTGGTTGTCAATTTTTAGATTCTCTTTTGCTGATGAATCTCCCTTGTTTCAGGTCGCTTATTACTTGCAGTTTCCTTGTATTTTAAGCATTTATATTTATTTTATTATATATTTTATTTTTACGTTTCAACTTTGAGAAATCTATTTTATGATTGTATAATTCTTAGAGTTTTGGCAAATTTAAAATTTATATTTTTCATTTTATTTTTGTTTTATTCATACTATTTTTCTAATTATCGCTTCCTAGATGTATTGTCTTTGTTTTCATTTAATTTTATTTCACATATTTTACGTTATTATAACGGTTTTTAAATTTTAATTGTTAAATTTTTTGTTTAAACAGCTCTTTGTGTGTGTGTGTGTGTTTTTTTTTAGTATAGCAATTCATTGTGTTTTACACTCAGGAATTTTATTCGTGGCCATAAGACTGAGGGGTTTATCAATCTTTGCTATTTCTTATGGAAGGACCATGCAACCATTTATGTAACTGCACAGATGATCAGTTCTTAATATTACTTATTCAGACAGGGCAGCGTGGCTCATGCCTGTAATCCCAGAATTTTCGACAGTGGAGGCATTGATTGCTTGAACTCAGGAGTTTGGGACAAGGCTGGGCAACAGGGTGAGACCTGTCTCTACAGAAAATATAAAAATTACCCAGGTGTGGTGATTCGTACCTGTAGTCTCAGCTACTTGGGAGACTGAGGTGGGGGATTGCTTGAGGTCAGGACGTCGAGGCTGCAGTGAGCTGGATAGCACCAATGCACTCTAACATAGTGAGACCCTGTGTCAAAATAAATAAATAATTTAAAAGATTGTTTATTCACGAAGCTCAGGGCTAGCAGTGTTTCCTGTGTCTTTTTCTTTGGAATAAATAATTTAGTGTGGTTTATAAGAGAACTACCAATTACTTAATTGTACCACACTTGGTTTAGCAATTCCAGTGGGTAGAGCAGGTCTGGGTTGGCCCTGCCTGCTTTGTCTCTCTTTTCGGGAGTTTTTAACCTTCTGCACTCAGAAGATAGCCCTTATTGTGGTTTCTCTGTATAGGGAGTCCGGATTTAAGCAGAACAAGTATCCGTTTATATCGCCTGCGATACAGAGGCTTAATCCTGCGTCAAAATATCTTATTCTGAGCGAGTCCTGGGTTAGGGATTTCTTAGAGTAACAAGTGCATGCTTCGATTCTAAGTGACCCGGTGAATATGATATCTTAGGCTCTTTTAAGTCCAGATTGAGTGGAAACCAGTACTAGCGTAGCCATGCCTGCGACTTCTTAGTCCCAGTAACTTTCGGTTTCATAATAACTTATCCTGCTTTAGTTATGCCTGAATTTTAAATATAGAAATCCGGGCATGTTGGTGAAGAAGATCTTTTAGGAGTAGCAAGTAAAGGCTTACCAGCGCCTGCAGTCCCTTTAGAAGTCCCGGTGAGACCAAGCAGATATTGATATAGGCGTGACAGCAATCTCACAGCTGTGAAACCACACTGTTTAGAAGTGTTTGGATTTTCTTTATGTAGAGTCAGTTTTCTATGTTTTGCTTAGTTTTGAATTTTCATTTGATGATTTTTTTCCTTTTTTTTTTTTTTTTTTTTTTTTTTTGAGAAGTCTCACTCTGTCACTCAGGCTGGAGTGCAGTGGCGCAATCTCGTCTCACCGCAACCTCCGCCTCCCGGGTTCAAGCCATTCTCCTTGCCTCAGTCTCCCGAGTAGCTGGGATTACAGGCGTCTGCCACCACACCCAGCTAATTTTTGTATTTTTAGTAGAGGCAATATTCTGAACGCAGAACAGGTGGAGGATGGGGCTTTGGCGCCACCTCTGCGGAATCCCAAGCCCGCTTCACACAGCCAAAAAAACGTTGCTCTATCGCTTAAGCCTTAGAGCAGGACACAAGCGTTTGTGCTGATCAAGGAGGCAGAGCCTTTAGCGCTACCATCAACCCGGGTATTTATGCGCTCCGGAACCCGTGGGCGGAGGCAAGCCAGCTATTACGAAGCTTAGTAGTAAAGAATGCACGAAGCTTAGTAGACAAATGAAAAACGATAAAATTTTGCAGATTACATAGAACCAAAACAAACTGTAATTCCAACAACATATCGAGAAAAGAAACCGAAATGAAACGGACACTAAGCAAACCTTGCAGAGAACTAGCGCTACAGATCGCAGGGGTTAATTCAGGGGCCAAGAACCAACTGTTTCCAGGAAATGAGCATTGCTGCCACCGGAAACCTGTCCTCTAGGGCTCTGAGCTACTAAGACCTCTCTAAGGAGAAACTGGCAGCGCTGGGACTTAGCAAGCGCTGGCAGCCAGCGGATTGCGCTGGTGTTGCCAAACAAATATTTGTTTTGGCGCCATAAACGGTGCTACTAGAAAGAAACTGCGGGCTCTTAGAAAGGAGCGGTGCCTCGACGCCTAGACATCCCGTTTGGAGGAATGAATCTACTCTATTTAAACGTGTTGTGACAGAAAAATGTGCTGTAGCATTTTAATGTGTTTTATTCCGTTTAATGTGTTTTAACCTGTTTAATGTGTTGTGACAGAAAAAGCGCCGGCTAACGGTACTACGGAATTACTAGTGGGTACAGCGGCTCGGTGCAATTACCATTCTCCATCATAAAACCGGGTTCAGGAAGTTCCTAGGAGATACATGTGGGTAACCTCCCATACAGGTACCGAGGAAGGAGAGGTAAACAGAATCCTGGCACAATTAGGGCCTGAAGAATATCTCAGTTTATAGTGTTACTACTCAGTTATTTCCTTTTATATAATCTTTTATTTATAATCACATATTAGTTTATAGAATTAGGGCTTGAAGAAATCTCTGGTTTATATTGTTACTACTCAGTTATTTCCCTTTATATAATCCTCTCTCTATATAATCAGATATTAGTTCGTATATTCTGAGTGCCTAAAGAATATCTTACCAGTTATTTCCATATATATATAAAACTGCACACTGCACCCCCTTGCTGCACATGGCCCACCTCCTTGCCTTGGTGACCTAATGGGGGTGGACCCCTTGTTTTATTGCTCACGACCCTATCACTGTCCTTAAAGATGACTTCGCTCACTACCCTGCCCGCTAACCTATACCCAGTAAATACAGACGCTTCTGGACATTCTGGGCCTCGCCTGTCTCCGCTTATAGGTTGTGCGGCCCCCCCCCCTGAGCCCAGCTGCGTTTTCCTTATACTTCTGTGTCCTGTCTCTTTATTTCTTGGATTCTGCGCCTCAGCACAGCATAAGGGACACCCCAAGATCCTGTGGGGCCCTTAGCCCTACAGATACTAGCGGTGTGAGAACCAAGAAAGTGACAGCACAGAGAACGTAAGGACCCATCGAACGGGAAACGTCAGGTTGGGCGCTAAGAACGGTGCAGCAACTAGAAAATGCTAGTGGGCTCTACTGGCAAAAGCGCTGATGCAAAACCACCAGCTCCGCAAAAGCAGCAGAGCCGCCAGACGCAACCCGGGACCTGACAGACCGAGCTCGGCTCCTTGGCTCTTGAGAGAATGTAAGTCAAGGAGCACGAAGCTGAGATACTCAAAATTAGTAGGAAAAAACCTAACATTTAAATAAAAATAAAATTAAAAAATAAAAGGCTAAAATGCAGGTAAAAATGGAAAGCAAACACATCAATAACATTGTTCTCAGAGCAAAAGACACAAAAAGAGAATTTAAAAATAAGCAAAAACCCAGCCTGGCCAATATGGTGAAACTCCGTCTCTACTAAAAATACAAAAATTAGCTGGCCATGGTGGCGCGCACCTGTAGTTCCAGCTACTCAGGAGGCTGAGGCAGGAGAATTGCTTGAATCCGGGAGGCAGAGGTTGTGGTTAGCCGAGATCGCGCTACTGCACACTCCAACCTGGGCAACAGAGGGAGACTCTGTCAAAAGAAAAATAAGGCAAAAATTACAGAGAACCAACCCTACAAAGAAGAAATTACAAACGTTGCTAAAAGATGTAAATCCTACGATTAGGATATCTCTGGCACATCTAAACCAGCACACGTTACACCTAAGACTAAATTTCCTACGGAAAAACAACAACAACAACAACAAAACCAAACAACAAAAAGCAGTCACGGTTAAACCTTTTTAACAACGACTAAAAAATCGCAATAGCTGGTGTATTCCGATTTGGTCCACAAGAAGAAGTCGCGTTCGGCAGGACTTGCTATTGTCAAACCGAGCTTGGTAACCATAAATAGCGTTTGCCGAATTTCCTGACTTTCAGGGAGTTTAATAAAGACAAAAGCGCCTGGCGCAGTGGCTCACGCCTGTAATCCTAGCACTTAGGGAGGCCGAGGTGGGTGGATCGCTTGAGGTCATGAGTTCAAGACCAGCCTGGTTAACATGGTGAAACCCCGTCTCTACTAAAACACAAAAATTCACTGGCATGGTGGCGGATGCCTGTGATTCCCAGCTACTAGAGAGGCTGAGGCAGGAGAATCGCTTGAAACCGGGAGGCAGGGATTGCGGTGACCCGGGGTCGTGCCACTGCAGTCCAGCCTGGGCGACAGAGTGAGACTCCGTCTGAAGCAACAACAACACAAGCATAGCTAAGGCGGGACTTGATATGTGAAACCAAACATGGTATAAGAGCTCCCAGGCACTGCTAAATTGGTCATAGCTAAAACCTAAAAATAAAAAATAAAAATAAAAATCGCATTCTCTGATTTCTACAGGGGTTAAACATCTGCGCAGCTAAAGCAGGGCTTACTACCAGGAAACTGGAACTCGGCAGGACTAAGAACCTTGAGGCAGGACTAACACCCTGGGTTGTTACGATTAGGCTACGGGAAACCCAGAGTTGCTGAGAAATGAGTTACAGGATAACTCCACCTTCCTACGGCGAAACGGTGACTTCCTACGACCTAGAAATCGCAGCCAGGGCTAGCCCGGTGTTTGTCCTAAGTGGGAACTTGCTTGGGCTGAGAAATCACACTGTGGCTATTCCCGGGCTTGGACAGCGGGTAGAAATCGCAGACACTGCGAAATCAAACTTGCTAGGCCAAGAAGCCAACAACACGCGAAACCTGCGTTTCCGTCCTGCGACAGAAACGCGGGCGGCACAGCCACAGGACTGGGTTCTGGAGGCCGAGACACAGCCGGACGGCGGCGGTGGCGGCGCTGGGAGGAGATGGCGCCCGCGCAGCTCCGGGTCACTAGCTCCGAGGAGCCGCGGGCTCCCCCAGCCCAGCGCCTCCGCCGCAGGGGGAACTCCAGTCGGGGCGCAACTGGGGACGCTGCGACTCCGAATTCCTCAGATCGGCCTCCCGAGCGCTGCTGTCACCGAGGAAATGGAGGCACCAAGCAAGGAACCGGGCCGAGACTATAAGACCCCGGCTCGGCGAAATGGCGGTGCCGGGAGCCTGTGAGCGTTGGCAGCCCGCGGAGCTGTCAAGAACAAACATTCGTTTTGGCTCTACCAACGGTGCTGTCACCAAGAAACCGTTGTCTCTGAGAAAAAAAGAGAGGTTCAGCCACCGAGAAACGCCGTGCAACAAGTGCTGCGATGGCAAAACCGCCGGCTCCGCGCCTCTGGCAAAAAATCCGTTGAGAACGCCGGATGCTGCGACCGTGACGCCGGCACTAGAGGGCCTCGGGTGGAGAATGTGACGCACAGAGCGAGCAGGACAACGTTTTGTTCTGCTCAACTAGCGCCGCTGCTAGCGGAAAACTGTCAGGCCAGTGCTTATGAAGTGCTTGTGAGAAACGGTGATCGGTGGGAGGAGCGGCGCTGGGCGCTGGACCCAGGACTGTGAGAATCTGGCGGCGCTAGGACGGGTCAAGTGCGGGATGCAGGCAAACGCCAGCGCTACTGCCAAAGGCAAATGTGCGTTCTCTGTGTCTTCAACCGTGCAGCCAGCGATCATTCCCAGGATCTGAGAAACAAGTGGAGATGTCAGCCACAAACCCTCCGTTCAGGGAAAGGAGTGTCGCTGCGACGGATCGACTGGCCAGTGGGTGCAACTTTCTATGGTGGCCTAGCGACTAGAAAATAAGAACAAAAACGAAATAAAAAACTGCTGTTGGCATTACTCCCACTCTCCTTCCTCAAGTCAGTGCCATTAGGCTTACGAAAACATGTATTTTTCTTGACTCAGCCATGATTGGTAATTTCCGAGGCCCCCAGAGACCGACCAAGTGCGATTCTCAGAGGGAAAGGAGCTGGAATAAGGACCGGGAGTGGGGCGGATGAGGCTTGTCCTGGAAGAAAGCCAAAGCTGTGCCGGTCGCGAACAGCTTTACGCTACAGGAAACTGCTCTTCCCATTGCGGTGGCTGGGTCCTATCACACCACCCAACTGTCCTACACCTTTGTCTCTGTTCAGAGACCTCAGGGATTCTAGGGAGCGAGAATCTCTTACCGCATCTCTTCGGAACTTGAAAACTTTCGGTCCAAGATCTTCGTGAAGAATGAAAGGCACAGTGTTGCTTGACGCAGGTATGAGGCCTGCCCCGCAGATCCAGTCCCTCCCCTCCGTGGGAATCGCTCCTTATTCTGATGGTTAACTCTGTCAAATATCCTTGATGTTTGGGGATAGTAGTTCAAAAACAGCCGGGAAGAAAAAGGGGCTGCAAGATTCCAGCGTTGGGTGTAGAACTGACAGAGAGATAGACACTTCTCTTAAGCCCAGGGGAAAAACTTAAGTTGTGATTCTCTGTCTCTAGGATCATGATCTTTAAAATGCATCATTGATTAATTTTCTTCTTCCAGGAAATGCAATGCAGGTGAGCTTCGAAGTGCTTTAATCTTCCCTGTCCTCACTTTTCAATCAGACTGAGACCTATTTTTTATCTAATAAGAAATATGAGACTGCCACTGCTCAGTAGGAAAATGTTCTTTCCCACAAGCCTTTATATGTCAATAAAAATCTGAACTTTGTGAGGTGAGCCCCTGCAAAGAGACCTACGGAACCTACCACAAGCATCTCATCCACACTCATCATTTCCCATTTTCACCACTGCTGCTTCTGTGCAAACCAGTACTATCATTTTCTGGGGGATCCTAGGCAGAGGCCATTCCAGGACAAAGGCAGAGAATGCCCTGTCTGGTAAGGAAATCCATTTTGTCTTTTAATTCTCACCTTCTCCCAGGATATTTGCCTCAACCTCTCCCTCCCACCTTACCCCTTCTCCAGCTAGCCAAAACCTTCCTTGGTATTTGAGGCTCCTTCATTGCCTCCTGGTTTTGTGGATGGGAGAATGAAGAAAAAACTGCACTGTTTCCATCCAAAAAGTTACAACCACTTTATCAAATAGAAGAGCAGTGTAGAGCCATTGCAAAGCAAAACACCTGCCACCACTCCTCGATTGCCATTTCTACCCCAGCTTCCCATCTTAGCAAAAAAGCTGTGAGCAACACCCCCTAGACAGAAGGGGCAAACTGTTTTGATGGGGGGACCTGTAGGAGGCTGCAGGCTGCTCCCCTACAGAGACTCACTTTAAGGTAGTTGCAGAATTCAGATTCTAATTCCAGTGTAGTTGGAGGCAAGGTGGACTCCAGGGAGGTCAGAAACTGGTCAAGCACAGAATTGTGCTCCTTGGGAGGAGATCATAGGAACTTTACAGTATGACAATGGCTAGAGATTGGGTAGAATTGGAGCAGGCTGGCAATGGCAGTTTTGTGTGGGTGGGAGGACCTAGGATTCAAACTTGAGGGCAAATTGTGGAGCACATAGGACAAATGATGTAACGCCTTTCCTGTTTCCCTTCCCGGTGTGTCATCCAAAACAATAAATAATAAAGATTTAAGAATGATATTTTTGTTCAATTTCATGAAGAAAAATCTCATAAAATAACTAAGATAACTATAATGACAAACCTTGTTAGAATATTATTAAACAAATGAAAGTGACACAAAAGAGAAAACTGGTGGGGGATAGGAGAGACCAAAGAAAGGAAAAGTCTCCAACCCTCAGGCAGTGTGCACAGGTGAATCTTCTGGTCAGTTGCTATGTTGGAGGAAGCTGTGCAACCAATGAATGAGGAGGTAGGATCCAAATTAATACTTTCCAGATACGGAGAAACTCTAGGTTTTAACAATGTGCCTCTTTGTCAGGTATTGGCTCTTGATTTTAGGCTCAGAAAAGATGGTAACAGTTATAACTGTAGTAGAGCAGATAAAAACGAAGACCATGGAGGAGGCTGGACAGAAAGTAAAAGGTAAAAATGCCCCAGGGTAAGTAATCTAGAGTTAGAAAGTGAAGAATTCAGCCAGGAGTGGTGACTGATGCCTATAATCCCAGCATTTTGGGAGGTTGAGGCAGGTGGATTACCTGAGGTCAGGAGTTCAAGACCAGCCTGGGCCAACACGACGAAACCCATCTCTACTAAATAATACAAAAATTAGCTGGGCGTAATGGTGTGCGCCTCTAATCCCAGCTGCTCAGGAGGATGAGGCAGGGAGAATTTCTTGAACCCTGGAGGCAGAGGTTGCAGTGTGCCAAGACCATGCCACTGCACTCCAGCCTAGGCAACACAGTGAGACTTCGTCTCAAAAAAAAAAAAAAAAAAAAAAAGTGGGCTGGACATGGTGGCTCATACCTGTAATCCCAGCACTTTGGGAGGCCGAGGTGGGTGGATCACCTGAGGTCAGGAGTTGGAGACCAGCCTGGCCAAGATGGTGAAACCCCATTTCAAAAAAAAAAAAAAAAAAAAGTGAAGAATTCTGCTTGGTGCCAAAGGAGGACTCCGTCATGTCCTCAGGTTCACCCACAAAAAATGAACCATTTGCTGGTCTCTGGGATTGAAGATTTACCCTTCCCGTTTTCTGTCTATCTCCAGCTTTACATTCTCTCTGTAGCTGAGAGGGTTTTGTGTTTTTATTTTTGTTTTTTGTAAAACACTCCCCACAAATGTTTGATCGATTATAAATTCTAGTATCCTTTGGACCCTGCAGGGTGCCGAGGAGGCCTGTGACTACCACTCCAGTGCACCTCCACACATGTTCTTCGTCCGAGTTCCTCCACAGAATTTCTTCTTCCTGGTTCCATTTGCTCTACTAATTTGGGGCTGTATTCACTAACAGGTTCCAGGAGTTTGCCCAATTTTGGCTACTGGTAAACTCTTGACTAACAATTATGTGTGTGTGTGTCTTTCCTGTGGGAGGAAGTCTGTGTAGCTTTAGGACATTGTCAGTTTGGGCTTCTGAAGTAAAATTCTGATTTAACAGTGTAACAGAATTCATGAATGTCAAGGTGCCAATTTGAACCAATAAGCAGCCCTGTGAGAGGAATATGCTTTTCCTTAAATCTGGAGAACACCAGGAGAATCTTTCTGGATGGAGTTACCTGGAAACCTCTGTTGAAGAAAGTTAAAGGGAAGATGCAATTCTCCTGGGAAGTGGGGGATGCTGATGTAGAGAATGACAAGTAAAATGCCGTGAAGTATTCAGTCACCTGGATAGATTTAGATTTAGGGTTATGGTTAAGGAAGAGGGGAGGAAAAAAGGAAGAGAAAGAAAGGAAGCAAGAAAAGAAAATTTATTCTAAGATAAAATTTGTGAATTTTACGTAAATATTTTTTTCTGTCATTAGCTAAGATAAGGAATCTTCAAGCTGATGACGACTGGATTTAGAATTGTCTGGGGACTTCCAAAAGAGCCATTCAGAAAATAAGAAGGAATACAGGCCTGCAGCATCAGAGTCTGAGCTGGGGGTATGTATTTGTGTGAATTTGGTTGGGCATGGTGGCTCAGGTCTGTAATCCTCGCATTCTGGGAAGCTGAAGTGGAGGATTGCTTGGGCTCAGGTGTTTGAGACCAGCCTGGTAACATGGGGAGACTCCAACTCTACAAAAAATAAAAAATATTAACTCAAGGTGGTAGCATTCACCTTGGTCCCAACTACTGGCAAGGCTGAGGAGAGAGGATTGTTTAAGTGCAGGAGGTCGAGACGGCAGTGAGTCGTGTTTGTGGCACTGCACTCTCGCCTGGTCCACAGAGTGAGACGGTGTCTGAAGGCGGGGAAAGAAAAGATTTGAGTGAATTTGGTGCTACTTTTTATTTCAAAATAGGGAAATGAATATGTGAATATATGGCATAAAGATCCAGATGCTGGACCCCAGTGAACTCAATTGTTTTGAAGATCTGACTGTGGGTAACCCCCTATATAGGCACCGAGGAAAGAAAGGTAAGCAGAATCCTGGCACAATTCATGCCTGAAGAATATCTCAGCTTATAATGTTACTACTCAATTATTTCCTTTTATATAATCCTTTATGTATAATCACATATTAGTTTATAGAATTAAGGCTTGAAGAATATCTCAGTTTATGGTGTTACTACTCAGTTATTTCCCTTTATATAATCCTCTATATATGATCATATATTAGTTCATAGAATGAGTGCCTAAAGAATATAGAATATCTTACCACTCAGTTATTTTCATATAATATATATATATATATATATATATATATATATAACTATATCTTAGTTCATAATCGGAGGAATGCCTAGAGTAGACACAGTACAGAGCATGAATTAAGGAATAAGCAGCTTATAGTCGGAAGAATATCTGCAGCAGACACGGTGCAGAGCATGATTTAAGGGAAAAGGTGTTATACCAGGACAAGAATCCATGGCCCAGGTGGCAGTGTGCAGTATCATAAAGATACCTGCTGTATGGCAGGTTTGGGGCAAGAGCCAGTCCTCCTGATAAAGGAGTTGTAGGACCTTGCGTCCAGTTCTTGTGGAAGGCTGCCCTCAGACCGGCAATCCCTCCAGCATCCCAGGGCTCAAAACCCTCCGGATAATTCCACCTTGGTGACTGTGAACTTTGTCAGCTCTTGTTATGCTAGCTCAAAAGCATCCTCCTATAGAACTCATTGGAAGCTGCCAGCAGGTGGCGGTAGACCCTGACAGCTCTGTTACTGTTGTCTGACTTAAGCATTCTCCTATAGATACTCTTAGGAGTAGCATGCCCATAGATAGAGATTTTGCATACTGCACCCTCTTTGCTGCACATGGCCCACCTCCATGCCTCGATGACCTAATGGGGGTGGACCCCTTGCTGAGCACAGTCCACCTCCTAGCCTAGGTGACCTAATGGGGGTGGACCCCTTGTTTTATTGCTCATGACCCTATCACTATCCTTAAAGATGACTTCACTCACTACCCTGTCCCCTAACCTATACCCGATAAATACAGACGCTTCTGGACATTCAAGGCCTCGCCTGTCTCTGCTTATAGGTGGCGTGGCCCTCTTGAGCCCAGCTGCGCTTTCTTTGTGCTTCTGTGTCCTGTCTCTTCATTTCTCCAATCTTATGCCTCAGCATAGCATAAGGGACACCCCAAGACCCTGTGGGGCCCTTAGCCCTACATCTGACTTTAACCTTCCTAGGCTGAAATATCTGGAAAGGCTTAGATGTTTCTAGTGCAGCTAGAACTTTTGCCTCCTTTACAGTGAACCTATGGGGGGACTTGAGTATACTCAGAGTGGATCTGAGAGATATCTGCTTTCAGAATGAGTTAGAATTCTTGGATTTGAGCCATAATCAGATGGCTGTTAAGGGGTTATTGAAGAGATATGGTTCTTAAGTTCACAGTATTGAATTCAGCTGAGTATTATAAATATTTGTAATTTGGATTATATTATAGAAGTACTTGATAAAAATTGCCATGCAGGGATAAATATAGGAATGGGATTGCAGAGTCTGATATCTAAAAAATAAATGGAGCAGCATTTGGAAAACCCTGTTCACATTTCAGATCTCTTTTCTCTCATTAGAACCTAACTGCTCTTCTCTGATCCCTATTTTTGAAAAAAATGTATTTAAAAATCTGAACAAACATTAATGGAGATATTCCAAGAGCCAGGCTCCTTGTTCCAAGACCCCACTCAGAGGACTAAGCTTAAATCTAACAAGATGTGTAGCCTTAGGGCCCATGGGGTGAGGCGACATCCTCAGGAGGTCCAGTTGACCCAGACCTCAGACTTATGAAGAACCTCAAATTTAGATGTTAGATTTTTCCTCCAATTGAGATCGTACTTAGGCACAGAGCTACATGATTGGGAATGAGAATGATCATGTCTCAATGTAAATGTTCATTATATATTAATTACAATTACTTTATATAGTTGTTCTTTTTCAGTGATTTTTTTTTATACCCCAAATCACCAAACACAAGCCTGAATCCACTGAAATGTCTTCTCTAATACCCTCATTTTGCGATAGCTCATGGTTCTCCATGTTAAATTCTTCGTGAGGAATAATAAATCCAATTTATTGAACTGCAAATTCAGTTTCTGCTGGTCTTTGGCTAAAGCACATTCACTCACATGAGAAACTTATGAAAATGACATCTAGCAGGATTGTTAATGATTCTTTTTTTTAATGTATGAGAAGTTCTTATGTTGCCCAGGTTGGCCTTGAACGCATAGCCTCGCCTCCTCAAGCGCCAGCACAAGTGGCCTGAGCCACCGCGGGTCCTGGGTTGTGGCCTTCGTTAATGGTTCTTTAAACACTATGGGTTCATTTCTGATTGAACTTTGTTTCTAATAAAGGTACCTGAGAAAGGAAAGAAATAAGAAAGTTTAGAGGGTGCCAAGAATTTTTTTAAAAACATCTTTACTTCCCCCCACCCCCCAGATTTGGAGAGTAATACTTCATCATGGGGAAGGGGAAGTAGTTTCAAATCTGTAATTATTTGAAACTGGAAGTATCAAATACAGACCCATAATAATGTTTCCTTATTAGCAACTTGGAAGTTCCTAGAGTTATGAAAGGTGATGTTTTGTATTTTCCTTAAATAGTATAAATTTTGCATCTATACTTATATGTAAGGAGATCCTGGCCTGAACTATGATCAGGCTATGTATTGTGATTATTGTTTTCTTATTGTTAACAATTTTTCACTCTGTAATTTTTGTCTGTCACCATTCTTTCCATGTGGGAATATCTGTAAAGAATCCAGTCCTCCAAGAAACTCTCTGATTATGATTGTGTATGATAAGGGTTTTTTTGGAGACGGAGTCTAGCTCTGTCACCCAGGCTGGAGTTTGGTGGTGAGATCTCGGCTTACTATAATCTCCGCCTGCTGGGTTCAAGCAATTCTCTGGCTTCAGCCTCCTGAGTAGCTGGGACTACAGGCACACGCCACCATGCTTGGCTAATTTTTTCTATTTTTAGTAGAGGCAGGGTTTCACCATGCTGGCCAGGCTGGTCTCGAACTCCCGACCTCAGGTGATGCGCCCTCCTTGGTCTCCCAAAGTGCTTGGATTACAGGCGTGAGCCACTGTACCCAGCCTCAATAAGTTTAATTGATACTCCCCTTTTGTTCTTGAAAATATGGTACATAATTCTTAAACATACTTGTCAAAACTAGAGTGTATTTTGTGCCTCACACCTTCAGTAACATTGGGTATAATAATTTAAATGATCTTTTTAGTTGCTGAGGCAAAATTTATAAATACTTGTTAAAAATAGAGTGTATTTTGCCACATATCTTTGGTAATATTGGGTATAATTAAATGATCTTTGTAGTTTTTTTTTTTGTTTGTTTTTGTTTTTTGAGACAGAGTCTCACTCTGTTGCCAGGCTGGAGTGCAGTGGCGTGATCTAAGCTCACTACAACCTCTGACTCCCTAATTTGAGTGATTCTCCTGCCTCAGCCTCCTCAGTAGCTGGGATTACAGGCACGTGCCACCATGCCCAGCTAATTTTTGTATTTTTAATAGAGATGGGGTTTCACCATGTTGGTCAGGCTGGTTTCAAACTCCTGACCTCATGATCCGCCTGCCTCCGATGGGGCAGCACTAAGGCGTGAGCCACTGTGCCCAGCTGATTTTTGTAGTTTCTTAGGCAAAATATACATGTTTGTTTTAACTTTCACTTATCTGATTTTGGAGGCATCACATGTCTACAGTCATGAGCCACCCCACTGGGCCTTTTTTCTTTCTTTAGAAAAGAAAGATAAAAATAATGTACATTCTTCATAAGATACTGGAAAATAACTTGGTTTCCAAAGAGTTTCCGTCCAGTGCCAAATCCAGAGAAATGAGCCTGCACATTCCAGTGCAATGTCAAATCTAGACAAACAAGAGGAAAATGTTATTTACATTAGTAAATGTATAGTCTTCTTTAAAAGCAAGAATGGGAATTCCTTGGGACCAGAAATGCAAAGAATTCCTGGAAGTGGACTCTGGGTTTCTGGATAATGAATCTTGAGAGGAAGCAGCAGCCCCAGATGGCAAGTGCTTATTGGGGGAATTCTACTGGTGACCCCAGGAAGTTGCCTTCAACATTTCCTTCATGAAGTAGCAGGAATCGGTCTTCCCAGGCTTGAATAATGAGTGGAGGCTTGTGTTGTAGAGAGGGGGCAGTGCTTGATTGGCTATATGTACACACAGAGAAGAGGGGTTTTCCCAGTGGGGAACCTCATTACCCAGACATTACTCATCTCTGCTGAGTAGCCTGTCACACAGACCTGCCTCTCCCTGCAAACAGTGTACAGCATGTTACTAGTTCCTTTCAACTCTCCTAGATAAAGTGCTGCCTGAGATAAAAGATACTTCATTAGGGAATCTTGATTTATGCAATCTTAAACCATACTGTTATTTTAGAATCAAAATTCTACTGGTCTCTAGTACTGTGAAAGGCTCTTTAAAGAATCACATTTTGCTCTTACACATTATTTATATTCTATTAAATCCCAGAAGAAGTAGAACTCATGAGCTTGGCTGATAGAGGGATCAGGTAAACTGACAGAAAAAGAAATAACACACCTTTTAGCAGTTACTTGGCTTTTCCTTACCAATCTTTTGGGTACACCTCTGGCCAATTTCATAATTTATTCGGTTAATATTATCATCTATTTGAGCAGTCTTAGTGTCAGTCATTAAACCATTCAGTCAAAACTAAATCAAACATCCATCTCTTTCACCTGTATTATCTATCATGTCTGACTGGAAGCCAGCAAGACCTCCTGGACAAAGCACTCCGAGATTGTCCAGTCCAGACATCTCCCACTTGGGCCACACAGGAAGCCACCATTTGCCTCCCATCTATCCATGATTGTATTAAACTTGCTCTAGACACAGAGCCTTTGTACCTGAGATACTCTGTTGATAAGAACTTCATTCTTTGATTTTGAATGGCTTCTTCCATTGCATTATTCAGATCTTAGTTGGAAGGACACCCCCACATCTCTGATAATTCTGTTCTGACTACCCAAGATAAAAGTAGCACCCTCCCAGTTGCATTCTTTCCAATTAACTTGCATAACTTCCTTGACAATACTTCTCATTTAAAAATACTCCTGTTGATCTATTTGCTCACCTGTTTTCTGTCTGCTTCCTGCCAGAAAGGTGTCAGGCTCTTTATAGCAGATGGGATATCTTCCTGCTAATTGATTTGTCTCCAGGATCTTAATCACCATACAGCACAATGTAGGCACTTAGTAAGTATATGTGAGTGGAGAAGGAATGGATGCATATAAAATACTCCAGCCACCAGCTGAACAGAAAAAGGCAGGTGTCAGTTAAAAATAAAAAAGTACCTTTCTTGGAAGTTTTTGTTTGATGGTTGTCTTCTTTTTCTTCTGAGAAAGTGCAAGTAAACTTGCTACAACTGCCTAAGGCTAGCACGACCCAATGACTCAGACCTGTTCAAAACTACAGTCAACTCTATTTTGTGAATTGTCACTCAAGAACAGTATATTTATGTGCCTCTTCTCTCTAAGCTAGGAGTTCTGAAGCAATTTGCCCCAAAGGTTAACAACAAAGTCCAGTGTTTGATATGTTGATTCCTGATAGCAGAGGGGGTGGCATCCTTCTTCTCCACTCTCTTGACACACACATACTCTTTTACCATTAATGAGCACGAAGGTTTGAAGTGAAATCTTTACTGCTGTAATTGTTTGTGTGAATGCATGGAAGAGGTGGAAGCCCTGATAATCCACTGCCCTGCATACAGCAGAAGCCTGGGTCTAAGAAAACGGTCTGTTGAGGCTGGGCGTGGGGGCTCACGCCTGTAATCCTAGCACTTTGGGAGGCCGAGGTGGGTGGAGCACCTGAGGTCAGGAGTTCAAGACCAGCCTGGCCATCATAGTGAAACCCCATCTTTATAAAAAAAAAAAAAAAGAAAATGTCTGTTGAACTGAGGCTCAGAATGATGCCTGAATTCTTATTTATTTATTTAGAGACAGGGTCTTACCCTGTCACCCAGGCTAGAGTACAGTGACATGATTACAACACTCCATCTCAAAAAATAAAATAAAATAATATATACTAGTATGCTAGCCAGGAGTGCATTTTTTTTTTTCCGGAAATGGAGTTTGCTCTTGTTGCCCAGGCTGGAGTGTAATGGCACCACCTGGCTAACTGCAACCTCTGCCTCCCGGGTTCAAGTGATTCTCCTGCCTTAGCCTCCCAAGAAGCTGGGATTACAG
Source organism: Ateles fusciceps (assembly GCA_036589455.1). Taxonomy (NCBI): domain Eukaryota; kingdom Metazoa; phylum Chordata; class Mammalia; order Primates; family Atelidae; genus Ateles; species Ateles fusciceps. Next base: position 560,214 of record JAZHEH010000572.1, read on the forward strand.
GCATGTGCCACCATGCCCAGTTAATTTTGTATTTTTGGTAGAGATGGGGTTTCCCCACGTTGGTCGGGCTGGTCTCAAACTCCAGACCTCCGGTGATCCGTCCACCTTGGCCTCCCTAAGTGCTGGGATTACAGGTGTGAGCCACCGTGCCTGGACACATTTTTTGTTTTAATCTGCATTTCTTTGATTTTAGTGAGCCTAAACTTATTTTTTCTATAGGTTTGAAGGCAACTTTTCTCTTTACAGAAATTAACCTTTTGTCAGCAAATTAAAATATTTTTCTCAATTTTTCTTTGGCTTTCAAATTTAATTATATGTGTTTTTTTAAAGGGAAAGTGAACAAAGAATATTTAGCATTTGTATAGTCAAATGTGTCAGTCCTTTTCTTTGAAAGTTCAGAGTCTACATTCTGTTTTTTCCATTAGTTTTTTAATGTAATAAAATACAAATAAAAAATTTACCTTTTTAACGATTATTAAATGTATAGGTCAATAGCATTAAGTATATTTGCAATGTAGTGCTGTTATACCTGAGCGAGTTAGAGGGAAAGCCCACACTCTGAGTTCCAATTGAGAGTCCTTTATTGGCCGGGCGCAGTGGCTCACCCCTGTAATCCCAGCACTTTGGGAGGCCGAGGCGGGTGGATTGCTTAAGGTCAGGAGTTCGAGACCAACCTGACCAACATGGTAAAACCCCGTCTCTATTTAAAAAAAAAAAAAGAGAGAGCCCTTTATTGTCAGCGACCGAGAGTCAGTTCAAGCGCAAAATCTCTCAGCCCTGAAAAGGGGGAAAGAGGACGTGATTTCCTTTTATACCTAACCTAGAAGAGAGGAGAGGGGGAGTCTAGCTGAAGCGGAATTTTAGAGAAGCAGAACAAGCAGGTTAGTAGGAGGAAGCTGGTAACCAGGAGGCAGGAGGTCCCCAAAGTTGCTGGTTACTAAGAGTATTTCTATACAATTATCAAGGTGGGTAGCAGGGGGGACTTTCCATACAATCAATCACCAAGGGGGGATTTTCACAATAGCAGGTAGAATTGCCAAGCAGGATGAGGTTACAACAGTTACAGGTACTGAGAACAGCAGTGACCCAAACCTCAACGGTTCAAGGCTTTGAGTACAGCATGACCCAGTAATGCACCTGAGGGGGCCATGGCAGGGAGGGCGAAGCTAAGCTGGAGCTTGTCAGGTTTATTTCTAAGGTGGAGTCAGGTTAATTCAGTGCAACCAGCAAACTGAAACTCTATACCCATAAACAAAAACTCCCTGTTACCCCCTACCTCCAGTTCCTGCAAACCACCATTCTACTTTGTCTCTATAAATTTATCTACTCTAGGTACCTCACACAAGTGAATCATGCAGTGTTTGTCCTTTTTTACTGGCTTGCTTCACTTAACCTGTTATCCTCTGGGTAAATCCATGTTGTAGCATGTGTCAGAATTTCCTTCCTTTTTGAGGCTGAATAATATTCCATTGTATGGATATACACATACATATATCCATACAATGGACCATTATTCATCCATTGATGGACACTTGAGTTGTCTCCATTTTTTGGCTTTTGTGAATAGTGCTTTTATGAACACAGGTTTATAAATAACTATTGAAATGCCTGCTTTCAAATGTTTGTGTATATCCCCAGCAGGAGAATTGCTGGATCACATGCTAATTCTATTTTCAATTTTTGGAGGAACTGTTACACTGTTTTCCATAATGGCTGCACCATTTCGTATTCCTGCCAACAGTGCACAAAGTTTCCAAGTGCTCCACATACATACCAATACTTATCTTCTGTTTTACCTTTTTGTTTGTTTTGCATAATAGTCATCCCAGTGGGTGTGAGATGGTTACATTCACTTTTGCACTTGGAAAACTCAACAAAAGCTAAGGGCATGGCAAAGTATAATAAAATGTGTAAAAAAATAAGAAAAATATTTATTTACTTTGAATTTAGTGGTATTTGAACCAGGAGATATGCCAAGTACCTCAGCTTCTCCACAGGAAGCCTGTCTTTAGAAGGCTACACAGGAAGTAGTAAGAAAGGATGAAAAGAAATAAAACACCCAGATGCCTAAGATGTTTATATCTTGTTGTGAATCAACCCAGTGTCTTTTGCCAAGCATGCACTTGCCAAAGAGCTTATACTTTCCATTCTCTTATTTTTCTTTCTGATCCATAAATATTTTCTTTTTTTCATTCTCCAAGACACCAAGAAAGAAATTTTTTAAAAATTTCAAGTTACGGCCGGGCGTGGTGGCTCATGCCTGTAATCCTAGCACTTTGGGAGGCCAAGGTGGGTGGATCATCTGAGGTCAGGAGTTCAAGATCAGCCTGGCCATCATGGTGAAACCCCATCTTTTTTAAAAAATAAAATTAAATTAAAAAAAAAATTTCAAGTTACTTAAGTTTTTAAAATATCTGTTTATATAAGACCTGAATGATAAAAACAAGTTTTAATTATTGTTTATTCTTAATCATTTTATAGTGTTATATTCGAGGTGAGATTAAGGGACCAACACCAAGACAAAAGTATGCCAAATAGCAGGGTTTATTAAGCCGACGACCACGGAGGACTCGCGTCTCTCCAACCCGTGGCCCCGAATGGAGGGTGTTAAGACCTTTTATACCCGTAAAAATCACTTTGAGAGTCAGGGCGAGAGGCCGGGGCGGGGGTGAAGGGACACAGACATTTAGGGGTTTTCGTAAATCATCTCCCGGACGGAGAGGAGGGAGCGGATCTCCGGACATTCCAAGGGCTTAAGGACATCTTGCCACCTCGATTGTTACCTAAGTGGCTTACAGTAGTCAAGATAAGCGTTAGTTTGCACATCTTCTGGGCTGTAGTGGAAATAACAGATCTTGGTTATTTATTACAAGGCACAGGGGCCAGGATGGAATTAGTTTGGGCTGCTATTCTAGTCACAGAGGCTGACAATTCTGGCTGTTACTGATAAGAAAGGTAGATAGTTTGCAGAGCAAACTAGCAGTTTTATGTACAGAAGCCAAAGGCCAGCAGTTATTGTGAGGAGAGTGGGGCAGCAGTTACAACTTATTTTAAAGCATAGCTTTGTCTTTTATAAAATGGTGTTGTTCAGGTTCTAACTCTAGTCCAGCTATAGCACAATAGTTTCTTTTATTATTTTATTTATTTATTTATTTATTTATTTTGAGACAGAGTCTCACTTTGTTGTCCAGGCTGTACTGCAGTGGGACAATCTCAGCTCACTGCAACCTCCACCTCCTCGGTTCAAGCGATTTTCCTGCCTCAGCCTCCCAAGTACCTGGGATTACCGGTGGACACCGCCATGCCCAGCTAATCTTTGTATTGTTTAATAGAAACAGGATTTCAACATGTGTTGAGTAACCCAGCCCAGCCCTATACGTGGTGCCCTTAGTCCCAGCGGTGACGAAGTGTTGAGAAAAGAAAATGAAGACAGAGACACAAGGGTAGAATTTACAGCATGGGTCCAGGGGGACCAACGCAAGCATGGGAACTGCATTGGCCCCGAGCTCTGGGCTCCAAACACTTTTATTATGTGCATAATCTCATTGATCTTATGAGCATAGAAGGGGAGGGTGATGGGGTAGAAGGTAAGATGGGGGGGGGAACGGGGGAGTTGGGGGGGTGGGGGAGAGCGCATGAGATCCTTCTTAGACATGCTAAACTAGTACTCTGAGTTTATCACCGATTGTTATCAGGGTGCGGTGGCATCAGAAGTATAGCGGATGAGGAGCCACCCAGTCTGACCACACCCAATGCATCCAGGGGCTTTTATCTGCTGAGCAATGAGGACACAGAGCAATTAAAATCACTCCAAATTCTGAGAACCTAGGCAGAGCCTGAGGCGTTCCGCGATCTCTGCCCTGCAAGGCTTTTCTCCTCCCTGCCAGCTCCCATCTGCAAAGACCCTTCCGAATCTTGAGAGCAGAGTTGCCTCCCTTCTCGGAGATCTTTGTGTAAGCCCTCTTTTAACAGACCCTCATGCAGTCTGCATGTTGAGAAGGCATTTGTGGGACCAGAGCAGTATTGCCTGCTCAGCAATCACCCCGAGGTGTTTCCCGCTGTGACTGCGCTCTCAGATGGTCTTTACCTTAGGCCTCCTGCTGCTTGATTTCTAATTATGTGATTTCTAAGTAACACCAATAATATAGTTTAGTTCAATGTATAAACTTCAGTGTACTCTGAGCCAAGCAAGCTTATAATTATTTAGCAAGAATTAACATAGGTCTCCCCCCTGGCCATCTTGACCCCATAAACATGTTGGCCAGGCTGGTCTCACACTCTTGACCTCAAGTGATTCATCTGCCTTGGGCTCCCAAAATACTGGGATTACAGGCATCAGCCACCACACCTAGCCTTATTTGTTTGTTTTAAAAATGAGGGTCTTACTGTGCTGCCCAGTCTGGTCTCAAACTCCTAGACTCAAGCAATCCTGCAAGCTCAGCCTTCTGAGTAGCTGGTACTACAGTACTACAGGCTTGAGCCACCACACCCGGCTCCTTAAATGTTTTCCGTATAAATTTGTTACAAAACGTTTATAGGGGCTTTCTTTTCTTTAAAAAACAAACCAAAGAAAACCTGCCCATTAGAAGCATGACATTGAGTAAGAATCAATGTCCTTATTTTAAGACATGTTTTCATAAGTGGTACATGCACTTATATTTGTTTATCCACTTGTTTATAACACTGCATTAAATACTAAAATTGACACAGTCTAATTTCTTTTCTTTTCTTTTCTTTTTTTTTTTTGGAGACAGAGTCTTGCTCTGTCGCCCATGCTGGAGTGCAGTGGCATGATCTCGGCTCACCGCACCCTCCATCTCCCAGATTCAAGCAATTCTCCTGCTTAGTCTCCCGAGTAGCTGGAATTACAGGCACAGGCCACCACAACTGACTAATTTTTTTTTTTTTTGAGGCGGAGTCTTGCTCTGCTACCCAGGCTGAAGTGCGGTGGCACGATCTCGGCTCACCACAACCTCTGCCTCCTGGGTTCAAGTGATTCTCCTGCCTCAGCCTCCTGAGTAGCTGGGACTACAGGTGCACGCCACGAGATCCGGCTTATTTTTGTATTTTTAGTAGAGACGGGGTTTCACTATGTTGGCCAGGCTGGTCTCGAACCCCTGACCTTGTGATCTGCCAGCCTCAGCCTCCCAAAGTGCTGGGATTACAGGCACGAGCCACTGTGCCCAGCCCACAGTCTAATTTTAAACAGTTACTATTTCATAGACATGTGGTATCCATTTTCTGTTGTTCAATTTCTCTCATTCCAGTTCACTTTACAAATCTTATTTTACAATGTTATGTTTTCCCCATTCCATCCTGCCTTCTAAAACCATTTCATCATATAATCAAGTCTTTCTGGCTCTATTTTCTGATATAATTTCAAATTTTCTTATCTTACCTTGTGATTTCCATTTTTTGCTATCCTTGTTTGTAGAATTGTAGAGTTTGGCCATGTTCTCATTTTGTTTTGTTGGGCCTGTGATTATTTTTTCAGTTTCTTTCCTTTAAGCTCTGTTGGACTTGAGTGCCTGTGATTTCTAAAGTCATTTCCAACAATCTAATTCTATGCTGCCCTCAAAGCCCTCATCGCTATGGCTAACATAGGAGAGGAAAGCTCAGTTCCCAGAGTACCCAAACACCAGCCACTGTCGTCTGGATGGAGCTCTGGAAACTGAACAGTTCTTTATTTTAGATGCTAAATTAAGTGTTTTCTTTGTGGCTAAAATAATCAACGAAGACAGGGAGAGAAAGAAAAGCAGACTGTGAGACTTCAGAACAGGAAGTGAGAATGGTCACATGGGAAGCCTGCTCCATGCTCGAATCACAAAAGCACTTTCCAAACCCATTTTGACAACTGATTGCCATTCTCTTTACCGATAATTGGTGTTTAATCAATTGCAAGTCAAAGGCAGTTTTATTCCTGCCTTCCATTAGACAGTACCACCTAAGCTCCTCTGTCTTCAAATTTAGAACTGTCACTGTGTGGAAAGAAAGTGGCCTCATAGCTAGACAAAATTAATGCCAACACTGAGTTTCTGGGTTTTAGTTTCTCACATCTAAGGTGATGGAAAAGTTTCAATGTCCAAGGGGTGACTGCTACTGCGTTTTTCATCTCTTTCTGAAGACATCCATTTTTCTGTGCCTGGTACACTGCAGGTTGAAGCTATGGGGGATGCATAAATCTTTCTCCTGGGATACCTGCAGGAAGGAGTGTCTCAGATGCTGCAGGCCCTGAGATGGTAGAGACTGTGACAGCATAGCCTCCCTGGGGCAAGTGTGCACCAGTTATGCACTTGAGCCTCCGGTATTGTTGAATCTTGAAGTTTTGCTGAATATTGTTTTGCTGGATCCAATCCATTTGGATTCTTGAGGTGGCAGGTCCCAGGTTGGGACGAGAATCCCGTAACTGCCTGGAATGTCCAACCCAGAAATGATGCCCTGGAATGACATGGTTATCAATTCAAAAGGCACAGGGCTGGGGATCTTCCTCATGTTTCCCTATATTTAATTTTCACCTCCACCCTGTTAATGTAAACTTCAGACAATTGCAAGAACGTTTATTGATGATTGTTCTCTGCTCTCAGCAGGGAGGCCAAGCTCAGTTTCAAGAGAACCCCAGGACAATGGCCCACTGTCCCTTCCCCACCCTGTTGGTATCCATAGCTATTCCAAGGCTCCCTGAAGTTCAGCCTCCAGCTCTGACCTGGGTCTCAGCCCCTTTCATGCTCCTGTTGATCTATATGTGCCTCCAATCCTGACTCCACCTACCCAAAATCAATTCCACAGGTGGAGAATACCAAATAAGGCTTTAATTATCATGTACAAAGAAGCATGAATTCTGAGCAGATAAAAAAGTAAAGTTTTTTAGTGTATTATTGACTATGTGAATATAATTTTTCCAGTTGAAATCCTTGAAGGCATTGAGAAGATGAAGAGCAAAATATGGAAGGATCTCCACTGCAGAGACTTTCAGCTCCAGGCAGAGCACAGTCCAATGGAAGTCCACAAGAACGGCATGAGGGCCCCGACTGGGGTGCATGAGCTCCTTCCAGGGCATCAGTTGAAAGGGGTGGTGCTATGAGCCATGAGCAAGACTGGGGGATCCTTTCTTTTCTGGGTTACAGTCTTTCCTAAGCCTTAGTTTTCAGCAATTTCTTGTGGGCAGCCTGGGCTCTAAGAGTTGCTCTGGGCATCAATCTGTCTACCTTTGCTGGCTGTATCTCCTGGCTGGTGCAGGACCCATTTGGCTGTGTTGTCTATAGCATACACTTATTCTTCAAGTGAGTGTAGTTCTTTTGTTATTTCAACCATTGGTTCCCAGATATGTGAGTCTCCACGGCATTTTTGGTCCCCTTTAAACACCAGGAATGACTCTAGCCAATGTGAGCCCAGCATGGCAACCTCAATGCATTGCAGTTCATATTTAGACAGAACTGGAGGCGTTGGCAGTGGTGGCCGAGTCCAGTGAAGCTGTCCAGTGCTCAGTCCCAGCTTATTTTAGGTTTAGGTCCAGTAGCGTGTGGGCTCTGGACATGTTGCCATTAAAATCATTCTTCCAAAGATGATGAATGGAGCTTTATATTTTAACCTTCTGATCAGACCAAGCTATGTGACTGGTCTAGGAAAGAGAGTAAATGATTCAGTCCAATATAGAGAGTGCTTTTATAGTGTGTTTTGTCTTATACAGAATTGCAGACCCCAAAGTCCAAATACTTGGGAAATTATCAGTAATTTGCCTGGAAAAATTTCTTCAGCACCTGATACAATGTAAGGTGAAAATTGTATTACTCAGAAAGGCACAATTGAAAGTCAACAGGGTTGTTATGATTGAATCAGGCAAGCAAAGGGGAAGTGAGGGAAATTCCATAGGGGGTAGAGTCCAGTTACTGCCGGTATCTATTGTAGGAAAGAAAAAATAATACTTTTTCCTCACCCGTTGCAAGGGTCATGGCTGACACTCTCATAACAAAACACAGATTATCAGGAGAAAAGTATTAAACAATTATTTAACAAAGTTTTCCATGACAAGAGAGCCCTCAGAAATGAAGACCAAAGACCCAATGAAAAGTATGTATCTTTATGCTTGGTTTCCATGGACAGTCACGTAGAAGTATGATCAGACAAAAAGTGAATTATGTAGTGTCAATAAATTGGGTGATGGGGGAACCCAGAAATGGCTGTCTGTTCAGATTCTTTTTGGCTTCTAGGTCCAGGGAAGGACTCTCTGGAATGAGGGTTTATGCCCTACCTTCAGGAGAGGGGAGGTCAGTTAATTCTTTTATGGCCAGCTGGCACAGAGAAAGACATAGTGTGTGTGGTAATACTGACCTTCTTGCTTCTGTGGTTTTCTTAATTGCCAAGGTACCATGAAACCTCCTCATGAAGTTTCACAGTTCACAATGTGGTTCTGTGTATTATCCAATTAGTCATTAAACCAGTCTCTTAGTCCTGAGAATAGGTCAGTTCAGTTAAACATTTAACAGGACTGTCTCAAGGCAGGTGGTAGGATTGCAGATGGGCTTCCACCAAAGTTAGGCCTGTATATGACACAAGCAATCATTCATTTAATAAGAGGTATTTCTATAGAAACAAAAGAAAACTAAAGGTTAATGGTTAGAACCAACTATTAACTCAGGTTTTTGAGTCCAGAGGACAGCCAATCGAGAAATTTCTGGATGTTGTGCTTGAAGCATCTTCGGTTTGAATGGGGGCGGGCAGCGGCAACCTGACAGAATTTCTGGTTTGCAGTTTGCATGAGGTGTTCTGGTGAAATTTCTGAGTAGCTCCTACATGAGTCGCAGTGATTTCTCTGCAGTCTATGTTAAACCATCTAGCTTCAGCTTACGGGAATTCAGGAAAAGTGCAGTTTAATTTTGGCAATTCCAAGCCAGAAGGGTAGAAGAAATCAGAAATATTAGTTTGAATAGCCATTCTGAGCCTTTTTTTTTTTTAATTTTTAAAACTTTTTTTTTTTTTTTTTAGAGACAGGGTTTCACCATGTTGGCCAGGCTGGTCTCGAACTCCTGACCTCAGGTGATCCGCCTGCCTTGGCCTCCCAAAGTGCTGGGATTACAGGCGTGAGCCACCGCAACCTCCGAATTACCCCCATTTCTATCAAACATCATCAAATTATTTTTTGTTGTTGTTGTTTTTGTTTTGAGATGGAGTCTCTCTGTTTCCCAGGCTGGAGTGCAGTGGCACGCTCGGCTCACTGCAACTTCTGTCTCCTAGGTTCAAGTGATCTCCTGCCTCAACCTCCTAAGTAGCTGGGCTTACAGGTGCCCACCACCATGCCCAGCTAATTTTTGTATTTTTAGTAGAGACAGGGTTTCAGCATGTTGGCCAGGCTGGTCTCTGACTCCTGACCTCAGGTGATCCGCCCACCTCGGCCTCCCAAAGTGCTGGGATTACAGGCCTTAGCCACCTTGCCCAGCCATCAAAGTATTAATAAGAGTAAATTTTTTTTTTTTTTTTTGAGATGAAGTTTCACTCTAGTCACCCAGGCTGGAGTGCAATGATGTGATCTCAGCTCACTGCAACCTCTGCCTCCCAGGTTCAAGCAATTCTCCTGCCTCAGCCTCCAGAGTAGCTGTGATTACAGGTGCCCGCCACCACACCCGGCTACTTTTTGTACTTTTAGTAGAGATAGGGTTTCAGCATGTTGGCCAGGCTGGTCTCCTGACCTCAAGTGATCTGCCCACCTTGGCCTCCCAAAGTGCTGGGATTACAGGTTTGAGTCCCCCTCCCCCACCAAGTAATTTATTTACAAAATAAGTTTAGTGTCATTAAAATTGGCTTAATTATTTTCGCAAGTGTAGCAGGAATAATGGTTTACCACATAGGCTCTCTTTAAGTTTCTGGATCTTTTCATAGGGAATCTTAAATTAGACTTTTAAAACCCTCTCGTGGCTAGGAAACCAAACCAAGATCTTGCTATCATACTTTGCCTGCAATACCTGTAGATTGGTGTGAATTCTCCTTTTGTCAACGTCCTCTAAATATCCTGATGTTCCGGGACCTGCCAGAAGCGACATTTCTTACCTGTAAAAAAAATGCACCCTTTTAGCCAGGCCAGTTTTTCATGTTTGAATGTGTTGTTTCTGTTCCTAAAAACTATTAAAGAAATAAAACAGTGATATTACCTTCAACATGGTAACTCTAAATCTTTATTCTAAGAACGGAAATATAATATCTCTTGGGATTAAACCCGTTCTCCAAAATTTACCCAAGGCCATAAGAAAATAACAGCATGTCACGGTCAAGGAATGAATTAAGGAATTAAGGGAGAAAAAAAAACAGAAACAAAAACAGACTTCTTTAAGCTTGAGAGGACTGACACGGGAATCAAGAGTGGGTAGGGCCGGTAGTACTTTGGTGGTACCGAGCGCGCAGTTGGTCAGTTGCTGCTCGTCTCCTTTCCTGGCGCCGGCAGTTTCTCACTCCTTTGCGTTATCAAATGCTCCTGGGCGGCAACATTCTTTGCACCAAAAGTTGTCTTTCGCAACAGCACTAGCATTTGTTACGGGCAGGTGCTCGTTGGGTCCAAGCGCCGCTGGTTTCACAACTTCGCGGATGTCTCCCTCCCAGCCTCCCCCGCCCCACCAGGCATCCTGAATCCGAGAACTGAGCCTGCAGCACCTTCGCCGGTAGCAACCTGGATCCGGTCGCGGCGAGGTTGGTTTCACCGAGTGTGGTGTTTCTTGGTACCTGAACTGCTGTGTGCTTTGTGCTGGCCCAGGCCGGTCTCAGCACGTTGGGTGCTCTCTAAAGGCGTTTGTCTGTCGTGGGTTGGATAGCTGCTATGGAAGGACTGTTTTTCAGAAATTTCTAGTGGATCCCAACTGGCGGTTTCTCGATCGCAGAACCACCGGTTGCGCGGAGCTGGATGTACTTCAGTGTGGGCAGCGCGTGTACCTCTGTGCCATCCCCATGGGTGTCGTCCAAACCGCAGTGTGTGTTTCGCTGGCACCACCGCCACGTGGGTCACCTCCTTCAGTGGCTGCGCTGACCCCGGCACCGAGTCTCCATTTTCTGATCCGCGCTTTCTCCCAGAGAGCCGACTAGACGCTTTCCTGCTTGTGTCATCTGCTAGCTGTGCTGGGCAGCTTCCTGGTCTCCGTGCGTCGCTTTCTCCATCCGAGGCCCTCTAGTGCCGGGGTCAGGGTCGCAGCACCCGGCGTTCCCGTTGACTCTCGCCAGCGGCGGGGGAGCCAGCGGTTTTTCTGTCACAGCACTTGCCGTGAGGAGTTTCTTGGTGGCCAAACCTCTCTTTTTCTCATAGTCGATGGTTTCCTGGTGACAGCACCGTTGGTGGCGTCAAAACGAATGTTGTCCTTCACAACCCCGCCGGCTGCGTCACTCGCCATTTCGCCGAGCCGAGGTCTCTTAGAGGTCGCAGCACAAATCGTTTTTTGGTGCCTCCATTTTCTCGATGGCGGCATCGATCAGATAGCGGATATGAGGGATTCGGGGTCGAAGTTGCGGCAGTTCCGCTGAGACTGGCGTTCCTTACGGCGGCGGCCGCTGGCTGGGTTTTGGGGGGAAAGCCTGCCGCTCCTCCGGGCGGGTGACAGGGGAGCTGTGCAGGTACCGTCTCTTCCCAGCGCCGCCGCTCGGGCTCTGGCTCTTCCTCCAGAACCGAGTCGTGGCTGCGCGGCTCAAGCCTCAGTGGCAGGACCCCGCGGTTTCGCGCGTGGTTGACTTCTTGGTCCTAGCAGGTTTCGATTTCGCGGTGCCTGCCATTTCTACCCCCGTCCAAGTCGAGGAATAGTCAAAATGTGATTTCTCAGGCCAAGGAAGTCCCGACTTAGGACAAACACCGGTCTAGCCCTGGCTGCGATTTCTAGGTCGTAGGAAGTCACTGTTTCGTCCTAGAAAGGCAGAGTTACCCTGTGACCTGTGACTCATTTTTCAGCAGCTCCGGGTTTCCTGTAGGCTCGGATTTATCTTCCTTCCTTCCTTCCTTCCTTCCTTCCTTCCTTCCTTCCTTCCTTCCTTCCTTCTTTTTTCCCTCCCTCCCTCTCCCTCCCTCCCTCCCTCCCTTTTGTCTTGCTTTCTGACGGAGTCTCGCTCTGTCGCCCAGGCTGAAGTGTAGTGGCGCGATCTCGGCTCACTGCAACGTCCACCTCCTTGGTTCAACCTTCCGAGTAGCTGGGACAACAGGCGCCCGCCACCACGCCCGGCTAAGTTTTTTGTATTTTTGGTAGAGACAGGGTTTCACCATGTTGTCCAGACTGGTCTCGAACTCCTGACCTCAGGTGATCCGCCCGCCTCGGCCTCCCAAAGTGCTGGGATTACAAGCGTGAGACACCCCGCCCCGCTTAAAATTAGATTTTATTTAAAAAAATTTTTTTAAAAATTATTTCGAGAGTGTCTCAGCTTCGTGTTCCTTGACTTCCATTCTCTCTGGAGCCGGAGAGCCCAGCCGGGTCTCAGTTTCGCTGGTGTCAAGTTCCGGGTTCTGTCTGGTGGCTCTGCTTCTTACGCGAGGCTGACGGATTAGCACTTTTGCCAATAGTGCTCACTTGGCGTTTTCTCAGTTGCAGCACCATTTTTAGCGCTTAAAGTTACGTTTTCCGTTTACCGGGATCGCAAGTTCTTTGTGCTGTCACTTTCTGGGTCCTAGCACCGCTGGTATCTCGTAGGAGATTCCTGAACCTTGTTTTACGTCGCAGAACGGTGATTGCACCGAGCCGCTGTTTGTTTCTGAGTGCCTGTTGTTTCTAAGTTCCTGCACCGCTGTTTGCTCCGTGCTAGCAGCGTTGCTCCCAGCACCGTTAGGTACTCGTGTGGGAGTTTTGAGACAGCGTTTTGAGATCGCTGCACCAGGTTGGTGTTTTCTTGGTCGCAGTTTCTACTAGAGCGGAGCTGGCGGTTTCTAAGTGGAGGCACCGAGCCGGGATGTTTCTCTGTAGCAGCCCTGCTGCCTTCCCCAAGTCGGAAATGTGTCACCCGCTTTCGCTACGCTTGTGATTTTTACCTGCCTTATATGTCAGGGTATACGAAGAAATGAGATTTTTAGGTATACAAGTTCCGTTTTACCGGTGACCTAGATTTCTTAGGAAGTTGTAGGAAGTCCTCGTAGAGGCACAACGGTACTGGTTTAGGCGTGCCAGCGGTAATCATAAGACCGCACGGTTTAGTAGTGCTTGCCCTTCTGTTTTATGGTTAATTCTCCGTATGTAACATTTCTATTTTATGGTTAATTCTCTGTATGCTTTGCATTTTAAATGTTCTTTCGGTGCATTTTACTGTGGAGCAATGTGTACTTTTTTGTATTGTTTTCTATTAGCATTTTAGAAGCTTAGTTACGCATTTAATTTATTTTGTTTTAAATGCTTTCTATTTCCTCTACTGATTTTTGAGTGCCAGCTTCATGCTTCCGGACTTGTGTTGGGTCTCAGTGCTGCTGGTGCTGGGGCTGCTGTGATTGGCAAGCATTGGCACACCCAAGAAACTCAAGATCGCTGACTGAGCCCTGCCCAGGGCTGCTGATGTAGATTTAGTGGTCGTGTACATGGAAGACGGAATCAGCCACACAAGCCTGAAGCCTGGGGCTGTGTGGTCCCCCCTGACCACTGTGGCAGGATCTCAAATTAACTTATCTTGGATTGCTTATTAGTTGAGAGGGAGGAAATAGTAGCTTTTTAGTGGAGACATCAAACATCTTTCTGGGATGATCAAAGTTAACATCACCAGTGAGCAGCAAGATACGGTATACTTGTGAATGTGATGCCTTGAAATTACACAACATAACTTCTGTGGCATTCTACAACAGGCGATGCATAATCTGAGTCTGATCATGAGGCTGAATTAGAAAAACCCAAATTGAGGGCTATTTAATGAAATAATTGGCCAGTTTTCTTCAAAATGGAAGGCCATGAAAGAATAAGGAACTGTTCCATATATTAAACGAAAATAAAAGTATATGATAACTAAAGGTAATACTTGAATCCTGACTGGGACATGAACTGGAGGAATATACATGCTGTAAATTGCATTATTAGGAAGACTGGCAAAAATGGAGTATGGACTTTATATTATGTACATGTATTATAGTAAGGTTAAATTTCCTAAATTTGATTAATGTACTTATGTAAGAAAATATCCCTGTTCTTAGGAAATATACACTAAATCTTAAAGTATACTGGACATAGGTTGTATAATCTTTTCCCAAATTCTTTAGACACAGGAGGATAGCCAAATGTGGTATATTATTAAAAATGAGGACTATAGATAAAAGGTATGCTGAATTTCTGTGGTTCATTCTTGCATTTTTCTTGTAAATTTTAAATTATTGTTAAATAAAAATGTAAGAGCTGTATCTTCTTTATCCCCCAGTCTTCATTTTCCAGTGAATCCTACACAACGAAACTTTCATTCCACAAATTCCACAATTTCATTTTCCTATTCACACAATCCTCAACCTCTCATCAGCACTGTGTAGAGCAGACATATTTCTTCAGCTTCCATGTTACGTCACTGTCCTTTTCTTTTGCTTCGGCAGACACCCAATCTGTTTGCTCTGGTGTATCATCTTTCTTTGCCCAAACTCTGAAATGCTCCAGAGTGAAATATTTTGGAGTAATTTTATACTTTCCTGTGGAACCTGTATCATTAACATTGCTGCACAAAACAGATGCACACTCTAAAGGGCTAGCTCAGAAGAGTTTAATACAGTAACTGACTACTTACAATGCACATGTATAAACAGGTTAAAGGAAACAAAAGGTAGGGAGCACGCCTGACCTGGCACCAGAGAAAGCATTACTATTTCTATCTCAGTAGGGGCAAGAAAGTGAGTGGTGTAAGAGAAAGCAAGAAAGGAAAGGGTCACTCCTCAGTATTTCTGGTTTTTTTTGTTTTTTTTTTTTTTTTTTTTTTGAGAGAAGGTCTCACTGTCACCCAGGCTGGAGTGCAGTGGCACAAGCATAGTTCACTGCAGCCTCAACCACCAGGCTCACCCAATCTCCCCTCCTCAGCCTCCCAAGCCCTGGGACCACAGGTACGAGCAACCATGCCTGGCTAACTTTTAAATTTTTTTGTGGAGACAGGATCTCACTCTATTAACCAAGGTGGTTTTGAACTCTTGGCCTCAAGTGATCCTCTTGCCTTGGACTCCCAAAGTGCTGTGATTTCAGGCATGAACCACCATAGCCAGCCTATTTTTGATTTTAGATAAAAAAAAATTCAGTACCCTGAGGCCCAGGGGGGAACAAAGCAAGGTAATATATTACTACTCCGTTTCTCTGAACAGCTGGTGTCTTTCAGTGCCTAAACTCAGTCGGAAACCTGGGGGGCAAGAACAGCTCTCCAGTGCACCCATTTAGGTTACTTCTTGTACCACAGAGCTGACTGAAGAGATCTAGAGAGGCAAGTTAGCTAGCTGTGTCTTTATGCTGATCAGTGTATTCACAATGGTAACTTTTTTTTTTTTTTTGAACAGGGTCTTGCTCTGTCGCCCAGGCTGGAGTGCAGTGGCGTGATCTTGGCTCATTGCAACCTCCACCTCCCAGGTTCCAGTGATTCTTGTGATTCAGCTTCTTGAGTAGTTAGAATTACAGGCATGCACCACCACATCCGGCTAATTTTCTTGTATTTTTAGTGGAGATGGGTTTTTGCTATGTTGGCCAGGCTCGTCTTGAACTCTGGGCCTCAAGTTGTCCACCCACCTCAGCCTCTCCAAGTGCTGGGATTGCAGGTCTGAGCAACCCCGCCAGGCCCACAAGGGTAATTTTTTTTAATGGTCTGAAAACAACTCTATTTGCATAAATTTAACAAATTAGACAAAATGGATCAATCCTGCAAGATCCACAGCCTACACAACCCATATAAAAAAAATCTGTGAAATTTCAAAATTATTAAAGACATTGAATACATAGTCAAAATTCTTCCAAAAGCAAACCAAGAGGTCCATACAATTTCACTGACTAATTTTACCTAATATTCAAAGAATAAATAAGATGAATTCTACACAATTTATTCTAGAAAATAAAAGAATTTGGAATACTTCCCAACTTCCTTTATGAGGTCAGGATGTTCCTGACAAACACAGTACACTAAGAGAAAACTACTGGCCAATATTGCACCTAAACATAGATGCAGAAATCCTCACCAAAATACTAACAAATAGAAATCAGAAATGTATGTTAAAAACAATACTGGCCGGGCGTGGTGGCGCACGCCTATAATCCCAGCACTTTGGGAGGCCGAGGTGGGTGGATCACGAGGTCAAGAGATCGAGACCATCCTGGTCAACATGGTGAAACCCCATCTCTACTAAAAATACAAAAATTAGCTGGGCATGGTGGCACATGCCTGTAGTCCCAGCTACTCAGGAGGCTGAGGCAGGAGAATTGCTTGAACCCAGGAGGCGGAGGTTGCGGTGAGCCGAGATCGCGCCATTGCACTCCAGCCTGGGTAGTAAGAGTGAAAATCTGTCTCAAAAACAAACAAACAAGCAAACAAACAATACCATATCCCAGTAAGGTTTATGCCACATGTAAGGCTGGTTTAATAATCAATATAATTCACCCTATTGATAGGCTAGATGAGAAACACTGTAGAATCCTATCAAATGATGCACAAAAAGCATTTAAGAAAATGTATACCCATTCATGATTTAAAATTTAAAGCCAACTGTCAGCAATGTGGGAATAGAGGGAATTTCCTCAGCTGAACAAAGAACATCTACAAAAACTTATGCTAAATTGTATGTAATAGTGACAGACTCAATGCTTTCCCCATGAAATGAGGAACAAGGCCAAGATATTCACTCCAACCATTTCTATTCAACAAGGTACTGGAATTGTTTGCCAGTGCAATAAGTTGAGAAAAGGAGTTAAAATGCATATATATTGGAGGTGAAAAAATGAAACTATCCATACTTGCAGAACATGAGCCTATGTAGAAAATCTTATAGAATCTAAAAGCAAACTTTCAGAACTCACGAGTGGGTTTAGCAAGGTCTCAAGATAGAAGGGTGCAGAGCTTCACAGAGAAAAAGTTCCAGGGCCTTGGAACAGGAGAATTTCCTGCAGGAAGTTCTCAGGTCTGCTGCCTGGTTCACCAGATTTCCTGTAGACCCAGCCTGTGAGTGACTTGCCATGCAAGACCCCTGGCCGACCCTTCCCTCAAATCTCTGCATAAGACACACTACTTTTTGTATTTTTTGTTTGTCCGGCAACCAGCAAATCTAGGGAACCCAGGGTCCCCGTGATAGTACTGGCACCAGCAACCAGACACCCGCCCCTGAACCTCATCCTTACCCAACATCAGCAGGAACACAGGCAACAGGAATTTCACATTTGGGTACAATTTTATTGAGAAGGGGAAAGAAAAAAGCACAAAGTGATCTCAAGGCAAAACTTCTTCCATCGCATTTGAGATAACTCAGGTGTTACTGTAACAACTTTTTTTTTTTTTAACAAGAGGATCATCCAGTGGAAAGTCTCAACGAAAATCTCGGGGCTCAGGACTCCAAAGGCGGGCGGTGGACACAGTCTTAGGGCGTCTGTCCCAAGCGCAAGCAAATCTGGAGCCAGCAGTCTTGGAACTTCGATTGGTGGCTTCAGGGACCAGTAGTAGGCTGACACTCTGAAAGTTCTCCTCAGACGGACGTCTCTGGCTCCAGTAGTCTGTCCACCCAACGAGTGGAGAATTGCGAGGGATGCTGCTGGGGCGGGCGTCGGTTGGGCCCCTCTTCACCCTCCCGCTCTCCCGGTGGTGCCTGTGGCTCCTCCCGGGTTGCAGGCGCCGGATCCAGAGCGGGGAGACCCTGTGCCCCGCCTGAAGGTGGTCTGAGACTTGGGGAAAGACTTCTTTCGCCGATAGTTTCAGCGAAGCACACTGGGAGCGGAAAGTAGGTCGCAGTGGAACTCTACGCCGTCCCAGGAGGGCTCTCAATGGTAACGACAGGAAGGGAGCATCCAGGACACCGAATGTACTGGGTTCCGGGCTGGAGGCATCTGGGCCCGCCGCCTCCTTGGCGGAATCCTGGGCCTGCCAAACTCCAACGGGCGACCAGCATCCTTTCACCATCGCGTCCTTTCAGCAGCTGATACCGGATATTTGGGACTCAGAAGTCAACATCTTTTGCGTTTTTATACTCTTCTGGCCTCATGGGTGCTTCAAACCTGATTGGAGGGG
The DNA here is from genome assembly GCA_036589455.1 of Ateles fusciceps. NCBI lineage: Eukaryota > Metazoa > Chordata > Mammalia > Primates > Atelidae > Ateles > Ateles fusciceps. The sequence goes on from JAZHEH010000572.1 coordinate 578,361, forward strand.
AGGTGGGTGGGAACCTTAATCTTGGGAGCAAATTACATCGGGACTTGGAACTGAGTTAAACATAAAGTCCTATCATCCGTGTTGAAGTTTTCTAGTTAAATAGTTTGCTTTAGCAATTGAAAAGAAAAAAATACTAGCTTTCTTGTGTAGAGAAAACTTTTGGGGGGGACCCTGGTTACAAAGTTCATTATTGCCCCCAAATGTATTGCTAGTACTGGAGCAGACTGGATCCCTTTCTGCCTCAGAACAATGCTTGTCAGATGCCTAAAGGATCATGGTGTTACTGAGGAGCAGGCCAGGGTAGTTGCCAACTTTTTTTAACCAAAAGATCATTTTTTGGGTATTTTATTATATTATTCTGTGTTATGCTGACTCATGTTACATTTTAATTTTAGATTCGGGGGGTACACGTGTATGTTTTTTACAAGGGTATATTGTGTGATGCTGAGGCTTCTATTGATCCTCTCATCCAGAGAGTGAACTAAGTCCCCAGGAGGAAGTTTTTCAGCCTCTACCCCCTTATCTCCCTCCCTCCCTCCTTTTGAAGTCCCCAGTGATTTATTGTTGTCACCTTTATGTTCCTGTGCACCAGGTTTAGCTCCCCACTTCTAAGTGAGAACATGCAACATTTGTTTCTGCATTAATTTGTTTAGGATAATGGCATCCTTACAGAATGGTTTGAAGTTGGGTAATGTGATGCCTCGGGCTTTTTTTGGTTTTGTTCGCTTAGGATGCTGTTGGGTACCAGCCCCAACCCTGTACGTGGGTGCCATTAGTCCCAGCAGTGACAAGGGATTGAGAAAAGGAAATAAAGACAGAGACACAAGAACAGAATTTACAGCCTGGGTCCAGGGGACCAGCGCAAGCACGGGAACTGCATTGGCCCCGAGCTTTGGGCTCCAGACACTTTTATTGATCTTATAGGCGTGGAAGGGGAGGGTGAAGGGGTAGGTAAGATGAGGGGGAGAGCACTTGAGGTCCTTCTAAGACACACTAAACTAGTGCTCTGAGCATTTAACAGTACTTGAGATCCTTCTAAGACAGGCTAAACTAGTACCCTGAGTTTACCACCGATTGTTATCAGGGTGCGACTGCATCAGAAGTATAGTGGATGAGGAGTCACCCAGTTTGACCTCACCCAGTGCATCCAAGGGCTTTTATCTCCTGAGCAATGAGGACATAGAGCAATTAAAATCACTCCAAACCTAGGCAGAGCCTGAGGCGTTCCGTGATCTCTGCCCTGCAAGGCTTTTCTCCTCCTTGCCAGCTCCCATCTGCAAAGACCCTTCCGAATCTTGAGAGCAGAGTTGCCTCCCTTCTCAGAGATCTTTGCACAAGCCTTCTTTAGGAGACCCTCATGCAGTCTCCATGTTGAGAAGGCATTCATGGGACCAGAGCAGTATTGCCTGCTCTGCAACCACCCCTTGGTGTTCCCTGGTGTTATTGCGCTCTCAGGTAACGCCAGTTACTTTACGTTAGGCCTCCTGTTGCCGCTTGATTTCTAATTAACTGCACCAATAATATAGTTTAGTTAGGTGTATAAACTTCAGTGTACTCTGAGCCAAGCAAGCTTACAATTATTTAGCTAGAATTAACATAGGTCTCCCCCTGGCCATCTTAACCCACAGCTGGTGGTGCTTGCAGCTGTATTTTTTACCCTAAAATAACAGATTATATTCCTAAACTTACCCTCAGATGCTTTTCAGAGAACATCAAAATAGGACTGATGCGTTGGGACAGCCTGATTAAGCAGAAAGCAGAAAACAGATACTAAATGATCTGAACAACAATAACAAATAATCCTCGAGTGATCTCGGGGTAAATGCTGCAGCTGCATGTGCCACCCACTATCATTCTTGGGGTAAAAGGGAAATGGGTTTAAAAACTGCCTATAATATTTTGCTTTTACATTTTTATTTTCTCTTATACCTTGGAAGAATTCGTGTGTCATTAACTTAGAGAATAAAGAGGTCAGCTGAAATAGGGGTCAACTAATCTGATATACTCAGGGAGAAAATGTAGAAACACACGATCAAGCATAATCAGTTAGAGCTCCCTTAAAAATGCTTTGACTACATCTTGGCCAACCTCATAATTTATGGAGTCAATATCATATACGTGGGCACTGTATCATCAGTAACTAAATAATTAAATCAAAACTAAATAAAAACTTTCATCTTTAGTCATGTATCAGCTTTGCCTGGAGACCAGCAGGCCATCTTGGGCAGAAGACTAGAAGATTGCTGTAATCTAGATACCTCCCACATAGGTCACTGAAAGCTGTTATGTGTCTTCTCTCTGTCCATAGCTGTAATAAACCTTTTTTTTTATTATTTTATTTTTAATTTCGAGCCAAGGTCTCACTCTGTAGCTCAGTCTAGAATGCCATGGTACCATCAGAGCTCACTTCAGCCTAGAACTCCTAGGCTCAAGCAATCCTGTTGCTTCAGCCTCCTGAGTGGCTGGGGATACAGGCCTGAACCACCACACCCCGATAATTAAAATTTTTCTTTTTTTGGTAGAGATCGTATTTCACTGTGTTGCCTGGGCTGGTCTTGAATTTCTGGACTCAAGTGATCCTCCTGCCTCAGCCTCTAAAAGTGCTTGGATTACAGATGTAAGCCACCATGCCTGGCCCCTAATGAAGTTGTTCCATTCTTAGAATCTTCTCTCTTGATGGTAATTCCACCTTCAGATTCTTTTTTTTTTTTTTTTTGAGACAAGGTCTTGCTCTGTTTCCTAGGCGGGATTGCAGTGGTGAGATCTTAGCTCAGTTACCAAAAGACAAAAAAGGATGTGTGATTGCTTTTCCCCCGTGGGGGAGACCCTTTATATAACCTGCAAATGAAAAGGGTGCTTGAATTAATTAGACATAAGAAGAATGCGCCCTGGGTCATAAGTGAAGTTTTTTGGTTTCATAGAACAATTTAGACATATTTCATTATTTATTATTTATTTATTTTTGAGACGGAGCCTCTCTCTGTCACCCTGGCTGGAGTGCAGTGGCGCGATCTCGGCTCACTGCAACCTCTGCCTTCCGGTTTCAAGCGAATCTTCGGAATTTAAATAGGCAGAGGCTGGGACTCTGGCACCACCTCTGCAGAATCCCAAGACAGCTTCACATAGCCAAGAAAATGTTGCTCCATCGCTTAAGCTTCAGAGCAGGAGGACAGAAACGTTTTCACTGATCTAGTAAAGGAGGCAGAGCCTTCAGCACTCACATCAGCCTGGGTATTTATGCTCTCTGGAGCTCCTGGGCGGAGGGCATCCAGATATTACGAAACTCAATTGTAACAAATGCAGGAAACTTAGTAGACAAATGAAAAACGATACAATTTTAGAGAGCACATTGAACTAAAATGAATCGTAATTCCGACAGAAAAACATAACGAGAAAAGAAATCGAAATGAAACGGTCCCTAAGCAAACTTTACAGAACGCAGGGATTAAAGAGCCTTCAGGGACCTAGAGCGGCCAGCGGTGTTGTTACCAACAATTATCTGTTTAGGCGCCTTAAACCGTGCTGCTAGAAAGAAACTGCGGGCTCTTAGGAGGGGGTGCTTCCACCCCAAAATATCCTGTCTGGAGGAATGAACCGACTCTGTTTAAATGTGTTGTGACATTTTAATGTGCTTAATCCGTCTAATATATTTTAACATGTTTTAATGTGTTGTGACAAAAAGTGCGAGTTAACGGCATTACGGAAGTATAGTTGGTAAAGAGGCTCGGTGCAATCACCTTTCTGCACGGTAAAACAGGGTTTAGGAAGTTCCTAGGCGATACTGGCTGTGCAAGGACCCAGAAAAGGACGGCACGGAGAACTTACGGGCTTATAATAACCTACCCTGGGCTAGCATCATGACTCCGTCTTAGCTGTAAATTCCAACCTAGCTTCCCCCCTCCCTACCACAGCCCCTTTGGGTGCATAACTGGGCCACACTGACGTTGTACTTACGTCACGCTGACTCTGCTTATCTTACCGAATAACCAGTGTAACTACATCCTGCTTGGCAAGCACACCTGCTATTGTGTATAACTCTCTTTGAACTCCCCCCTTGGTGATTGTTTGGAATACCCTTAGCAACCAACAATCCTAGGAACCTCTTTCCCCCTGGTTACTAGCTAACTTGCCTGTTCTGCTTCTGTAAAATTCCGCTTCAGCTAGGTACCCCCTCCCCTACCTAAATCAAGGTATAAAGGGAAATCAAGCCCCTTCCTCGAGGCCGAGAGAACTTTAGCATTAGCCGTCACTGGTCTCCGGCTAATTAATAAAGGACTTTTTTTTTTTTCATCAGTTATCATTAGTTTATTATAAAGAGAGATATGGAAATTCTTTACATGATGAAAGACTTCAGAACTTCAGTGGAATGGGCAGCTTCACGTTGATGCCATTTCAATAGTGAGTTATTTCAGTTTACGTACTTTCCAAGAATGTCACCATCTCTAAATAGGAAATAATCCTTGTCATCTAGAACTACTTTGGTGCCTCCATATTCTGGGAGAAGACTTTATCTCCAACTTTACGCTAACTGGTTAATCTCTCCACCCTTTCCTTTAGAACCGGATCCAACAGCGACTACTGTTGCTTGCAATACTTTTCCTTGAGATTTTTCCGGAAGCATAATGCCTCCTTTGGTTACAGTTTCAGCAGCACTCCTTTCAACCAATACTCGGTCAAAGAGTGGGAGAAACTTTCTAAAGGCCTGTCCTGCCATGACTCCCTCCGCCTGAGACTCTACTCTTTAATTTGGAACTCAGTGCGTGGCGCATTCCTTCTAACTCGCTCGGTTATTACAGGCTCCGCGTTCGGGAAACGTCACGCTGGGTGCTAAGAACCGTGCAACGACCGAGAAAAGGCCGACTGCGCGCTACTGACAAAAGCGCTGGGGCAAAACCGCCAGCTCCGTATTAGAAGCTGAGCCGCCAGACAGAATCCGGGACCTGACAGCAGCAAGGCTGAGACCAAGCTCGGCTCTCCGGGATCCTGAGAGAATTCAAGTCAAGGAGCACGAAGCTGTTATATTCAAAATTAGTATAAAATATACACAACATTTAAATTAAAATAAAATTTAAAAAGAATACATTCTAAAATGCAAGTAAAAAGGCAAAGCAAACACACTGGTAATATCGTTCTGAGAGCAAATGAAAAAAGATAATTTGAAAATAAGCTAAAATTACAGAGAACCTATACTACAAAGAAGAAATTACAAATATTGCTAAATGATGCAATTCTATGATTAGGATATCTGTCAGATCTAAACCGGTACATGTTACACCTAAGTCTACATTTCCTACGACAAAAACAAAAACGAAAGAAAAACAAAAATAACAACAAAAACCAACAAAACCCCCGAAAACCCAGTCACGGTTAAACCTATTTACGACTAAAAAGTCATAGTAGCTGGTATATCCCGACTTGGTCCACAGGAGAAAAAAGTCGCGTTCGGTAGGACTCGGTATTGCCAAACCGAGCTTGGTTAACCGGAAATCGCGTTTGCCGGTCTTTTCTGCTTAAGCCCGGCGCGGCTCACACCTGTAATCCCAGCACTTTGGGAGGCTGAGACTGGCGGACTCCAAGGTTAGGAGTTCGAGACCAGCCTGACCAACATGGTGAAACCCCATCTCTACTAAAAATACAAAAATTAGCCGGGCGTGGTGGAGCGCGCCTGTAGTCTCAGCTACTCATAAGGTTGAGGCAGGAGAATCGCTTGAACCCGGGAGGAGGAGGTTGCAGTGAGCAGAGATCAGGCCACTGCACGCCAGCCTGGGCGATAGAGCGAGACTCCCTCTCAAAAAACAAAAAAACTCCACCAGCATAGCTAAGGCGGCACTTGATACTGCTCAACGGTCATGGCTAAACCTAAATAAATCGCATTCGCTGGTACGCAGATTTCTAAAGGACTTAAATATCTGCGCAGCTAAAGCAGGGCTTACTAGTAGGAATCCAGAACTTGCCAGATCTTATAAACTTGAGGCAGGGCTAACCCGGGTTTGTGACAATTAGAAATCAGAGGCTACAGGAAACGCGGAGTTGCTGGAAAATGAGTCACAGGATAATTCTGCCTTTCTATAACGAAACAGTGACTTCCTACGACCTAGGAATCGCGGCCAGGGCTAGAGCGGTTTTTGTTCTAAGTGGGGACTTGCTTGGGCTGAGGAATCATATTTTGGCTACTCCCCCGACTTGGATCAGGGGGTAGATATTGCACTCACTGGCTGGGCGCGGTGGTTTATGCTGTAGTCTCAGCACTTTGGGAGGCAGAGGCGGACGGATTACTGGAGGTCAGAAGTTAGAGATCAGCCTGGTCAATATGATTAAATCCCGCCTCTACTAAAAATACAAAAATTAGTCGGGCGTGGTAGCACGCACCCGTAATCATCACAGCTACTCTGGAGGCTGAGGCAAGAGAATCGCTTGAATCCCGGAGGGGAGGTTGCAGTGAGCCGAGATCGCGCAACTGCACTCCAGCCTGAGCGACACAGAGAGACTTTTTCAAAAAAAAAAACAAAAAGAAAGAAAGAAAGAGGAAAGAAAAGAAAGGAAAGAAAAGAAATCGCCGACACAGCAAAATCGAAACTTACTAGGACCAACAAGCCAACGACGCGCGAAACCGTCAGGTACTGCGACAGAGACGCGAGCGGCACAGCCACAGGACGGGGTTCCGGAGGCCGAGCGGTTCTGCGGGTTCTGCGGTGCAGGGAAGAGGCCGCGCCTGGGCAGTTGTCCTGTCACCGGCTCCCTTGCACTGGGGAAGCTCCCAATCCCTTAAATCGGCGACCAAAGCGCTGTCGCCCCGAGAAAATGGAGAGGCCGAGCAAAGAGAAGTGCGGAGCGACCAAGAGACCTCAGTTCTCCGAAATGTCAGTGCCTGGAGCTTGCGAGTGGCGGAGGCCGGCGGGGTTGTCAAGGACAACATTCCTTATGGCGCAACTAACGACGCTGTCACCAAGAAACTGTGGACTCTGAATAAATAGAGGGGGGTTCGGCCACCGAGAAACTCCGTGCAACGTGTGCTGTGACAGCAAAACCGCCCTCTCCCGCGCCGCCGGCGAGAAAGCCAACGGGAACGCCAGGTGCTGCCACAGTTAACACCTGGACTACAGGGCCTCGGATGGAGGACGGGACGCCCGGAGCAAGCAAGAAAACGTTTTATCCGGCTCAACTGGCGCCGCCGCAACCAAAAAAACTGTCAGGCCAGTGCTGCCAATGAAGTGCGTGGGAGAAACCAGTGATCGGTGGGAGGCGCGGCGCCGGGGGCTGGACCCGAGAGTGTGAGTATATGGCGGCGCTAGGACCCGGCAGGCACGGGCTCGAGGCGAACGTCAGCCCTGTAGCCAATATGAACGCGCGTTTTAGGGAGGGCGCCATCAACCTTGCTAGCCAGGGATCACTCCCAGGCTCTGAGAAACAAGTGGAGATGTCAACCGCAAACCCTCCGTTCAGGGAAAGGACCAGCGCTGCGACGGATCGACTGGCCATTGGGTACAACTGTCTCTGGTCCCTTAGTGACTAGAAAATAAAAACGAAATCAAAAACTGCTACTGGTGACCGGGCACAGTGGCTCACGCCTGTAATCCCAGCACTTTGGGAGGCCGAGACGGGTGGATCATGAGGTCAGGAGTTCGAGACCAGCCTGGCCAAGATGGTGAAACCCCGTCTCTGCTAAAAATACAAAAATTAGCCGGGCATGGTGGCGCGAACCTATAATCCCAGCTACTCGGGAGGCTGAAGCAGGAGAATCTCTTGAACCCGGGAGGCGGAGGTTGCAGTGAGCTGAGATGGAGCCATTGCACTCCAGCCTGGGCGACAGAGTGAGACTCCGCCTCAAAAACAAAAAACAAAAAACGTACCACTGGCATTACTCCCACTGTCCCTTCTGAAGTCAGTGGCTTCAGGCTTAAGAAAACCTGTATTTTTCTTGGCTGACCCATGATCCCTAATTACCGAGGGCCCCAGCGACAGACTCAGTGCGATTCGCAGAGGGAAAGGGGCAGGAATAAGGACCCGGAATGGGACGGATTTGGGTCTTTGGGCAAGAAAGCAAAGCAAATGCAGGTCGCGAACAGCTTTACTTTGCGGGAAGCTGCTCTTCCAATGGCCGCAGCTGATCCTTACACACCACTCCTCTGTCCTAGGTCTTTGTCCCCGTTTAGAGCCCTCAGGGATTCTAGGGAAGCGGTCGACAACCACATCTCTTCGGAACTTGGAAGCTCTAGGTCCAAGATCTCCGTGAAGAATGAAAGGCACAGTGCCGCTCAACCCAGGCTTCAGGCCTGCCCCGGCAGTCCTCGTCCCTTCCCTGCGGGATGGAACTCTGTGGGAATCGCTCCTTATTGTGATGGCTCCTTATTCTGTCAGATATCCTTGATATTTGGGGATAGGAGCTCAAAACAGCCGGGGAGAAATACGGGCTGCAAGACTCCGGCGTTGGTCGTGGAATTAACAGCGAGACATCCACCTCCTCTCTAAGCCCAGGGAAAAGCTCAAATTGTGGTTCTCTGTCTCTAGCACCAGGATCTTTGAAATGTATCATTGATTTCTTTCTCCTGGGAAATGCAATGCAGGTGAACTTGTAAGTGCTTGAATATCCTCCCTTTCCTCATTTTTCTTTCTTTTTTTTCTCTTTCTTTCTTTCCTTATATTCATTCATTCATTCATTCACTCATTCATGCATTTATTTTGAGACGAGTCTGGCTCTGTCGCCATGCTGGAGTGCAGTGACAGGATGTCGGCTCACTGCAACCTCCGCCTACCAGGTTCAAGCTATTCTCTTGCCTCAGCCTGCCGAGTAGCTGGGACTACAGGTGCAGGCCACCACGCCCAGCTAATTTTTGTATTTTTAGTAGAGACGGGGTTTCACCATGTTGGCCAGAATGGTCTTGATTTCTTGAGCTCGTGATCTGCCTACTTCGGCCTCCCAAAGTGCTGGAATTACAGGTGATGGTCACTGCGCCGAGCCCTCTCCTCACTTTGCAATCAGACTGAGGCTTACTTCCTTTCTAATAAGAAGTTTGAACTGCCACTACTCAGTAGGAAAATGTCCTTTCCCACAACCATTCATATTTCAATAAAAATCTGCACTTTATGAGTTGAACCCCCTCAAAGAACCCTACAGACCCTGCCCCAAGCATCTCCGTTCACACTCATCATTTCCCATTTTCACCACTGCTGCTCCTGTGCAAACTAGTACTGTCCTTTTCTCGGGGATCCTAGGCAGAGGCTATGCCAGCACAAAGGCAGAGAAGACACTGCCAGGTAAGGAAATCGATTTTGGCCTTGCAATTTTCACCCTCTCCCAAGGCATTTGCCTCAATATCTCAGTCTCACCATACCCCTTCTTCAGCTAGCCAAAGCTGGTATTTGAGGCCTCTCCAGTTGCCTCCTAGCCCTGTGGATGGGAGAATAAAAGAAAAACTGCACTGTTCTCATCCAAAAAGTTACAGCCACTTTGTCAAACAGAAGAGCAGTCTGGGGTTATTGCAAAGCAAAATACCTGCCACCACTCTTCTCTTCCCGTTTCTTTCTTTCTTTCTTTTTTTTTTTTTTTGGAGACAGAGTCTCACTCTGTCACCAGGTGCCAGGCTGGAGTGCAGTGGCGCGACCTCAGCTCACTGCAACCTCCGCCTCCCAGGTTCAAGCAATTCTCCTGCCTCAGCCTCCTGAGTAGCTGGGACTACAGGCACTCACCACCACACCCAGCTAATTTTTTTGTATTTTTAGTAGAGACGGGGTTTCACCATGTTGACCAGGATTGTCTCGATCTCTTAACCTTGTTATCCGCCTGCCTCAGCCTCCCAAAGTGCTGGGATTACAGGTGTGAGCCACCGCGCCTGGCCTTCTCTTCCCATTTCTACTCCAGCTTCCCATCTTAGCAAAAAAGCTGCAATCAGCACCCCCTAGAGAGAAGGGGTAACTTGTCTTGATGGGAGTCCATAGTAGGCTGCAGGCTGCTCCCCTACAGAGACTGACATCAAGGTAGTTGCAGAATTCAGATTCTAATTCCAGTGTAGTTGGAGGTGGGGTGGATTCTGGGGAGGTCAGAAAGTGGTACAGAATTGTGCTTCTTGGGAGAAGGTCATAGGAACTTTGCAGTATGACAATGGCTAGAGACTGGGTAGAACTGGAGCAGGCTGGCAATGGCAATTTTGTGTGGGTGGGAGGACCTAGGATTCAAACTTGAGGATAAATTGTGGTGCACATAGGACAAATGATGTAGAGCCTTTCCCTTTCTGGTGTGTCATTCAAAACAATAAATAATAAAGAATCAAGAAAGATTGATATTTTTGTTCAATTTCATCAAGAAAAATTGCATGGAATCAAGATAACTATAATGATAAATCTTGTTAGAATATTATTAACCAAATGAAAGTGACACCAAACAGAAAAATGGGGGTGGGTGATTGGAGGGGATGAAAGAAAGGGAAAGTCTCCAACCCTCAGGCAGTGTACACAGGTGAATCTTCTGGTCAGTTGGTATGTTGCAGAAAGCTGTGCTACTAGTGAATTAGGAGGCAGGAATTCATATTAATACTTTCCAGATAAGGAGAAACACTTGATCTTAACAATCTGTTTCTTTGTCAGGTATTGACACTTGATTTTAGGCTCAGAAAAGATGGTAACAGTTATTTCCACTAAGTCTAGTAGAGTAGGTAAAAGAAAGACCATGGAGGAGGCTAGATAGAAAGTAAAAGGTAAAAATGACCCAGGGTAAGTCATCTAGAGTTAGGAAGTGAAGAACTGTGCTTGGTGCCAGTGGAGGACTTTAACAGGTCACCAGGTTCACCTACAAAAAATTAGCCAGTTGCTGCTGTTGATCTCTGGGATTGAAGATTCACCTTACCCCATTCCTGACTAGCCTCAGCTTTACATTCACTGTGTAGCTCAAAGGTTTGTTTGTTTTTCTGTAAAACATGCTCCACAAATGTTTGATAGATTATAAAACCCAGGATCCGCTGGACCCTGCAGGGTGCCGAGGAGGCCTGTGACTACCAATTCAATGCACCTCCACACGTGTTCTTTTTCTTGGTGCCTTCACAGACTTTCTTCTTCCAGGTTCCATTTGCTTCTAGTAATTTAGGGCTATATTCAGTGACAGATTCCAAGAGCTTCTGGTAAACTCTTTTTTTTTTTTTGAGATGGAGTCTTGCTCCATTGCCCAGCATGAAGTGCAGAGGCGCAATCTCCACCTCGTGGATTCAAGGGATTCTCCTTCCTCAGCCTCCTGAGTAGCTAGGATTACAGGTGCACACCACCACCCCTGGCTAATTCCTGTATTTTTGGTAGAGACAGGGTTTCACCATGTTTGCCAGGCTGGTCTCAGGTGATCTGCCCACCTTAGCCTCCCAAAGTGCTGGAATTACAGGCATGAGCCACCACTCCCAGCCACTTTTGACTAACAATTATGTGTGTGTCTTTCCTGTGGGAGGAAATCAGTGGTGCTTTAGGACATTGTGAATTTGGGCTTCTGAAAGTAAAATTCTGATTTAACAGTGTAACAGAATTCATGAATGTCAAGGTGCTAATTTGAACCAATAAGCAGCCTTGTGAGCAAAATCTGCTTTCTTCAAATTTGGGGAACACCAGGAGAATCTTTCTAGAAGGACTTACCTGGAAACTTCTGCTGAAGGAAGGGAAAGGGAAGATACAATTTCTCCTGGGAAGGGGGGATGCTGATGTAGAGCGTGACAAGTAAAATTTCATGAAGTATTCAGTCACCTGGTTAGATTTAGGCTTAGGGTTATGGTTAAGGAAGAAGGGAGGAAAAAAGGAAGAAGAGAAAGAAAAGAAGGAAGAAAAGAGAAATTTTATTCTAAGATAGAATTTCTGAATTTTACTAAAGTAAATCCTTTTCTGGCTATCATTAACCAAGATGAGAAATCCTCAAGTTGAGTAGGACTGGATTTAGAATTGTCTAGGGGCTTTTAAAAGAGCTGTTTAGTAAATAAGAAGGAATACAGGCCTGCAGCATCAGAGTCTGAGCTGAAGGTACGTATTTGTGTGAATTTGATTGGGCATGGTGTCTCATTTCTGTAATCCCAGCATTTTGGGAAGCTGAAGTGGAGGATTGCTTGAGCTCAGGTGTTTGAGACCAGCCTGGGCAACATGGGGAGACCCCATCTCTACAAAAAATAAAAAATATTAACTCAAGGTGGTGGCATGCATTTTGGTCCCAGCTACTGGGGAGGCTGAGGAGAGAGGATTGTTTAAGTGCAGGAGGTCGAGACTGCAGTGAGCCGTGTTTGTGGCACTGCACTCTCGCCTGGTCCACAGAGTGAGACGGTGTCTGAAGGCGGGGAAAGAAAAGATTTGACTGAATTTGGTGCTGCTTTGTATTTCAAAATAGGGAAATGAATATGTGAATATATGGCATAAAAGATCCAGATGCTGGACCTCAGTGAACTCAATTGTTTTGAAGGTGTGACTTTAACCTTTCGAGGCTGAAGAATCTGGAAAGGCTTAGATGTTTCTAGTGCAGCTAGAACTTTTGCCTCCTTTAGAGTGAGCCTATGGAGGACTTGAGCATACTCAGAGTGGATCTGAGAGATACCTGCTTTCAGAATGAATTAGAATTCCTGGATTTGAGCCATAATCAGATGGCTGTTAAAGGGTTATTGAAGAGATATGGTTCTTAAGTTCACAGTATTGAATTCAACTGAATATTATAAATATTTGTAAGTTGGATTATATTATGGCAGTACTTGGTAAAAATGGCCATGCAGGGAAAAATATAGGAATGGGACTGCAGAGTCTGATATCTAAAACATAAATGGAGCAGCATTTGGAAACCCCCTGTTCATATTTCAGATCTCTTTTCTCTCATTAGAACCTAACTGCTCTCCTCTGATTCTTATTTTCGAAAAAATTATTTGAAAATCTGAGCGAACATTAATGGAGATATTCCAAGAGCCATGCTTCTGGTTTCAAGACCCCACTCAGAGGACTAAGCTTAAATTGTGTAACCTTAGGGCCAATGGGATGAGGGGGATATCCGCAGGATGGCCAATTGACCAAGGCTCCAGACTCATGAAGAACCTCAAATTTAGATATTAGATTTTTCCTCCAGTTGAGATTGTACCTACAGCCACAGAGCTTTATGGATGGGAAAGAAAATGGTCATGTCTCAACTTTTAAACTGTGCTCAATTAGAGGACCTCATTGCTTATGGCACTGTGTCATCTAATAAAATGTTTTGTGTTCTTTAATCTTATAATTAGTACAATGATAGTCTGTTGCATTTTTGTGTTAAAAGAAGACATTTGTTAAATGTAGCTTTTAAAGCTCACTTGGTTATTGTTGTATTGTGTTTATTCCTTATGCTCAGGCACATTTACACCTTTTCGTCTTCTCCCTTGAATTGTGGGCCTGGACTCCTAAAACCTCCCTTTCTAAATTTGCTGCCAACAGGGTCAGAGATAGTCTTTGTCAATGTTAGGCTCACTTGTTGGGACATGAGACAGTAAAAAGATGAACAGTCATTCTGGTTACGTCTTGGCAGTGGGATGGCAGCACATTAGCTTGGCTCTCAGTGTGGGCTGCTTGGTTTCTGTTTCTAACTGCACTCTGATAGGTAGAGTTCTTGTGTCCAGAAATAGTTCCAGAAAACAATTAAAAAATGGTATCTGGGATTGGTTTTTAGACCAGGTTATAAATATAATCATAGTGGATGAGAGCTCGTTCATGTCCTAAGCTTAAATGTGGTTATTACTTAATTGCTACTGTAAATGAAAAATAAAATTTGAAGGCCCTCCCCAACCATTTAAGTGGACCTTTTCTTTTAGCCAAGGGCATCCCATAGTTAGCCTGAAAAGTAGTTTCAAGCCATGATAGGAAGGGGAAACCAGACATGCCTCATTATATTCTCCTCTCTTTACAATTAATGATAGAACAGACTCCTTGAGTCTGATAAAAACACACTTACATTCTATCTCTCTGAAGTCCCCTACCTGGAGGCTTCATCTGCCATTTCCTCCACGCCTTATGGTAACCCAGACATTCCTTTCTAGTGATAATAATTATTTCACCAAATTGCCAATCAGAAAAATCTTTGAATCTGCCTCCGAATTAGAAGATCCTCCTTCCAGTTATCCTGCCTTTCTGGACTGAACGAATGTACGTCTTAAATGTATTGATCTCATGTTTTTCTAAAATGTATATAAACCAAGTTGTGCCCTGACCACCTAAAGCACATGTTCTTAGGATCTCCTGAGGACTGTTTAATGAACTATTGGTCACTCATATTTAGCTCAGAATGAATCTCATAAACTATTTTTCAGAGTCTTTTTTTTTTTTTTTTTTTGAGGCAGAGTTTCGCTCTTGTTGCCCAGGCTGGAGTACAGTGGCACGATCTTGGCTCACCGCAGCCTCCACCTCCCGGCTTCAAACAATTCTCCTGCCTCAGCCTCCGGAGTAGCTGGGATTACAGGCATGCACCATGATGCCCAACTTTTTGTATTTTAGTAGAGATGGGGTTTCACTATGTTGGCCAGGATGTTCTCTATCTCCTGACCTTGTAATCCACCAGCCTCGACCTCCCAAAATGCTGGGATTACAGGTGTGAGCCACTGTGCCCTGCTTATTTTACAGATTTTGACCCTGTGTCTGCTGAGCCTACCAGAGGTACACTGCTGGTGCTGATGCCATTAGGTTTCAAAATTGGCAAAAGTTAATGGGAAACTGGATTCCAAATTCTGTCAGGGAATACTGGTCCAGGGGCTTTCAGCGGGACCCCGGCTGTCTCTGGTATTTCAAGTGCTTTTACAATGGTCTCCCCCAGGGCACATTAAATGACTGGTGAGATCTCTGACATCTCTGACGTGGCTCTGGTGGTGATGTAGAAGTGAGGAAACTCAGGCAGTCTTTGATGTCCTGGCCCCACAGAAAAGAAGACCAGGGAGGCGGTGGCTCACGCCTGTAATCCTAGCACTTTGGGAGGCCAAGGTGGGTGGATCACCTGAGGTCAGGAGTTCAAGACCAGCCTGACCATCATGGTGAAACCCCATCTTTAAAAAAAAAAAAAAAAAGACCAGGAAGAGCAGTGAGGGACTCCAGGATGGTATGTGACTGTCTCCAGCACAGGCAGATAACCTGAGCTCTATCTGTGATAGGCTATGCTGATAGACCAGCAGGTTAACCCCAGCAGAAAAAAGCAGTCAAGGACTTCCTTTGGTGTGTGAGGCAGAAACCAAGACAGCTGCTGGTCCACCAGAGGACAAAAATCAATCCCATTTCACCACTTTGGCTCTCCTGTGTGAGGAGCATAGGGCACTGAAGGTGGAGGAGCGTCAACATCCACCTTCAGCTGCACAGGAAAATAATGGAAGACTCCAGGCAGGACAGAGGAGCGCAACGCGGGAAATCCCCAGGTGGAACTGTCCCTGTGCATGTGTGTCTGTGGGAGTGTACCTTAACAGTGGGCAGGGGAAGAGAAGGGAGTGTTGAGATCTTCCTACTAGAGGAGTGAAATGAGCAGAACTGGGAAAAGAGGTCCCAGAAAAGAAAAGAGGAGCCTGCAAGCCACCACAGAACTTTCTTGCCCCAAGTAATTGTCTCTAGCCGGACTAGGAGTGTGTGTTGTTGCAAAGTCATTGGAGGTTTCCAGGGTGTGGGCTCCCTGGTTCCAGTAGACCAAGGTCCCTTTGAAGCACGGAGGAAAAGCGCCTGTGAGGGCTTCCCAGTTGAAATGAGGCTGGGAAGAAAGCACGCCCTGCCAGTGCTGAGGTGGGGGGGCACTAAGTACACTCTATGGCTGGGAGTCGGAAAGGGGGTAGTTGGGGACAAGGGGCTGCTTTCCCTGTGTGCAGACTTCAGATGCACAGAGGGTGTGAGGACAGTCAGAGGAGAAAGATGCTAGGTTTTCTGGGATGAACCCGGTGTCCCGGTAGACGGTGTATCTGGGCTGTACAGTGTGTTTGGAGGAAGCCCGGGGAAAAGTGGCCCAAGGGAGTAGTGAGGTAGAGAGAGGTGGCGAGCTGGTCAGTGGTCCCGCCGCCCACGCCGGTTTCTTGGTGTGCCCTTTGGCTCAGGAGGCCCTGACTCCCTCTCCGTTCCCTGGCCTGAAAGTCTGGGAGTGTCCCGAGTTGGTGTGGTTTGGGGCGCCCCACAGACCCCTCAGTCAGACCGGCCCGCGTATTGGTCCATCCATCCCCAAAGCCAGACCAAAAACACACGCGATGCAGACTTTTGCATTGGGGTTGGATTTTATTCCGACAACAGTCTAAAAAGAACAATGTGTCCGAAGCGCTGCTCAGCCACAGCCTCTTGGGTGTCATGGGAACAGAGCAGAGGCATCACGGAAACCCAATTCTCGGGCAGAGGATCAGGAACCGAAGCGCCTGTTTGGAAATCTCCTCCTGGCTTCTGGGTGCCCTGGGAGGCCGTCCCAGGCCGGCGGCGGTCTTCTTGGCGGTTCGGCCTCGTTTGCGGCAGGAGGAAACCTCAAGAGGGAACTGGGTGGCCGCCAAGGCGCAGTAGCAGGGCGACGACGCTCTAAGAGGTCCCCATCGTCGGATGCCTCTGGCTCCTTTGGCTGGTCTTCAAACCTGGAGGATCCGGGCGAGTGTGGCGGCTGCGGAGCGCAGTACCCCGGCTCCTGAGACGAGACCGCGGCCGCCACTGCTGCCTGCACCTGGGGCTCCTCCTGGGTGGCAGGCGTGGACTCTGGATCCGAAGGCTGTGCACGCCTCACCGGGGGAATCCAAAGAACTTCCTCCTGTCCCGGGGGGGAGGCCCTTGGACCGATGACGCTGACCCTGGTTCTCAGAGCTGTGGCCGGGGGTTGTTGGAAGGTAACGCGCCGCCCAGCAAATTCGATCTTCTGGGTCTCCGGGTGGTTCCCACTGTGGCTCTCGTGCTGTCTCTCTGGAGCCAAAGGTGCCCTTCGCACGGCTTCGCCAGTGCGTCGCTTCTCCCATGGCGGAGGTTCACAGAGACAAGGGGATTTAGAAGATGAAGCTGGCGGAGCCCGCCGCCTTTTATGCTCCTCCTGCTCGGGAGGCGGTCCCGCCCGGAGAGGTCCAGGAGCTCTGGGTGGAAGCCTGGGAGCTAATAGGATCAGAAGAGGAACCGCCCTAGGCGCCTTCAGTCTCCTGCAGCAAGTTGTGGGAAGTGAAAGCCTAGTGAAGACAGATGGGATTAGCAGTGGAAAATCCAAGAGACCTCCGGACGCCTAAAGAGGAAAGCTCATTTGGGAGATAGGGAGGTGTAGACAGCCGATTTCTGACCCTGAATGTTCTGGTAGTACTACAGGAGAGACCGAGAGCCAGGACTGTGTGAAAGAGGTATGTCTGTATCTTGGAGCTGGTGTGTGTGCGTTTGGGGGGGGATGGATACTGGACTGAAGTCAGGGCGTGGGTGTGGTGTTTGTGATGAAGGGAAATGGGAAAAAGCTCTAAGGATTATTCGGGAGGGACCTGGGAGGTAGTTAGGGAAAATGGCAGCTTACATTGTCTAGGAATCTAATGTCATCATGCTTGGGCCGCCATTTTGGGGGAGTCATTCTTACCCTCTGAATTAGCTTGAATAGTTCAACTCTTAAATTGGAAAGTGAATGGCATATTAGGTAGTGTTATTCTCGGCCAGTAATGATCTGATTTATACTATATCAAGATGTCTTGTCTTTTTCCTGTCTAAAATCCTCTAGATTGAATTCTAAAACACATCGACTTTCAGTGATTCTAAAAGAATGGTTATGCTTTTACATTTTTCCTAGTTATATATAGATATGGAATCATGAAATGACTATTCTGGTGTAATTGTCATTTTCCTCTTAAAACATGGTCATTTTCTATACCAACAGCATTAAATTCCACTCTAATCTTCCTATCTGCTTATATCCTTTTGTTGGGGTGCAATAAATTTTTATTTCTATCTTTCTATTTTTAACCATTGTTTAGTTTCTACCTGCTGTTCAAATTTTCTTCATCTTGGTCTTTTTCAGTAAAATGCACTCTTAGAAGTGCCCTAGGTTGTATAGATTTCTGTGCATTGCAAATGTAAATTATATGGATTTTTATGTTCTTTAAAATATAGTAGCAACAAATTTTTCTGTCACTTGACTTGAATAATTATATTTCTGACCCACCCTTGTAACCCTCCAGGCAAAGCTTTGCTATCCTGAGAATCTTTTGTGAACCCCAAATATCTGAGACAGGACTCAGTCAAATTAGAAAGTTAATTTTGCCAAAGGTAAGGATGTACACCTGTGACAAAGCCTCAGGATGTCCTGATGACATGTGTTCAAGATGGTTGGGGCACAGCTTGGTTTTATACATTTTATACACTTGATGGCTTGATACACAAGCCATCAAGCAATATATGGAAGATGTACATTGGCTTGGTTCCGTCCGGAAAAGTGGAACTCGAAGTGGGGGAGGGGGTTTCCAGGTCATTGGTAGAGAAAACACAGATGGTGGCATCCGCTGCTTTTCTTTAGAGATGGAGTTTCACCATGTTGCTGAGGATGGTCTCAAACTCCTGAGCTCAGGCGATATCTCTGGCCAGGCATTCAAAGTGTTGGGATTACAGGCATGAGTCATGGCATATGGCCTGTTGCATTCTTTTGAGTTTCTGATTAGCCCTTCCAAAGGAGGCAATCAGACATGCATTTATCTCAGTGAGCAGAGGGATACTTTGAGTTCTGTCTGTCCTTTGCCCTCAAGGAAATTCCTTGTGAGGGGAGGTATGTAGCTTTTTTTTTTTTTTTGAGTCTTACCCTGTTGCCCAGGCTGCAGTGCAGTGGCCTATCTCAGCTCACTGTAATCTCTGCCTCCAGGGTTCAAGTGATTCTCCTGACTCAGCCTTCCGAGTAGCTGGGATTACAGGTGCCCGCCACCACACCAGCTAATTTTTGTATTTTTAGTAGAGACGAGGTTTTACCATGTTGGCCAGGGTGGTCTTAAACTCCTGACCTCAGGCAATCTGCCCACCTTGGCCTTCCAAAGTGCTGGGATAATAGGCCTGAGACAACGCCCCTGGCCTGTAGCTGTCTTTTCAAGGAGTAGCATGGGAGGCAGGTTTGCCCTAAGCAGTTCCCAGCTTGACTTTTTACTTTTGCTTAATTTTGGAGTCTCAAGATTTATTTTCCTTTCACATTTCATCGTAGTTCATCACTCAGTCACGAAGGCTCCATGTTACTCTCATAAACCTGTTACCTCACTAGAATTTCTAATATTCTGCTGTCTCTCTTCTCTCATTCTTTTTCTGATTTATTATTCCTCACTTATTTTTCTACAGTTGTTTATTTTTTTAGCTCAAGAAAAACAAATGGATTTGAAGGGGAAACATCACATTCAGAACTTTTCTTTCTGGTATTTATTTATTTTTTGAGATGGAGTCTGGGTCTGCTGCCCAGGCTGGAGTGCAGTGCTGCGATCTCAGCTCACTGCAACTGTGGCTTCCCAGGTTGAAGTGATTCTCCTACCTCAACCTCCTGAGCAGCTGGGATTACAGGCGCCTGCCACCATGCCCACCTAATGTTTGTATTTTTAGTAGAAATGGGTTTTTACCATGTTGGCCAGTCTGGTCTCCTGCCTCAGGTGATCCTCCCAACTTGGCCTCCCAAAGTTCTGGGATTACAGATGTCAGCCACTGCGCCCAGCCTCTTTCTGGTCTTTAAATGACCATCAAAGCTTCTGTAATGAAAGTGGTGCTGTCTGTGTTTGGAATGGGGTTTCCCCCCCCCATATGTGCTGTCTCACTAGGATGGAAGGTCTGTAAAAGCTTCAGCCAGTTCTTCTTGTGTATCTGCCTCTCTTCTTAGCACCCAGAATACAGTAGAATTTTTTTCTACTGGTTATTATTATTAGAGACAGTGTCTTTCTCTGTTGCTCGGGCTGTAAAACTGTCTCTGTAAATCTTATAAAATTAATTAGGGAAGAAGGAAATGGTTTGCATTGCTATTGTGAAAGGAAAATAAGTATTGGGACCCCCGAAATCACTAAGCCAAAAGGAAAATCTGGGAACTGAAACTGCCACTGCAAAATTATAACCGAGACAGTGAAAGAGATCTTGACCTAACCAACTCCGTCTTGCTTCTAAACTCCAAGCTGTCCTTGTTCATTCCTGGGCAAGAGCCAAATTAACTTTGGGAGGAGCTAAGTTTGTAGTCCCTAAATTTAGTTTATAGTCCTTAGTTTATAACAGCCCTTTCCCAAAACAATCCCAGTTCTTGCCTGGGGACTAGACTGCATTTGTGGGACTAACAAATTAGTCAGCAGATTAGAAATTATGCTTTAGGAGTCATGCAGCTGGAGGCTACAAGATTCTGACTTTCCCCAAATTGCTCCTGGTGATAACATCTCTATTGTAAGGCCTAAGATGAGTGCTTGAGATATTTTGCAGATCCTGCACTTGATGGATCAGCTCCACCACCCAGGCCAATAAACTAGCATATCTGATCTTGTGGTCCCCACTCAGGAATTGATTCTGTGCAAAAGGACAGACAGGCCAAGTATAATAAAGCAAATAGCTCCTACCATAATTTGTGTTTAGTAAAAATGGGAAACTGGGAGAGAGACAAATTATTTTTCAAAAACTGTACTACACCTGTTGTTAGATTCTAGTCTTGTCTAATGTTATTTAATTTTTATTATTTTCTAGAGTTTGGACTGAATTCTAAAATTTTTCTTGTCTAAAAGTCTCCAAAACAATATTTTCAAGTATTTCCTTTCTTTTTTCTTTCCCCTACCCATTTTTCCTAATTTGCAATAACTGGAAACTAAGCTGTGCTTTCCTAAAGCCCTGCAAACTGAAGCTAGACAACTTAAACTTCAGGAGAAAATAACAGCAACTTATGTACCTACATAATCCCCTCTCATACCTGCCTACTGATGTGTGGACTTCAGAGTAATATGGCCTGTATCAATTTTGCAGAATTATCCTTTTTGTGGTTGCTGTTTTCCTCCTTTCCTCCTCCTATTTTCTCTTTAGAGGATGTAGGACTTCATAACCTGGTAACGATGAACTCTCCTAATAATGTGGGACACACACATCTAGGACTAAAACATCCTACCCAGGAGAGATGAGATGAAACCTGAGACCACAGACTCACTTTCTTGTAAAATGTTTTCTCTGAAAGATTTTAAAAAGAAAAGGGGAGAAATGTGAAAGGAAAATAAATCCTGGGATCCCAGAAACACTAAGCCAAAGGGAGAAGTCAAGCTGGGAACTGCTTAGGGCAAACCTGCCTTCCATTCTATTCCTAAAAATGATAGCTACTAAGTTGAAAAAGCTACAGATCTTCCTCACAAGGAATTTCCTTGTGGACAAAGGACAGATAGAACTCAAAGTCATCCCTTTGATCACTGAGATAAATGCATATCTGACTGCCTCCTTTGGAAAGGCTAATAAACCCAGAAAAATGCAACTGTCCATTTGTCTCTGATGAACCTATGACCTGGAAGCCCCCTCCCCGCTTTGAGTTGTCCTGCCTTTCCAGATGGAACCAACGTACATCTTACGTATGTCAATTGATGTCTCATGTCTCCCCAAAATGTATAAAAACAAGCTGTGCCCTGACCACCTTGGGCATATTTCTTCAGGACCTCCCTGAGGCTGTGTTGTGGGTTCGTGCCCTTAACTTTGGCAAAATAAACTTCCTAAATTGACTGAGACCTGTCTCAGACATTTGGTGCTCACACTATAATGGATAACTGAGAAGGAGTAATTTATTTAAAAAATATATTTCAGTTCACATTTCTGTAAGCTGTACAAACATGGCACTAGCATCTTCTGTTGGGGGCATCAGGAAGCTTCCACTTACTGTAGAAGACAGAGATAAAACATGAGTATAACATGGTGAAAGAAGGAGCAAGTGGGGAGGGCCCAGGCTTCCTTTGAAACTACTAGATCTCCTGTGAATTTATTATGGTGGGGAGGGCACCAAGCCATTCTGGAGGGATCTGCCCCCATGTCCCAGAAATCTCTTACCAGGCCCCATCTCTACATTGAGGATCACATTTCAACATGAGATTGAAGGAAAAATCTCATCCAAACTTTATCAGGGAGAAATGAAAGTCAGTCCAGCATGTAGCATGTATTAAGCCATTCTTGCATGCTATAAAGAAATAACTGACACTGGGTATTTTGTAAACAAAACAAAACAAAAGGAGGTTTAATTGGCTTAGGGTTCTGCAGGCTGTACAAGGAAGCATCGTGGCATCTGCTTCTGTGGAGACATCAGGAAGCTTCTAGTCATGGTGCAAGGCAAAGGAGGAGCAGACACATCACATGGCAGAGATGGAGCGAGAGAGAGAGAGAGAGAGAGAGAGAGTGGCGGAGAGGTCACACACACTCTTAAACAACCAGATCTCGAAAGAGCTTACTGTTGCGAAAATAGCATTAAGCCATGGAGGGGATCCACTCCCATGACCCTACACCTCCCACCAAGCCCCACCATTATTGGAGATTATAATTAATTCAATGTGATCTGAGCAGGAACAAATATTCAAGCTAGATCACAGCACACTCAGCATTAATCATTAGGTCAGTTTGTTCCTGACCTGCTTCCTCATAGTTGTTTGCTGCCTATTTTCTCAGAAGAATGCAGACCCTATTACTAGATTATAGTTCCCTTTAACTACTTTATAGGTAACAAATATTATGAGACATTAATTTTTCTTTTGAAATAGTGTTTCACTCCCTGCATGCCAGTGAAACTACACGTTAGCGGGTCTGAAGGATCCCATGAGAAGCTGAGTCACCAAAAAATGCAGTTTCCACATCCCAATGATTACAATCCTCCTACCCCAACCGATCAACGTCCGCAGTTTTCCAGCCCCTCACCTTCCACAATCCCCTGAAAGACTCTAGTCCAGGACTCTCTGGAAAGATGAATTTGAGGGTTTGCTCCTATCTCCTCACTCAGTAGCCTGTAATCATTAAACTCTCTGATCCAAACTCTGTTTTCTCAGTGTAATTGATGTTAACGTGTATCAGGCATATGAAACTGTTTGTCCTGTAACAGCTGGAAGGCAGTGGGACGATCATAGCTCGTTGTAATTTCTTTTTTTTCTTTTTCTTTTAAAGACGGGGTTTCACCATGTTGGTCAGGCCAGTCCTGAACTCCCGACCTCAGGTGATCCGCCCGCCTTGGCCTCCAAAGTGCTTGGATTACAGGCGTGAGCCACCACGCCTGCCTACTTGTTGTAATTTCTAACTCCTACACTCAAGGGATCCTTCCATCTCAGCCCCCAGAATAGCTACAACTTTAGGTCTGTGTGCTACCACCCCTGGCTAATTTTTTAACAAATTTTTTGTAGAGACAGGATCTTGCTATGTAGCCTGGGCTGGTTTTGAACTCCTGGCCTCAAGGTATCTTCCAACATCTGCATCATAATGTGCTGTCATTACATGTGTGAGCCACTATACCCTGCCCGTGATAGAATACGAGCACATGGTTGTGAAATGTTGGTATCAATAAGTTTATATAACAGTAAAGAAAAAATCTGTTCATGAAATTGTTTTTGTATTCATGGATGCCTTTGTAAACAGAATGTTTGATTCTGATGAAGATATATTGTAATTTCACCATAGATATGATATGGGATGGAAAAATCCACCAAAGAATACACCAGAGAAGACATTGCTTTATATTTGTTTTTATTGCAATTATCTTTCAAGCCACACACAAAAAAATACTTTTAGTAACAACTGAGAAGATTGTTTTCTGCCAGGCAATCTCTAAACATTAACTTTTACTCGGAAATGTATTCTTGAAAGTGACTTTGTAAAATAAGAGCAAATTTGGCCTCTTATTTAATCATTCAGAGATGATTAAAATAAAGCTTAAACAAATTAGATAGCTTACTGAGGGTCATTCATCTAGAAAAGCACGTGATTGAACTACAACTCAGGAAGCCATTAAAGTCTGACTTTTTAGCATCTTGCTATTACACACACACAAATTCTGAAATACTTTTAATTTAGCATTTCAACAGCAGAAGGCCAAATAAAGAAGAGTGAAAGACCACATGAAGAATTGGACAACTATTCTGGCCTGCCCCCTTACTAACATCCTAAGTGATCCTTTAGGCATCTGTCAAGCATGTTTCTGGTGGTGGAAAGGGATCCAGTCTCTGCTCCAGGACTAGCAATGTGTTTTGGGACAATAATTAAGTTTTTATAAACCCAGTTCCCTCAAAACAGCTTTCCCTCCATGGGCACAGTAATACATTTTCTTTTCAACCCCTGAAGCAAAGTATTTGACTCTAGATAACTTCAACTCAGATAACAGGACTTTACCTTAATCTCATTGATTCTGACTTTGGATATCATTTGCCCCTAGGTCCCCACTTACCTTCCTGCAATCTGATTTGGACTGCCCAGGAAGCCGGAGAGTACAGAACGCAAAAGATGGCGGCTTCTAAATCCCAGATACTCAGTGTCACCTCGTGTGAGATAGTCCATCAAGATGGAGCAGCTGTCTCTCCTCGGTGTTTGGCAGCTTCAGGATTTCGCACAGGAAAGGGTAGGGGTGTGAGGTTTGGGAAGGTGTCTAAGATGCTTCCAGCCCTGAGCTCAATAGGCTGGCGGTCCTGGATGCTCTTTTCTGTCCTTACCATTTCCAATTCCCCAAGACGGCCAAGAATATTCACTGCGACCTGCTTTCCACTCCCTGTGTGCTTCTTCGCAGGGACTGCTTGAAAAACAATTACTTTTCCAGAGCCCAGGGCACCTGGAGGGGGGGACCCAGAGTTGCCCCTTATGAATCCGGGCCCTGGGAGGAGCCACAAGCGCCCCTAGGGGAGGCCAACGCTTGCGGAGGAGCCAGGAGGATGCGCCCAACCCCCACAAATTTTCTCAGCCTGGGTTCCCTGCTCCCAGGAACAGCCACTGAAGTGGGAGACGTATGTGGGAGACCTTCCAGAGCCTCAGCTTATGACTATTCCCAAAGCCACCGTCCAAAGTTCCAAGGCTTTTGGCAGAGGTTTCCACGTGTTTTGGACTGCATGCCCTAAGGCTGCCTCTGCTGCCTGCCTTTTTATTATAGCACTGAGCCCTGAGGTTTCCTGAGACCCTCTATTGGATGATCTTCTGAGAACACATGATGTTATAGTAACATTGTCAGAGGCATTAAACCAGAGCGCCTCCATCTTGAATAGGGACTCATAAAATAAGGCTGAGACCTACTAGGCTGCATTTCCAGGAGGTTAGGCATTCCTAGTCTTATGATGAGATGGGAGGGCGGCACAAGATACAGGTCACAAAAACCTTTTGCTGAGAAATTAAGTTGTGGTAAGGAAGCCGGGCCAACACCCACCAAAACTATGATGGTGATTAAAGTGACCTCTGATAGTCCTCATTGCTCATTATGAACTAATTATAATGCATTAGCATGCCAAAAGACACTCCCACCTGCACCATGACAGTTTACAAATCATGACACCAGGAAGTTACCCTATATGGTCTAAAAAGGGCAGAAACCCTCAGCTCTAGAAGTTGCCCATCCCTTTCCTTAAAACTCATGAATAATCCACACCTTGTTTAGCATATGAACAAGAGGTAACAATATGTGTAAGTAGCTGAGCAGCCCATGCCACTGCTCTGCCTGTGGAATAGCCATTCTTTATTCTTTTTTTTCTTAATAAACTAGCTTTCATTTTATGGATTCGCCTCAAATTCTTTCTTGCACGAGATCCAAGAACACTGGCTTGGAGTCTAGATCAGGACCCCTTTCCAGTAACAAAACTTCCGCATTTGCTTTTAGGTTGCTTTGTGCATTTTTCTTTTGCTGGCTTAATACTTTGTCCACAAATGTGAAATTCTTTGTCACCTGTGTTATTGCTGTTGCTGTTGGGTAAGGACGACTCTCTGGGCCGGGTGGCTGGCAGTTGCTGGTGCCTGGACTGGTGCAGGACTCTCGGTGGCTGGGTTTGCAGGTGATGGTGCCTCCTGTGCAAGTCAAATGTGGGAGAAAGAAGGCAGCCAAGAGGGGTTGTGCATGCTGGGTTGCTACTGCTTGGGCTGCCAAGACAGTGAACAGGCAGCAGCCCTGAGAACTTAGTCCAGGAAATTCTCCCGTTGGGTTGCCCTGGCACTTCTTCCCTCTGAGTCTATCCAAGAGCGCTTACCCGCTTCTCAACTGCAGGTTGCTGTAATACATCCCCATATCTCTTTTTCTCAAATACACCCACATGATTTGGGGAAATCGATTGTCTGTCTTTCTTAGGTGCAGAGAAAATCTGAAGTGTCCTTTCTATTTAAGACTGCAGGTCCTGGATTTCCAGTGAGCATGGCTAGGAAGAGAGGGTGGCCTCCCCCTCAGGGAAAGCAGCCACCCAGTATTGATAGTGTAACCTTTCTGAACTCAGATTCCAGAGTGAGCTTGCTTACTTGCAATTTCTACTTTAGCTTGGTGGCTTTCTAAGACCCCTTACCTATCAACAGAAAAACAACAGAATGGTAGTATCCACCATATCCTGGGGTTCAAAAAGAGCAGCTGGGTGTGATGGCTCACGCCTGTAATCCCAGCTTTTTGGGTGGCTGAGGTGGGCTGATAATGAGGTCAGGAGTTTGAGACCAGCCTGGCCAACATGGTAAAACCCCATCTCTATTAAAAAAATAAAAAATTGGCCAGGCGTGGTGGCATGTGCCTGTAATCCCAGTTGCTTGGGAGGCTGAGGCAGGAGAATCACTTAAACCTGGGAGGCGGAGATTGCAGTAAACTTAGATTGTGCCACTGCACTTCAGCCTGGGTGAAAGAGCGAAACTCTGTCTCAAAAAAAAAAAAAAAAAAAAAAAAAGCAGTGACAAAAGATCAATACCAAGTAATTTGCAAAAGATCAGAAAATTTCTAAGTGTGAAGCATGTTAACTGTACACTGCTTACCAACTTGTCTGAGTCCAGTGAGACAGAAGATATTCAAATGCAAGTTACACGAAGTAAATTTATACTTACAGACAAGCAGCAAGGGACAGCAGAAGCCTAGGGCTCATTGTGTGTTGGTTTCTTGTAACTCAGAAAGCTGCCTAGGGTAGATGGATTCTTGAATGCACATGCTCTTCTTGCACCACAGCTGAGGAACCACAATAAGCAGCCCACCTTGGGTTTTCTACCCCAGGTTCACTTGACCCCCTGGGCCAAAGTGTTGAAGGACATCTTGTGCTAGGTGGAGACAGGAAAAGAGCCCAAGCTGTTCCAGCAAGTTTCCCCTTACTTTAGGATGTTGCACTCCCAACACATTATACAGTTATTCTTGAGGACTACAAGCAAGAAGAGGGAGGACTGGGTTGGTCCAAAGCCACCCAGTGAACTTTTCTGCAACCAGTACAGTTACTGTATTGAAAAGACATTTCTCAGCCAGATTCAGTGGCTCATGCCTATAATCCCAGCACTTTAGGAGGCTGAGGCGGGCAGATCACAAGGTCAAGAGATCGAGACCATCCTGGCCAACATGGTAAAACCCGGTCTCTACTAAAAATACAAAAATTAATCAGGCATGGTGGCGCATGCCTGTAGTCCCAGCTACTCGGGAGGCTGAGGCAGGAGAATCGCTTGAACCTAGAGGGTGGAGGCTTCGGTGAGCGAAGATTGAGCCACTGCACTCCAGCCTGGAGACAGAGGAAGACTCCATCTCAAAAAAGAAAAAAAAAAAAAAGAAAAGGCATTTCTCAAAAGAAGACATACACATAGCCAACGAGTGTATTGAAAATGGTCTGCATCACATATCATCAGGGAAATGGAAACTAAAACCTCATGAGAGCCCTTGGTACCAAGTAAATAAATTAAAAAAAGCAAACTTCAATGAGATATCTCTTTGCACCTGTTACAATGACAATTACAATTATAATGACAGTTACAATTGCAACCTATTATCACAAACACAAGAGATAGCAGGTTTTGGTAAGGATGTGGAAAAAGGGAACTCTTGTATATTGTTGGTGGGAGTGTAAATCAGTTCAGCCATATGCAACAGGATGGAAGTTCCTCAAAAGATTAGGCATAGAACTACCATATGATCCAGCCATTCTGCTTCTAGTCATATAGCCAAAGGAAATAAAATTAGTATGTCAAAGAGCTATCCTGCACTTTTGTGATTATTGTAGCACTATTCAAAATAGCCAAGATAATGGAATCAACCTAAGTGTCCATCAAGGGATGAAGAGATAATGGAAATGTGGTAGATGTCCATGATGGAATACCACTCAACCATAAAAAGAAGGATATCCTGTTCTTTGTAACAACATGGATGAAACTGGAAGACATTTTATTAAGTAAAATAACCCAGGGATAGAGGGACAAGTACTGTATGATCTCACTTATGTATGGAATCTAAAGAAATCAAACACATGGAAGCAGAGATTAGGATGGTGGTTACCAGGTACTAGGGTATGGAGGCTATTGAGTAGATGTTGAAACCCCATCTTAAAGAAAAAAAAAGATAAGAGGAATAAGGTCACGAGTTTTATTGTACCATGTGGTGATTATAATTATTAACAATGTATTGTATACTTGGAAATTGCTAACAGATTTTTAAATGCTCTTATGACATAGTATGTGAGGTAATGAATGTATTAATTAACTTGATTTAATAATTCTACAATGTATTTGTATGTCTAAACATCATGTTTTATTCCATAAGTATATAGAATTTACTTTTTCAATTAAAATTTTAAATAAAAATATACATAAAAGGAAATATTCCAAAAAACTTATCTGAGAATGAGGATGTTAAATGGGAGTTAATAATTGTGAACCTGGTAGAAGACATTGTAGTGTTCAGAACAAGGATATCAGTATCCAAAAAAGAGGTGGATGGAATCTCGGCTACATGTGCCTGTATTGCACCATGGCTAATGGATTTCATGCCTTTGCCCTTTTGCCTTTCCAAATATATTCTTAAATTTATTCCTAATAGTGGTATTTTCTTTTCAATGAAAGAGTGGAAATAAAATACAATACATTATTTGAAAAGATATTCAGGAAGCAGTAAGTGCAGTCAGAAATCCCCGGAATGAGTGTGCTGGTGGCTTGGAGGGCAGGATCTTTATTCTAGAAACTCTGTGTTTCAGGCATGCCTAGACAAAATACACTTCTATTTGATGTCTGAGTATATCAAAGAGGTATTGCTTGGTTTAGAGGCTCAGTGAGGTTACATCATACTCCAAGATAACAAAGGTAGTTCATGCTGGAGCTGGATTAAGGTTCCAGGTTCTCAGGCATTCATATCAGGTAGGGAAATGACTAAAGGAATAATTAGGTTACATTTTGAAAATAAGAATCTTGTGACTTACATACAATTGTAATTTTTCTATTTTTGTCTATATTACATTAGTCAGAATAAAAGGAGACTATAATTTTCCCACCTAAAGGGAAAATATGATGAGCTAATATGATGTTTTTTGCAAGACCCTAATCCTATTTTATGTGATTATATGCATTTTTTATTAGTTATTCTCCTTCCTCTGTTTTTCCTACTTTCACTGCAATTCTTCTCTTTAGTGTTTTATTTTAAATGTATATTTTGTATCTTCAGTCTTTTAATCTATGATTTATTATTTTGTGTGGACATATCTTTAATTCATGTAAAAATCATATTATATACATTATATTATTCAGTATTTTCCACTCAGGAAAGTTTTTAATATGTACAGTTTCTAAGATCTTTATGCATATTTCATCTGCTGCTTCCAACTCTGATATATTAATCTCCAGTGAGCCTAGGCCACTTTTTACCTCTCTCCTGCCCCACAGTGGACACTCATATTGCCACTGAGTTACAAATATCAAATATAGCATCCCCTTATGGACCTATGGGAGAATTTCTCTACCAACTTTAACATTTTTCCTTTTAATTAATTTCCTAATGGAAATGACAGTTGTGAAACCATTCCTATAAACTTTATAAAGTTAATCAGGGAAAGCAGGAGAAGAATAAAAAATAAACCAAGCTTGCAGCACATTCAGTAGTAATGATTAGGTCACCTTCCTCTCTGACCTTCTTGCTCAGAGTTCTTTAGTGCTTATTGCCCCAAATTATGAGAATAACTATGCAGACCCTGTCACAAGATTATAATTTCCCTTCACTGCTCTATAGAGAACATCTTGAACATTGTAAAATGTTGAGGTTTTCATTTTGAGATATTTTATGTCCTGACTACTAATAAGACTACTGATGCCAGCTAGTCTGAAAGACCCCATGAGAAGCTGACTCACCAAATAATGCAGTTTCTACATTCTAATGATTTCATCCCCTTTGCCCTAATCAGTGACCTCAATTTTTCAGTCTCTTGTCCTCTGCAATCTCCTTAAAAACTCCAGACCAGAACATCTCAGGGAAATGGATTTGAGAGTACTTCCTATCTCCTCATTTGGCTGCCCTGCTATCACTAAACTCTTTCTCTGCTGCAAGCCCTGCCGTTTCAGTGTTTTGGTGTATATTTATGTTACTGCACAGCAGGCATACAAACCTGTTGGTCCTGTAACAATCAGACACGTTTTGTGTTGGTTTGTCTTGTTTTTTCCTTTCAAACAACCTAATTGGATTATTTCACCATGCTGACTAATGTGAAGAGAGAGGCTAAACCAATGTAGTACTAGAGCTACACTGGCCTTCTTTGGCTTAACATTTGTCTAGAATTATAATTTCTTCAGTCTGAGAAGCCAGTCATTGTAAGATGTGTCATTACTTGACATGTGTAATACGAAAAATCTGCTAACTAAACTATGTCTCAGTCCTGAGAGACCAATATTAAAATATAGATTTATTTCAGAGACATAAAAATGGCAAAAGATTTATCTTGAAATTGATTAAAATCATGTATTCAGTTATTTTATTTTCAATTTGTTGTGTCATTTTATTTAGTTTACTACTTGTCAACGGCAAGGAGCTTAGAGTTGTAATTTTCTAAACATATCAATATGGTTGTATTTGTCATTTTACAGAGTAGTTCAAAACATTGAAAAAATTGTTTATGTGAAGAAATCATTTCCCCTGCTCTAGTTTCCATAAGGTAACCGTGTTTCCATAGGGTAAGTTCTCATTAGCAGTTTTACATTCTTGCCTTATATTTTTCAGTTCTCCCCCAAGATTGAGTAGTTCATATTGAATGGCAATTTGTTACAGGCCCTCTACCAAGTGTATTTTCTATTTAACCTTGTTTACTTTTCAGCTGGAAATCGTGACACAGAGAAATATCTAATTCAAAAATTACCTGGTGTTACATTTGAGAGGAAATACGGGCATGAAAATTTCGATTCCTCCCATTTTATTCTCTTTCTTTAAGCCAACTTTGTATGGAAAATACACTTTGTAATAGTTTTGTAGTGTGCTTGCTTCTCCATGGTCTCTATTTCATAGAAGCACAACCTCACTCAGGGAGACGTGAGGTGGTGCGGGTTTGTCTGTGGGTGGATGGGTAAATGTAATTTTGCTATTCAGTTTTTTTTTATTTTGTTTTTTTTAGAAACTCAATGTTTATTTTCCATGAATCTTATATGTTGTTTAAGAGCTCACACAAGAACAGCTTAAGACCATTCAGTGGTTGCTCCTACCCATTCAGTGGCCTGAGCAGTGGGAGCTGCAGACCAGTCTTCCGTGGCAGGCTGGGCGCTCCAGTCTTCAGTAGGGAACTGCTGGATAGACACAGAGGGCACCTGCACGCCTTCAGACCAGTCGGCAACCTCAGGCTGAGTAGCAGTGAACTCAGGAGCTGGAGCAGTCCATTCACCCTGAAATTCCTCCTTGGTCACAGCCTTTTCAGCAGCAGCCTGCTCTTCTTTTTCAATCTCTTCAGGATCTCTGTAGAAGTAGAGATCAGGGATGACCTTCCATGGGTGTTCATGGGAAATGGTGCCACGCATGCCCACAACTTCCCGAGCCAGCATCTACCACATCAAACCCACTGAGTGAGCTCCCTTGTTGTTGCATGGGATGGCAATGTCCACATAGCGCAGAAGAGAATCTGTGTTACACAGAGCAATGGTAGGTAGGTTAACATAAGACCCCTCTGTGAGAGGCTGGTGGTCAGCCCTTGGGTCAGTAACCACAAGCAGCCGTGGCTCCCGGAAGGCTGCCTGGATTTGGTTGGTGAAGGTTCTAGGAGTAAAGCGGCAGCAATTGGAGTGGCTCCAGTGGCAGCAGCAAATCAGCATGGCCCTCTGGCCAGTATTCCCGGAAGATATTACACTGACATCAGCAGGGTTTTCAATGGCAACAATGGCACGAGCTGCCAGGAGAAGCTTCTCCCAGGTCCTCTTCAGATTTATGATGTAGATGCCATCACTTTTCCTTTTATAGATATAGTGTTCCATCTGGAAGTCAAGGTTGGTGCCACCTAAATGGGTTCCTGCTGCCAGGAACTTAAGGACATCCTCCTCCTTCATTTGCAGGACATCAAGGGCTCCGGACATTGTGAAAGTTTCCCTTTAAGTTACGACGGGAATCCAGAACAACGCCGTATGGAACCCATGGCAGGTGGCGCGGAAAGCGCTATTCAGTTTTTAGAAATCAATTTTTTTGGTGTAAATTTATGGTCTATCTTCCAATCTAATTTTTTATGGATATGAGTTTTTGTATCCCTTCTCCCAACCCTCTAAATCAATATAACTAGTGAGAATTCTGAGTTCATTATTCCATTACTTATTTTTTAAATTTAGATTTATTTATCAATATGTATCTACATATTTTAATGGATATTTTAAATATTAACTTTATAAAATATAACCATGGTCTGTATGGTCTATGTAGTCTTTTCACATATATTGTGTGTGTGTGTATATATATATATATAATTTTTTTAACTGAACATTATATTATTATGATGCACCCATACTTTTGAGTACTTCAATTTACTTTTTTGGACTTTGTAAAATATTCCATTCTGAAAATATGCCATAATTGTTTTCATACACTCTCCTGGTAATGGACTTTTGGATCATCCCTCCCCACCAGGTGTTTGTTACTGTTAACGCACAGATATCAACATTCTTTTACATATTTCCTAGTGTACATGAATGTGCAAGAACTTTTCTTGGGAGTGTACTCTGAAATGGAATTGGTCGGTTTTGAGATATGTGACTTGCAGTTTCTTTTTTTTTTACACAGTCAGCAACATTAGGGAGGATTTTCCTCTTCTTTTTTTTTTTTTGTGACTTGCAGTTTCAAAAGACAATAGATTGTTTTTCAAAGTGATGGTAGCGATACACGTTCTCACTTACAATACGTAAGTACTCTAAAGTTTCATATACTGTCTAACACTTAGTATTGTCAGGTATTTTAACGTATAATCATTGAAAGGGTGAAAGTAGCAGTGGGCCACAATTGTTGAGCAGTCAGGCAACTTCACCCTGTATGGGTGTTGTTGATCGCTGCAGGATTCCCTCCACAGATGCTCCTTCCTGATTCATCATTTTGATTTATCAGATTCTGTTCATGATTACAGTTGTTATGAGATAATCCTGGCACACCAAACTGAGAAAAGCTAGGGCCTATTTTTGTGCTCTCACTGTTTATGATACAACTAATTCAAGGCTATTGGAGAGTTTGTTTTCTGTATGCAGTTCAGCTAGTTCTAGCTAAGAAGAAGTGGACATTGGAAACTCATTTAAAACTGAAGAAAAAAGGCCGGGCGTGGTGGCTCATGCCTGTAATCCAAGCACTTTGGAGGCCAAGGCGGTTGGATCATCTGAGGTCAGGAGTTCAAGACCAGCCCGACCAACATGGTGAAACCCCTGTCTTTAAAAAAAAAAAAAAGAAAAAAAAAAACCTGAAGAAAAAAATGATTTATCAAAGGTCAGTCGCTGGAAAATAAAAAATAAAAAAAAAGTAAAAAAGAAAAACATGGCTTAAAAAGTTTTAAAAATAAAACTGCTATGGAAACTGCTTTACCCAAAGATTTTGTCCACAGCTTTAACTGGATTACCTATCAGGGCAGTTAAAGTTTAGCCACGTGGACAGGTCCCAATTTTGTCAGAAATAATTTGGATCCAGCTGTCTTCTGTAAAATAATGAGTTTATGATGCCATCTCATGGCTAGAGTTTCATGGTAAAAGCTATTGGATCTTTGTGTGTATGGATATATGTGTTGATGTGTTTCTGTGTATGTTACATGTATTATGTTATGCTATGTCTACAGTGGCACCACATTGATTTATAGGTAAATGAGTCTCATAAGTTTAGTAAGAAAGTCCAAATGCTTTTCAAATTTATGGGAATTTAGTAATCATTAATAAGCTTGCTTTAAAATTATTCACAAAATAAAAATAGAAATGTATTCAGAATTGTTAGCATAAATTTTTCCTGGGTTTACTAATTGGATGAGTTTTATATTTGCTTTTGCTAGATATTTTAAGGTGTTAGAATTTGACATAAAATATAACCATAAACTCAATCAAAAACAGAATAATCTTTCTTTGAATGACTTTTTGATAATTAAAACTAATTTAACATTGTTAGTTCAACAAGAACACTGCTTTTCCTGAATTATCAGCAAAAATGCCCATGTGTTCAAGATTTTTGCTTAGGTGAACACCTGGTATTCATAAGCTATGCAAATAGTTTAACAAAGAAATAACTTGGAGCAATGATTACCTTTGTCTGATGGTCTCAGTTCTAACAGCTAATCTAGAAAAACTGTACAAATGAATAAATTGAGTAAATGTAAATGGAATCAATGCTTGTAGGTGAACTTTTTTTTTTGTTGGAGACAGAGGCTTGCTCTGTCCTCCAGGGTGGAGTGCAGTGGTTCAATCTAGGTTCACTGCAGTCTCCACCTCCTGAGTTCAAGTGATTCTCCTGCCTCAGCCTCCCAAATAGCTGAGACTACAGGCACCCACCACAACGTCCAGCTAATTTTTGTATTATTATTTTTTTAGATGAAGTTTTGCTCTGTCACCCAGGCTGGAGTGCAATGGTGCAAACTCAGCGGCTCACTGCAACCTCTGTCTCCCAGGTTCAAGTGATTCTCCTGTCTCAGCCTCCTCAGTAGCTGAGATAACAGGTGCCTGCCACCACACCCAGTTAATTTTGGTATTTTTAGTAGAGAGAGGGTCTCACCATGTTGGCCAGACTGGTCTTGAACTCCTGACCTCACGTGATCCACCCCAACTCAGCTTTTAATGAAACTTAAAATCTTAAAATTATTTCAGATCCTATTGAATATCTGGGTCATTTCCAACTAAAAAAGAATTATGACATAGGGCATTGGTCAAACTTTTTAACCCACTAATGTGAAATAAAATCTATGCTGTGAGTTAGGTGTTAGTGGACCTCAATGAGCTAAATAAGAATAAGGTCTGAGTCTGGAAGGTAATCAAGGAATAAAAAGGGGATGGGCCCAATGGATGTCTGTATACTTGCCCCCATACAGCCAAGCAATGAATGTGAAACAATACCACCTGCCAGAGGGACACTGTGAAATAACCCAAATAATCCAGGGTGTTGGAGTGAGATATTGTCTCAAATTAATTAATTAATACATTGATTAATAATTCAATTAATGTCAATATCTAGTTTATGGGTTTTGATTTCTACTATTTGATGGAACAGGAAAGCGTAAAACTCCCAAATGTATTCTCTACTGCACTTTTTAAAATCTCTGTCATCTGAAATGCCTGCAGAAAGGATTGAGTCTCAGTTTCTGTAGGCCCTGAGGTGGGCAGAGATTATGAGAGAAAACATCACATAGACTTGGTGCTATGGACTAAATTGTGTCCCCCAAAATTTATGATAATTTTGATTAACTAATCCACAAGGTGATGGTATTTAGCGATGGGGCCTTTGGGAGATAATTATGTTTAGATGAGATTGTCGGGGTGGGGCTTTCATAATGGAATTAGTGCCCTTATGAGAAGAGGAAGAAGTACCATGTCCTTCTCATTCTCTTCCCTTCTTCCTCTCTCCCTTTCTCCACCTCTCTCTCTCTCTCTCTCTCCCCCCCCCCCTCTGCTATGTGAGGACATAGCTACAACATGGCCATCACACAGCTACAATACAGCCATCAGCAAAACAGAAAGACAGCCCTCT
Source organism: Ateles fusciceps (assembly GCA_036589455.1). Classification (NCBI taxonomy): domain Eukaryota; kingdom Metazoa; phylum Chordata; class Mammalia; order Primates; family Atelidae; genus Ateles; species Ateles fusciceps. The sequence continues at coordinate 614,320 of JAZHEH010000572.1, forward strand.
GATCTTGGTCTTTCAGATCCTGGGCAAGACTCACCAGGGCAGATTTCTGTAGCTGCCTGGAATTGTCTAACCTGAAGTTAATACCTGGAACCCTGTGGTTGTCATCTCAGAAGGCACAAGGCTAAGAATCTTCCTCTTTAATCTGCCTCCACCTCTTTTTTTTGTTTTGTTTTGATTTTCAAGTAATGAACTTATTTTTCCAGTTAGCATAACCAGCTCATGGCGCAGCATATTAAATCACAAAGTACAAATACAAGGCAGGTAATACCTTGCCTAGGTTGCAAAATTTTGGCAAATCAATATAGTACTTTTTATTACAATAAAAGCATATTTTTGTTAGAGTCATGTATTATTTTAGTGATAATTTTCACTCCAAATATATTTAAGTACTAAGCCAAAACACTGGTTTTTAGTGATGGTTTATAGCAGGAAAAGTTACTTTATACAAATTAATATCCTTGAAAACTACACCGTTTCTTCTTTTAATTGAATTCCCCTCATGCAAGCTGTTGAAGTTTATAGCAGCAGGGCAATTGTGTACATATACGAGATGGCTCTGCTTTGTTCTGGGGTTTTGAACTAAAGTCAGGTAGGGTTCCTAAGTGAAAATCTTTAAAATTCAAACTTAATTTACTCAATGTCAATGCCAACTTCCAAGTACTTTAAAAAAAATTAAAATTTTGCTTATACACCATTGGTCAGAGTGTAAATTAGTTCAACCATTGTGAAAAAGTGTAGCGATTCCTCAAAGGCCAAAAAACAGGAATACCATTTGACCCAGCAAGTCCATTACTTGGTATTACCCAAAGGAATATAAATTGGTATATTATAAAAACATATGCATGTGTATGTTCATTGCAGCACTATTCACAAGAGCAAAGACATGGAATCATCCAAAATGCTCATCAATGGTACGCTGGATAAAGAAAATGTGGTACATAAACACCATGAAATACTATGCAGCCATAAAAAAGAACAAGATGATGTCTTTTTCCAGAACATAGACAGAGCTGGAGGCCATTATCCTTAGCAAACTAATACAGGAACAGAAAAGCACATACCACATGTTCTCACTTATAAGCAGGGGCTGAATGACGAAAACACAGGGACACAAAGAGAACCAGAGACACTGGAGTCTATGGAAGGGTGAATAGTGGAAGGAGGGAGAGGATCAGGAAAAATAATAATGGGCACCAGGCTTCATACCTGGGTGATAAAATAATGTATACAACAAACCTCCATGATACAAGTTTATCTATATAACAAACCTGCACATGTACCCTGAACTTACAATAAATGTTAAAAAGTAGAATTTCTTTCAAAAAATTGTTAAATTTTCACATAAATACTGGAATCTTCGAAATGAGTTATTTCAAACCACATTAATTTTAGGTGATCCCTTTTATTTAGGCACCCATACCTCTCTTTGTTTTGATCTAATGTCACAGTCTTTATCAGCCTGCTTTTAAAAAATTCTACATAAGGCCAGGCGCGGTGGCTCATGCCTGTAATCCCAGAACTTTGGGAGGCAGAGGCAGGCGGATCATGAGTTCAAGAGATTGAGACCATCCTGGCCAATATGGTGAAACCCCGTCTCTACTAAAAATACAAAATTTAGCTGGGCGTGGTGGCGTGCCCCTGTAGTCCCAGCTACTCGGGAGGCTGAGGCAGGAGAATTGCCTGAACCCGGGAGGTGAAGGTTGCAGTGAGCCGAGATTGCACCACTGCACTCCAGCCTGGCCCCTGGCGACAGAGTGAGACTCTGTCTCAAAAAAAAAAAAACAACAAAAAAAAACTACTTAAAACATATTTACATTTTAAAAATAAATATATTCCTAGCTTGGAGAGATGTGGGGTACTTGATGTTGCCTACACACGTTCACTATCAATTCTCTACAAATGCTGCTTCCAAGGCCACCATCAAAATTTTTATGCTTCGAAGCTGTCAGTTTGTCAGTCTTAACATGTAATTTACATATCACCCTGCTTCTCAGCCTTTTTTAGCATTTGAAGATATCGTTCTTGCTGTCAGTCCTTCAGGGTAACTGCTAGACTGCCTCCTTTCAGTCCTATGACTTCTTGAGTCAAAATAGTTTTTTTTTCTGTGTCCTAAGGATATGGTTTGTATTTAAGTCTCTCATCTACTGAAACTATATTTGTAAGTGAAATATTAGTAGATTTAAGTTCCACTGTTTTCTCTACAGGATTAACTACAGAATATTCTAGCACATATATGTTGGTTCTAACTACATTAGTAAGAGACTGTGTGGAGTCTCTCTATTCAAAGAAGTCTGCGTCTGTGCAACCCTCCAAGGGGACTCTATATGTCTGTCCAACACATCAATCCACACCAGGCTCGGGTTCATAGGGCTTGGATATTTGTGTGGGTTCGCCACAGCGTAGAGACCCCTGAGAGTGTCTCCGCCATAATGTGAGCTTGAGCCCAGAAGCATTTTCCCCCTCCTGGAGGCAGTCGAGCTATGGGAAAGTAGGAACTAAGGATGGGGGATTGTGTAAAAGGCCTATTTTGATCTCTCAGGCATTTACACAATGGCCTGGTGATGGCTGTGTGGTTTAATTAGGACACTGTGTTTGAGTTTCTGCTTTGGGCTAGTTTTGTGACTCCATTTACCGGTACTGCTTGAGCCCTGTGATTACTCAGGTGTGTTTCTTTAAGATTACTCTTCTTGGAATTTATGGTGGGCTTAACCTTTAAGGAGAGTTACTTTGTTAATCTTAAAACTCTTTCACAATAGATAAGAGAAAAGAATATCTGTCAACAACAAATCTGTCTTGCACCAATTTTGTGATCAATTTATGATCTTAGGAATGTTTCTCTTTAACTTGTAGGTTACCCATTCTGTTAGATTTTGTAATTTTCTGTTCCTTTTAATGTTTAAGCTGAAACAATGTGGGCTGACGTCAGTGTCTAAAAGCTGACAGTATATATTGGGACCCTATGCACAAATAAAATTGCTGTTTAGGCATTGCTGTATGGGCATTGTCTATTCAGACCTCCAGACCCTACTTTTCTGTCTCCTAGTTTTTCTGCGCACTCTGTCTTCCAGGTATTGGGACCCTTTCGCTGGCCGAGAGCTCCCCCGGCAAACGTGCCGTCCCTGACATATTTGTGCATTGCAGCCACTGTAACAGTTTCCCACGGGTTCTCAAAGACTGCTTTGAAGTCCAGGTCTTGATGGTGTAGGCAGTCTGCCAGATGTCTGGGCAGCAGAGGGGAAAATAAGGCAAAGAGGTTACACCTGCCCCACCACATAAAGAGCACCCCAGTCAGCCTCGCATTATGTGGGCACCATCAGCCTCACATGAGGGACATCCCAAACCCTGTTCCACCTGTTATGACAATGTAACCCTTAAACCACTTAAAACAGGGGATCCCCCAGCTCCATAGGCAGCGAACCGGTAGGGGTCTGTGGCCTGTTAGTAACCCTGCAGCACAACAGGAGGTGACTGGCAGGCAAGCGAGCACTACCGCTCGAGCTCCACTGATCTGACAGGATGTTAGCTTTTCACAGGAGCGCCAACCCTATTGTGAACTTCCGCACTCCTCCTGAGAATCTGATGCCTCAGGGTCTGAGGTGGAACATCTTCATCCCAAAACCATCCCTTTCTCCCAACCCACCATCCATGGAAAAATTGTCTGCTATGCAACCAGTCCCTGGTGCCAAAAAAGTTGGGTATATCTGATTTAAAGAACACTGTTAATATCTGTTCCCTGCCTTCATCTGGAGGGCCAGAGTCAGTTTAGTTTTGAAGCAATTCTAGCATGTGATCCACCCAGCTGTCCCCTCCCACCCAGTTAGTATTCACAGCTCCTCAAAGGCCTCCTAGAATCTAGACTAAATGATCACTGCCCTGCACACTGGTAGGGTGACACAGAGAGACTCCAGTTCACAAAACAAAACAAAGCCTGTGGGTGGGGTTCCTGCCCCTTTCTGTCTGCTTCAGGCCCATTTATTCTAATGTTGATATGCCAGCTCAAATCAATTCCACAGATAGAGAATAAGGGAACGACTTTAATCAATGTGTATAGTTTCAATGGAAGAACCATAGCAATTTTGAGTAGATCTAAAAGAAGAGTTCCTTAGCACATTGCATATTGTTCATTATATGAAGATAGTTTTTCTAAATGAAAAATGTTTAGGACGTTCAGGAGAGGAAGAACAAATTAAGAAATGTTCTCCACAGCAGATACCTCAAGGCTCTTATGCCTCCAGGGGTACAGTTCCAGGGCAAAAGTCTGCAGAGACAGCCTGAGGGGCCCCACTGGGGTGCCTCGGGCTCCTTCCAGGGCATCGGTCCAAGCGGGGCGTGCCACAAGCATGCAGAAAGGGTGGGGTTCCTCTACATTTTCGGGTTCCTTCTTGATGGAATCGTGGGTTTTCAGCAGTCTTCCGGGCACGGCCTGGACTGCAGAGGGCACCCTGGACGTGCGTCCTTCCACCTCTGCAGGCACTGGCATCTCCAGGCTGCTTCAGGCCACTTTGGACCCCACTGTAGGTAGCATCTGTGTCTTCTTGAGGTGACTGGAGCCTGTTTGTGGCTTCGGTCATTGACTCTTGGACATGGGAGTCTTGAGAACGTTTTTAGCCCCTCTCATCTCCGGGAAGGGCTCTGTGCCTGGTGGAAGCGCAGTGTAGCTCCGAGCTCCGGTAGAGTTGATGGCATTGGCAGGAGTGGCAGCTCAGCACAAGGAAGTTATCCAGTGTCCAGGCCCAGGCTTCCTCTCAGTTCAGGTCCCATGGAATGTGGGGCTCTGGACTTGTCTGCATCCAAGACAGCTCTTCCAGGGTTGATGGATGGAACTCCATAGCCTCAGCTGTCCAAGCCTTGACCAGGCACAGCCATGTAGCTAGTCGAGGAAAAGAACAAATGGCTCAGTCCATCACTGACTGGGTTTTCATAGCATTTTGTCTTATACAGGAAGTCAGATTCCAAAATCCAATCATGTGGGGATTAACACTTATTTACCTTGCTAATTAGGATTAGGGTGAAAATTTCATCATTTCAGAAGGCACTATTGAAAGTCCTTGGGTTTTTACTGGATCAGGCAGTAATAGGGTGGGTCAGGGGGGGTGAGAGAATGGGTCCAATTTTCTAATTTCAATAAGAAATTGGCAGCTTTCAATATTTCAATATTTCATGCTTAGGTGAAATGTTTGTGTACATCTCTTATAGATATGCTTTATCATATTAAGGTAATTTACTTTTTCTAATTTGCTAAGATGATTTTTGTATTACGAATGAAGCAGCGTTGAATTTTCAAAACTTTTTTTGTATCTTCTGAGATTATCATATATTTTTTTCTGCTGTTAATGTGGAAAATAACAGGGATTGATTTTCAAATGCCACATTAAGGTTGAGTTCCCTGATAAACTACTTTAGTTTATATTGCTTTATGATGCATTTTTACTTTTATTTTGAGATGGAGTTTCACTCCTTTTTTTTTTGAGACAGAGTCTCACTGTCACCAGGCTGGAGTGCAGTGGCGAGATCTCGGCTCACTGCAGTTTCTGCCTCCTGGGTTCAAGCGATTCTCCTGCCTCAGCCTCCCGAGTAGCTGGGACTACAGGTGCATGCAACCATGCCCAGGTAATTTTTTGTGTTTTTAGTAGAGATGGGGTTTCACCATGTTGGCCAGGATGGTCCCGATCTCTTGACCCCATGATCCATCTGCCTTGGCCTACCAGAGTCCTGGGATTACAGGGGAGTTTCACTCTTGTCGCCCAGGCTGGAGTGCAGTGGTGCGATCTCGGCTCACTGCAACCTCCGCCTCCTAGGTTTAAGCAATTCTGTGTCAGCCTCTCGAGTAGCTGGGATTACAGGTGGCTGCCACCATGCCCGGCTAATTTTCGTAGTTTTTAGTAAAGACAGGGTTTCACCATGTTGGCCAGGCTGGTCCTGAACTCTTCACCTCAGGTAATCCACCCTCCTCGGCCTCCCAAAGTCCTGGGATTGCAGGTGTGAACCACCCCACCTGGCCTATGATGCATTTTTAAAAGTATATTACTAGATTCAGAATGCTAACATATTTTTTATGATTTTTCCCAGTAGTTGGAGATATTGTCTGACGAAAAAATTGAGGAGGGGGCTCTAGAGTGATGCATGAAATGGGCATATAGTTAAACTTGTTGACATTTAAAAAGTCCTTTCTATGTATGTGGCTGTCCCACTCAGTCAAAGACTTTTCAAATCTGGGGAACATGTCTCGTTTGCAGTATGTCAAGAGTCAAGATTGGACTGAGTCAATTCAAATTTTTTTTTTTTGTGGACAAAGTCTCATTCTGTTGCGAGATTGAGAGTGCAATCTTGGCTCACTGCACCCTCTGCCTCCCAGGTTTAATCAATTCTCCCTGCCTCAGTCTCCCAAGTAGCTGGAAGCTACTTCCATCACCATGCCAGGCTAATTTTTGTATTTTTAGTAGAGACGGGGTTTCGCCTCGTTGGCCAGGCTGGTTTCAAACTCCTGACCTTAGGTGATCTGCCCACCTTGGCCTCCCAAAGTGCTGGGATTACAGGTGTGAGCCACCTCGCCCGGCCCAATTCTATTTTTGAAGGAACTCTGAAACAAATTTTAATACAGAGTGAATTTTTGAGGATTACAACAGCAGGAGAATAACACTGAGGCACATGAGGTGAGCAGAGAGGTATATTTTATTGGCCTGGCTTCTCCCAAAAAGCATTACTGAAATGAACAATCATGTGAGATTGCTTTATTCACGACCGCTGTCCTTAGAAAGCGGGAGTGAGAAGAAAGAGGAGTGGGGCAAGGATGAGCATATTCAATGCCGTGCTTTCTAGTTGCCCACGCTTGGTATCAATCATGACTAGAGGTGACTTTATTATCAGCTATCTGTATGAACACTGATTTTACAAAGTTGAAACTGCTCTGAACACCAGTGGTTGTTTGATCTCATGAAACCATGTTCTGAGAGGACTTCTGAACAACTGCTTCTTATCATAGTCCACTTAAGAGGAAGAAAAGGATGGAATATATCCACTATTGGAGAGATAACACAATACTCACAACAAAAGATCCCTGTGAACCAAATAGCAGAGAGAGGGAACACTAGTGTTGAGTTGGCATTAACGGTTTTACATGCCTGTAAGTTAGCATGACAACTACAAAGTTAGACCACATCTCATACATTTTCAGCAGAGCAGGGGGATCCTATCTTGCTATCTGCTGAGAGACCCTCACCTCATCCTACTGGTAGTTTTAAGAAACATCTACATATTATTTGTCCCATGACCTTGGATAAATTGCTACATTGTAAACATTTGAGATTGAGCTTTACCTTTAGAAGGACTAATCTAAATTCCAATGGTTAAACTAAAGATTCAGACTTACCATATTAAATGTGATGTTACTGTTGTATTTCTTTATAGTTTTTAGGAAAAGAAACAAAACACTCTCAATAGTATAAGCATAAAATGATTTATTGTGGCATAACGGTCACTTACAAGCTGATAGAAAGGTATAGACACAGATTTAGACTGAATGTCAGGGAATGATTTTCTGAACCACATTGCAAACTGGCTCCCTAAAAGAAGATGCTGTCAGAAATCAGTAAACACTGTAATTAAACAATTCAATCAAAACTAAATAAAAACTTCTGTCTTTATCTAATCATGTATCATGTTTTCCTGGAATCCAGCAGGCCATCTTGGGCAGAAAACTGCAATATACTTTTAGTCTAGAGAACCTCCCACTTGGGTTACTGAAAGCCATTATTTACTTTCTCTGTGTCCATCGTTGTAATAAACTTTTTAAAAATTTTATTTAAATTATTATTATTATTATTTTAAAGATGGGGTTTTACCATGTTGGTCAGGCTGGTCTTGAACTCCTGACCTAAGGTGATCCACCTGCCTTGGCCTCCAAAGTGCTTGGATTACAGGCCTGAGCCACCATGCCCGGCATTTTTTTTTTTTTTTTTTTTTGAGACAAGGTCTCACTCTGTAGCTCAGGCTAGTATGCAGTGGTGCCATCACAACTCACTTCAGCCTCCAACTCCTGGGCTCAAGCAATCCCCTTGCCTCAGCCTTCTGAGTGGCTGGAGCTATGGGTGGTCACCACCACAGCCCACTAATTGAAAACCTTTTTGTGTGTATAGAGATGGGGTTTCACTGTGTTGCCTGGGCTGGCCTTGAACTTCTGGCCTCAAGTGATCCTCCTGCCTCAGCCTCCCAAAGTGCTTGGATAATTGGAGTGAGCCACCATGCCTAGCCCATAACAAAGTTGTTCTAGTCTTCGAATCTTTGTACTTTATGTTCTCTCAGGATGGTAACTCCATCTTCAGATTTTTTTTTTTTTTTTTTTGAGATAGGGTCTCACTGTTGAGTGCAGTGGTGTGATCTCAGCTAACTGCAACCTCCGCCACCTAGGTTCAAATGATTCTCCCACCTCAGCCTCCTGAGTAGCTAGGATTACAGGCACATGCCACCATGTCTGGCTAATTTTTTTGTAATTTTGGTAGAGACGAGGTTTCACCATGTTAGCCAGGCTGGTCTCAAACTCCTGGCCTCAAGTGATCCACCCACCTTGGTATCCCAAAGCGCTTGGATTACAGGTGGAGCCACTGTGCCTCTCCCAGATTTTTTTTAATTTGCTTTGTTCATTGCATTATTCATATCAAAGTGGAAGTATCTGTGATAATTCTATTCTTACTACACCACCTAATATAGCATCCTTCTAGTTGCCTTTTCAACCAACTTGCTTTAAGTTTCTCCCTAGCATTTATCACATAAACACTGTCTTACTTATTAGTTGTCATATTTATTGTTTTTTTTTTTTCAATTCATGAAAGTGTTAAACACTTTATGGCCAAGTCCATGTCTGCTTGTTGATCACTTATCTCTGGGACCTTGATCACTATGTAGCACAATATAGATACTTAGTATTTGTTAATGAACAGACAATAAATGTATTAAAAGGCTGGGTGTGGTGGCTAATGCCAGTAATCCCAGAACTTTGGGAGGTGGAAGTGGGAGGCTTGCTTGAGCCCAGGAGTTTGAGCCCAGCCTGGGTAACATTGGGAGACTTCACCTCTACAAAAAAATTAAAAATTAGCTGGGTGTGTGGTGTGCACCTGTAGTCTCAGATACTTGGGAGGCTGAAGTGGGAGGATTGCTTGAGCCTAGGAGATTGAGAGTGACATGAACAGTGAGCATGTCACCACATTGCAGACTGGGTGACAGAGCAAGACCTGGTTAGAAAGAAAGAAAGAAAGAAAGAAAGAAAGAAAGTTCCCAGAGATCTGTAACTGATTGTAAACCATCCTGTAAAAGGATCCAAGTAAAACAATAATTGTGGATGACAAAAGGCTTAGAACAGCCATAGTTAAAGACACAATTAACAAGGAAGTTTGGTTATTTATCTATGGCGTACAACAATTTAATGTAACAATTATAATTAGTTCTGATAACATATATTAAGAATCACAGAAATCTCATACACTTCTGGAACACATACTAATAGCACATTTATATAAATACAATCCAAAGAAGGTTAAACAACATTTCATATTTGATAATGCTTCTTGTGATTTTATTATACCAAGTAAACTAAATATATCTCTTTGGATTTCAGGGAATGTAATGTCAAGAAAATTAGTGAGGGAAAAAACTGAATTCAGAATTGGATTTTGGAAAGTTTGTCAAACATGAAAGGTTTAAAACACTTGATATCACATAATTAAATCTTAAATTTAATCCGTTTTATGTGTTTAATCGGTTTAATGTGTTTTAACCCGTTTTAATGTGTTGTGACAGAAAAAGCGCCGGCTAACCGTACCACCGAATTACTGGTGCCTACAGACGCTCGGTGCAATCACTGTTCTGCACCGCAAAACAGGGTTCAGGAAGTTTCTAGGAGATACTAGCGGTACTAGGAACGAGAAAGTAACAGCACAAAAAAAGTAACGACCCCGCGAAAGGGAAAAGTCAGGTTGGGTGCAGCAACTGAGAAAATGCCGAATGGGCACTACTTGCAAACGTGCTGATACAAAACCGCCAGCTCCACATAGGAAGCGGAGCCGCCAGGCAGAACCCGGGACCTCACAGCAGCAAGGCTGAGGCAGAGCTCGGCTCCCCCGGCCCCTGAGAGAACGAAAGTCAAGGAGCACGAAGCTGAGACACTCAAAATTAGTAGAAAGAAAAAAAAAAAAAACCACAACATTTAATTAAAAATCAAAATTTTAAAATAATGAAAGCCTAAAATGCAAGTAAAAGTGAAAACAAACACATCGGTAACATCGTTGTAAGAGCAGAAGACACAAAACTAATTTTAAAATAAGCAAAAATTACAGAGAAACAACTCTACAAAGAAGAAATTACAAATATTGCTAAACCATGCAATGCCTAGCATTAGAATATCTCTGTCAGATCTAACCCCCTACACGTTGCTCCTGTAATAATTTCCTACGACAAAAAAAAAAAAACAAAAAAAAAAAAAAACCCACGGTTAAACGTGTTTAGCTACGACTTAAAAATTCGTAGCAGCTGGTATATGCCGATTTGGTCCACAAGAAGAAAAAGTCGCGTTCGGCGAGACAAGCTATTGTCAAAGGGAGCTTGGTAAAACTGAGAAATCGCCTTCGCCGCCATTTCCTGACTCCCATGGGAATTTTTAAAAAATGCGAAATTGCAGCGAAGATGGGACTAGATATTGCGAAACCAAACTTGGTATAAGAGCTCCCAGGCACTGCTAAACTGGTCATCACTAAACCACCCCCCCCCCCAAAAAAAATCGCGTTAGCTGGTAGCCAGATTTCCACAGGAGTTAAACGTCTCTTCGGCAGCTAAAGCAGAGCTTACTAGTAGGAAACCCGAACTTGGCAGGACTAAGAAACTTGAGGCTGGGCTGACCCCATTGTCATGATTAGAAATCCGAGGCTACAGGAAACCGGGAGCTGCTGAGAAATGAGTCACAGAGTAACTTCGCCTTTCTGTGGAGAAACCGTGACTTCCTACGACCTAGAAATCGCAGCCAGGGCTAGACCGCTGTTTGTCTTAAATCAGGACTTGCTTGGGCTGAGAAATCACACTGTGGCTATTCCCGTACTTGGACGGGCGGTAGAAATCGCAGGCACCGAGAAATCGAAACTTGCTGGGACCAAGAAGCCAACCGCGCGCCCGCGCTCAACCGCCGGGTTCTGCGACAGAGACGCCAGCGGCGCCGCCCCGGGTCTGGGTTCTGGAGGCCGAGCCGGAGCCCGGGCGGGGTGACGCTGGGAAGAGACTGTGCCCCGGAGCTCCCCTGTCACCCGCTCCACCGGGATCGGCGCAACCAGGGGCAGCTGCGACTTTGAATCTCTCGGATCCGCCGGCTGAGAGCTGCCGCCACAGAGAAGCGAAAGCACAGAGCTTCGAGTAGGAGACAACGCTCGGCGAAATGGCGGTGCCAGGAGCCTGCGACTGACGGCAGCCGGCGGGGTTGTCAAGGACAACATTCGTTTTGGCGCAGCCACCGGTGCTGTCACCAAGAAACCATGGACGCTGAGAAAAAAGAGAGGTTCGGCCACCGAGAAACTCCATGCAACCAGTGCTGTGACAGCGAAACCGCTGGCGAAAGAGTCAACGGGAACGCCGGTGCTGCGACCCTGACCCCGGCACTAGAGGGCCTCGGATGGAGAAAGCGACGCGCGGAGACCAGGAAACTGTGCAGAGCGCAACTAGCAGCTGACACAAGCAGAAAACTGTCTGATCGGCTCTCTGGGAGAAAGCGCGGATCAAAACCAGCAACTCGGTGCAGGAAACCGCGCAGCCACTCAAGAACGTTATCCACGTCGCGGTGGTGCCAGAGAAACACCGCGATTTCGATCGCAGCCTTAGGAAACCACAGAGAGACACTCGCTGCCAGTGAAGTACATCCAGCTCCGCCCAACCAGTGGTTCTGCGATCCACAAATCGCCAGCTGGGCTCGACTAGAAACTTCTGAAAAACTGTCATCCCACAGCAGCTTTCCTACACTCGACAGAAAATCGCCTTTAGGGGGAGAACCTAACGGTGCTGAGACCCGCCTGGGCCAGCACAAAGCGCAGAGCGGTCAAATTATGGAGAAACGCCGGTGAAACCAACCTTGCGACCACGATTCCACCGGCTTCGCGGGACGCAGCCGGCGAAGGTGCGGCGGAAAAACCGCAGGCTCCGTTCACCGAATTATGTTGCGGGGCGGGATGTGGCGGAGAACACCCGCGAAGTTGTGAAACCAGAGGCACTGGGACCCAGCGATCACCTGCCCGTAGCAAATACTTGTGCTCTTGCAAAAGGCAACTTTTGGAGGAAACAAGGTGGCCGTCAGAGAACATCCGCTGACGCTGACAAAGGAGTGGGCTTGGCGACGAGAAACCGCAGGCAGTGGGAAAGGAGCGGTGCAGCGACAGGCCATGCGCTGGGTGCCACCAAAGTGCTGCCGGCTCTACCCACTCTGTCCCCCCCACGGGCTTAGGGAAGTCTATTGTCTTTTTCTTTTCTTGCTTACTTTTTTTCCCCCTCTGTCTCCCAGGCCGGTGCAGTGGAGTCATCTTGGCTTAGTGCAGCCTCTACTCTCTGGGATCCAGCGATCCTCCCGCCTCCGCCTCTAGAGTAGCTGAGACCACAGGTGCGCCCCACCACCACCGGCTAATTTTTTGGTATTTTTTTTTTGTTTATAGAGACAGGGGTCTCGCTATGTTGCCCAGGGTGCTCTGGAACTCCTGAGCTCAAGCGATTCGCCTGCCTGGGCCTCCCAAAGTGCTGGGATCACAGGCGTGGGCCACGGACACCGGCAGGAATTTTGTATTGTTCTAGCATTCCACCCAGTGCGTTGCGCAGGGGCAGAGGGGCGGTTTAGGCGCCCAGAACCAAGCGGATCCGGTGGGGTTCCAGGAATAAAGTGAAAGTCATTCTGATCGCCAACAGCTTCCTACAAAGAAACAGCCATCCAACCTCCGTGATTGGGCTCTTCCAAGCCACCCCTTGCTCCCAGGCTCTTCTCCCCGTCCAGAGCCCTCAGTGTCCTACAGGAGGGGCCAACAGCTGCTTGCCTTCGAAACTGGAAACTCTCAGTCTAAGGTTCCCCAGGAGAGTGAAAGGCACAGCGTTTTCTGACCTGAGCTTCAGGCCTCTCCGGCCGATCCCGGTACCTCTCCTGAGGGATGACACGCTGTTGGAACCGCTAGTCGATTCTGACGGTTAACTCTGTCAGATTTCCTTGTATTGGGGATAGGAGTTGGAAGAGGGCAGGAGAGAAAAATGGACTGCAAGACTCCAGCACAAGAGAGATTGAAGGCAGACATCCGCTCCCTCTCCAAGCCCAGTGAACATCTCACACTGCCATCCACTTCCTTATACCCTTGATCTATGAAATGGATCACTGACGTTTTCTCTGTGTTTCGGGAAAATCAAAGCAGGTAAATTTGCAAGCGCTTGAATTCTTCTCACACTTTTCAGCCAAGAGTGGGGCTATGGGCCGGGCGCGGTGGCTCACGCCGGTAATCCCAGAACTTTGGGAGGCCAAGGCGGGCGGATCTCGAGGTCAAGAGATGGGGAGACCGTCCTGGCCAACATGGCGAAATCCCGTCTCTACTAAAAAACAAAGCAAAAACAAAAAAAAAATTAGCTGGGCTTGCTGGCGCGCGCCTATAGTCCCAGTTACTCGGGAGACTGAGGCAGGAGAATCGCTTGAACCCAGCAGGCGGAAGTTGCAGTGACCAGAGATCGCGCCACTGCACTCCAGCCTGGCGACACAGCAATACTCCGTCTCAAAACAAAAACAAAAACAAAAACAAAAAAAAAAACAACTGAGTGGCGGGGCGGGGCGCTATAAAATCCTTTCTAATAAGAAATAAGGAACTGCTCACTGCCTGGAAGAAAAACGTCTTCTTCCTATAAGCTTTAATATTTCCCAAAACTACACATCGAGGTGTAATCCCCCACAAGAGACCTGCAGACCCTATCAGGAGCATTCCCACGCAAACACATCATCTCCCAAAGACATCCTAAAGATACCATGCAACCAACTCCATCCTTTCCTGGTTGAACCTGGGCAGAGGACAGGTCCAGAGGATCCCAGAGAAGGGCCTTGACAAGTCAGGAAGCCCAATTTGGGTCGCAATTCTCCCACTGCAAGGCCTATGCCTTGATCTTCCCCTCCCACCATACTATGTCTTCTGCTAGCTGGTTTCTCCCTGGTATTTGAAGATCCTTCAGTTGCCTCCTGGTCTTTCAGAAGGGAGAATAAAGAAAAAATGGCATCGTTTCCACCTAAAAAGTTACAAGCACTTCACCAGAAGGAACTGCCCAGGCAGAGCCTTTTTAAAACAAATGCTGCCCACTGCTTCACCCTCCTCATTTTCATCCCAGCAGAGCATTTTAGCAGAAAACCTGATCAAGAGTTGTAGCTCCCTCCTGTAATCCCAGCACTTTGGGAGACTGAGGTGGGAGGATCTCTCTAGCCTAGGAGTTCAAGACCACCCTAAGCACAGGGACCCCCACCTCTACAGAAAAATTAAAAAGTTAGACAGATTCGGTCACACTGGCCTGTAGTCCCAGCTACTTGGGAGGCTGAAGTGGGAGGATCTCTTGAGCATAGGAGATCTAGGCTGCGGTGAATGGTGATCTGTAACCGCACCACTGCACTTCAGTCTGGGTGACACAGGAGTCTTTTTCTCAAAAAATTAAATTAAAATGCTGGGATTATGATCCCTGTAAGAAAAGGTCACCTGAGACGTTATTACATATACCATAAACAGTGGGAAATGCTGCAAATTACATTGTATCCCAAGGTAAGAGGCCAACCATTTAAAAATATATACATATTTCTGAGATACTAAAATGAGAAAAATATTTACCCTAAAATTGATTAAATTCAGTTATCCACTCTTTCATTTTCAACTTTTAGTGCCACTTTATGTGTTGAAAATAGCATAGAGATTAGAGTTGTGATTTTTTATATTATTTTTATTTTATTTATTTATTTATTTGACAGAATCTTGCTCTGTCGCCCAGGCTGGAATGCAGTGGTGTGATCTCGGCTCACTGTAACCTCTGTCTCCCAGGTTCAAGCCATACTTGTGCCTCAGCCTCCCTAGTATCTGGGACCACAGGTCCTGCCACAATGCCCAGGTAATTTTTGTATTTTTAGAAGGGACGGGGTTTCACTATGTTGGTTAGACTTGCCTTGAACTCCTGGCCTCATGTGATCCATCTGCCTCGGTTTCCCAAAGTGCTGGGATTACAGGCATGTGCCACGTCCCTGACCAAGTAGTGATTTTTTTAAACCTATTTTTATGATTCCATTTGTTTTTTCACTATTTAGCTCAATATATTGAAATGGTTTTTCAGTAAGTGGGAGAATCATCTTCCTCACTCCTCCAGTATCTGTAAGGTGCAATTTCTCATAAATATTTGCAGCTTTTTGCCTCCTCCTTTTAGTTCTCCTCACATATTGTGTGGTTTGTGGTATGAAAATCATTATTTGTGACAGACACTGTGCCAACTGTATTTTGTGCTTTACCTTGTGTCATTCTCAACCGAAAACTGTGGTGAGCACATGCTTTGTGCTGGGCTTGCTTCTCAGTTCTCTCCATTTTGTAGATGAACAGCCCCACTTAGGGAAGTTGGAGTATGTGTAGCTCTGCCTGTGGCTGAGTTAATTATTATGGATGCACTCTCTCAAAACAAACAGAAAACAAGAGGTTTGTTTTTTGGAAGACGTTTAACATGAATTCAGTATCTTTAATAATTTCAAAAATTTACAGATAATTTTGTATGAGTTGGGTAGACTGTGGATCTTGCAGGATTGATCTACTTTATCTAATTTGTTTAATTTATGAGTAAACAGAGTTATATTTAGACCATTTTAAACAGTAACCCTTGTGGCTCAGGCGGGGTGGCTCACACCT
This sequence comes from Ateles fusciceps, assembly GCA_036589455.1. NCBI lineage: Eukaryota > Metazoa > Chordata > Mammalia > Primates > Atelidae > Ateles > Ateles fusciceps. Next base: position 630,225 of record JAZHEH010000572.1, read on the forward strand.
GTAATCCTAGCACTTTGGGAGGCTGAGGTGGGTGGATAACTTGAGACCCAGAGTTCAAGACGAGTCTGGCCAACATAGCAAAAACCCATCTTTACTAAAAATACAAAAAAATTAGCCAGACATGGTGGTGCATGCCTGTAATTCCAGTTACTCAAGAGGCTGAATCACAAGAATCACTGGAATCTAGGAGGTGGAGGTTGCAGTGAGCCAAGGTTGTGCCACTGCACTCCAGCCTTGGTGACAGAGCAAGATTCTATGTCAAAAAAGAAAAAAAAGTTACCATTGTAAATACATTGATCAACATAAAGACA